>OZ020268.1:93032513-94232513 GCA_963971225.1 Melieria omissa
TGAATTCCAATTCCACTTGCGGTTGCCATGACCGAAAATTACGTGCAACGCCGCCGACGGGCAGCGTTGCCGTATTATTCGTGTTGCTGTTGTTGTTGTTGTTGGCCTTAGTGTAAGCCGCTGGGCGCAACAGTCAGAAAGAGCTCGGCAAATGCATTTTTTCCAAATGGAAAACTACCAGTGGAAATGAAAATAAACACAAATGCCATAACAACAACAACAACAATAACAAAAGTAAAAGCCAACTAGGAAAAAGCAAAAAAAAATTAAAATATCAAAACCAAAAACTAAAAGAAGGCACAAAGCAAAATGCTTTAAGAATAAGCAAAAGCAACAAGCGAAGGTTGGAACAAGAAGCAAACACGACCAACAGCACAACGGCCAAAGAAGAGAACAACTGCATCAGGAGAAAAAGAAGAAGCAAAAGCAAAAGCAGAAGAAGAAGCGAGCAAACAAACTGCAGTGTGAGAGCAGAGTGAAAATGATTTCGTTGCACAACTTGCAACCGCAAATCTGCAGTGACTACGACAACAACAACAATAATAATAACATATGTTAGCAAATGCATGTACCACCTTAGCGAGTACAACAATAATAATACCAGCGACTAATTGTGCTGTAGCTGCGCGTTTCTTCTTGCGCATTTTGTTTTGTTTTCTGTCTTCTAACTGCAACTAAATATAACTTCTTCTTCTTATTCCTCTTGTGAAAGTCGTTGTTTGGTTTTTGTTTGTTGTATATTTGTTTCAGCTAAATAGCCAACGTCATTGTTTGCGATACTAATTAGCGTTTAGCGATGATCCCTGCGTCCTGGAGTGAGGTCACATATTGTCTCCACCCCCTCAGTTAGTTTCCGCATTACGTCCTTTGCTCAGTTGTTTGGTGTCTCAGGTAGATAAATTGCTTGGAAACAGCGATTTTCACTTTGGTGGTATTGATTTATTAAAATTTTCAGTTTTCGGAGTAATGAAGGTTTTGATGGTATATAAAGGTTTTATACTCATTGAATTCGAATTATTTTGAAAACAATGTTTTTTAAAATACAATATTTAATATTTATTTTATGCCTTGAGAACAGAATTTCATATTCGGAGTTAACATGTGTTAACATTATGTCAAATAAATATGTGAAATAAAATTATCCTTTAGAGAATACCTACTCCTATTTTTATTCAACTATGAATGAACACTCTGGGTCAATCAGACCCTGTTCACTTTTGATTGGTACCTAATATGGTTTCGAATGGTATTCGGCTCAAAACTTGTACGCAAAACTTGAGTAGGAGTAGTGATCTACATGACCCAGTATGTTCTGCGAAGGTTAATACTGCATTTTTAATGATATAATATCATTAGAAGTCGAGTTAAAATAAAAAGAGTGAATTATTCCGAAAAAATATTCATTCCGAAATTTCGGAATGCCGTAATGGGTTTTGGATTTGCTCTTCGACACGATTTTGGTACAACATATGGTTTCGATGGCAATTGGCTCTAAAATTGTACGCAAAACTTGAGTAGAAGTATGGATCTACATGAGCCAGTATGTTCTCCGAAGGTTAAAACTGCATATTTAATGATATAATTTCATGACAACTTGAGTTCAATCCAAAATACTGAATTACTTCGAAAAATTAATTACTCCGAAATTTCGGAATACCGTAATTTGCATTTCTAGCACCTTTGCCATTGCTGCGATGGCTTTTGGATTTACTCTTTGACCTGATTTTGGTACAAAATATGGTTTCGAATGGCATTTGGCCCCAAAATTGTACAATTGCAAAACTTAACATGTTCGCGGACAGTAAAAATTTCAGTGAGCTGCAAAAATAAACATTCAACTTTTGTGGAAACTAGTAGAACTATCTGAAATTTGATTACACATATATTGTTGCAGTTGTCAGATTATCGTACTTTAGCCGTTATACGCATTGAACGATATAGCATATTATTTACAAAAATTTCAGTTTATTTAAAATTTAATTAATAAAAATTGGGTTTAAAATTTGAATGCTATAGCATTCACGTCATTTTGCATCACTACATGACTCAGTATGTTTTCCGAAGGTTAATATTGCCTATTTGATGACATAATTTCAATACGACTCAAGTTCAATTAAAATCAGTGAATTACTCCGAAAAATTAATTACTCCGAAATTTCGGAGTATCGTAATTTGCATTCTTAGCACCCTTGTCATTGCTGCAATGTCTTTTGGATTTGCTCTTCGACCTGATTTTGGCACGTCTTGTTTGCCAATGTTTATTGTTGCTGCTGATTTCGTTGCTGCTGTTGCCAATCCGAATGTTAATGTCGATGTTGTTGTTGCTGCAGGTTTTTGTGTTTCTGATGTCACTGATTAATGTTGCACATGCAACTATAATAACAAACAAACAGCAACAGCAGCAACTATGGTAACAGCAACACATGAAGAAGCAGACGAAGAAGTAAAGGCATAAGAAGAAGAACAATAACAACAGTGGCACAAATGGCAATGCCAACCATTTCCATTCGAACGGATAACTCGACAAAATGAGATGCAACACACGCCACATCATGCCACATGCTTGCACACATGCATACGTTTGCCAACAGTAACAACAACAACAACAGTAAAAATAATAATACCAGCTCGAAGGCTGCCAACAAACCAAAAGCCAAAGCCACATTGCGCCACAATGCAGCTGGCTGCAGTGCCAGTTGCGAGCAGCAGCAGTTAGCATCCGTCTATCCTTGTTGCAAATCCGTTTCCCCTTCTCTCCGGTGTGCTTATGCTCGTTTCATTTGTGTCTTTAACTGCGTTGTTGTTGCTGCTTTTTAATGCCTGCTTGCAATTGTAGTTTTGCGGAGAAGAGCACACTTTGAGGGGTTTTCTAATGCATGCACTGCACTTTCATGCACACACAATCTGGCAACGCTGCGTTGCTGGTGTCTCTTTAGCGAACCTACAACATCAACAACAACAAGAAGAAGAATGTAAAACAATGAGCCAGTGGGTTTTGCGCGTATTTTAGGCGAACGAGCAAACGTACGTGTTGGTGCCGCTTTGGCCGCTTCCTGCCTCAGCTGCTGCTGCTGCACATCCTGTCCTACATTTTATTTGGTCCATTGTTTCACTTTACGTGTGTGGCATGCATTGTTTTTGTGTGATGCAATTTTTTCCTTTTGTGTTTTGCTGTTGTGCTGGTTGGCAGTTTTTGGCGGTTTGCTTCGACACGTCGCACTTAAAGCGGCAATGCATGATTTTACCGGAAAATGTGTTGTTGCTGACACATCTCTGTCTCGGCAAGCTGCTACGATTCGAGCCACAAATAAAGCTTGGACACCTGCTCGAACACAGCAGTCACACTCAGAGTGGTTCGTTGTGATACTGCTTGGAGTTCTAAATGACTTGCAGCATTCAAGAGAAAATGTGGACAATTTCTAGAATTACATTTGGTGAATCGAAATTGAAGGCATTGGCTTTCGAAAATTTATAACTTTTCATATTTTTGGCAACTTTCTGGGCCAAGTCGTGTGTAGACTAACCTAGCATAGCTTGGGACTTTGTGAAGACTTCTTCTACCTCATTTTGATACAAAATATGGTATCGAATGGCATTTAGCTCTGAAATTGTATGTAAAACTTGAGTAGGAGTATAGGTCTACATGACCCAGTATGTTCTTCGAAGGTTAATACGACATATTAAATGATACAATTTCATTACGACTCGAGTTCAATTAAAAATAGTGTATTACTCCGAAAAATTAAATACTTTGAAATTTAAGAATGCCGTCTTTTGGATTTGCTTTTCTACCTGATTTTGGTACAAAATATGGTTTCGAATGGCATTTGGCTCAAAACCTGTACGCAAAACTTGAGTAGAAGTATGCATCTTTATGACCCAGTATGTTCTCCGCAGGTTAATAGTGCATATTTAACGATATAATTTCATAAGAATTCGAATTAAATTAAAAAGGTTAATAACTCCGAAAAATTCATTACTCCGAAATTTCGGAATACCGTAATTTGCATTCCTATCACCTTTGTCATTGCTGCAATTGTATTTGGATCTGTTCTTTGACCTGATTTCTGAGCCAAGTCATGTGCAGACTAACCCAGCATAGCTTGGGACTTTTGTGAAGACTTGGACTTTGCGAACGACATTTCATTCTTCGACATGCAAGCGAAGGCGGAAAACTTGGTTGTACGCGGGGGTAATTTTGAAGCAGAAGAAGATCAAGAAGATCAAAGGCCTTGAGACAGGGACAGATTCTTCAAGTCTTTGTGAATATTGTAGTCACATTTAGAAACAGTAGTTGCTGACAATAAATATCTAAATTGATTGTTTGGTTCCTTGAAATGAGCTCAAAGTTCACAGCTCACATCGAGTTTCGTTAGTTCTTGACAATTAACATCTGAATTAATTGTGTGGTTCCTTGAAAAAAGGTAAAAGAAAACACGAAACCTTTGAAATCCTATTAATTTGACATCATAATAGTTTTCTTATGCTTCTTTATGAATTATAAGATCTTCCATTCAATGTTTTTGTAAACGACAAATTTTTTGTCACCATTGATGATGCGTTTAAATTTAATTCAATTCTTTCAATTTCAATTCTTTTTCAATTTCAATTCTTTCAATTCAATTAAATTCAATTCAATTCAATTCAATTCAATTCAATTCAATTCAATTCAATTCAATTCAATTCAATTCAATTCAATTCAATTCTTCAATTCAATTCTTTCAATTCAGTTTCCCTTCTTTACTAACTTTTTCGAGCTTCGTAAAGAATTTCAAGTGATATTTAATCCTTTCGACCCCAAAGTTGCCTGAGAGCAACTTCACCTATTTGTCATCTTATAGCAAAAGCTCCGATTTATGGGTTTAATTAAAGTAGGCACCAACAATTTCATATTTTTAGAAGTGAATTCAAAGCAAATTACAAAAATTTTACCGTTATCCCCAAAATAATTTCCAATAATTTGCAGCCATATCAGAGAAAGTTTGTGTTCTAATTGAAGTCTACGAATTGGGCGCGTTTGATCAAAACCCTGTTTCTTTAATAATTGTTAAAAAATCAAAAAGTGATAATTTTGTATTTTTCCATAAATATTAAATAATTTTTCTGTAATTAAAAAATATTGATACAAAAATTATTTAACCTGTTTTAAGCTAAAATTATTCAAAAGTAAACTAGCTCCAGAACTCTAACAAAGAGGCGTGGCGACTTCAAATGTTGTGTGCGCACTTCTGGATGCATACATTTGAAAGGTCTATCCTTCACTGACATGTTGTCAAAATTTCTTGAGATTTGGTTCAGTACAAGCCAAATTTTCGAGCCAAAAGTGGCAGTCTGTTTATGGCAACAAACGAAAAATGAGCTTCGAACAAGGAGTAAATTTGAAGTTTTGTTCTAAACTTGGTAAAAATTTACGGAAACATTCAATTTGATGAAACAAATTATGTCAGAGTACATGAGTAGTTTAAGCGGTTAAAGGATCGTTGTGATGACATAAAGGACGACCAACATCCAGGTACTTCCAAAACCGTGATTACTCAAAATAACATCGAAAAAGTGTTTGAATTCATCAAACGAAAAATCGCTGCAAATTCAACATTGCAAGGACCTCATTAGAGAGTCAAAAAAGCATCGAACTTCAAATATTTAATTGTTACTGGTGTGAAGAGACGTGATGTTTTCAATATGATTCGAAACCAAGCAACAAAAAGCCACATGGAAGCACCTAGACGATCCGGTACCGAAAAAAAGTCGTCTTGAGAAGTCAAAAGTAAAGTCAATGTTGATTTGTTTCAACGATGCGGAAGGAATTATTCACACAACATTTCTTTCAACTCACCAAACTGTTAATGAAGAGTGATGTTATAAGGTGTTTGCTTGGTAACCGATTTGTTGGTCAATAATTCCATTTTTATCATCAACCACCCCACCCCAACTCGCCCCACTCACCTGACTTGTCTCCGTGTGACTTCTATCTGTTCGCTAAAATGCATTTGTCGAGGAAACAACAACCGTACCCTGAAGTTGAAACGATTCAAAAAGGCAACGACCGATTATTTGTAGATAACATCAAAAAATTATTCCATGATCTAATTGATCGTGCAAACCGAAAACCAAAGAAGGAATGAATTTTGCAAAAGTAATATTTACATATTTTTTATTTTAAATATTTTTCTTTATATATTTTGTATTTTTATATTTTTTTTAATATTTGTTTTGTTGGACAGTCCCAAGTTCGATGCCCAAGTTAAGATGTCATTGTTGTGTTTTTCATCATCAGTTAACGATCTAAGGGGTTACACTACTTTTCAATGCCAGAAAAAGAGTACAATTAGGTAATTTCTTTTCCTCATTCCATTGTGGTCAACAAAACAGAAAAATGCTTGGTTAATTATTCATCATTTTCAAGCACTTTCACCATATTTGAAGCTTAAAGGCCAAAATAAATTATGTTTCTCAATGAAAGAGCCAGTGATACCTGATTCAGTGCCACTAGTGATATCGAATGTACCATCGACATTTTCTAAACTTTCTCCTAAACAATTCTTCCACTAAAACATTCTACTAAAGCGCCAAGAATCTCCTAAATCTAGGAGGAAATCTTCTGATCTGGCAACACTGATGTTATCTCTTAATGCTTTCTTGCTCCATTAGACTTTAGATTTTGATGACTCAAAATAAATCTTTTTGCAAAGAAAATAAATAAAGACTGACTACTTAAATGATCCCCTTAAGTACTCTCATAGTCTAAAAATAAATCTTCCTTTTTCATATGTTCAGCAAAACAAAAACAGACATGCAACTTAACAATGTCCCTCGAACACAATTTGGATATCTAAATCACTTTCAGGCTATTCGCAATTTCGACTTGAATGCACTTATGGTCCATTCGAGAATTTAGCAATACTTCAAATTTTGAAATATGATGACTGGGTTTTTTCAACATTTTCACTGCAATAATGCACTGGCAGTACCAACAAGCCAACAACACAACACAACAAAACAAAACACAACACATGATTATTAATGCTATAAATTTGCGTAGCATGAGAAGCGGCAGCTCGGCGCAGAGCACAGACGATGTTGGTTATAATAACGTGTAGAAAATGCAAAGTCATATTTTATGGCCAAAATATGCACACACACATACATGTACAATGCTGTGTGCTCGTGCGAGCTTTGTTGCTATTGTTGTTGCTGCTGAGTTGTGTTAGCAGTAAATATTCAACTGAGTCCGCAGGCAACGCCTGACGCAAACTGGACAGGAAGTAAATTTCTCACTTGTACTGAAGTGAGCCGAAAGGACACGCAGATGTAAAGGACACAATGTATGTGTGATATATTTTATATTTAAATTAAAACTGAAATCGCTCAGAGCAACGAATCATTGCGTTGTGTATGTGAATAGAAGAAGAAGAGAAAATTTTGATTTTTTGCAAGGATTTTATTTTGCACAAATTGCCCCGAAGCAGTAAGTGAAGTTAGATTTTACTTAGCTGGTAAAAAAAATGTAAATAAAACTTATATTATATCAATTATATTATAGCTTTTGCTATAAGATGACAAATAGGTGAAATTGCTCTCAGGCAACTTTGGGGTCGAAGAGGTTAAAAAACTAAACTAAAATTAAAATAAAATTCAAAACTATCTAAGAATTCAATTTGAAGTGATCCCATGTGCAGCTTTAAGTTATCAAATGCAAAGATTCCAAAGATGATTGTTTGGTTTTTGACTCACGAAACACTCGCTTCACTATTTGTCAAAGAGCAAAATAAAATAAAAAAGCAAACGCCCAGCAATTTGCTCGCTTCCATTAACTCATCTCGGCAAATTGCGCTGTTATGTGGCTGAAAACACTCTCGCCGCCGCTGAAAACCCAGTCGAGGCGCTCCGCGTTTGAGTTGGGCGACGTTGGCTGCCAGTTGAGTGGTCGTGTCACTGACAGTGCTTGCACGGTTGGCACTTTGAAACTGCATTTGACACACCGACCGGTTCAACGACAATCGTTTGCTCGCTTGCCGTGTTTTAATCGTCGCCGCTGCGTTGAACCTTGTGTCGCCTGTGTGTCCAAAGCAACGCCTCAATTTCGCCGCTGCAGAAGCCAGACCGCGCGACGGGGTCAACAACGGGTTGAACCATCACGACACCGACTAATGTTACGCGTTGTAGCGAAAACTGGCAAAATCGTTGCAGTTTCGGCTGAAGCAAAAAAAAAATTATATGAAATAAGCAACAGAAAGCGGCAAGAAGCGCATAATCTGCGTGTTAATGAATATTTGCTGTGTGTGCGGGCGCCAGGCGGCCCGTCTGGCTGGCTGGCAGCTTGCGGTCGTCTTTGCGTACGTTGGTTTTTTCCCAACTTAGGATTTCACATTCGAATGCGCTGCACAAAAACAGTGAAAAGTACTCGAAGGCAAAAAGTTGGGCGGATTTGCATGGAAAACGGGCAAGAAACCTAAAAGCAGCGGGTGACTGGCTGTGCTGTGCTGTGCGGCAAAAAGTCGAAAAGCCAAACCAACGCAACGAGCCCAGTGTGCAAATAATGTTTTGGACGCAAAGTAACGACAACAATGACAACCACAACAACAACACAATTAGTAAACACTAGCAGTGACAAAAAAAGTCAAATTTTTTTACGATCGCACCTAATTTGTTTGCAAAGCAATTTTTATTTGTTTTTTTTTCAATTAAACGGCAAAAACAAAAAACGCTATTTGAGCTTTTGGCCAAATAGTTGAAGTTAGTATTGATTTAGTCGTTGTTGTGTTTTAGTGGGTAATGTCTGTTGTTGTTGTTGTTGTTGCTTTTATAACTCATCTTGTTTAGTTAATTGTTGTTGATTGTTTTTTGAAGTGTTAATTTGTTTATATTTGTTTAACTAATTATTCAAAGTGTTTAAAGAATTTCGCTAGGTTTTTGGGTTGGTTCGCTAAATTGTTTTGTGTCTTTTTAGTTAGTAATAAAAGATCTCAAAAGAATCAAAAGAAGATTGAAATTTAAAAAATTTGAAAATGCAAAAACTTGAAATGAAAAATCCAAGCTCTCTTTAAATCCACTGTAAACGTCTTAAATTCGTTTGCGAAAACCTGGGCAAAAGCCATCAACAACATTTGGCGCACCAGTCTAGTTTCGAAAACTCGTTTACCCTACTTTCTCATAGATTAATTCGTAACTTTAACAATAAAATGCCCATCAAAATTTCCCGCGTCTACTATATACATATATTACAACAACAACAACAATACAAGCAACAACTGATCATTTCTCGGCGCTGTGAATTGAAGCCAAAAATCGTAGCCCGTAATTAATGCCATGAGCGGGCGTGTCCAAAGCGTCCATTAAAACTAATTTCACAACAACAATAACATCAGCAAACCAACAGCTAAAATAGCAACAACAACAACCACAAAACCAACAAGTACAGCACAATAACAACAACGAGCGCCAAGATAACAAAGTATCCAGTTCAAAGTATCCTTTTCGTTGTGGAGAAAACTTTACTAATAGTGGGCGAAGAGCATTTCAACAGCCGAAGCGAGAGAGAACGAGAGAGAAGAGTGATGCGGGTGACTAGAGCAGTCGACGGAGCAATGCGTGATGCGGGAGGCACAAAGGCGGATTGCCTTATGTGACGCGCTTAATCAAGGCGCAAATTGTTGTTGGCGGCGTCTATTGTTGCATTTACTGTTGTTTTTATTGTAGTTGTTTTGTGTGCATAAAAGCTGAAGGTATCAAAATCCTTTTAGACATTTGCCGCAACATTTAGCCCACGCAAGGTTTACTTTGCGCCACTCGCGTCTTACCCACCCACCGCCCACCGGCCGCCGGCTGCCGGCCGCCGCCCGCACTCGCACCGAAAGCAATCAATCAATCACAAATCATGTGCCAAACTGGTAGATTACGAAATTTGATATTCAGCCGGGGTACATTTTTGCATTAATTTTGTTCTCCTTTTTTTCCGTCTTTTGTTGTATGCTTTATTTCTTCCGATTCCTTTCAATTGCTGCGCCATTTTTCCAATTTTACCCGCTTACGGTTTCTACGTTTCCTACTCACTGTCAAAATGTTGCGTTGAAGTGACGTGTTGTGCCTTTTGTGGCGTGGTGTTGTTTTTGTCCTTTGGTGATTCTAAGGTTCAGTGGGCCAACGGGCGGATGAGAAAAGAACTTAAGGGTATTCACACTGAGCTGGTCACTTTGTTTGTTTGACAGTCCGACACTCGACACATACAAACTATTGTTGATGTATTTTGTTTTTGTAAAACCATTGAACCGAACTACCGAGTGACAAAGTTACAAAGGGGCAGACCTTACAATTCGTCAGTTGGTAGTAATTTTATTTTTATATTTTTTTGTGTATTTACTAAAAAGTGGTATTTCTGAGAATTTTTATGTCCTTTTTTGGAATCAATGTGTAAACCAAAAGTTGTGTTATCAAACCAAAAAACTATAGAGACAAAGAGATAAATATTTAGCCAATTAACAAAGCACCAAACTAACAATGTGAATGTGAATACCTCTATCTTCTCAAACCTTGTCAAAATTTTTCCGGTTGCCTGTTTGAAACTGAAAAAAGAAGAAACTTCGAAACTAAAAGAGAAAGAATATTAAAAATCGTATACAACTAAGTAAGACAATGTGAATACCTCTACCTTGTCAAACCAGTTCTTCCGGTTGCCTGTTTGAAACTAAAAATAGAAAGTAACTTCAAAACTAAAAGAGAAAGAACATTAAAATTTGTTTATAAAACCATCATCTAACGAAATACTAAACTAAGTAGGACAGTGTGAATACCTCTACCTTGTTAAACCAGGTTCTTCCGGTTACCTGTTAGAAAAAATAAATAAATAAACTTCAAAACTAAGAGAGAAAGAATATTAAAAATTTTATAAAACCATCAACTAATGAACAAAACCAAGTAAGTCAGTGTGAATACCTCCACCTTGTCAAAACAGTTTGTCCAGTGGTCTGTTTGAAACTAAAAAAAGATAGAAACTTCAAAACGAAGAGAAAAAGGATATTAAAAATTGTAAAAAATCAACAAATCATCTACAAATGAATTACAAAACTAAGTAACAAAGTGTGAATACCTCTACCTGGTTAAACCAGTTGAAACATCAAAACTAACAGAGAAAGACTTTCAAAAATTTTATAAAACCATCAACTAATGAATTACAAAACTAAGTAAGACAGTGTGAATACCTCTACCTGCTCAAACCAGTTCGTCCAGTGGTCTGTTTGGAACTAAAAAAAAAGAAACTTCAAAACTAAGGAAAAAAGATACTTTAAACTATGTTAAAAATTTTATAAAACCATGAACTAACGAATTACAAAACTAAGTAAGTCAGTGTGAATACCTCTACCTTGTCAAAACTAGTTCATCCTATGGTACGTTTGAAACTAAAACAAAGAAATTTCAAAACTAAGGGAGAAAGTATACATTAAAGAATATTAAACATTAAAAAAAAATTATCAACTAATGAACTATAAAACTAAGTAAGAGAGTGTGAATATCTCTACATTGCCAAACCAATTCGTCCAGTGGTCTGTTTGAAACTACAAGTAAAAGAAAAACAGAAACTTCAAAACTAAGAGGAAAAATATACATTAAACTATGTTAACAATTTCATAAAATTAAAACGAATAACAAAACTAAGTAAAAAAAGTGTGAATACCTCTTACCTTGCCAAACTATCATTCGGTTGTCTTAAATTTATAAAAAAGCAAGAAGTTTTGAAACTAAGAGAAAAGATATGCATTAAAGACTATCAAAAACTTTATAAAATTAACAACCAATGACTAATAAAACTCGGCAAGACAGTGTGAATACCTCTACTTTATCAAACCAGTTCGTTCAACTGTCTGTCTGTTTGTTAGCATGTTTGCTGTCAGAAGGTTGTCTGTTGATTTAAACGTCTGATCAGTCACACGGTTTCGTTTGCATTTTCTTTGTATCACCTGTGCCTCAGGATTGGGTTGGGCTGTCTTTTTGTTCGTTGTTTTCCTATTTGGACGTTTTTTGTATCATAGAAAAGAGATTGATTAACAACATGAAGTAGACTGTGTGTTGATTTATCTGTCTTCATGTGCTTTAAGTCCTATTTTTTGTGATTTTTCTTGGCATTTATTAAATATGTATAAAGTATATGAATAGAAAATGCATCAATCGGTTAGTGCTGACTAAAACATTTATAGGTAAATGTTTTATTTTAATAGATTTTTATAGACTTGCAATGTTAGCAAGCTTTCGGAGTGGGGTTTTATATAATGGAATGGACTAAATTTATTCAAAAAAGATATGTATAAATCCACACTAGTAGGCGTGGCATTGGCTGTTTTTTTTACTTTAATTGCAGAAATTTAATTAAGTTTCAGTGAAGCCAAATCATAGCTTTGATTAGTTTATTCTTCTGTTTCGAATTCCAAGCGCCTATTTCTTGTGTGTGGGGTTTAAAACTAAATCGGTTAGTGCTAACTAAAACTTTTTTACATGTTTAATTTTGCTGTTTACATTTCATTCAAACTATTCGGGGTTGCCACAAGTAGTTTTGATGGTATCAAGTGTGTGTTTAAATGAAAATGGTTAGTACTAACTAAAACTTTCTTTTAATGATTATTTTTCTACAAAGATTCAGTAACACTTTTGCGAGCTGTTGATATTATTTTTCATAGAATAAACTAGTTTAATTCATAAAAGATATGTAAAAATCCACATAAGAAGGCGTGACATTTACTTAAGTTTAATTGCAGTTAAGTATCAGTGAAACCAGATCAGCGTTTCGATTAGTTTGTTCTTCTGTTTCGATTTCTAAGCGCTTATTTCTTGTATGTGAGCTGTATAACTAAATTGGTTAGTGCTAACTTAAACTTTCTTTTAATGATTATTTTTCTACAAAGATTCATTAACACTTTTGAGAGCTGTTGGTATTATTTTTCATAGAATATAGTAGTTTTATTCATAAAAGATGTGTAAAAATCCTCACAAGGGGCGTGGCATATACTTAAATTTGATTGCAGTTAAGTGTCAGTGAAGCCAAATCATAGCTTCGATTAATTTATTCTTCTGTTTCGAATTCCAAGCGAGTATTTCTAGTGTGTGGGTGTTTAAATAAAATTGGTTAGTGCTAACTAAAACTTTCTTTTTTATTTATTATTTTCGCATAGATTTCATGAACACTTTTGCGAGCTGTTGGTATTCTTTTTCATAGAAGAAACTAGTTTTATTCATATAAGATATGTGTAAATCCAAATAAGGAGGCGTGGCATTGGCTGTTATTTACATTAAATTTAATTGCAGTTAAGTGTCAGTGAAGCCAAATCATAACTTCGATTAATTTATTCTTCTGTTTCGAATTCCAAGCGAGTATTTCTTGTGTGTGGGCACTAAAACTAAAATGGTTAGTGCTAACTAAAACTTTATCTTTTTATTTTTTTCCCATGGATTTCATGAACACTTTTGCTGTAGGTATTATTTTTCATAGAATAAACTACTTTTATTTATAAAAAATATGTATAAATCCACACAAAGAGGTGTGGCATTGACTGTTATTTTACTTAATTGTGAGAGAAATCAAGTATAAGTGAAGCCGGATCAAAGTTTCGGTACATCTTTTCTTCTGTTTGGAATTATTTTCCATATTTCTTGTGCGTAGTCTTTATAACTAACTCGGTTAGTGCTAACTAAAACTTTCTTACATGTTTAATTTTGCTGTTTACATTTCATTCAAACTATTCGGGGTTGCCACAAGTAGTTTTGATGGTATAAAGTAGTTTCTTTCTGAAAGGATTATTAGGCGGCTTGGCGTTATTTGTTGTTGTTGTACTGATTTGTGAGTGCAATAAAGCATCAATACATAATAACTTTAATGCGTATAAAGCCATATCAATGTCTCGCTTCGTTTGGTTTTCTTATTCGCAAATACAAATGTACAACAAATAATTCGGTTAGTGCTGACCCAAACAATCTTGTTCGTTTATTTTACTGTTCTGAGCAGCCGAAAGTGATTTTCAACTAAACACCGATTAGGACTTATTTATGAATGTATACAAGAAAGAGGCGTGGCGTCTTCTGACTCTGAAGGCAAGCCTTTTTTTAGGTCTACGAAGCAATTCATTGCCTCTAAGTATGTGCGGTCTGGTCTGTTTTCGGGTAGAAATGTTCCGGTTACAAATACAATAAATAACCCGAAACCCTTACCTAACATACATACGCACACACACATTTAACTGCAGCGACACGTGCACATCATGGCAACAAAATCATTGATGTGTCGGAAAGGACAAATGAGCGACCGACATGCATGAGCGGACAGACGTGCGAACGCAATGAATGGCGGCGGCGGCTCAGTGTGTTCGGTAATTTGTGCCGCATTGCAGCGCGTTTGTCGCACAATTCAGGACGCATAAACAACACGTGCTCACACACACACATACATCCATGGAACGAGGCATACGACCGCACACTGATACAATAAATGCAATTTAAGCGCTGCAGTTGTGGAGTTCATTCGGTCACACAAATTGACTTCTTGCTCAAATGATTCCTTTTGTGCGCATTCGTGTCAATGTTTTTGCACTGCTTGGCTGTTGCTATTGTTGTTGTTGTTGTTGTTTCGTTATTCTTGTACTCTGTTCGCTATTTGTTGTTGTTGTTTTGGTATCGCTTTGGGCCGCACGCATCAAAATTGTCCTTTTACAACGGTTGCGCTACCGTTGCTTCCGTTGTAGTTGCTGTTCTTGTTGTTGTTGTTGTTACTGTGACACTTTTTTTCTAACCCTGCTCCGCTGGCACAGTTGACAACAGTACCTTTGTTTCTATGTTGTTTTTGCTGTTGCTTCTTTTGTTTTTTCTGCTTTGCCTTTTGGCTCAAACCGCCGCAGTCATCGACATGTTTTATTGCCAATCGGCCTCAGTCGCAGTTGCAGTTGCCGGTGGGGCTTTTTGTCTGTTTGTCTATTTTGCTGTGATGTTTTTGTGTTGTTGTTGTTGTTGTTTCAGTTGTGTCCATTGTCGTTGACTCGTGCAAGCGGCCATTGACTGCGGCGCGCTCGGTCATGCCGTGGTCAGTCGAATGCGTCGTGTTAAGTTGCCATTTGGCAATTTCTGAAATTGACCAGCAATTGATAATGGAAAAAACACATTCGCTCAAACGCACACACACACACACACACACACACGGCTTATGGCTTTTGTGTTTGTGTCGATAGTTGGCAGCCTGCCGTCCCCCTCAACTCGACGGCTCTTAATAGATTGCAGCATTGATTTGTTACGTTCGTTCTCTTCTGGCTGTGAGAGAAGAGATTCTGATTGTGCATTCAGTTGTCAGTTAAGATATTTTAACAATATTGTGCGAACTGCAAATTGCTGCTTCGTCTGCGTTGCCAATTCAAACAATGATGTGTTCCAGTTTTTGCCAATTCTCCAGCAGAAGTTGTAAGCGATTTGATGCACTAAAAAGAGAAAATGAGTTTCTTAACAGTTGAATGATTTGTTTAAATTGAAGGAAATATTAAAAATGTATTTGTATGAAATTTTAGATAAGTTCCTCAATTCATTTAAGGCTCTGGTCAAAGCAATGTTCAACACATCGATACTTCTGACAAAGCCAACATAAAAAGATGTGTGTCGAATGTCGAATCATTTTATGGAAGAGAAGGAAACATGAAAGAAGATTCGCTCGAGCGGAACAGTTCAATCAACAACACTGGAAATCACATCAAAGAAGAAGAATGAGGATGAAATGACTCTCCTATTATGAAGCGAATTAAAGGAAAATAAATAAAAGAGCAAGACATATAGGAGGGAATGGGATCATGGAATCTGAAAGATCAACCACACTGGAAATCACATCAAAGACGAAGCATGAGGATGGAATGATTCTCCTATTATTAAGGAAATTGAAGGAAAATAGGTTAAAGAACGAGACATATAGGGGAGAATTGGATCATGGAATCTGAAAGATCAACAGCACCGGAAATCATATCAAAGATGAAGAATCATATCAAAGATGATGAGAATCATATCAAAGATGATGAATGATGAGAATGATTCTCCTATTATGCAGGAAATTGAAGGAAAATATATTTAAGATTAAAGAGACATATAGGGGAGACTGGGACCATGTAATCTGAAAGATCAACAACACCGGAAATCACATCAAAGACGAAGAATGAGGATGGAATGATTCTCCTATTATAAACGGAATTGAAGGAAAATAGATTAAAGAGCGAGTCATATAGGGGAGAATGGGTTCTTGGAATCTGAAAGATCAACAACACTGGAAATCACATCAAAAACGAAGAATGAAGATGTAACGATTCTCGTACAATGAAAGGATTTGAAGGAAAATATATTAAAGAGCGAGACATATACGGGAGAATGGGGTCATGGAATCTGAAAGATCAAAAACACTGGAAGTCACATCAAAGACGAAGAATGAGGATGGAATGATTCTTCTATTATGAAGGGAATGGAAGAAAAATAGATTAAAGAGCGAGACATATAGGGGAGAATGGGATCATGTAGTCTGACAGATCAACAACACTGGAAATCACATCAAAGTCGAAGACTGAAGATGGAATGATTCTCCTATTATGAAGGGAATGGAAGAAAAATAGATTAAAGAGCGAGACATATAGGGGAGAATGGGATCATGGAATCTAAAAGACCTCAAAACAAAGCCAAGGGAAACTTTTTAAACTCGTTCAATGCCATTGAAATGAAAAATGTCTAATTTATATCGCACGAAAGATCAGAGAATTAAGAGAAATTTAGACTTGGAAATGGTATAATTGATGTAATTGAAGAAAGACGAACTCCTATTTCAGCCTTTAATTTTGAAAATAGAAAATAGACAAATGGTATTGAGATTATTACACTGTGTAACAAGCGGGTGGTTTGGTCTAGACCCATTCAAATGTTGATACAGGCTTGAAACTAGAAGTCATTCATAGTAATCTAGTATAATCAGTTTTTTGCAGTTTTTCTATGCATTTCAAGGATTTTCTTAAATATTTGCGGTTATGTAATGATAAAGTTATGGATGTCAAATAAAAGAGGAAGATTGTCGCCGTTTAACTGAATTTATTATTTGGAAGTTTCTGTACCAAATTATGTTAGTAAAGTGAGGGAACAAATACATGTTTTGAAACTTAGTCTGTAGTATTATACCTCTCAATTTTATTCATCTATCTTTATTGGTTTAACGTAAAAAAATTTTTTTTTTTATGAGATTACATATTGTTGCGGAAATTCGTTCTGCTGCCTCCATGCAGGCGTAATTCGTTTCTCTGGATTGTGCTCAAAAATAAAAAAAAAACAATTAAATACTTAAAATTCCTTCGGTAGTAACTTTATTTACAAAAAACATAACTCTTCCCTGTGCGCTGTATCGCTGAATAAATTTTAATAAAATGAAACTAATACACAAAAAATCACTACTAATGGCATTGCTGCACAAAACACCAAGAAGAGGTCCTAGAAAGCTACAACAACTCCATTCCAATCCAGAAAAACGAAGTGATGCACTCCTGCAATTTTTACAATTATTTTAGGTTACGTCGAGTTTTGTAAAGAATGGCAAATCGAATCTGTGTGTAGTTTGCCCGACTTCTTGCCATTAAGTTTGGGTTTTCCTGTTGCCAAAGAAAATTTGCAACAGTATGCCAAATCAGCTGACATTTTTTGATTTGTCAGAAATGTCATCGTTGCCAACTAAGCGAACTTAATTAGTCTCTCCGAAAGTCTTTAACAGCCGTTTTTGAGCAGTCAGCATGGGTCCTGGAATCATGCAATGGTTGTGCAACAGCGTTTTTAAGGGAGTTTTGCACAATTTGCCATGCAGTGGGAAATCTTAAGCGTATTGAAGTTTAAAAAGTCGTTGACAATGCGATCACTGAGGTGCCAAGCAAAGTCACTTTGATAGACCACACATCTCAGACGAATCTGGTTCCAGTTTAGACAATTAATTATAATTTTGTTTTAATCAACCATATTGTCAGAGCATTTGGTCATTTCATATGCGCCAATGTTGCAAAGAAATTAATGTAAAGTAAATGAAAGTAAATGCACCCACATACCTTCATACATATTTACAAATGTACGAGTATGCACTCGCACAAGAATTTTCTGCAATTTAATTACTTAATTATCGCCAAGAATGGCACAAATGTGGCTGCGCTTTTGTCAACGTTCCACGGCACCGTGCCACATGGTGGCGCCACAGTGCAACGCGGCAAAAATGCACACAATGTACAATTAAAATTAATTAAAATTCACAACTGTTTGTGTGTGTTTTTTATCACTTTGTTCACTCTGTTTTTATTTTAAAGGTATTTTTTGTTGGTTTTTTCGCTGCACTTTGCATTTTGTTGGTGTTTTTTGTTTGGTTAAACAATGCAACGCACACAAAAATTGAAATTATTTGAAAAGCTGCATCCTGACATGGTGTGGTGGTCTGTGCGCCACATCCTTTCGCTCCTTTGGCGTTGTTCGGCTGTCCAGCCGTTGTTGTAGCTGTCGCATTCGCTGCTGCTGTTCGTATTAGGAAATGCGATTTTTGCAAATTAAAGTTATGACAAGTTGGTAATTATGTTAAGAGAGCAAACTTTTGCTCCTTTCCCGCATTCACTCCGTGTCAGTCGCTCGCCTTTGCTTTTCACATTATGTGTGCGCTTTTTCGAACTTTTATTATCATACAATTTTTTTATAATCAACTAATGAAATTGCTGAATCGTAAATCAAAAGAAAGAATTTGCAAAGTTTGTCAAGTTTTTTTAACTAAATAAGTTTCACACTTTTTTGAAGCGCAATTTCACTCCACACTTCAGTGGGAGCGTGAAGTGGCTGAAGCATTAACAGTTTCAGGGCCACTGACTGCTTTTGTTCGCGACAAATGAAAAGGACAGCAAAGGACAATGAAGGATTATGAAAGCGAGGGAGATGCGAAAATGAAAGAAAATGCCAGCAACAATCTAGACCGCATAATTTTCTCACTAAAGTACTGGAAATCTTGAAAAAGGTTTTTTAAAAATGATTTTTAAAATTCAAGTGGATAATTTCATAATAGAGAGAGAATTTTAAGAGAATTTCATGCAATAACGAAAATAAATTTAAATATTCAAAGGTTTTTAGTGAGATTAAAAGTTCCGCCATAAAAATCATAATTTGGTAAACTTTTTCACCCAACTTATTTGTAATCAAAATCTAGTTATCGTGATTCGAAAATCTCCCACAACTCCGCTGAAGTACCAAATAATTTACTAACAAAAAAATCTACTAACTTTTTCTTAAACAGTTCTTCATTCTTAAGCAACTCAACTTTTCCTAAAGGACCGCGATTCTCCAGAATCTAGTAGGAAATAATTTCAGATTGTTTGTGAGCTGTCCAACGAATCCATCAGGTATTTCAGAAACAATCTGAAATAATTTCCTATTAGATTCTGGAGAATCCAATGATTAGGCCATAGTTTAAGTTGCAAGGCTTAAAAAATCACTCTGTCAATGTCTGCTTTTATTCCAACACAGCTGGAGACTGATCCTTTCTTATAAAAGACTAACGTTGCCAGTGAGTTAGCTGACCTTAACACGATAGCTTTCAACTTCAAAGCTTGTGAACGAACCTTATCCAGAGACCCAAGGAACTAAAGCTCATCAGTAGAATTATGAACTTGCGCCAAACCTGAACCGTAGACCCAAAGAACTGAACAACTTTGGTAGAATTGTGAATTTGACTCAAATTTTTCTATTAGTCCAATTACTAATCATAATTGTGGCCATTTTGTTGGTTACATAGTAACTTTTCAATGAACGAAAATCTTTTTTGACTTAGTTACGGAAAGCTTTTCTCGATTTTCAATTATTTTCTTTCTCAATAATCAACTATTAATCGATTCTAAACATTTTAAAGTAATTTTTTATGATAGATATTTTACATAAGAGTTATGTATAGAACTTTTCATTAAGCGTTTTTGAACTTTAAAAAGAGTTGTACAGGAGATATAACGTTTACTGATGAAATATATTAAATACCAATTTGTTTCGAAAACAATATCATTCGAAAGTTCTCTGCGTCTTCTATTCTGTTAAAGCGATCAAATTTTGCATGACACTTTTTGCATAAGTCGGGCTGGATCCCATCAATGATATATCAGTTGGTCAGTTATGTTCTCCAGTTGGTCAAATGTGGTTGACTTGTGACCATAAACAAACAATTTGATGTAGCTGGACAGAAAAAGGGCCTCAAATTTGAGTTCAGCAAAACTTTATAAAGCAGCAGCAATATTCTCACACACAGAAAAAAAGAGAATGGTTTGAGTCTTTGCCAAATTTTAAAGAACATCACTAATATTGAAATACTGTATGCTTTGAGTCTTCATTGAAACGATAAGAAGCTCGCTTTTATAGAAAATTTTTTATGGTTTGAGTCTTCAGCTAAATGTTAAGACACATCAGCAATACTCTGCTAGTCTATGGTTTGAGTCTTTAACCAAACTTTAAAAAACAGTAGAAATATTTTCGCTTACAAAGAAAACAGTTTATGGGTTGAGTCTTCAGCTAAATATTTATAGTTTGAGTCTTTAGTTAAATTTTAATGGTCTTCAGCTAAACGTTAAGAAACAGTAGTAATATTCTGATAGTCTATGGTTTGAGTCTTTAGCTAAACGTTAAGAAAAAGTATTATTCTGAGTCTATGGTTTGAGTCTTCAGCTAAACGTTAAGAAATAGCAGTAATATTCTAATGGTCTATGGTTTAAGTCTTCAGCTAAACATTAAGAAAAAGTAGTAATATTCTGATAGTCTATGGTTTGAGTCTTCAGCTTAACGTTAAGAAAAAGTAGTAATATTCTGACGGTCTATGGTTTGAGTCTTCAGCTAAACGTTAAGAAAAAGTAGTAATATTCTGATAGTCTATGGTTTGAGTCTTCAGCTAAGCGTTGAGAAAAAGTAGTAATATTCTGACGGTCTATGGTTTGAGTCTTCAGCTAAACGTTAAGAAAAAGTAGTAATATTCTGATAGTCTATGGTTTGAGTCTTCAGCTTAACGTTAAGAAAAAGTAGTAATATTCTAATGGTCTATGGTTTAAGTCTTCAGCTAAACATTAAGAAAAAGTAGTAATATTCTGATAGTCTATGGTTTGAGTCTTCAGCTTAACGTTAAGAAAAAGTAGTAATATTCTGACGGTCTATGGTTTGAGTCTTCAGCTAAACGTTAAGAAAAAGTAGTAATATTCTGATAGTCTATGGTTTGAGTCTTCAGCTAAGCGTTGAGAAAAAGTAGTAATATTCTGATAGTCTATGGTTTGAGTCTTTAGCTAAACGTTAAGAAAAAGTATTATTCTGAGTCTATGGTTTGAGTCTTCAGCTAAACGTTAAGAAATAGCAGTAATATTCTAATGGTCTATGGTTTAAGTCTTCAGCTAAACATTAAGAAAAAGTAGTAATATTCTGATAGTCTATGGTTTGAGTCTTCAGCTTAACGTTAAGAAAAAGTAGTAATATTCTGACGGTCTATGGTTTGAGTCTTCAGCTAAACGTTAAGAAAAAGTAGTAATATTCTGATAGTCTATGGTTTGAGTCTTCAGCTAAGCGTTGAGAAAAAGTAGTAATATTCTGATAGTCTATGGTTTGAGTCTTTAGCTAAACGTTAAGAAAAAGTATTATTCTGAGTCTATGGTTTGAGTCTTCAGCTAAACGTTAAGAAATAGCAGTAATATTCTAATGGTCTATGGTTTGAGTCTTCAGCTAAACGTTAAGAAAAAGTAGTAATATTCTGATAGTCTCTGGTTTGAGTCTTCAGCTAAACGTTAAGAAACAGTAGTAATATTCTGATGGTCTATGGTTTGAGTCTTCAGCTTAACGTTAAGAAAAAGTGGTAATATTCTGACGGTCTATGGTTTGAGTCTTCAGCTAAACGCTAAGAAACAGTAGTAACATTCTGATGGTCTATGGTTTGAGTCTTCAGCTAAATGTTAGGAAGCAGTAGTAATATTCTGATGGTCTATGGTTTGAGTCTTCAGCTAAACGTTAAGAAACAGCAGTAATATTCTGATGGTATATGGTTTGAGTCTTCAGCTAAACATTAAGAAAAAGTAGTAATATTCTGATAGTCTATGGTTTGAGTCTTCAGCTAAACGTTAAGAAAAAGTAGCAGTATTCTGATAGTCTATGGTTTGAGTCTTCAGCTAAACGTTAAGAAGAAGTAGTAATATTCTGATAGTCTAAGGTTTGAGTCTTCAGCTAAACGTTAAGAAAAAGTAGTTATATTCTGATAGTCTATGGTTTAAATTTTTAGTCAAACGTTAAGAAACAGCAGCAATATTCTGGTTTGACTGCGCTTTTTGATAAAAAAAAATGACAAAACATAAACTTCAAACACTGGCAGCTCTGCTATCTCAAATGTCAGAGAATTATGCTGTCAATGGTGGCACAACGGTACTGAAAACCCCTGTATAAAGTATTAAACTACTTATTCTGTCTATGATTCCTTATTCTGTCTATTGTTCCTGGCTATGATTCCTTCACTCTGAGGCTGCATTCTGTAGCGAAGCACAATGTTTGGGCCAACTTTAGCTAGAAAACAACTGCATTGCACACTTTTATTCGAACATGGGGTTAAGGAGGAGGACGTTCTGTAATCAAAAAATAGTAAGAAACAATAAAAAGCTTAATTCTTTTATTCTTTGGTTAAGGTATACCAACACTTTATAACTGAATCGTAATCCAATGAGTTAAGGTCATAAATAGGTAAAACTTTTATATGGGGAAAAACACAAATTTTAATTTCTGCAAAATTGCTTTACATGGCAACCCTACAACGATGTACCATATAAAAAAAATTGTCATCTGAATACCTTAACTTCTGCTATTTCTGGCATCTATTAGTGGTTTAAAAGCCTAAAGAAAGCACAGCCATGGGTTCAAGAAACGAATTTAAATCTCAACTGCAACGACCACTTTCACATGAGCCTTGAATAAAACAGCTTTAATTGGCATCATTTATTCATATTCAAACTCAATACGCCACATTTAATTGCGCCAACTGTAATGAAAAATAATGAATTTTAAGCGCCACACACACTCGAACCGATTCAACTATGAAACTCAACGTAATTCGATGTGAATTGAAATGCGTGCGTGTGTGTGTGTTTGTGTTTGTGTGCGTAGAGTTTTTAATTAAGCCAGAATGGCGTTAAATGAAAAAGCTGGCAGCACAGAAATGCTAACGAGAACAAGTGAAAACAAAGGAATCTGTCACACTTGACAGTGGACCAGTGGGAGCGCACCGCTCGCGTTTCTCCAGAGTTACCAACCCACTGCTGCTTGGCTGGTTGGTTGGTCCTCTATGCTGCGTGAAGCTGCCTTTTTTTTGTTTTTTTTTTGTGGCGACATTGCGAACACAGCAGCGCAGCGGAGACACCACTTGTTCACGTAGCGGCGGCGGCGCAGCGCTTTTGATCTGCTGCTAAGGACTTAAATGTGATGATGACGTTGATGAAGTTGACGATGATGATGAGGACCGGACCAAACAAAGCAAAGACAAAAGTAAAGCAGATCAAAAAAAATTATTCGAAACTAGAGTGTCACAAAGGACCTTCAAAGCGCGAGCGCGGAAACTGAACCAAAGGGATTGACGCAGCTGCGCGATAGCGGGACAGACAGAGGGGCAATGGGATGCGGACAACAATTCATAGAATATGCAAATTGGCAAACGACACATGCACTGACTGAGGCAACCGGCTCGGTTCGGTCTTTTGGGGGGCACAAACAGACCGAATGAACCCACAAAAGAAACAAATGAAGGCACGAACCGACAAGCGACCTTCTTTGCCATTCAACTGGATGGTGTACCCACTTCAACAACAACAACTACAACAACAGCAAACACATTATCAACAACAAGCACGTTGTCTGGGCTGCCGCCACCATCAACAATAACAACAACCAGCAACCGTCTGTCGCCTGCGCCGCCCTCAACATTCGCCATATTTGCTTAGCTTAATGGACTGAAATTTAAATATGCCGCTTGGCTTTTGTTTTTTTTTCTTTTCTGACAACTGCAATTTGTCTCATTTTCTCTTTCCATACTTTTTGTTGCGTCCTGTTTTTGTTGTTGCTTCGAACATTACCCTTTTGAGTTGTTTTTATAGGCTTTTGGAAAATTGCTGGCGGGTGTCAAAACACGGACATGAAATTAAACAGTTGGTAGCAATTGGTCACACTGGCTCAAAAACAAAAAAACAAGAAAGGAATAAGTTGCACCGAAGCAGCAACAACAACGAGCGACACTAAAACTGCAGCAGTAATATTGTAGAAAATAAAACGATTAGTTGGCCAAACTTTCAAAGCCTGCAATGTTGCTGCACACAGTCACACACACACACAACCACACACAGTGGCGTACACAGGATTTTGGGAGAGGGGGTTTTGAGTACAACTTTTGAGCCCAATACCATTTGAAACCTTATTTTGTACCAGCAATTTTTGTGTTTTTGGCGGCTTGAACCCCCAAAACCACCCTTTGTGCGCCACTGCCCACACATGTGGCTGCATATTCCACGCCATTTTGCCTTCTACTCGTTCTCTAAGTACAAGTTTTTTGTTTAATTTTCATTTTTCACATTCACATTTCTGCTTTTCGGTTGGTTTTTGTGGAATGTTTTTTGACGCTGCACGCCGCCCGGAACCGGAAGTTAAACAGCAAAACTGCAAAGAGCGGATTTATTTTAATTAACCACCAGGCAGGCAGCTGCCCGGCAGCGGCCAAAAGCTGCGCAGTCATGGCGCAAAGCAGCCGCCTTAAGCTGGCTCGCGAAAAAGCAATAAAAACAACAACCACATTGATGCAATGCAAAGTCATTGCAATGCAGTCGGCCACCAGAGAAATTACCCTCATTAAGTTGATGGTTATTTGTTGTTGGCTTTGTTGTTGTTGCTGTCATTGTTCTTGCAAGTGTGTTGTTGTTATTATTATTATTGTTGTTGTTGTTGTTTTTGTATGCTTTTGCATTTGTATTTGTTTCGTCTTCTTCTTGTTGTGAGCCATGTGCGAATTTGCCGCTGCAACCCACAACAATAATAACCAAAATAAAATAATAAAAAACAACAACAATAAAATTACACGGTTATATATAAAAAACAAAATGGCCGCATCAAAGAAATTCTACGTTTTTATGAGCGTTTTTTGTATGCATATGTGTGTGTGTGTGTGTGTGTGTGTGTGTTTGTGTTTATGGCCAACATTCGCCACCGGCACCGAAAGCGCATTTATTGAATTTTCGAAATTTTTGAAAAGTTGCATAAAGACTGACAGCTGCAGGTGTTGCCGCCATTCCGGACAACACTCGTAAAAGGAAACAATCACACAGTTTTTACGTTCCTTCACTCGTTTCATTGTTGTACTTTCACCGTATATGTGTGTGTGTGTTTGATGGACATCAGCAGCAGCAAATTTATTCCGGCTCCAACTTCAATGTGTGCTGAGTCTTTCAATTGCCAACATTCTCCGCCCTACAAACTGGCGAGCATGTGTTGGTGTTGTTGTTGTTGTTGTTGTTGTTGCTGTGCTGGACATGCAATTGGGCGTGTGTGTGTTTGTGTGTGTGTGTGCTGGCACGAAACCGAACAGCCAAAACCAACACGGCACTTCCACTTCCTGTTTATTTGTTCCATCGAAATAGCTTTTGCGTTGGCTGAGTTGTGCTTTTGGGAAACGAAACAAAACCTCCAACATGCTACAATTTTCCTTCACTTTCGAAGAAAAAAAACCAAAATATGCTCAAATTTATTTACTGCTGCCAGATAAACTTTTTCCCTGTGTTCGTATTAGTCATTACGACTTTCAGGCGCAAGCCACGAGGCCCTAATTTGAAACTTTTATGAGTGCTATGCATTATTGAAGAATAAAACAATTACTGATACAAATTGTGTGCTGTTGAAAATTTCAACTTCTAATACCAAACAAAAATACAAAATAATCTTCTGTCTTCATAGCTTCAGGATCTAAATTAAAACAAAAACTGAAAATTCAAATTCGGTTGTTTGTTTTGTAATTGGCTTTTGAATCAAAAGTTAATGATTTGCGAGCTTAACCCATTCCAGCCGGATGGGGTGAAATTTCACCCCCTGGAGTGGTGATTTTTCTTTGGCCTCGCTGACTAAATGTGTTATGCGATTTCGCTGAAATTTTGTATAACAAAATGGAATAAATGCAGGTTTATTTCGTTTTTAGTTATATTGAAGAAATATGACATTAAGTTATCCCAATCCGCGTTTAAAGTTGACTAACTGTTTTCGAGAAAATTCTTAAAAATAGTAAATATTGGAAATTCCAGCAGTTTTTTCTGGACTAAGAATGTAGTTCATTGAACTGCATATCTTCTGTGAATTGTTGGTATTGCTCATACAATCTACCTGTGTACAATGAATGCTTTTCCAGAAAGGGGTGAAATTTCACCCATCCTGGTGCCGGTGCCCCTCTATATCTTAGGGGCTATATCAGGTAGATACCTGAAACTTTGTGTATAACTATTCTAAGCACCCCTTACCAACATATCGCACACGCACTACAAAAGTGGCACAACTCAAAATTTTTCATTTTCGGGTTTATGTGCACTATGCATCTTTCTACCAGTAACCAAAAGCTCAGTATATTTTTTTGTTGTTAACTGTTGCAAAAATACAGTTAGGTCTCTCTTCATGTCAGAAGTTTGATGCTATTTGAATGCTGCAGCTCAATGCAAAAGAGTCCTAACTCAAATTGTGTCACTTTTGACGAAATAAATTTTTCTTAAAGTTAATTTTAACCCTTTCAGTCAAAATTCTGACAATTTTTGTATATATTTAAAATCTTTAAAATTAATTATGAATTTTCAAAATTTTTCTTTCAACTTTTTAACTGTCATTTATAATTATTAAATTCAGAAAAAGTGGCATAACTTGAAATAATTCGGTAATTATTGAATTAAAATATCATCAAAACAGTCACAACTCAAAATTTTGGATTTTCTAGTGTAAAATAAAAAAAAAAAATTCTCACAAATTATCATAAAGCATAATCTGTAAGAATTTTCCATTGAACGGTCTATTCGTTATTTGAAAAAAATGTTTATTTAGCTCAAAAACAGCTTTTTGCGTTTCCTGAAAAATCAAAAATTTTGAACTGTGTCACTTTTGTTGTGCGTGTGCGATATGTAAATTTAGACAAAATTCACTGGCAAGAATTATATGCAGGCAGTAATGGGTTAAATAAAAGGGACTTAACTATAACGCAGTGACTTAAGTATAGCAAAGTTTTTTTTTAACAAAAACAATTGCAATGTATCTAAACATTAAAAGGCAACAGAGGTTTTTTTGTTTCTTACAATTATTATTTATTTTTACGTTGTTCGTATTTATTTTTTATTTAAAAATGAATTTTTTTTTATTTTTTCGTTGCCTAAAACTACTTTTTTAAGATATAAAACGCTTGTAAATGTTATAAAAACTATTATGTTGGTAAATTTTTTTTAGTATTTGAGTTGGTATATAACTTTTATATATAAATGTTTCTTTTTACGTTGCTTATAACAATGTTTCTTATTTATAAGATTTCGTTTTTACGTTGCTAACAAAAGTTTTACGTTGCCATACCACGAGTCATTTTGAGTATGAATTAATATTTAATTGCTTCAATACATTTTTAGCTGCCACGTGGTTGCCAAGTAGTGTACGCAAGTTTCAAGGACGAAGGTTGCAGGTTCATATCCCAGAAATTAAATTACTTATAATATAACAAATAATTGGTTTTAAGTTAAGTGTGTCACTCATACGGCGCCGCTGTTACGTGATTAATTACTGGCCAATTAAAAAATGTCTTATTACTGATAATTTTTACAAAGCAATATTTATGGAAATTTCTTAATTCAGGGCAATTTTTTAATTTCCCCAAATATGGATTATTATTATTTTAGGTCTCTGTGACAATGACCAGCATAACTAACGTGAAACAATCATCTTTCAAACGATTCTTGTTTGTTTCTTTCTTTCCTTCTTTCTTTTTTTATAGTTTCATGAAGTCACACTGCTTTAGCTTTCTTAAAATAAAATGTGTTCTTAGTATCATGAAAAGACAAACTTTTCAAAACATTTTCTATAAAAGAAAATGTCTTCATAGTTTAATTGAATGATATGATCCGAAGAGCTGTTTTAAGTTTAAATTTGTATATTTTTTTGAAGTAGAATTCATAACAAATTTACATCTACCTTTACATTATCAATCTAACTTAATTGATTCTTTAAGATAAATTTGTCTCTCAACTCCTAAACAAACAACAAATGGTCCTCAAAAGCGATCTACAGTGTGACCAGTAGTTTTTATTGATGAAAACAATAGTTGAAAAAGTTGAAACGGTTAACAATTATAACTTGAAGTATCAAAATTTGATTTAAAAGACAATCTCTCTATTGTTTGGCCTTTGCTTGCCACAACACGCGCAAGTCTCTTTTTAAAACTATTGCATGCGGCACGCACCAAGTCCACCGGTCTATTGTGCCATACGTCGAGAATGGCTTCTTTAAAATCCACCAAATTGGTGTATTTGTAATCTCTAAGTTTCTGCAACATATAACCCCAAATGCAAAAGTCCAAGGGATTACAGTCAGGTGAGCTTGGGGTCCATTCATCCTTTGGAATAAAATCAACTAAATTTTGTTTACACCAGTCTTGAACAATTTTTGCGGTGTGCGCGGGTGTACCATCTTGCTGGAGACAATAATAGTAATTTCCATACATTTTCGCAGCATTTGGCTTCAAATGGTTCTGCAATACTTCCTTCAAATAGTAATCCGCGTTAATTTGTCACCCTTTTGTCAATAAAGACGAGCGGCAAGCCCCTTTTCGAGATATAGCACCCCAAACCATAACAGATGAGGAATTTTGGTACCTTGGGACATTCTTCTTGCTATTGGGGATGTCGTGGTAAGATACCGCCCACAATCGATCATTTTGCACATGGTGAGGAGCCTTAAACACAAAGAGTTTTTCATCAGAAAAAATGATGTCATCACCAGCGTGCCAGGATAGCAGTAGCTTTGATCTATCCCTTCGCTTCTTTATTGTATCGGTAGTAAGTACGTGGATTTTCTTCTTCTGGAAAGCTTTCATATTCAAGTTGTCATGTAAAACCATTCTTAATGATTCGCGTGACATATTGATATTTTTGGCCATACTTCGTGCTGATCTATCGCAATTTTTTCGAATCTGTTCTCTCACGACCTTTGTTGTCGCAGCAGTTCTAAGAGTTCGCTTACGGCCACTTTTTTTTTGCGGTTTTGTATAGAACCTCTATCCATATATCGTTTGAGGGTATAATACACGTAGTTCCGTTTCATACTAAGTGGTTTCAACTCGCGGAATATAGCACCACACTTCAAACCGCTTTTGAATTTTTTTACAATTATAGAGCGTGTGTCTAAAATGAAGATATAGAGAAAACTAACGTATCGATATAACACAAATGTATGTTATTGAATAAGTAACATTCTCAGAGGTTACTAAAGAGGTTCTCAGAGGTTAAAAAAAAATTTTCTGGACTACTAAGTTAATTTAAAGATATTTGATTCACAAGTTTTGTATGAAGATATACTGGTCAACCGTATATTAGTTTGATCACAGATACCCTACAGATTTTTACTAGGAAAGTTAAAATTGTAAAATTATCGATTTATTTGTCGATCCAGACAAATTTATTTAATTTTTACTACCAAATCCTGTTTGTTGATCGCTGATCGTTCTGACTGATAACACAGTGCAACAAAATGAAAAAAATTTCGAGGGACAAGGTCAAACCCATCTCATTCGATAGAGGATCTCAGTAGATGAAAAAGTGCCAAGGGATTTTTCCCGGAATGTTCGAGTTTTTTTTTTAATTAAGTTTAAAGATGGCGGCTCTTGACTCAAATGTCAGAACGGAATAATTTTTATATCAAATGAAAGCTAATGAAATGAAGTCGATGACACAATATCCTTTTTGGAAAAATGTAATGAAAAAGGATATGAAGGACCTCAATAAAATTTGTATCCTTGAATATCCTGGAACCCGTGAGAGCTAAATTTATATAAGTGACGTCTGGTAAAAAGGCATTTTGATGATATATCCTTATCTGTGTTAATATTGCTTATATTTGAAGTCCACTTTGTGACATCCAGAAAGTGTTGAAGTCTTTTAATCTCCATTGTTGAAATGGTACTGAGGTCTTCTATGATCAGGAGAACATGCCTTGCTAAGTGTGTCACTGTTTCTCTCTGATGCTTCTTCCTTCTTCCCACAATTTCAGCAATGATTGTTGAAGGGTATTTGCGCAACAATCCTTAACCCTTTCGACCCAAAAGTTGCCTGAGAGCAACTTCACTTATTTGTCATCTTATAGCAAAAGCTACGATTGATTTATGGGTTTAATTTAAGTAAGCACCAACAAATTAATATTTTCAGAAGTGAATTTGAAGCAAATTACAAAAGTTTTACTCTTATCCACAAAATAATTTTCAATAATTTGCAGCAATATCAGGGAAAGTTTCTGTTCTAATTGAAGTCAACGAATTGCGCGCGTTTGATCAAAAAGTGATTGTTTTGTATTTTTCCATAAATATTAGATAATTTTTCTGTAATTAAAAAATATTGAGACAAAATGTATTTAACCCGTTTTAACTTAAAATTGTTCAAAAGTCAAATAGCTCTACAACTCTAACAAAGTGGCGTGCCGTCTTCAAATGTAGTGTGCACAATTCTTAGGCAAATGTTTCATGATTTAAATACCACAAAGTAATATTGAGACATAGTGTGAAATTCGAGGTCGAAAGGGATAAGAACCGCAGTGAGTCTTGCAATATTCGACTCAATGCTATGCAGCAGTTGCTTCGTCCTGTTTAGGTCGTCAGAATTGTTTTCGTCCTAAAGAAATTTGAATGGATTTGAAGCGGCTTAACCCTTTCGGGACTACTGGGATAATACGTCCCAGCAAGATTTTAATGACCCTCAAAAAAATTATTAAAATCTTACGACTTACGCAAAATATTTTTTCGATTTCGGTGTTCCCGCATAAAAGGATGATTTCAGAGTTTGTGAGCATCCAATATAATTTTCTAAGCCCAACTTGAAAATATTTCTACTGGGAGTATTTTGAATTTCAAAATTAAACTCCGTCCCGAAAGGGTTAAACCATTTTCAAGTGGCTTATTGAACTCAATGTTTGTTACATTTGAATTCGGAATGAATATTGTCTGAAAAGAAAAACATCTTTGCACTCAAATGAGTACCAACTAAAAACCAATCCAAATTGCAATTGAAGATTTGCATTAAACTCTAAGGATTCCATAATAAAACATATTGAAACGATAAAGTACTCTGTGCTTTGCATGCACTTTGAAGTATGGCAAATTTGGTATAATTCGCTTGGATAGTCCGATATGGCAAGGATAGTTCGCGAAAGGTAATGAACTTTGCTAGAACAATCGAGATAGAAAGTGCAACTGGAATGTGCAAGAAACTTCGGCGCGATAAGAAAATTAGGAAAAGCAGCAGTGGCAGCGCAAGGAGTGGAGTCTGTGCTGAGCAAGCAAAGGGGAAACATGCAATAGTAGTGTAAAGTAGAACAAGTGTAAATGTGTAAATAAAATGATTGTTAGTTTTGACTACGTTTTGCGCTGAATAGTTGAAGTTGTTTTATTTTCAAACACAATCCAAACGAACCTTGGAAACTTGGGATTTTCGTAACAATATTCGAAATGAATTTTCTTTTGAAATGTGCAAATGTTGGACTTACATCTCCACATTGCCACAACTAAATAATTCAAATAAAATATGACGCCAAGCTGTCTGTGGCACAACAAAACTTGAACGACGCGTAATATGAACAGCGAGCGGGGTGTCGGTGCGTGAATTATTGCCTCTTAAGCTAATTTCTTTCAACTTGATATATGTATTTATCGATGGCGCGCAGATAAAAACCAATAAACCATAATATTAAATTTCAAGTGTGGCACAAAGAGCAGAATGCACGAAGCCGTATGGCTGTTTTGTTTGATTTCCTTTGCCGCGACAGCGAGATCAACAACGCCCACCGAATTAGGGGCCGAAGCGAAGCGAAGCAGCCGAGGCACACTTAGGAAAGCATAATCTCCGGTTAGCGCTGGTTGGTGTTGTGCGAAATTGAAAATCGCAGCGTTGCCGTTGACATCGGAAGAACGACTGAAATGGAAAACCTCCAAAAGATAAGGAACGGTTTAGCCAGAGAACGAGCAGGACGAAGAGGAGCAGAAGACGATGCGGGTTTTGGCGCTGGCGGCAGATGGCATTTTAATGCCACTTGCTATGTAGTTGGGTTGCTGCTTCAATTTGTAAACAAAGTCAGCGGCAAAATGACTAGAAAACTGCGCCAACTATGCAAAAGGACCAACAGCCAGCAAAGAAACTAAAACAACAACAGCAACAACAGCAAGAATGAAAAAGCAGAAATACAGCCACTTGCCAAAGTATGCAAATAAGTTTTGCTGCGTGCATTTGTTTGCCACTTCAGCAGCAGTGGCTGTATGCGCGCCGTAAAGTATGCTTGCTTTTCAGCATCGATTAACAACAGCAACAACGCACAAAATACGAAACGGAACGCAGTAGACACAGTCGACTGGTGAAAGACAGCAGTGACGTTCGGCCAGCGGGCAAATGCGAGCTGCAGCAACAACAACAGAAGCAGTAACAATATTGCGTCCAAGTGCCGACTGTCTGTCAGTCGGGACAGTCGGGATAATGGTGTCATAATAGTCCAACTGCGAATAAGCTGCGTGTTATCCCTTTCAATCGAACCAACTTGAATGCGCGTCTGAGCTGCTGCTCCAATTGCAGCTGAGCTGCAACGGCTGATTGGATGCTGTTCAATGTTGTTTGTTGTTGCTTGTTTTTTTTGTTACATTCACGCTTTTGCTGCTTTCCATCTGCTCTCTGATGCTTTGCTTACTTGGCCCTTTTTGTTCTTATTTTTTTTTCTGTCGTTGTTCCACTTCGGTTTTTGTGCGCGTCTGTGTGTGTGTAGCTGGTTTTTATGTTGTCCCTTGTTCGGTCCTTGGAGTCCTTTTTTCTGCACACAGCCTTTATCTGTGTGGGCAATCGGCGTTGGTGCGTTCAACATTTCCATGGGTAGCCGCAACATGCCGTAAACGTGCGTCGAACAGTCGCAGTGTCCTTACGATTATGCGATTTGATTTTTACAAGGATTCCCTTTATTTTGCTTGTACTATCTGATTTATTATATTCCACTTGGGCAGCTGTTATCGCCGCAACTGCCGTTGGCTGTTACGCGCTCGCTCTGCCATCACCGTTGTTGTTGGTCGTGTGTGTTTGCTTTTGTTGTCCTCATGGTTGATGTGTTTGTTTTTGCCTCTATTTGTTTTTATTTCGTTTTATATGCTTTGCATTCATCGCATAACCTCTAAAATGAATATCAATTACGTTTGAGAGGCTTTCGGGAAGCAGCGCTTCACGTCCACTTTAAAATGCCGACTTGAAGAGGATGCTTCCTGCACAACAACCCAGCAGGCAAAAGTTATGTGCGCGGAGCAAAGCGTTGAAGTGGCAGAAGAGTGAGGGAAACAATTTTAACAAAAGAAACTTGAATGTGTAGAGAAACTGTTTTGAACTGCGGCAAAGTTATCGATATCGTCTGGTAATGAGGTCGCTTTCTATACAACCCAGCAGGCAAAAGTTATGTGCGCGAAGGAATCGTTGAAGTGGCAGAAGAGTGAGGGAAACAATTTTAACAAACAAAACTGTTTTGAATTGCAGCACGAAAAAGTCTACAGAGCGTTTGAAAATTATCGATGTTGTCTGGCAATTTCAGTACAATGAGGTCGCTTCCTGCACAACCCAGCAGGCAAAAGTTATGTGCGCGTAGGAATGCGTTGAAGTGGCAGAAGAGTGAAGGAAACAATTTTAACAAAAGATACTGTTTCGAGCAAAGTCGCCTGAGCGTTTGAAAGTTATCGACAGAGTTGCCACTTTTGGTCTTTTCGAACCCAAAATGCTCAAATTTTTTTACTTTGGTCCGCTGATTTGCTTAAACGAATTTCGGTCTGTTTTGTTTTATGCGAATATCTTTTCATTAGTACAATAAATTTATTAAAAATAATAAAATTGTAATTTAAAATGTACTTTAAAGATAATGCAAACTTTTAATTTTGTCGGTTGAGGTCGGAAGTTTGATCGGAAAAAATGTTTCAAGTGGCAACTTTGGTTATCGATTTCGTCTAGTAATTTTGGTGCAATGAGGTCGCTTCCAATACAACCCAGCAGGCAAAAGTTATGTGTCCAATAGAACGTCTGGTACACCATAGACTTAATAAACTTGAAGTCAAAAGAAATTAAATGAAATTAATGTGGTGAAGCAGCAGAAAATGAAAGGAATAATGTCTCCTTTTAACGTTTTTAACATTTAAACAAATAAATTTTTAAACTCGACGAAAATTTGTGGGAAATTGGTTTGAAACTGAGTGATGGAAAGTTGACAATATCGTCTGGCGATTGTTGTAAAATGATATCGATATCGCTTACTATCGATTCATTGTTATTCATACAGAAAACAAAAATTTTGCTCGTTAATGTTCGATGCACTTTAAGTTATAGAATTGTTTAAAAATTACTATCAAAGTAGAATTTGTGAGAAATTTGCTTGAAACTGAGTGATGGAAAGTGGCTGACATCGTCCGGCGATTGTTGTAAAACAATAACGATAACGCTTACTATCGATTCATCGTTATTCATACAGCAAACAAAAGTTTTGCTCGTTAATGTTCCATCCATCGTTTACATCCACTTTAAGTTATAGAATTGCTTAAAAAAATTACCACAAAAATCAAAAAAGTTCAACTTTACGATTGAATACTGATGCGGTTAGAATATTGCGCAATTTTTCATTGTTGTTGCCGTCAACAGTGAACAGAAATCACAGTCATTCGTTAAGTAGCCGTGTGATGTTCAAGGATTTGTTTCTGTTGTGCTGTATTTGTTTTCCTTTCCTTTTCATTTAATTTTCTTTTATTTGTTTCTTTTTCTTGTTTCTCTTATTTTTTATTTTTTTATTTTTTATTTTTCCTTTTTTCTTTTCTCCTTTTTTCTTATTTTTTTCTTATATCTATAATATATTTTTTCTTTTATTTAATTTTATGTTGTTTTTCTTGTTGGATTTTCTTGCCATCTCATTTTCGTTTTCTTGCTCTGCTTTCATTTGCTGGTTTTATGGTCGAGTAAACAAAATGAATTGAAAGCTAAACAACGACAACAGCTAACGAACGATTACAACAACAACAACATGACAGCACACAAATATAACCATTCAGCTCAGAACAACGCACACAGCCCAAAAACAACAAACATCTCATTGACTAAAAATGAAAAGCGAAAAAATGTGCAGTCACAACAATAAAATTTTTTGCGTTCTAACAACAAATACAATGTGCACAACAAATATCACAATAACAATAGCAACAACAACAAATATTATAAAATCAACAAAGACACAGACGTCAGTTTGTATTAATTCGTGATTTCGTGATTTTTAAGTCCTCACAATTTGGGAATTCGAATATATTTTATTTATTTATTTATTTATTTTATTTTGTTTATGGTTTAAATTGTTTTAAAAAGATTCTTAGTTGATAAAATGAATTAGGCGCAAAAAAAAATTGACTTAAAAAAGTTGATAATTATAATCATTAAAACAAATTAAACAGAGAAGAAGACAAATTAAACAGAGAGACTCTTCCATCGTGTACGAAAAAAAACAGAGAAGAAACAGAGTTGGCGGATTTTATATTCCACTCCTTAAAATTCTCAAATTGACTTAAAAAAATGTAAAATTATTAAGATAAATTAAACAGGGAAGAAGCAGATTTGGCGAATTTGCAAATTGACTTGAAAAATTTGAAAATTATTGAGACAAATTAAACAGAGAAAAAACATAGTTGGCGAGTTATATATTCCACTCCTTAAAATGGGCAAATCCCCAGTTTCCAGGCGTCACATCTCTAGTCAGCAAATCAACTGCGTCAGCCAACCAGACACAATCAGAGCGTCCACACTTGAAGAGGTTCGCCAGTTTTCGGCTTCAAGAGGATCTCCAACTTATTTTCGAATATTGCCATCTTTAACGGAAAATCAGCAGCAACGTGACTTTTTCTCGTTTCACCCCCTCGTTTCACCCCGCACGCTTATGGCTTTGGGTTTTTGCTCCTATTGCCACTTGTTTTGCCTTTTGGCCGGCTGCCGCATTCCATTTCGAGGAGCTCGCTGCAGGCACGCAAAGCTTTTTATCTGCACGACACACACACAGCGACGGCAACCAGATACACACTTCTCGATATCTTTATTAGGCTGTTATTTTGTTGTTATTTTGCCACTGCCACACGTGCTGCGCGTCGTCTGCATCGTGGTTCTCGATAATAAAATGTAATCAAGTAAAATAAAAATAACATCTAATGCGCTCGTCGGCCGTTTGCGTTGTCGTTGTCATCCAAACTTCAAATTCACACTGCCGAAAGTAAAAATACGAATTATTTCCCTGCATTGTGATCTCTTGGCTTGCGGGCATAAATTATCGCCGCCTCCACCGCGTTCCACCAACTCGGCCATTAAGTCCAATAAATTCCTGCTTAACACTTAAGACGTGGTTTTTATTGTGGTCGCTGCCGCCGCCGCTGTTGTTGTGGTTGGCAGTGTCGTTAATGGCCACTGGTGGTTAGTGTGTGTTATTTTTATTGTTGACATCTCGGAAATGTGTTTTCGTTGGCGGCACTTGCTGCCGCTGCGTCCAGACTCGAATCAATCATTGGCCGCTCACCGCACGGGGAATAGAATTTTCATATAATTTATGTAGTGCACTCGGGGATTAGGGCCTGATTTGACTGCCTGCCGCGCGCTCACTGACAAACTAACTGACTGACTGACTGAGCTTGCTGTCAGAGTCCCAACATGTCACAGATTCTGTCATCTCAATTTTGTGTCGACTCATAAAACGTTGTGGGCGCTGGCGCAGCGCGGGGCCAATGGAGCCGAAAACTAATTCGATTTGAGCGCCGCAACGTTCTGAATATTGGCGCAGCACGAAAAGGCTTTTATGTTGGCAAATTCAATTTGCGGCATGTTTTTCTTTTTAATCTTCTTCAAGTTGCAAATTGCGCTGTGCTACAGTAAATTGTCATCGTACAATCAGCCTTGTTAGTGATCTTATTAGCTTTGAAGATTTGAGACATGACGGACGTAGGAGTTTTTCTCACTTGGGAGAGCACACTCGACAAAATTGCTGTCTTGAATTGACCGGCAATATTTTTATATTGCTTTGCTGTTTGTTGTTTTATAAAGAAGAATGAGTGTGCAATAAATGCTGGTGGCGACAGCTTAATTGCTCCAAAGTGTAGAAGTTACTTTGATTGATGTTCTTTATTTGTGCGCTGAAACATTTGCTGCAAAATTGTTTATAAAAATCAAAACGAGTATAAATTATTTATTGATGAAAGTAGTTTCCATTCAAAAAGCCTCTACTTTATACTTTTTTCCCCCTTTTTCTACACCTTTCCTTACAACGTGTCTTTCACACGTATCATCTCTTCCTTTCCTTCTTACTTACGAGTCTACATTTACCACTTTTACCTCTCTTTTGATCACTACTTTTATCTTTACATCTACCTCAAATTTAAGGTTCACTTCGACCTTTACCTCTATCTCTTATTCCACTTTTACTTTTACTTTTTCCTCTACTTTTTCTTCTAATTCTTCTTTTGCCACTTCTATTGCAATTTCGACCTCAACTTCTACTTTTACTTTTATTTTTATTTCTACTTTTTGTTTCTAGTTCAACCGCCACTTTTATTTCTACTTTCTATTGTACATCTACTTTTAGTCCCAATCTACATCTACTTCTATTCCAAATTTACTGCTACTTCTATTCCAAATTTACTGCTACTTCTATTTTTTACTTTTACTTCTACTTCTACTTCTACTTCTACTTCTACTCCTACTTCTACTTCTACTTTTTCTACTTCCACTTCTACTTTTACTTCTACTTTTACTTCTACTTCTACTTCTACTTCTACTTCTACTTCTACTTCTACTTCTACTTCCACTTCCACCTCCATTTCTATTTCTATTTCTACTTCTGCTTTTATTTTTACTAATTATTTTTCTACTTCCCTTCCACTTCTATTTATTTCTATTTATATTTCTACTTTTACTTTTATTTTTACTTCAGTTTCTACTTTCACTTCTATTTCTTCTTCTACTTTTATTTTTACCTCTGCTTCTACTTCTACTTCTACTTCTACTTCTACCTTTACCTCTTTTTCCATTTCTACATCTTCTTCTCCTTATTGTTCTACTTTTACTTTAATCTCGATTTTTACTTTTACTTCTACTTTTACGTCTACGTCTAAGTCCAAGTCAAATCCTAGTCAAATGTCCAGGACTAGGTTAGGTTAGGTTGCGGTGGTTAGGTTGTGATACCACATATTTCACCCATTTTTGAACTGTGTATGCAACACTGTTTTGCCAACATATGTTACAGCACACATTTCAAGCAGATGGGGAAAGGGGGGGAGGGGACCTACAGTTTAACGCCGAATCCTAACGGCGATTGGCAGTTTTTCGTTCACACTTGGAGGTTTTGCCATTGCCTGCCCAGAGCGCACTTGTGCGATTCTTGTAATTCTCATTCCCTTCATGTGGATAGCGATAGAAGTAGATGAGTGTTTCACCAGCCCGAGCCAGGAATCGAACCTGGAGCCTTTGGTATGAGAAGCCAGCGCGCTACCCGCTGGACTATCGAGGCCGGCAATGTCCAGGAGTAAGTTCAAGTTAAAGTCTTAGTCTAAATTTAAGTCTTAACTTAAGTTTAAGTTCAAGTTTAGATCGAGGTCCAAGTTTAAATCCAAGTCGAAATCTAAGTCTAAAACGAACTGTAAATGTAAGTAAAAATCCTAGTCCAAGTTTAAGTTCTAGTCTAAATCCAAGTCTAAGTCCAAATCTAAGTCTAAGTCCAATTCTTAACCCAAGTCCAAGTCTAAGACGAAATCTAAATCTTAATCTTAGTTTAAATCTAAATCAAATTCCCAGTGTAACTGTCTAAGACATGGTCCAAGTCTGAGTCTAAGTTCAAATCCAAGTCCAAGTCCCAAACCTTGACCTAGTCTAAGACTAAGTCTGAGTCTGAGTCTAAGTCCAAGTCTAAATCTAAGTCTAAGTCGAAGTCTAACTCTAACTCTAACTCTAACTCTAACTATAACTCTAACTCTAACTCTAACTCTAACTCTAACTCTAACTCGAACTCTAACTCTAACTCTAACTCTAACTCTAACTCTAACTCTAAGTCTAAGTCTAAGTCTAAGTCTAAGTCCAAGTCTAAACCTAAGTCTAAGTCTTAGTCTAAGTCTAAGTCTAGGTCTAGGTCCGGGTCTAGGTCTAAGTCTATTTCTAAGTCTAAGTTCAAATCTAAGTCCTCCATCCTCTTCCCCTCTATCTACTTTCACCTTGCCATCTACCTCTTCCTGCACTTCTACATCCGCCTTCACTGTTTCCTTTCCACAACTACATCTGTGTCTATTTTTGCACCTTCAGTACTCTACCACGACTTGGGCCTTTTCTATCCTTCTGCCTTGTCTCGTACCCTGTCACCCCATCATCTCCTCTCTTCACCTAAACTTCAACTTCCACCATTGCGTCTCATCATATCCTCACATTCATCTTTTTTCTTTCAACTGTTTCTTTACCATTTCGTCTCTGTAACTTAACCCTTTGGAGTCATTGAAACCGTTTAATGCAATTCTGTCCATGTTGTCACATGTACACAGGTACAGTTCAATGCAACTCTACCAACAAAACAATGGAAATGTTTACATAACCTTTCGACTCGACCAATTTGTTGCGTTCGATTCTGTCGGCCAACGTTTGTCTGCTTCTCTCTCTCTCTCGCGTGCTGTGTGATCAATATAAAGTCTCAACTACATAATTGTTAACTTTTAACTTATTTACCCGGCAAAGTTGCGTGACCACAAGAGTTCAAATCAGCTTAAGAATGCGACCAACACGGCCCACCCACCGTTCACCGCTCACAACTCGGTTGCTCGTCACCGCAGCCGACCAAGTTTCCGCCGCTGGGTGCATATTTAATACAACAACTACCATAGTTGCATGCGCCTGCAACTTCAAGCAACCTTCAAGCTCGTAAAACGATATGGATGTTAGTGTTGTTGTTGTTGTCCCTCTTAGGTTGCCAGCCATTGTCTTTGGCATTGGGCCGGAACTGTGCAATTTAATGACTGCAGAAGGTCTGTGTGTGTGTGTGTTTGTGTGAGTAGTTCGGGTCAGCCGGAAGAGTGAGTGATGACGACGACGACGACGGGCGGTCAGTGTGGCCTGTGCGTCGTGTTGCACATTAAACAATTTTCATTTGTTTGAGGCGGCCATGCGTGCACTTTGCGCTATTGGATAGTTCCGTTCGTTGAAAATTGCAGTTGTTGTTGCTGGCATAGTTAAAGGTTGAAGTTGTAGTGGCAGTTGCAGTTTTAGTGGTTGTACTGCACTCTGTCCACAGCTAATTAAAAGGACTTTTGCCAGCAGTGGCATGCGCGCGACTCTTATTCATTGTTGTTGTTGTTATTGCCGCGTGGCAACAATCATCGGAAATGACATCTTAAGATGTGATGTGAACAATTTTCTTTTTGTCGTTATTGTTGTTGTAGTTATTGTTTTTGTTACTTTAGCTGTTCGCTGCTTTTAAAAAACTTTGCCCAGCTGCAAGCGTGCCCCGGCCAAGTGGAGGCAACTGGCGCCACCACTCGTGGTTCGCTGTACGCGACTATTTCCAAGTGTGTCTGTAAGCTCTGCACTTATCACACAGAAACTTGCTGCCGGCCGCACTTGTAGAAACTACAGTTTAAGCAGCGCTGGCAGCAGCAGATTACGGGCAACTTTTGCTGCTAATGCTGCTTCCACTTGCAGCTGGTTGGCTGAAGGCATCTTGGCCGCCTGTGTTGCCACCCGAACGAACCGGCAGCGACAATAAAAAACTTTTCTCGACGTTCTCGGGGCAATGGACATTATCTGCCTCGCCTCGTCTCGCCCATCGTTGTGTTAGGTTTTGCTGCTGCGGGTTTGCTTTGTTTTTTTTCGTTTTGCCGCTTTGACCGTTATTGGTTTTTTAATATTAAGCAAACGAAAGCAACGAACTTTGCAAAAAAATGCACAAACTTTTGTTGCCAAATCTGAAAAGCTGACACATTCATGAAATTCAATTGCGCAAACTTTGGCGAACTCAAAAAAGCGGCAGCGAAGCGGTCGCGTGCGGTTGATGGCAGTGGCATTTTTCACACACACACACACACACACGCGCGCGCGCACACATTTTTGCATTGTCACACAACTTGCAACCGAAACGCCAACAGCTGCAATAGCAACAACAACAACAAAAACAGATTCTCACACAACTCCACATTCACATTCACATTCCATCCATGTCCGCATCCACATCCGTTTTGGCATGTGGCATTCAAGCTGTTGCCACATATTGTTGCATGCAAGTGTGAAGTTTCCATTTAGCGCTAAATCGAAAAAATATAAAAATAAATTCTAACCAAAAATAGAATGTCGAAAAAAACAAAACTCATAGCTGAAAAAATTGTAGAAAAAAAATGCATGCAAAAAATTGTTAAAAGCGAATACAGAATTGAAAAATGCATTCTTGTTGTTGCGGATTTGGGTTTTGGTTTCCTGATTGCTGGTTGGCTGTCGCTATCCGCTGACCGCCAGCCATTGCAATTTGAAAGGATAAACCTCGTCATTGCGCCATCAACTCAATGCAAGCAAAGTGTCAAACAGTGAGCGACAGTGCGGCGAGAGGGCGGCAACCAAGAGGACAGCAATGGCTCTTTGCATGCCACATTTCACATTCGCCACGATTTATATGTCCTTTGCATAGTTGCATTGGTGCGCTCGACGATGTTCCTGGCGAAAATTATGAAAGTGCAAGAGTTGACAATATCTTGACGGACTGTTGTCCAGCTGACAACAATAAGTCAGTCAGTATGTGTGTTTCTTTTTGGTGAGAAGGAAAAAGCATTGCATGTTGGATAGTGAAACTTTCATCCACTAAAAACCCTCCTATCTCCTACATTGCTACCAGTGAATGTCCTTTGAGGAATTTTTTACGCAGTATGTGTATGTGTGTAGGTGTGTGTATGTATAGGTGTATGTTTGTGTATGTGTAGGTGTGTGTATGTGTAGCCTTTTGAAATAATTGCGCCACAGTGCATTTCGAACCATGGATTGACGATCATAAATTCCACTTCAATTTTTCCTTTTTTCAACTTTTTTACCATTTTTTTTATTTATTTATTTAGGATTTAACTTGCCCCGTTTGCCTTCCTGGCCTTTTCATCTCGCTGCTATTTTTGTTTGCCATTTTTACGGCCTTTCAATTCATTCCTAATTGTTCTCAAAGTTCGTCCATCATCCATTCGTCTGCAATGCATTCGCCTGGAGCTGCGCACAGTCCCCAAGCAACCGAAACCAGCCGCTGCACGTGTGTGCCACAGTTTTCCCATCCATTGCACACTTTGGCCACGTAATGTTGAAAGTTTTCAATTTTTATTTAATTTTACATTCGATCGCTGCTATGCGAACTGAAAAAAAACTCGCATCAAAACTCAAAGCGAGTCGAGGACGTGAAGATTTAAACTGCAGGCAATGGACGTCAGGTGGTTGCAATGCGGCGGCTGTTTTGAAGTCTCCTCTGCTTTGTTTGTTCCGCTTTCGCATGTCTTGGCTGCTGCAGGCACTGTTTTCCCTCCCTCCCCCTGTTCCTTGTAGCCGGTTTGTAATAATTTTTGCTTTTTGCTGCTGCGGCTCATTCTTTGACGCTGCGTTGAATTACTTTTGGAATTTTCTACTTTCTGGCCCCCTCGCCTCGTTGGCTCTTCTTACTGCAACCTTTAATCTTTTGTGTTGCTTACATAAGGTTTGTATGTATGTATGTTTGTAGTTGTTTGCTAGTTTGCTGCAAAATTGCGAGGCTCGACTGAGCGCCAACACATGGCAAATTTGAAATTCTAATAGTACGAAAAAGAAAGTTTGCTACTTTCGCAAAAAAAAAATTGTTGTTTGCCGTCGCGCTTTGCCTTGGCTGCGCTGGGCGGGCGGGATCGTTCGTGGGCTTATCGGGTGTGTCGAGCTTGTTTGCCTTCATAATCCTTTTGGCAAATATGGCAAAGGTGCGGGCCAGGCGAGACGTGATGAAAAGCATTCTTTGCAATCTTTCTTTGTTGTAAACGCTGTTGTGCAGAGATAAAGCAGCGAGCGTGCTTGGCGCCTATTGGACATCGATAAAGTTTGCTGGTAGAAAATTAATGACGCACAGCTAAATTATGCGGGCAACAAGTTTTCAATAATTCAAGACGCCACTTGCAAGTACAAGACGCATATTTTCTTAAACATAATTTTTTTATTTTTTAAATAACTCTGAAATTCTATTCTCTAAAATGGTCGAAATGTTTGATTTAATATTTTTTTCAGTAATTTAACTTTTCTCTCTCAAAAGCTTTCCTCATTCAAGGAAATCGATTTGCTTAGTGAAGCATTTTTCATTATTGCTGCACAACCTCGTCGACTCTTTCTGCGTGCAACTCAATATCTCAGTAAATATTTCCAACATGTCAACTTCCGCTACAACGTTTAATAAATAATTGTCAGATTGTATTTCTGTTTGACAAAAATCACTAAAATAACTGAAGCTGAATAAAACGCACAAGCGGATTCAGCCAAAGTATTCCTGTGACATTTCCGCTGAAACGAGAGCAAACGACAACAAAACTTGCAGCACACTTTTCCATCATACGTGGCAATGCCATCCTGCATCACTTTTCCGTTATTGCTGCAATAATGGCCAAGAGAAATTTTTCATTTATTTTCTTTCATGTGTTTCTTTTTGAAAAGTATAAAAGATCATTTCCAATCACTTCCTATTCAATGCCGTTTGGTTGGTTTTAATAGACATCGAAATGTTGTTTGTGCTTCCACTCTAAAATGATCCTTGAATTTTTTTTCATTTCTTCTTTGCTTGCCTGCTGCACAGTAATTTTCTTCGTTGCTTATTATTTATGTTTTTATTTCACTTTTCTTTTCTATACTGCACAACACTCGACTCACACACTGCACTCAAGTTAATCAAGTTGAAGTTAATTTCTCGTAACGCAGTCACTTTGCGAACCTCGGCATCACCGAAGATCTCTCGAAGTGCTTTTCTCTTTGTTCTACGCCCAAATTACATGTGGGTAACTATGCTGTCGGAAGGGACGTGAAACTCATCAGAGACTATAATGACGCCTTGTGACATAGAAAACAAGTTTTGCTCCAAGCTGCTTACGCAAGGAGTACTTAAACCGGCTGAATAAAAAATTCACATTCTCACAAAAATCTAATCATTTCTTCTTAACACTCACTTATGCTTGCGATTATATTCAAAGTAGGGAGATTAGTGGGGTTTCGGCAATGCATTTTGATTTTTGCTTTGTAGAAACCCAAAAGTTGACAACGTCACAAATCCGATCGTATGGGGGACGCCCTCTGGTGGTGAATTTCTGAACCTTAATTAATTTTGTATTTTTTGTACTCAAGAATGTTGGCAATCGCTGAATAAATCAAAATAAATAAAATGAGATATGATGTTTTCTCGCTTACTTAACTACTACATCTACAAGTGGGGAGCCAATGGCATAGAAAATGGTCAATTTTGTATGGCAGCCCCCTTAAGACTTGGAGTCAGCTGGTCGGTATGTTTGGAAGAAACATTCGGAAGAGAAAATAAATGGGTGTCGGTCATACATTTGATACATCTGGGGTCAACCTGGGGGCAATGGGAGCCCATTTTATAAAAACGACCGTTTTGTATGGGAGCCCCATTAAGGGTTGGAGATAGGGGATGAATATGTTTGAAAGAAATGTTCAGTAAGGAAAACTAGAGGGGTCTGTCATAGATTTCAACCCTCTAAGAGCAACTTCTGACCAGCTGTGGAGCAATTTGTCGAATTTCCCAGCTTTTTTGTGAACTTTGACCTCGATGCGACGCCATTTAACCCCACCCTAGCTCCAAAATTTTTTGGCTCATGCACTTTTTTACCAAACCGCATAAAATGAGAGGTTGCGGAGCATCGAAATCGAAAAATCGTCCACAACTGCAAATTAAACTATTTTTTTTAATTTAATCGATTAATTAAAATTTAAATTAAATTAAGTAAATTTAAATTTAAATTAATTAACTAACTTATAATTAATAATAAAACAATTAAATTCGAATGAAACTTTACTTTTAATTTGAATTTAAAGTTTAACATTAAATTTTTTAATTTTAATTTCATTTTTAATTTTAATTCTAATTTAAGTTACAATTGTAATTGTAATTTTAATTTGAATTAAATTTTAATTTTAATTTTATTTCAACTTTAATTTGAATTTTAATTTAAATTCAATTTTAATTTCATTTTTAATATAACATTTTTTTTTTTAATTTTAATTTTTGTGTTATTTTATTTTGTTTTATTTTGTTTTATTTTACCTATTTTATTTTGTTTTATTTTGTTTTATTTTATTTTATTTGATTTTATTTGATTTGATTTGATTTGATTTGATTTGATTTGATTTGATTTGATTTGAATTGATTTGATTTGATTTGATTTGATTTTATTTTATTTTATTTTTATTTTATTTTATTTTATTTTATTTTATTTTATATTATTTTAGTTTGTTTTATTTTATTTAACTTTATTTTATTTTATTTTATTTTATTTTATTTTATTTTATTTTATTTTATTTTGTTTTATTTTATTTTACTTTATTTCATTTAATTTTATTTCATTTTATTTTATTTCATTTTATTTTATTTTATTTTATTTTATTTTATTTTATTTTATTTTATTTCATTTTATGTTATTTTATTTTATTTTATTTTGTTTTATTTTATTATTATTATTTAAATTTTATTTTATTTTGTTTTATTTTATTATTATTATTTAAATTTTACTTTAAACTGAATTTAATTTAAATTTTAAATTTAAATTGAGTTTTAATTTTAATTTCAAATTAAGTTTAAGTTAGTTTAAAATTTTTAAGCACTGACTGTATCAACACTACCTTCTTAAAGTCAGCCAAAGACTCCTTATTCCTAGTGCCCACCAAAATTGTTTGTTTGTTCTTCATTTTACTTCTTGCTCTTTGCTATTTTTCGCTGCTGCTCTTGCTTTTCGCCCCACGGTCTGTTCATTGTCCAGTCTACACATTCAGACATCGCTCAGTGCTTTTCGCTGTCTGGCTGCTTTTCCGTCTGGCCAGCTCGTTAGGGCGATTATGATCTGTTGACTTTTTGGCATGTGCTAAATTCTGCCTCACAACTTCTCATCATGACGTTTGAATTATGCTGTCGCTGTCGCCTGTTCATTTTGCATTCGTCTTTCTTATTAATTCAAGTGTCCTAATTAATAAACTTTATTCATGAAAGTGCAATCAACTTGTTCAACTACAATTAAGTCGACGCCAGTGTAAATATTTTCATTGTAATATTAATTATGTGTCTCTGTTTTTGGTTCTTTGCAGATCTCGCAGTGCAGAGGAAACGACAAATTAATGGTAAATGCTTTATTATAATTTATTTATGGTGATTATACATTATATTGAAATTTCTTTTGGGTGAAGATTTAAAGTTATTTATGTATGTTAAAATAATGAATGCGTTTGTAATAGGTTTTGTGCTTTAAATAAAAAATATTAAGAATTTTATTGATGAAAAGCTGTGAAAGTGAGTGATTGCAGAAAACAAACACAAAGACAGTTTATGAGAAATGCATAATTTCAATTAAAATGTGATTACTTGGAATAGTCATAAATAACATGACTGACTGACTTGACACATTAAATTCAATCGACAAAAAAGTAAAAAGTGAAGACATTTTTCTCACTTCTTTCATTTTGAAAACACTGTAAACACATGTCACACATATTTGCACTCCAATTGACTTAAAGTAGGCAACAAAATTTTTCACACTCTCGAGTAAACAACACCAGACTTGAGGAAGATTGCATTTTCTGCATAATTTCATAAAATTTTCTCATCAAAATATTTTAGTTGCTAAGAAAAATGCAACGCAACTGAAGCGTCTGCCAACCCATTCTGCAGGCAAAATATTTACGCGCACAAATATCTACGCGTATTAAAAACGAGAGATTTTTGTGCTTAAAACATTTTGCCTCGCCGCATGAAAGGTAGAGTAACGCCAGCGAGCGAGCGAGCAGGAATTCCGCATCACTCATACGCCATGAAGGACGAAGAATGAGCTGGCAGCTCCGCTGCAGTTGCGCGAAAACTGTCATTGTGCAAAGCGAAAGTGGAAAAGTGGCAGTTTGTGTCTGCCATAAAAATACTACAATAATTTACAAAAACAACAAGCAATGTTGTCATAGCGCCAATTTCCAAGCGTTATAGATGCGCGCGAAACCAAAACTGGAAGAAAACGAAGAGAAATGAAAATGAAAAGAAAAAGAAACAAAGCAGCATTTTATATGAAATTCTGAAGTGAAATTTGAAATGCTATACAAACAACAACAACAACAACTATAACAACAACATACTCTACTCTGCGCTCTTACTTTGCACAAGCGCAGCTAACCCACAAAATTGCAACATTTGAGTGGGCATGAGCAATAATAAAATCAGCCACAACAACAAAAAAAATACAAAAAAAGTGAATGCATTTAGTTGCGAGGGCGTGCCGCGCAAGAAGCATGCAGCGAAATGAAGTTGAATGCGAAATAATGCAGCGAAAGCAACGCAACAACATTGTAGCTGCGCGCTGCAGCGTTGGACGCACTGCTGGTGGTCGACGACGACTAAAGCGTTGGCCGATGATGCGATAAAGCACGTTTGATTGCTGCGCGCAAGACGACCAACTGGCATAACTGGATTAAACAAAAAAAGTATAAAACATAAAAGAAGTGAGTCCATTGTCAATGTGGCTCGCTGTCTGCTTCGCTGTCTGCTTCATCATTCACTGTGTTCTTGTTATTGTTTTGGTAATGTTTTTATCATTTCTTGTTGGTTTCTGTCTGCCTCGCTGTCTGCTGCTTGCTCGAGTTCCACTACTTCACTCAAATGACACAATTTCCTTGCAAAAACAAAAAAACAGCAAAAACACCAACGAAACGCTTACAATTTCATCGTTCTTTATGCCATCACAACAGTCGTCGTTTCGGTCGACTACTGTTTGCTATTTACATCTTAATGATGTGATTTACATTTCTACAACCATTTTATACAGTTTTATTGCTTTTAATTTCTTTCGGCACAATGCTAATTGAGTATTAACACTTGGTTGGCCACGTCTAGTGAATTGCACGAATTGATTTCATAAAATTTCATTTGCCTTGAGTGGCCTTGACTATGGTTTAGCTATGACAATTCGACATTGAGACGAACATTATGCGAAAATAAAGACATGACGATTTAGGGAAATATACAAATAAGCTTATGAGGGAAACTAGATATGAGCCCTTGATTTTGAAAGTGGTATAAGTCATATTTTCCTTGTTTCGAGATATTTAGAGTTTTGCATTTTAAAGGATTAAAAAATATTTTTGTATTATGGAATATGATTTTTCGACAGTAAAGTAGTGCCAACAAACAAGTATTTATTATGATTGTGAAATTTATAATAATTTTTAAAAGGAAATGTGGTTTTGAAAGGTTGAAATGACTTATACCACTTTCAAAATTAACTGCATGACTTTATAAATGACTTACACCACCAAGGAAACATTTTTATTAGTAATTAACATTTTATTCAAACTAATTTCATTGTAACTAAGTAAATTATTTATTAGTATTTAGGGAAATAAAGTGTTTGTGAAAAATTGGTGGGATGTAGGGTAGTAAATCCATCATATCTTTACGTTTTTCTTCTGTTATTGGTCTAATGGTTGTGTATAATGGAAGCAAATCAATATTTTCGAAATGAAATCTTTCTGAACCATTTGTACTACCAAAAATGGGTTTCTCTTTTTACATAATTCTATTAAATTATAATAATGCTCAGGGATGTATAAATAATTCGATTTTTTAATTTTAGTTTCTATCAAACCAAAATCGCGATCATTTGGCAAAAAAGAATGGCCGGATACCATAAATTTATGATCAACTGTTTCAACATTATTATCAGATGACTGAACAATTTTTAACCATATTAAAGCTATGTTAATGTTACGATTTTGTCCTGAGCAGGCATCACTGTAAGCTATTTACCACTCACATGCTTAGACTCTTTTGTTTCATATTCCTCTCCACTATTTCTCTTCATTTTTCTTATATTTTGTGCATAATTACGTTGATTTCGTGTCCTCTTTCTTGATTTTGTGTTACTTTCTTCCATTTGTAAGGGTTCCGAATTCACTTTTAAAGTATGAACTGATTCATCTGAAGACGATATTAGTCTTATTCGTTTCCATTTCTTGGGAGCATTACTTATAGGAGGGGCTTTCAATGTATTCTCGGTATCGGGGTGATTTGATATTATTGTGGGTAATTAAAATATATCATTAGCTAACAACATTATCTGAGGGTATTTATATAAAATTTCATGTTGATAACTTCATTAGTTTGTTTGCTACCTCCAGTCAGCAACGACGAAAATAACTGACGCGACGTGATGTGTTGCTTCTTCACGACAACGCACCGGTTCACACTGCGCGGCTCTCCAAGGCTGCTGTACGAGAGTGCGGGTTCGAGGAAATTAACCACCAACCCTACAGCCCGGACCTGGCCCCCAGTGACTACTTATTATTCCCAAATTTAAAAAAAGACTTCAGGGGAAAGCGTTTTGCTGACGATAATGAGCTCAAGTCCGCTGTAAATGAGCATTTTTCGGGCATTTCGGGCCATGAAGAAAATTATTTTTTTAAGGGAATAGAAAAACTTATTTCGCGATCAAACAAATGTATTGAAATCATGCGAGACTATATTGAAAAATAAATTTTTTTAAAGGTTTTATCTTTTTTCTAACCTACCCATACCGAGAATACATTGAACGCCCCTCGTATTTCTTCGCCGTATAATGTCTACAATTAACTATAAATAGTACGTTTTTACATTAAAAGGATTACTTGATCATACCTGAACCGCTATCTGAAGACATGACAAAATTACTAATTATTTAGCCAAACTTTGTGAACAGACTGACTTATACCACTATCAAAAAAAACAGTAACTGTATTTTGTTTACCAACCAAAAAATAAACACATTTTATCGACTTAATTTTCATGGCATACTGCCAATCTCTTCAGATTATGTTATTTTATTAGGGTTTGATATGAAATAGCTGATAAACTAGATTTTTAAAATTTTTGACTTATACCACTTTCAAAATCAAGGGCTCATATGAGTTCTATTACTTGAAAGAAGAAGGAATGAAATATTTGTGCTGTTGTGCTTTTAGAGTCTCTGGGAAAAATGTGACTGCAAAACTGGCTTGAATTGTTAAGTATTATATACATAAATATTTATTCATAAATAATTTGAAGTTAACTGAGCAGAGTTGAAGCTACTTAAGTGAAGCCTGGGGCTTTTATGACTTTAAAAATGCGCTCAGAAAATGTTTCTGGTTCTATCTGGAAACTATGTATTAAACCGTTCGACAGCATTTTTCACACCGTAAAAAATCCACATGCGAGTGGAACTAGAGACCAAACATAGTAATACTGCGTACTCAGATTTTCATTTCTATATCATTTGTCCTTCAAAATTTTGAAGGAGATAAAAAAAAAATTATAAAAAATACTTAACTTCGTTAGAATATGGCGATATGTATATCAAATGAAAGAGGAAAAGCTCAAAAATGAAAAGAAAATAGTTTTTTATCTATTTGAAAAAAAAAACGATATGAAAAAGGTCCTTTTAAAATGTTAATCCTTTATATCCTTGAAAATTTATAGAGAATTTTCTTGAAAAGTAAACCCAAAATCTTCTTGATTACGTGTCAAAATTTTATTACTCTAACTTTATGAGTTTGAAAGTTATTAAAACAGGTGGAAGCTGCAATTCTAATGAAATACACAAATTTTAATTTATTTATTTACCCAACTTTTACCATTTGAGTAACTTTTTAAACCATTTTAGTAACGGATTTCCTGGTACTATAAGTCTATAAGAAGTCCCAAGGAAGCAAGGACATATGAACTCAGTACCAGTTCTATACAAACTAAGGTGAAAGGAACTGATTCTCAATCTCATTTGATCAACAGTTGTCACTCAATATGATTCAAAGTCTCCCTAACAGTGAATCAATTAACACTAGAAAGACCGCAAGTTTTCCATACCTACAAAGACTACATATTATATCCGCTGATATCTCGAAAACTACACTTCGAATTTGGCTAATTGTTACTGTAGAACCCTAACTGTAGAACTTATTGTAGAACCCAATTAAAAAAAGAAAGTATTCAAATCGAAATTTAATATAAATACTAAAGAAAATACAGATATTCCAAAATAAAAAACCATCAAAATAGTCGCAATAGTCTTTCTAGTCTTTCTAGTGTTAAGTATTATAATTCGGGTCTTACAGCTTATGGCAAATAGATTTTGGATTAAGACTAACTTCTCTTGGGTCCACATTTCCCATAATCTGCCTGACAATGCAACTAGGTTTTCCTAGGAGTTAACAACATAGTTTTTCCTAGGAGTTGTCATCTTCGAAACGCTGATTTGATTAGCATTGCATCAAATTTTTCAGTCCCTCTTGAAATGTTTTCGAAACAATGCCATAAGTAAAATTAAAGTGGTTATCATTAAATTAGAAAATAGTTTCACTGCAGCAATTTATTGTAAATAAATGCACATTGGCTGCCAGATAATTTCATTGCCATTAAAAGACGTTATGACAAACTTTGTGCTGCGCACTATCGACGCTTCCGGTCGTTCTCGCTGCGTGTCGTCGCCGTTGTCGTTGTCGTTGTTGCGGCGCACTATCAACGTTTCGAACATGCGACACGGTGTCAGTGTTAAGCGACATCAAGTGACGTCTTTCGTCTATCTTAGAAAAAAGAACAAAAAAAAACCAACAACAACAACAGCACTAGCAACGAGTAAATGCTCGCTCGAAGCGTTGCTTTGGCTAACGAAAATGAATATCCGTTGTTGTGTTGTTGAAATAAAATCCTAAAAAAACAAACAAAAAAACGATTAAAATTATAAAAGCATTCAATACAAGTGAAATTAAGCAAATGGGTAAAAACAATGTCACAGCAACAACAACAGTGTTTTAAAGCATTGAACCACTAATGCTTGACCATAGATTTTTTTATATTTTTAGAATATTTATTGGGAAATTTTTATAGTCATTTAATGTTGCTGTGGGAAATTTCAAGTTAGTAACTTTTGACTTATTTGAGCTCTTCAATAGGTGTTTCAATGTTCAATGCGCGGAACAGCAATGAAAGTGTGTTTCTGTTCCTTTTTTGTTTATAAGATTTGTTCTGCTAAGACTAAACTTAACTCTTTTCTAATTGCATATAAGTACCCACAAATAACCGGTTATTCGGATTACTGTTTCTTTTCTAATCAGTTCTTAAGAGGAGTTTCAGTACAATTTATATGAAATTTGAGTACTATATCTCATGTGATCTAAAATAACGATATTGTTTATAAATTTGAAAGTAAAAAAGTCAGATGATTGATTGACTGATTGACTGAATGAGCTCACTTTTTATGTTTTTTGTCGGACGGTCGAATAAAGTAATAATATAAAAAATTGTTTATAAATAAAAAACAGATGAAAAGACACAGTTACGAGTTTTCAATACAAGTTTTAAAATACTCATTAAAAAGGATACAAATTTCATATAATTTAGTTGAGTTTAGTTCATATAATTTACTAAATCAGGATACTTTTGCTTTTGTTGAAGATGTTGGTGTTGTTGTTGTTGTTGAAGAAGATGACGAAGATACGACTATAAGGAACCATCAGCTTTAGCTTTAGGGTTACCATTGTTCACAATTTGGATGACCTTAGAACAGATAACGAGTTTTCAATACAAGTCATTAAAAAGGATACAAATTTCTTATAATTTGGTTTAGTTCATATAATTTAGTGAATCACAAAACTTCGCTTGTTTTTTTTTCGTATAGAAGATGACGAAGAGAAGAAGAAGAAGAAGAGACTATAAGGAACCATCTCGGACTGACTGACAAACTGGCTTTACTACTTCAAACACTTCTAAACAGAACTCTGACTGAATATGGAAAGCTTAAGGGTTACCATTCTTCACATCTAGGACGACCTTAGAACAGATAACGAGTTTTCAATACAATTTTTAAAATACTCATTAAAATGGATACAAAGTTCTTATAATTTAGTTTAGTTTAAATCACTAAATTACTAAATTTACTTTTCCTTTTGTTGCAAATAGAAGATGACGAAAAGAAGAGAGAAGAGGAGACCCTAAGAAACCATCTCAGATTGACTGACAAACTGGCTTTACTACTTCAAACACTTCTAAACTCTGAAATGGAAAGCTGACTGCTCTGACTAGAAATGAAAAGCTTTAGGGTTACCATTCTTTGACACCTTGGAAGACCTCAGAACAGATAATACAAAAAATCTGCTAAGATTTATCCACAAAGTAAACTGATTTTACGAATAATATACATCAACCACTTCTAAACGAAATTCTGGCATCGGAATTTGTAAGTCATCAGATGATGGAAAGTTTTCGGGTTACCATTCTTTAACAACTTAGATGCCCTCAGATTTATTCACAACTTAAATTGATTTTACTATTTCAACCACTTTGAAACAGAACTTCGACTGGCAACGGACTTTGTGAGTTATCACCTCAGCTACTGCGCCTCTCTCGAGATGGAGATGGGAAACTTCAGAGTTACCATTCTTTGACAACTTAGATGACCTCAGAACATGTAAGACAAGGATGCTGCTAGAGTTTACACACAATTCAAACTGATTTTACTACTTCAACCAGTTCTAAACAAAATTTTGTCTGGCAACGGACTTGTGAGTCACCACCTCAGGTACTGAGGCTCTCTCTAGATGGACCTAAAGCTTTAGGGTTACCATTCTTTGACAGCTTGAATGACTTCGGAACAGATAAAACAAGGAATCTGTTGAGATTTATCCACAAATCAAACTGTTTTCACTACTTCAACCACTTCTAAATATAACTGTGACTGGCATCACTACGGATTCAATAGACTCAAAAGACTTTTTGGGGTATAATCTGGTATTCTTCTTGTCTTTTTTGGTATTGTGGGGCAAGTTTATGACCCAAGGATGTCTTGTTCTAAGATTCCGTGCCAAGACAGTCACTTCAACCTAACCTAACCTTTCCTCCTTCTCACTACCAATTTGTGCTTCAATTTTGCTAAGGACCTAATAACCTCTGTGCGGGTCCTAACTGGCAGCAAGTATAACCTAACCTAACCTAATTCAAATAAAATTCATTTAGATTCAGCATTCCTTCTATTTGTGGTATCAAAATGGCCTAAGCAATTTGTGGTCTAAGCCTGTTTTTCGCCCAGGGAGTCACTTTCATCTAACCAAACCTTTCTTCCTTCTAACTACAGATTTGTGCTTCAAACTCTCCATAATTGATCTTGAAAAAACCATCTAATCTAAAGAATTTCATCTCAACTTATCAATACTGTAAATTCTTCCATCTTTTTGGACCATTTATCAATTTAGTTCACCAATTGTTCAAATCCCTTCTCTCATCAGTTTAAAATGCCGCCTCTGATACTGAACTGATCTATGGGTATTTAAGTACCCATCTGATAGTACTGGTTAGTTGGTTAGTACTTACACCATTCATCAATTTAATTCACCAATTGTTCAGCTTCCCTTCTCTCATCAGTTCCGACATGTGGTCTTTTACATACTAAACTGATTTATAGGTATTTAAGTACCCATCTGACAACTACTGGGTTAAGCACAGTAGTTGGTTAGTACTTACAGTACAATAAAAAAAATATATAAATTAACTTGGTTTATGTGGCCTCTGCGCTGCAGCAACAAAACCGCGCAGCTCATAAAAGTGCCCGAGCGCACAAGTCGCGCCGCTTCAATATCAGATTTGATGTGGATGGCATTAAAGCTTAAATAGCTGCCGGCAGCACGCAAATTTGCTGCGCGCACTTTATTGGAAATGTTAAGCGATTTTTAATATCATCAACCAGCCAGCAACGCCATCGCCATCGGCATCGGCAGCATCATTAATATTACTAAACAAGAATTGATTTATGTTGGTTCAAGTTGGCCGTCGGCAACGTGCCGACTCGCTGCATTGTTGCTTGCTCGCTTTCAATCTGTTTTTGTTGGTGCCTAAAATTATTGCATTTACTATATGTGGGTATATGTTACATGGAATTTAATCCGGAAATAAGTCATTTTTCATAATGCCATATCTTGTTCAAAGATTTAGTTACTCTTTTTCATTTATTTTAATACACTTTTGCATTTTTTAGATGCCGCTCTCTGCACTTTACTCATCTGTCACACTGTGAACCACTGCGGACCAATGCGGATCAACGTCGACAGCCTTAACCGTACCCAAATGACTCTTTTGGCAGTGTGACAGTGGGTGAGTGCGAGTGGCCGAGTCAGGCGCGCACTAAAAAAACGTTGCATACTTTCACGGTCAGTTGAACAACAGGTTCACAAAAGGTTTTGACTGCAAAGTTTTCCTCTTCTCAATGAGAAAAAACTTTCGTACTAATCTTATAAATTGTGTGTGTTGTGTATTTGAGCTGGTTTCAAGGAATCAAACGATCGATTCAGAGGTTTGATGTCAACAACCAATGAAGCTGGAGAAAGCATTCAAACTAAAACGACTTGAATGGCAAATCGCGTTCCACTACGATAATGTAGAGTCTCACATTTCTTCGGTGACTTGTAGAAAACTATTGGATTTTGATCGGGAATTAATATTACATTTACCATATAGCTCTGACTTTGCACCGTCAGATTACCATTTAGTCCTCCGAAGTCCACCGAAGTACTCCGAAGTTAATAGAACTCTTTGAATGGTAAAACTTCTTGAAAAACTTGTTATGAAAATGAAAACCAGAATTGGGATTTCGATTGAAAGTTTGCACAACTTTTGAATTGTAAAATGTCTACTAATTAAAACCTGAAATGGAATGGAGTTGCCAGAAAATACAAAAAAACAGAAAATCAATTTTTAGAAAATATGAAATAAATTTCAGAAAATAAAAATTCAATTTCAAAAAATACAAAATCATTTAATTTCAGGAAATACAAAATAAACTTTTAGAAAACACAAATTTCTGAAATAAAAATTCAGTTTCAGTCATTTCCGAAAATAAAAAATTAATTTCAGAAAATTTCAGAAAATTAAAAAAAATACAACTTTAATTTCAGAAAATTAAAAATTAGCTTCAGAAAATGCAAAATCAATTTCATAAAATAAATATTGAATTTCAGAAAATACAAAATCAATTTCAAAAAATAAAAATTTGATTTCAGAAAATACAAAATGAATTTTTAGAAAATATAAAATCAATTTCATAAAATAAAAATTCACATTAAAAAAATACAAAATCATTTAATTTCAGAAAATACAAAATCAACTTTAAGAAAACCCAAATTTCTGAAAATTAAAATTCAATTTCAGTCAATTTCAGAAAATACAAAATGAAAAAAAATACAAATTTAATTTCAGAAAATAAAAATTTAGCTTCAGAAAATACAAAACCAATTTCAGAAAATAAGTATTGAATTTCAGAAAATACAAAATCAATTTTTGGAAAATACAAAATCAAGTTTTAGAAAGTACATATTTAATTTCAGAAAATATAAATTTTATTTCATAAAATTCAAAATCAAATTCTAAATGTTTGTGCAGCAAAAAAGCCTTAGTTTTGTAATTTGGAGTCGGACTTTAATTTCTTTTTATTTTGCTGTATCTGTGGACACGATATATACAAAATATGTATAAGAGAAGAAAAACTAGGAGGTTAACTTTTTATTTTGAATCACTTTTTATGAAATTATTAATTCTTGAAAAGTTTTGGTTCAAATCGTTTGTGCGTCCCCACAGTGCTTCGAAGTTGGACAAAAATAGAAAAATTGTATCAGGTGTACAACTTTGCTTCCGCCGTTTTTTTCCAAAATTAAAAGCTTTATTGCGAAAAAGTGCTTACAGATGTATTATTCAAAGTATTGTCCGTCGCTAGCGACAACTTTCTCCCATTTTTCCGGCAATTTTCGGATCCCGGCTCGAAAAAAGGAGTCCTCTTTTGACGCTATCCATGAAGCAATCCATTTTTCCAATTCTTCGAAAGATTGAAAATGTTGATCTGCCAGGCCGTGTGCCATCGAATGGAATAGGTGGAAGTCAGAAGGGGCGACATCTGGGGAATACGGCGGGTGGGGCAAGACTTCCCATTTCAGCGTTTCCAGGTACTTTTTGACCACTTTTGCGACGTGAGGCCGAGCATTGTCGTGTTGGAGGATGACTTTGTCATGTCGCTCTTGATATTTTTAAAACGTTGAAACCACTCCCGACACGTTCTTTTACTCAGAGCAGCATCACCGTAAGTTTCTGAGAGCATTCGATGCGCTTCAGCTGCATTTTTTTTCGAATTGTAACAGAAAAGTAAAACTTCCCGCAAATGGCGAGAATTGGGCACATAAACGGACATTTTCGAGCGTGAATAATACGAAAACAAGAACAACTGTCACTGAAACGGCGATGACAATTCGTTAGGCACTGTCCACACTCACTTTAAAGGCATTACCATCTATGTATTTCAACCAGCCTCAGCCGGTACAGCTACCTATCGGAAAACGGCGGAAGCAAAGTTGTACACCTGATATATCATCGATTTCAAAGAAATAGTGGTGAAACATAAAACTTACTAAACATAGTTTTTCAATTCAGCAGCTCAAAATTACGCGGACTGAAAATGTTCAACGAATTTTTAGCGTACCTTCTATTTTTGTCTTAACTTTTAAGTCAAAGCACTGTGATCCCCCTTGAATCGCTCCCACTTGTCGCGCGTCTGCTTTCGGAAAATAATCGCAAGAACGAGCCCGCACACCGCACAAGCGGGTCTTTAGGGTCTCTTTTTGTGCTGTTTAACTCGACACAACTCAACTCGACTCGTCTCGACCGGTGCGACGCGCCGCGCCGCACGAAACCCCACTCAAGTTACAAGCCCAGCTATCCGAGCAGTCAGTGCCACTGCACTGCACTCGACGCCGCACCGCACTCCACACGTCATACTCGTAATTATTGTCATGTCAGCATCATTCAAGTCGGCAGCATGTCGTGACGTCCACGCTGCTCTGTGGATAAATCAGCAGCAACAACAACTGCACTGTATCAAAATACGAGTACAAAGTGCGGCCGGTCCGTTGTGCTGCCGGCTTGTGTTGTATACTCGTTGTGACAAATAACACCGTGCAACACACACTCACACTCACAAACCCACCCACACCCACACCCACATACACATACATTTCCCCACACACTCGTACTGCTATTCCCGCGCATGTGTAGGCGATTGTTTGTGTGTGTGTGTGTAATGGCAGAGCCAGTGACCTATCGCTGCTCGACTGCCACATGCAGTGTTTTGACATTTCGGTTCTTTCAACTATTGAAGCGTCCACTGTGCCAGCCGGTCCCTTTTCTCCGCCATCACTTCCTTCGCCAAGTTTGCGGCGCTATTAAATGTGGGACGCACCCATTACAACGTTCGAGTAAAAGTAATTTCACTAATGTCTCCAGTGTTGAATATTCTTAAATGCGGTCGTTAGGGTCGCTAAATTGCATTTGCTATTTTTTGTGTGTTTGTTTGCTATTGTTGTTGTCTTTGTGAACACTTTGCCAAAGGTGGAGAAAATTAAGTGGCAACGAATGTTGGGTTTTTTAATGCTTTTTTGTTGGCAGCTTAAAGGCGTCTAAACTATGCTAAAACGTTTTTTTGTATTTTTGGTGTTGTTGTAGGGATAACGACAAACATAACAACAACAATGCTGGTAATAAGCGTTTTTCATAAAGACTTAATTACGCTTAAATTGGATAAGTAAACATTTTTTTGGGTTGCGCTACATTAGAGAATTTCGCAATATGGGGTTTCACTTTTTGCAGCAATTAGATGTTATTTTATTACGTTTTTGTTTTGCGTTTTTATTAAAATTAATAAATGAGAAGGTTTTCGAATTTAAACAAACCGATATACCCTCGTAATGTGACTTCAAGTTGCTGCTGAACTTCGGTAGGAACACCCACCGACCACTTTTACGCCGAAATATATCTGTCTTTTGCCAACATTGTAGTTGGCAAATATGATGTCAAATAGTATTGAACCCAAAGGTTTCGGTTGGAACTCCACCAAAAATGAAATCCTGGCTTGGCCTTCCAGCTGACTTAAGCTAACATAGGTCGAACAAGGTTTAAAAAATTTACCTCATAGTAGTGTTTTGCAAATTTAAAATTTTTTATATACAAATTTTAATACCATCTTTGAGAGATCAACTTTTAAGCGCTCCTCATTCGCAGCTGTTTTAAACCACTTTCCGAACTCCCCCAAGAAATACTCAAATAATAAAATGGTGGAACTGTGTCGCCGGAGTGTTGATCCGAACATTAAAAGGTGCCCGGAACACCCTCAAAGATGGACTGTAGAGTTGGAACAGGGATCTACTCCAGGAATTTGGTAGTGAAAAAAGTACTTTATCTCAGATCTCTGTAGTGTGTTTCAAATAGTAAGTTTTTGCAATAAGGGAAGACTACAAGATTCTTTTACAACAAAACCATCCCCGGGGTAGGAATGTTTATATCTTTTCCGATAATCAGGCGACCATTTAAATCAAACAACTAGTCAGAGACTGTAAGGATATGCTGAGGTTTATGTGCTGTCAGGTGGATCTCACCATGTGTTAGATACCAGATACCTAGATATTTCCAGGAACGAATCGGCCAGCTCATCATGGCCATGCTTACCAAATGGCGCCTCTCGTCCGGTGATGTCTGCCGTAGCTGTGGAGATGAAGAAGAAGTAGAAACGATACAACACTTCCTGTGCCACTGCCCGGCTCTGCAGGAACGCCGACTCCGCACCTTGGCGTCAAGGTTCCTGACAGACCTGGCTTGCGCGGCGAAAGTCAAAATCTCGAATCTGCTCTCCTTCATTAGGAGGTCGAACTTGTTTCCCCTTGACTGAGACTATTGGTTGGCTCCAGAACACCATAACAAGGGATTGACAATGGGCCATTGTGGCCTCCGAGTGGAAGTGCGGTCCTGCCGCACACACCCTTCTCTACCTAACCTAACCTATCATGGCCAGGGTGGGGTCTAATGAACTACTACTAAACTTCAGAGGCAATATTTTAAGTGACTATCTGGCTGATCTATCGACGACAAGACTGAGATGCATCAAGTCCTGTCTTGACAACGCGAGTTGGCTCTAATGCTTAGTGTTCTCTCCCATGTAGGGAACACTTATTCAAGGAAGAAACAAAAGGATACCTGATGCTAATTAAACGAGTTCAGTCACTGCTAGCAACCTATCTACCTACTTACCTACCCTCTGGGACACTGCATCTTCAACATTATGACTTAGTTATAATGAAACCAACACAAGCCTGAATGCCTTCTAAGTATATTTGTAAAAGTGCTTTCGAGGAGAAGTGGGGAATGCGGTCGATCATTGTCCCCTGAATGTTAACCGCTATCATAAGGCCGATCTTAAGTTACGGAGCCACTGTCTGGTGATCGGCACCATGACTCTGCCGACACAATTAGTGAAGGTGCATAGACTAGTAGCTATGGCTATAGCAGGCACTGTCAAAAGCACTTCCCAAGCAGATCTCAAGGTGATTTTGTATCTGCATCTTTAAAACAGTCATTAAAGGCGCTCCCAGGTTAAGAAAGGCCAACATGTAGAGGGAGCATGCTTAAAGACACCCAGGAATTCTACGGTCATTCACGAGGTCGGGTATCAGAGAGGCCAACATGTAGAGGGAGCATGCTTATAGACACCCAGGAATTCGAAGGTCATTCACGAGGTCGGGTATCAAGTATCAGCAATTAGAGGAATGTGGGTTGAAGGTCTGACGAGAAACGCTTTCACAACCGTTGCCACTGACGGCTTCACGATGGATGAATGTACTGGAGCCGTCGGCGGAAACGGTTGTGGAAGCGCACTATGGACTAATTGTACTATGGACCCATAGATCATTCAGAATGCCGGACGTCTGTGGTATATTTCAGACGGAGATCATTGCAATCTGGAAAGCTGTTGACTTAATCCGTGACAGTGTCACAATTTTCGTGGATAGTCAGGCAGTGCATACAGCGCTGGAAAGAGTTGTAGTGAAATCACAGGTAGAAAACAGTTGCCGTATTGCACCGTATTGGGCACCACCGGGTCACTCTCTACTGGGTTTTGGGCCACTTGGGAGTAATAATGAACGATGCAGTGGACGAGATGGTCAGAAAGGGTATCGCTTTGTGGCCATCACTGAAGTTAATAACTCTGTGCTTTCTTCAATATCTCCCTTGTATATGAATATTGTTAGGCCGATCAAAACAGATATTGAGTTCTTATAGATTAGTAAGACTGCTTTGGGCACTATGGCCTTTTCTGCTTTTGGAGAAAACGCAGTTTACACTGCAACAGTACAACACTTCTCGTGCCACTGTTCGGCTCTACAGAAAAGCCGATTCCGTACCCTGGGGCCAAGATTCCTAACAGACCTGGCTAGCTCAGCGAAAGTGGAAATCACAATAAGTGGGAAAAGAGGGAAGGGTACCTACAGTTTAACGCCGAAGTCGAACGTCGTTTCGCAGTTTTTCTTTCACTGGAACCTCATCAGCCAAATTGATGACATGGAATTTAGTCTTATTTCATACAAATTATCCAGCAAGTAAGCGATGGTCTGGAGATCAACATTGGGTTACATTATCTTCGCTTAAGTGGATAAAGCGAAAAAAATGGCGCTGGATAGATTACACCAGTGGAGCACAAAGGAGTACACTCAGGTACAACTTTTCAGCGAAATACCTTTGAAGCCATATTTTTCATTAGTAATTTTTGTGTTTGGGGCGTTTGAACCTCCAAAAATCCTCCTGTGTGTGACACTGGGTCACACGTTAAGAACATTTGAGTGGAACATCTAAGGAAGCAAGAATCGCGAACTACCGAAAAACACCTGAAGTAGGTCGATTCGAGAGCAAAGCCTTGTCGAGGCCCTATGCTACCAGAAGAGAAAATTCTGTAAAAATCTGCAAATACCACTTAAAGACTTTGTGGTTGAGAATATTCGGTGGACCGAGTATATGAAATTAATAAATTAATGCATTCTGCATTTTTCCATTCGCTGCCACTGAAACGGCAGGTTTCGTTTTCACTTTGTCATTTGAGCTCCTACTGAGCTCTTTACAGCGGTCTGGTGGCTCAAAAAAAATCTTTTTATCGCCTTTACTACAGCATTGAAATGTCATTTAAGTTGGCCCTTTTGTCGGTGTTGCTGTTGTTGTTGTTGTCGCTTTTTCCCACACCAACGCTTTTAAAGTAAATTAAACTCGAACGAAGAAACTTGGGCACTGCGGATGCAGATAGGCTATTGAACCGCCTCTTCACTTTATTTATTATTATTTTTTGGCTTTTTGTTTTTTTCTTTGACTTTTTTCCATGACCCACCGACATCTTGAAAATGCCATTTTAATGGAAATATCTCCGCTGTGTGCACTCGAACAGCGAACGAAAAACGCGACGCTTTATAGTTGGCCGTCTCTGTCGCGCCGCCGCATCGCTGCGTTGTTGTTCATGTACTCAACTTCCGGGGACCAGTGCGCACAGCAATAAATCACGCTTCAATTTATTTGAAACTTTTTTCTGCTATGGGTTTTTCATAAAGACTTTGTTGTTGTCATTTCACTTTGCGTTTGTTTTGTTAAATAACTTTGCACGCTTTTCGGCCTTTCGCTGTTGGCGCTTTTTGCGCGCAATTCTTTCTGTTTTGTTCGAGTTTTTATGCATTGTTTGTTTTGTTGTTGTTAACAAATTACAAAACCATAAATTTGCCTACACATTAACGGATTAAAAAGAGGCCGCGGGGCGGTGTGAAAGTCGGCGGATGATGCGTGCAAATTGCCAAAAATCGCGCTGCTCTTTGCTTTGGCCGCCAGCTCCATTCGTCCACTGTGCGGCAGTGCGACTGAACTTAAATAATTTACCGTTAAAAAGCAATATTTTTGCCAGTGAATGCGCGCCCCATAAATATTTGTATGGACAGTGTTGGCGGGCGCCAACGCTCGAAGCAGCACGACCGCTGACCTGCTTTTAATGAACTACAACAACAACAATAACGACAACAACAAAGTAGTGAAAAGCGCGTCCCCAAAGCGTTGTTGTGTCGACTGGATGACTGACTGAATGAATGGATGGATGAATGAATCAGCTGCCGTTGGGTTTGCGGATACTTGTACGTGTGTGTGTGTGTGTGTGATGGTTAATGGGTATGTGTGCGTGTAAATCGGGCAGTTGTGTGGTGTATGCGGCGGCTTGCGACGTTGCGACTAATGGGAATATTGGCTGCGGTGGTTGTGTCATTTTAAATCGACCCCAAAATGATTCTGCTGTCTGCTGTCTGCCGCCTGCTCGCCTGTCTGTGTGTGTGTGTGTGTCATTGCTTTTGTTGTTGCTGTCATCAAAATCCTCATCGACGGCGCATTAATCGCACAGGTGCTTTATTGGTTTATTTTGTGAAATATGGCAGTCAGCCGCACGGCCAATAATGAGTTCAGCTTTTAAATAACAGAGCTTCGAGCAGGGGGTGGGGATGGGGCTTCGCACTGTTTGTGGTGTATTAAGGGGGTCGTCTAGTGTGAAGGCCGTATTTTTATGCCTTTTTTGACAGTCATTATTAAAAAAACCGTTCAAGTAAAATAACTTTTGAATTTTATTTCTTCTTTGAGTACATATCGACAAAGTTTTATAATTATTTGAAGCCAATCTATTGATTAGTATCGGAGTTACACCACTCAACAGGAAGACGTAAAAAAAAAAAGTTGCTCCACTGCTGCCATGATTCTGGGCGTTGTGATTATCTGAAATCAAAAAACCAAACGCCATTTCATTCCTGAGACTTCAAACTGCAAATTGAGCTAAAAGAAAGTTCGTATTCCAAAAAAAAGTATTTTTTTGCCTAAACCTAAAAAAAATATGAGTTTTTCGACTATTTTTCACGTGCATATAATTGAAGAAAAAAAAAAGTAATGAAGCAATCTTAATTCTTTTAGCTTAATTTGTAGTTGGACATGTACTCAAGATGGTGTAAAAAGTTGAGCATTAATAGTTAAATAGTTTTTGAGATATCGTGGCAGCAGTTTTGAAAAAACGTGTTTTGAGAAAAACGCGTTTTTAAGTTGGAAGTTGGAGGTATGCGCTCCGCATACCTACTCCGGTTTACAAGTGCAACTTGATAACGGCTTCGAATTTACAAAAATCCATTTATACACGTCTTCTAAACATGTTTTAGAAGTGATTTATGAAAAAAAAACAAAAACGATTTTTTTGACCCGTCACACTAGACGACCCCCTTAATTATAAGTCGATTGACATAACACCAACACCAACACAAAATGTCAACCACACATTCGGCCTATATGGGCGCTGCCGCCAAAGTGTCCTTGGAAATGAGTGGCAAATCGCAATTAAGCGCATTGAGTGGGCGCGCAAATTGAGAGTAAAAGGGTTGCCAATGCTGCCACATGACGCTTTCCATTGATTCTCGGATGAGAGTTTTGCCAACAATGACATTGTGCTGCGCGAGTTCTTTTTTTTCAAGGATTTACAGTTGCGCGAAAACTGCTGTTCAACGAACATGTAGAAACGTTCAGTGGAAAGGAGCGAAATATGACGAAATTTCTCGCATACTTTGAATACATTGTTTGGCATATTTGATTGAGGAAGCGAGGCAACGTTGTCATAAAGTCGCATGTACAAATTTCCTGTAGCGTATGAGTGGAATTTTCGTGACAGGAATTCGCTTCATTAAATAACTTCTGTGCATCAGTGGATACTTGATGCTTTTATTTGTAGTTTTTAGTTGGAATTTATATGGAAACATTTTGAATATTTTGAATTTAAACTAATACATATGAAATTTTATGTTGAAGTGACAAGTTCCCCTTTGGGGTTTTCTGTACTAGCAATAAATCCAACACTCGATTGTTTTCTCTTTCTTCTTTTACTGAGTCCTGTTTCGTATGTCGCATTTTTTAGTTGCAGTTAAAGCAAACACACAGACAGGGATTTTCACATTATGCTAGAAGGTGAAATTCCACGTTGCCTTACTAAAGTCCTTCATTCGTTTTACAAAATAGATAATTTCGTGATAAAGAACCAATAGCTATCAGTTATTTCAACCAAAGAAAAGTCCACTATCTGGGCCTTGAAAATGTTGGATGCGACACTAAGTTAGGTTAGGTATGTTCAAACTACAGTCTTACAGTCTGCGACAATAAGTTAGGTTAGGTTGAAATTACAGTCTTCTTTTGAAAAGCTAACCTCAAAAGCATAGTTCGTTGTGATGACCTGTTGGGATGATGCTGTGGTACCACCTGATCAGTGGTTTCCACCAAATGGAAATCTGTCTTGAAAATACTGGATATTACAATAAGCTAGGTTAGGTCAGATTAGTCCTTCTACTGAAATGCTAACCTTAAAAGTATAGTTCGTTGGGTCGCCATGTTGGGATGATTCAGTTTCCACCAAATCAAAGTCTGCTGTCTGGGCCTTGAAAATGTTTTATACTACAATAAGTTAGGTTAGGTTGAAATACCAGTCTTCTACTGAAAGGCTCACTTCTTCGAGCATAGCTCGGTGTGATGAAACTTTAATAGGTTCTGTGATTGTTGTTGTTGTCAGTGGTTTTAAAAAAAATAGAGTCTGCAGTCTGAGTCTTCAAAGTGATAAATTCTTCAATAAGTTAGGTTAGGTTGGAGTGATTCCCTTCTACTGAAAAGCTCACTTGAAAACATAGTTCGTTGTGAAGTCATGTTTGGATGGTATGGTGGTACCACGTGGTCAGTAGTTTCCACCAAATCGAAGTCTGTCTTTAAAATATTGGATACTACAATAAGCTGGGTTAGTTTAAAATGATCCTCTTCTACTGAAAAGTTCACTTGAAAGCTTAGCTCGTTGTGATGCCATGTTGGAATGGTGATGTGGTACCACTTGTCAGTAGTTTCCCCCAAATCGAAGTCGCTCCGTCTGGGCTTTAAAAATGCTGGATACTCCAATAAGTTAGGTTAGTTTGAAATGACAGCCTTCTACTGGAAAGCTCACCTTAAAAGCATATCTCGATGTGATGACATGTTGGGATGGTTCTGTGATTGTTGTTTTTGTGAGTAGATTTCACAAAATCGAATCTACAGTCTGAGTCTTCAAAATGCTAAATAGTACAATCACTTAGGTTAGGTACGAATGATCCCCTTCTACTGAAAAGTTCACTTGAAAGCATAGTTCGTTGTAATGCCATGTTGGGATCATACTGTGATACTACCTGGTCAGTGGTTGCCACCAAATCGAAGTCTACCTGCAAAATACTGAATACTATAATAAGTTAGGTTAGGTTAGAATGGTCCCCTTCTACGGAAAAGTTCACTTGAAAACATAGTTCGCTGTGATCCCATGTTGGGATGGTATTGTGGTACCAAGTTGTTAGTAGTTTCCACCAACGCAGAGTCTGTAGTCTGGGCCTTAAAAATGCTGCATACGACTACTACAAAAGATTAGGTTAGGTTAGGTTAGAATGGCAGCCTTCTCATGAAAAGCTCAGTTCAAATGAATAGTTCGTTATGATGCCATGATGGGATGGCCTTCTTCTGGAAAGCTCATCTTAAAAGCATAGCTCAATGTGATGACACGTTGGGATAGTTCTGCGATTGTTGTTGTTGTCAGTAGTTTTCACAAAAATTTAGTCTGCAGACTGAGTTTTTAAAATTCTAAATTCTACACAACTTAGGTTAGGTTGGAGTGATTTCCTTCTACTGAAAAGCTCACCTGAAAGCATAGTTCGTTGTGATGCCATGTTGGAATGGTGCCACTTTTCAGTAGTTTCTCCCAAATCGAAGTCTGTTTTGAAAATATTGGATACTACAATAAGTTAGGTTATGTCAGCAATGATCCCCTGCCCTGTTAGAATAATATTGTGGTACAACGTAGTCAGTGTTTCCATCATATCGAAGTCTTCAGTCTCGGCCTTGAAAATGCTTTATACTACAATAAGTTAGGTTAGGTTGAAATTGCAGCCTTCTATTTACTAAAAAGTTCACTTGAAAACATACCTCAGTGTGGTGCCACGTTGTTAGTAGTTTCCACCAACGCGGAGTCTGTAGTCTGGGCCTTAAAAATGCTGCATACGACTACTACAAAAGATTAGGTTAGGTTAGGTTGGGTTAGAATGGCAGTCTGCTCAGGAAAAGCTCAGTTCAAATGAATAGTTTGTTGTGGTGCCATGTTGGTATAGTGCTGTGGTTGTTGTTGTTGTTGTTGTCAGTAGTCAGTAGGCCTTGAAAATACTGCACACAACATTAGGTTAGTTTAGGTTGGAATGGTCACCTTCTACTGAAAAGCTCACTGACGCACAAAGGGATGACACGTTGTGATGTCACATTGGCAAAGTTCAACTTATCTTAGAAGGCACTGGGATCACTTAATTCCAATACGAATCTTTATTGATATCTGCCAGTAATCCTTGTTGTGCTGGTGTAGAAAAAGGAGTCTCGGAGTTTGGGCTAAATGAATGTTCTTCCAGTTGATGAGAGCCACTTGGAGGCTCTGATGAATTTGTAGATGTTGCTTGAGAGTATCTAACCAAATATCTGCTGACCCAAATATCGAAGGAGCAAAAGGGTTTCCTCGAAGTCTTCATGCCTGTAACTTCAGCATGAGACAAAAACCACTGATCTGAACTATTTCATCACGTTTTGTTTAGTAGTGACAAGAATTCTCTGGCAGTGCTACAGTTGTGTTCTTTAACCTGGAGATTGTGTGTGTCTTCAACAAAGTGTTGCATGTAGAAAAATATTGTCTGACATGAACGCCAGTGACGAGAAATGAACAGATCACTTCAATTACCAATTCTTTGGCTTTACAGTTGCCTGTGAAGCCGTTGTGTCCATGTATCCTCTGGAAATTGACCTGCAGCTCATTTGTTGCAGTGTTTAGAAGGTTGGAACAATCAAACATTACTTTTGATGTAGTTACAGTTCTTTTATATAAAACTTTCGTAAGATTGAAGTTGAAATATGTCCCGCTTATCTAGAAATCGTTCCATGTGTCTCACTCCAATCGTTTACACCGAATTCAAAAAGATGTTCTTGTGTTTGCATTGCGTTCCTGATTCTGCTGATTCTCTTTTTCCTTATAAGTCCCGCTGCTTTCTATAAGTCAAACTTGGATTTCAAATCTCTATAATGATCCAAGTCATTTATTTTGTATCGGATCATTGGGATTGTAGACTGTTGAGCTTTTTGTGTTAAACAAATGTTAATGTTCCCGAAAAAACACTTAGGTTCCCTCTCGCTTTGAGTTTTATCAGCATTTTCTAGGGACATTACCCGCCAATATTTACAACATTGTCTGCACAAAGCGCTTTTTTCAATTCTTTGGAACTTGATCTTTCTTATTTGAGTTTGTTCTGTCAATGTCTAAAACCAAGTTTTCTCTCTCTTATTCATTATGTTTTTACTTTTCTATTTTGAGTTGTTTTAATTTGTTTTCGTGTCTCTCTTTGCATAACACAGAACATTATGGAAGGTCCACTTTGAGGCCTGGAGTTACTTTAGTCTGCAAAGTGCTGCAATAGTTGGGTAGACAAAGTGCCGTAGTCGTATCCCTAGTTGGAATATTCAACAATCTGACTCTTCAGACTTTATTGCTTTTAAAACACTTTATGAGATCCGCTTTGAGTTATTTAAGTCTGAAAGACCCTAAGCAGTCGAGTAGGCCATGTAAGAGTGGAATCTCCACTTTAAGAGAGAATATACCACAACCTGACCCTAAGAACTATGTTGCTTCTTCAAAACCTAACTTTTGAAATTATAACCTATTTCATGCTCAGATTTTTCAAGAATACATTTTATAATGCTTTTCTATGGAATATAATCGCTTTAATTAAATGCTCATTTGTAGAAAATATCCCATTGAAGCTTCTCTTTGTTCCATTTATTATATCAATGATTCTTTCTGAGTCTTTGAAACGCTCAACGCATTCAAAAACATTTCATATTGCATGCTTCCCAAATCAATTTGCTGTCTGAAATGTTCTACTCTCATCTATCAAACTTCAAACAGTCCAACCATTGAGTTTCTCAGACAATTTGCCATCGTCTGTCTTTCTTATTTTTTTTTACAGCTTGCAACTACAAAAACCACACCAAGCAAACCCACTCGAAAACCAACAACAAAGCAGCTGAAACCACAAATGTTGCCCACAAATCAAACATTTGCTGTGCTCTTTCATCTCTGCCGCACGCACACACTCAGACGCAGCCACACAAATACAACCAACACACACACTCGCACACAATGATAGAGTCGCAACTCAACCAAACATTGTGCGTATTTACAGCTTTGTTGTTGTTGTTGTGCGGTTGTCCAGCACAAATCAGTGTCAATTATCTAACGAAAATAGTTCGCTCGCTAACCATTGGCTGATAGAATGCTTATCAAAACATTTCAAAGTGTTGTTGTAGACCTAAAAAAGCAAAGCCCCAAAGCAGCGGACAACAAACTACAATTGTTGTTGTTTGTGTGTTTGCAATTGTTATAAATGCTGGAATTTTCGCAGTAATGTCTTCGTCATATTTGCTACTTTCGTTCCAACAAAAACTTCATTTAAGTTTAAGCAGACACAGCACTCGAAAACTTTTGCGTTTACCTATGTGTGTGTGTCGCTGTATGTGTGTGTGTCACATTTACGCTGCAGCAGCTGCCTGCAATTGAGTTTGCCATCGCTTCTGTGTTGTGCAACCTTTGCTGTCGTTGCCGTTGCTGCTTGAACCTTTTTTACACCTACCCCCGTCCCCCTCTCCCCCACGACTTTTCTTCATGGTTTCTCTGTTGTGTTGTTTTTGTACTGTTTTGGGCGCCTTTGCTGGCTGGCATTGGTGGTTGACGTTGCCGGCTTAGTCAACAAAATGTTGCAAGCTTTCTCAAGGCTGCCACGGCGCTTTTTGTGCTGCTGCAACATTGCTCACTGCAGTTTACCCATACAACAACAGTTAATTTGTTGTTGTTTATTTTTTGTTTACAGTTGCTATTTGCCTGCTTGCATGTTGCAAGGGGATTTCATTTAATTTCATAAAGGAAATTTCAACTTCCCTTTTAATCCAATTAATTTCTACGTCGACGTTGCATGCCAGCCTACAGTGTGTGTGTGTGTGTGTTTGTGTGTGTATGTGCATTCGTGCCTAAAAGCTGTCTAAATTATTTTAAAGTATTTTGTTGCAAGTTTAAATATGCTCAAATAATAAACTTGTGTACAACCATTAACATTTCATGAGGTTTACGTTAGCGTGCTTGGGCGACAATTTAAGTTGTAATTGAATTAATAAAGTTTGTAAGAATTGGATTAGCCCAGAGCATGTAACCAAATTTGTATAATTTCTCTCATAACTAAATGGACTTTAGATGAAATTGAAATTTTCCATATATTTGCAATATATATTTTCACAAATTCCTAGTTTAGCTGGGTGGATAGTTCAACCTGCAATTTGCTGTCAGGATGACTGAAATAATCCGCAGAGTATTCTTGGATTACACTGTGGGGGGCACCAAAAGGAGGAAGCCACGCCTTTTATGGGCGTTTCCCTGGCAAAATTTATAGTTTACGACGAAAGTGGGGGTTTTGGGACATTTTTGTCGAAAACACAGTTTGAATGTATTTTTTATGGATTGGTACCTTAAGTAAATTTGTTGGTCGTTAAAATATCTACAAACTTGCCGAAGACAGTAAGGCGATATTCGGAACGGTTTACAACCTATTAGCATTTACACGTTCGAGGACTTAAGCGACGAACTCGACTAAAATGAGCAAACTTCAATGTCGGATTTCTCTTAAACTAGAGTCAATCCAGCCAAACGGCTGGTGGATCTCAACTCAGTATACCTATAGAAAAGTCCTCTGTAGGTCCCCCCATGTCTGAATTGTTGAGGGTAAATTTCACGCACAGTGTTATTATTGAAAGACTCATACATTTCTCGAATCTTTTGTTGTTCCATGACTCAATAATCGCCTTGAAATGTTCTAAGCCTGGCTGGTTTTCCCTAATATCGATTCCTATTGATTATCTTGTTTTACCTGGTTAAGATGTATAAAGCTCCTTTATCGAAACCACAAAAAGATTCTGAACGGACAAAAGGAGTAGAAGCATTCCCGCTTGCAAGCTTGTAGGCCTTTCATTTCTCTACACTTCAACGTGACCTGGAACCCAGAGGACCCACACCTGATTTAAGAAGCCGAGCTCGTTTAGTTTCTCAAGATATTCCAGCATCAGTTTCGAGAATATCTCGTACGAACTTAATGCCTTGATTGCCTCTTGGCTGTCAGAAAGAAAGAGAGTATCGCCATCTTCCGATTCCTTTATTTTCTTGCTAAATTGAACTAAGCACACCTTTCAATTGTGTATATCTTCGCCTGAAATATGATGGTGTGTGTATACCAATCCCGGTACTTTCCTTCAATCAAGACCCGGTTGGTTTTACCCAGCATTGATTCCTACTGAATATCTTGTTTTACCTGGTTGGGATGTATAAAGCTCCTTTACCGAAACCACCAAAAGATTCTGTCCGAACAAACGGAGTAGAAGCGTTCCTACTTGCAAGCTTGTAGGTCTTTTCATTTCTCTCAACTCCAGCGTGACCTGGAGTTCAGCTCCTCAAGGCATTCCACCAGCAGTTTCGAGATTACCTGTTATGATCTTAATGCCTTGATTGTCTTTTGGCTGTCAGAGAGCATCGCCTTCTTTCGGTTCCGGTATTTCCTGGCTAAATTGAATTGTGTATATCTCCGCCTGAAATATGGTTGTGTGTTTGCCCGAAGGTCCCAAAACTCTTGTCCTCGGCCCTTATTAACCAATCCAATCAGTACCTATCTCTGTTAAGCACCCATCCTTGTACCAACTATTAATGTGTTGGTCTATAAGATCCAATATTCCCTCCCAGCTCTTTTTGCTACTAAGGTCGGTTTTAAATCATGTAACAAAACTGAAATACGCTGTGATTGTGTCTCTCGATATTGCGATCTCCGGAGTATCAATCTTTTTGATACTCAAAAATCCCTTAGCCTCAGTGGCGGATTCAGGGTGAGGTTTTGGGGGTTAAAAGCTCCCTCCCCCCCTAATGTATGGATCGACTTTAAAACTACATACAAATTAAAAGGCATTTTTGTTTTTTGAATGGTTTTTAAAAACTATTTTTTAAGCAGCACCCCAAATTTTTCTGAATCCGCCACTGCTCAACATCGATTTTACTATCAGTCATCCTTAGGATAGTTCTTGTTTTTTCGTTTTTTGTGCAATGTTTAACAGAAAAAGTCAAACAGTGACCGTCAGACTCTACTCTATTTCCATGATTTTATGGCCTTTTTTACAATTCTTATCCAAATTTTCGGAACAGAGCCAATGAAAAGTTGTGCGTTGTTGGATCATAGACACTATTCAGCTTTTCAGCCACCTGGCTTGAGTTTTGGTCTTTATTGAAGGAAAACTGTAAAATATTCTTTCTTCTTTCGTTTTGCTATTGTCCATCTTTGACTGGCGCTCAAATAAAACTCAGTGAAGCAATCACAAAACTATCTGAGAAGTGTTTTTCCTACAAAATCTTATCTTTCTAACGAAATCGATACTAAGTCGATAGCACTTTTATGAGACAAGATACAGATTACTTAAGTCATCTATAAGAAAAATAATGTATTTCTTTTTACTGCATCTTATATTTTTTTTTAGCTATGTGTGTATGTTTAATGCGTTTTATATAAATATGTGTGTAAAAAATTTGATTTTGATGTAGTGTTGCCAGATCAGGAGATTTCCTCCGAGATTTCGGAGATTCTTGGGTGAATTTTTAAGAGGAAGAATTGTTAGGGAGAAAGTTTAGAAGATTTATATTTTATGTTAGGGGATTTTTCAGATCCATAGTGGATTTTAACAACACAACTGATTAACGTATTTAGTAGAAAGTCAGTTCAGGTATCTGGCAACACTGGATTGTTGCTGCTCTCATAATGAAAAAAATGGACAAAAATATTTGTCTGAAATTTTACTGCAATCTTTGGAATTGTTTAGAAATTTCAGTTTATCTATAAAAGAGATTCAGTTTAGATCCATTACGTCTATAGTGGTCCACAGCTCAATGACCTAAACTCAATGTGGTTCCGTTAGGCCCATGTACGACTTTTTGGGTACCACAAGTTCCACACTAACTATGCAACACTTTTGCTTTTGAACACTTTTGTACACCTCGAGGAAGTGCAGCTCCTCATTTGCCCATTCCGAAGGTAATCTTCTGCCTCTCTGAAGTTAGTTTTCCTGTACTTTCTCCTGGACATTAAACAACCTTCTCTCTTCCTTTTTTCTCCACACTGACCTTGCAGGTTTCCTATCTGCTAAATTTCACATTTCAAATGGCATAAATATGCTATATATTCTTCTTTGGATAAAAAGTTCTGGCAGCTCGGACTTTCCAGTATCAGATAATCACTCATTAAACTCGCCAACTAGTTTTCCTCTTTTGCAAATCCATCTTCTTATCGACTTCTCTTGTACTGAGTCCACTTTTTCATTGATTCAAACTTTTAAATTTGTATTAATTGCACTTTTATCCAAAGAATTAACTAGCAAACATTTTGCCAAAAACAAACCGAAAAAACCAATGGCAAAACTTTCGATACTTTCTCTGGTGAGTTATTTGCCGGCGAATTGACCTTTTTTCCGGGCACAACTGGCGCACTGTAAGTGTGCCAATTTTCGACAATAAATGCCAAAAGTCAATGCGAAAACTATAAATTCCCAGCCGCAAAGAGTGCAACAAAATTAAAAGTTGTGCTATGGCTGCCGTTTTCCGGCTAATGTCGCGCACTATGAGAGAGAACTGTGCGCCGCATCAGTGGCGGCGTGCTGAGTGCCTCGGAAGGACTCTGGGCCACTTCACAACTAATAATAATTCCAATTTGTGCCAGAATGAAAGATGCGCAAACATACACACACAACGACAAATATTTACACAAACAACAATACAACAACAAATGCTCGTGTAGCTAAAATGTAAGCACACTCGAGCGTCATTTGCTGGCAGCTGGTAGTGGCATTCGCATTGTTGTTGTGGCTGTGCTGTGAAATGTGTCCTTAAAATTTCATTTCTAAATATTCAACTTAAAAGTTGTGCAAATATTGAGTTGGGAAAGTTTTAAATAACTTTCTGATTGCTGCTATTGCCGCTGCCAGCCGGCTGCCTCGTCGTCTCGCCGCTGTTGTGCCACTTGACTTGCCTTCACTTGTCGTTCGCTATCAAAGTTCGGCTCCGTGTGTGTGTGTGTGGGTTGTGTGTCGTTATTGTTGCTGTAAAAGTATCTGCCAAACTTTCGCCAACAGTTTGACAAATAATTGCCACTGACTTTTCCGTTCGTTCGCCCACACACCACACCGCTTCCTTCCCACACGCGCCGCAACAATTTCTATCGCTGCCACAATTTCCAGCCATAATTTTGTTCCTCATATTTTTATGCGTTTATTGTGAATGCGACTTTTTTATTGTCTCGAAAATCTGTTTTTGCAAATTACGATTTTTTTGTGCAACACTTCGACTTCGATGTCGCTGTTCGTGTGCGCGTCTGGCCGGAACTGGCGCGCAAATTGCCCGGCGTATCCTGCGAGCGTCGAGTGTGAAAAGCTGAAAAGTTGCCGTGTTTATTTGTTGATTTTGCTATCCAGCCGCTCGCATGCGGCGTAATGGTATTTGTCGCTGTTGATTTTGCGCGTATTTTTTCCATCCACATCCACATCCTCGACTGCCTTGTGGGCCCTGGCGGCACGCAAAATCCATTCATGCCTTCATTCGGGCATTAGACGCCTTTCGCGCAGCACAAAGCGGCCGAGTAGCGAAGCACACAAATGTGCGCAGAGTTGTGTGTTTTTTTTCTGAATGCTGCCATGAATCTTTATTCGCGCGTTTAGGTTTTTTTCGCGCTTTGCCATGTTTGGCATAGACTTGCTGTCTGCTGGCTTTGCTGTCTGTCTGTCTGGATGCTCTACGCTTTCATTTCCTCTCGCGCCTGGCTGTGAATATAGAAATTAATTTAATTTGAATAGGCTGCAAATTGTATATGAATTCCTCGTCATGCAATTTTAATTTCAAGGACTCGCCCGGAAAATCCATAAAATGTTGAATGTTGCGTTGCGCGCCAAGTGGTGGCGATTTCATACACATTTAACCCATTAAAACCTGACCCCAGAAGGGCTTGTGCGATTTCCATAAAATTTTTCACAATCTTAGTAATTGACCTAATCAAGAAAAAAAATCAAGCAAATAATTCCCCTGAACCAGGAGGGTACGTTGCGCAAACGCAATTTGGGCCTTAGTCACATACAAAACGTAAAATTAAAAAAAAAAATTTTTTTTAAACTTATTTTTAAATAGTTTAGCATTACAAAATGCAGCCCACAAAGGGATTTTGATAGGTTTGAAGAATAAGTATTTTTAATTGAATTTCAAAAATTCCCCAAAAAAAACCTTTGACTTTGGATCGAAAAAAAGATATGAATATTTAAAAAATTTTGAAATTTGAGTATGGCAGAATCTAAAACGATCAATTCGAATCCAATTCTACCCATTTTCAAGTCTTATATCTTTATGAATTACTTAATGTAGCGAAATTCCCAAACGTTGCGCAAACGCAACGCTCAGGGCTTAATGGGTTAAACAGCATTGATGCGTTGACAGTGTCGATGCGCGAGTTGAGTGCGACCGAATGGCAGCGAATTATTGTCGTCGAAGGCATTTCGCAGTGTATTTGGTTTTTGGGGAATTAAAGTGTTGTTGCTGCACAGTGGCGTCCCCAGGGGGGGGGGGGGGATTAGGGGGATGGATCCCCCCCTTGGTCGAAGAATTCATTTATGCAATTTGATATAACAATATGGAATTGTGAAACATTTTTACTATTTGCTTTATCTTTTCTGTAATCACCCACTTAAAACCTAATAATTGAACCTCCCATGATCTGGCCAGACCATGATGTGAGCAAGAGGATAGTCAAGGATTGTTGTTAATGATATAAAAAAATCAGAAAGTGTGAACACAATAATTTCTTTTGCTTGCCTAGAATAATTAAGTAAATGGCGAGTTTCAACTTCAATGAATTAATTTTGAAATAAAAAAAAACGACAGTAAAGCAAGAAAATAAAAAAAAAATTTATTAATGTAAAATACGTTACTTATGGATCTACTTCAACTACTTGACCAATGCAATTATTTCAACAATGTAATGCAGTATCATGACTAAACCACATTGAGATTTTACATTCGACACACACAAATCGCGTTTTGATATATCTATTTCTGGATTCCTGCACTGTCAATAATTCTGAACTGCTTTGCCAAAGAAAAATATGCAAAACACGCTCAACATGTTATTGTTCATGCTGAACTGGCCGGATATCTATCTCCTTGTCGCCTTCGGTGTCGCTATCTTCACATTGAACTATCTAAACGACCATTTTTTCTATCAGTATCAGAAGCTTCGTTTTGTTCAGGGCCAAAAGAAAGCGTGAAACTGGCAGCACCGTTATTATTACCTCTAGCAGCAAATTATTTAATATCTTAAATTCTTTGCTCTAAAGCATTAGTTTCCGCTATTGCTTAGACAATTTTTTTAGAGAAATTTTCTTCTCTGATTTAACTCCAGCGTCGAAGTTCAAAAACAATGTCCACCTGATCCTCAAAATAGCATTTCCTTCCTTTCATCTCTGCCACAGAAAACACCCAATCGAATTGATAAAAAACCAGACTCGACAAGACCACAAATGCTTCCTTCACTTCAGGATTGTAATTGAATTGACACCAAAACACGGGCATAACCATGAATACAATGGATAAGTATTAATTTTGAATATGTTCCAATATTATTTTCCAAGAAAAAGTCAAATTTATTAACCCAAAGAAAATAAAAGCCAAGGCGAATGAAAAACACTTGAACCAGGTACATTTTGCGTCAGCTAATTTATGTCACTATTAACGGGGTGGCACGAAAAAAATGCTTCAAATCGGGTCAGATGGAAAAGCCTAGTTAAAAATATATATAAAATAAAAAAATATTTATAAACAATTCTGACAATAATTACGTCGAAAATAACAAAAAAAATACTGAAAATATCTGGCAATTTTGTATGAAAATGCATGCCATGGTTTTGGGTTTTGTGCTTAGAAAGGATCAGTTAAGGATATCATGAAATATGAGCTCGATAGCTTAATTACAACATTACTAAAGTGGATCCAAAGTTCAATATGGTCTGGCCAGAACCGGATGCCCGCAGAAGTGTTAAGAATAAATGATTAAAAAAATCAGCATTGCATTTGTTCTCGCAGAATAGTTGTATTTTCAGTGTTCCCAAAAGTATCGACTATTTACCAAGGTAGTAATCAAACGCAGGCTTCATGCCAACCCTGCATCAGCTGTTGATATTTGAAAAAAAAATTCGCTTACATTTTTTTGGTGAATTGTGTGTAAACATGGAAACATGGTCACCTCTATCATAATTAAATTTCAGAACGTCACACATTTTGTAAATGTTGGATTTCTTTTACATAGCTGGTGTGTTATGCTTTTTAAAATACGTCTTTTGAGTTTTTCGTAATTCTTTTAGAAGGTGTTTTCAATATGTAATAACTCAAAACAAAGTTGAATTTTTTAGTTGGGATTTTATGACTTTAAAATACATGTCACTAAAAGTTGTTGCTTTAAGAAGTTTATGTTATATGTATACATTAGGGCAGGTCAAATTGTATGGAACGATTTTTTTTGATGAAGCGTATAGCAAAAACGTAATCTATAGGTGATTCTGAGAAATTTTGCTCAAGAGACCATAGCTCTAAGTCGGATTTGGAGCCCCCCAAAATTTAAAAATAAATTGAATTAAAAATGTAAAAAAAGTGTTTTTTTGTTGAAACCTTGAAAATGTTGATTTTTTCAGATCGATTTTCCTACAAAAAGGAGTTCGAAAACCAAAAATTGATCATAATAAAAGTTGTTGTTGGAATTATCTGAACTTTCATAATCTGCAAAAAAAAAATTATCGAAAAAAATCGAAGAAAATTCGGAATTTATTAGTTAAAAGTTCATTTTAGGCTATTTTTCGACCAAAAATTCCTAATATGTCTACTAAAAAAAAAAAAAAAATATTGGTATCAATACAGATTCTGAAAGGTGATAAAAATACCTTTCAAACAAGCTCAGATTGAGAAATCCACTATAACTCTATCCGATTTTATGACGAATTTAATTAAATTATTCTGTGTATATATTGAAAAATATCTATTTTGAAATTTTGGGGGGGCCCCAAATCCGACATAGAGCTATGGTCTCTTGAGCAAAATTTCTCAGAATCACCTATAGATTACGTTTTTGCTATACGCTTCATCAAAAAAAATTAACCCGCCCTAGTATACATATATGTATACAATTTTATTCAACATATATTAAAAATAATACGCAAAGATGAAAGTATAAAAATGGCGTTAAACTGGATTTTTTGCATATCCCCCCCCTTCCCGAAATCCTGGGGACGCCACTGTTGCTGCATTTAAATGAGAAATCGTTGAAAATTTTGCCCTTAGAATTCGTGATTTTTGTTAGTAGAGGTAACTATTTGAAAACAGAAAAAAATACTTTCTGAAATTGTGGAAAAAGTATTGAGCAACTTTTTTGGTCCACTTTCAATGGTTTACATTTTTAATTACTAAAACTGTTCAAGGATTTTCTAAAACGATTTCATGTATGATATGAAAAGGGTTTAGTTTTTAATTGCAATAGCTGCTATATGCTTTCAACACACAAATTTAAACTTTTCCGAACACTTGTTTCACTACAAAACTTGATTTATCAGTTTTTTCAGCAGTTATGAATGGTTTACTTGTCTAAATTGTTGTTGTAGCTCTAAGTTTAAACTATAATTCATAACATATTATTGTATTATAATCGTACAATACTCCGAAAAACTCTGAATTGGTCATCAAATAGGTTCTTATCTATGTTAAAAATATTTTTTTGTAATTTAACTAGCAACTCTAAACATTTAATCGTAGGTAATGTTTACATTTAAAACTCCAAACAATGTACTAATAACTCTGAAAATTTAAACCTTAAGTAGCTTTTTATGCTCAAAGGACTCCGAAATACTTCGAAACTTTTAAGTGTGCTTGTAACTTTAAAATTTTAAATATTTTATACAAGTTTTATGGTCATGTAACACTTCGGAATACTCCGAAATTTCTAGTAACTTTAAAAATTAAAGTCTAGACTAACTGTTATGCTCATGAAATTACTCCGAAATACTCCGAAACTTTAAAATGTGCTTGTAACTTTAAAATTCTGAATCTTATATATGTTTTCTGGTCATGTAACACTTCGGAATACTCCGAAACTTCATAATGTTCTCAAAACTAAGCCTTGACTTACTGTTATGCTTATGAAATTACTCCGAAATACTCCGAAATTTGAAAATGAGCTTGTAACTTTTAAAACTTTAATCAGTAACATCAAAATGTTCCAGTAACTCTAAACTTTTAAGCCTTAACTATCTGTGAAGATAGTTTAAAACACTTCGAAACTTCGAAAGCGTGAAAAAATGAATATCTTGAGTAGGTTTTATGCTCATAAAAATACTCCATAACTAAAAAAATTTAAATCTTAAGTAGCGTTTATGTCCATTAAAAGACCCAGGAATACTCCGAAACTTTAAAATGGGCTTGTAACTTTTAAAACTTGAATTTGCAATAAGTTGTATCCTCATTTAACACTCTAAAATGCTTTGAAACTTCAAAATGTTCCAGTAACTCTAAACATTTAAGCCTCAACTAGCTGTAAAAAGACTCTGAAATACTCTGAAACTTCAAAACGTGACAAAATCAAAAATCTTAAGTAGCTTTGATGCTCATAAAGAGACTCCAAAACTTTAACATGTGCTGATTACCCAAAGAATTTAAATCTTAAACGGCTTTTACGTTTTTAAAAAGGCCCAGAAATACTCCGAAACTTTAAAATGGGCTTGTAACTTTTAAAACCTGAAACTATAATAAGTTTTATGCTCACATAACACTCCGAAATGCTTCGAAACTTCCAAATGTTCTAGTAACTCTAAACATTTTAGCCTCAACTAGCTGTGAAAAGACTCTAAAATACTCTACTAAAACTTCAAAACCTGAAAAAGATGAACATCACAAGTATCTCTTCTGGTCATAAAAAGATTCCGAAAGCATAAAATGTGCTAATAACTCTAAATATTTAATTATTAAAAATCTTTGAGACTAATGAAAACACTCCGAAATACTTAATAACTTCAAAACAAACTTTTATGTTCATGAAAAGACTCCTAAGTAGTCCGAAACTTCTCTGTTAGCTTCAATAAGCTGAAAATCATAATTTTTACAGCATTCTTTGCATAACACAACAATGTTTTACATCACGGCTGCATTATTAAATACTCCGAAACAATTGTAAGAATTTTAAAAACTAAAATTATGACATATTAGTTTTAGAAGTTTACTTTTCGTTTCTTGGAATAGCTTGGCAAGCGCAGCACTCAGATGGAGTAAACATATATTCTTGAGCGTCTTGAGCTTCCTTGTTAATTCGGTTTAAGTCCACCCGATCTCTGCAGAAATATGAGTAGATTCTGTGATGTAAAGGAGACATGATGCTCGCTTCTCAACTCATCAGTGCCAAATGTTTCAAGTCTGTCGAGCCCCATTTCGGTTCTGTTCTGGAACCATTCGTGAATATTCTGAAACATTGTTTGACAGGCTCATTTTCGTGATTTGATTGACAGTGATTGAAGACATAGAGTCCAGGGATTGATTAAATAATAAGGGATGATTAAATAATCGATTTAAAAGTAACATACATGTGTGGTACCTGTAACCTATGTGTTTGTAGAGCTTTAAAAAGTTAGTTTTTTCTCCTAAAAATCACCCAAAAACACTCCGAAAGCGAGATAGTAGCCTTAAATTAACTAAATTACTATGTGATGGTCATGTAGTTGTTATATGAATGTTAATTTTATTTTATTTTATTTCAATTTCCCATTACTCCGAAACTCTCTTTCAAGGAGTTAAAATATGGTTGACCTACACGATAAACTTTGAATAATATTTTTAAATGTAAAATTCACAGTTTGCTTGATTCGAAAATACTCCGAAACTTTCGACTATAAAGTAAGATAGCAGATTTAGTTTTTGTATGTGTTTTGTTGTGTAATATTTGTTGAAGTAACCATGATTTTATGCATGTAGCTTTACTCCTAATCTCTTTTTCTAGGAGTTCAAGTATGGTTGACCTGCAAGATCAACTTTGAATAATATTTTTAAATGAAAAATTCACTGTTTTGCTTAGTTTGTAAACACTCCGAATCTTTAGACTATATAAGAAAATAAAAAAATTATGTTATTTTTTGTCTTCTTGTTGTTGTATTATATTTGTTGAAGTATCCAGTTACTCCGAAAATCTCTCTACGAAATAAAATACGGTTGACCTACAAGATCAACATTTTAAAATAATTTTTGTTTTATGAAAAATTCATTGATTTGTTTAATTCGAAAATACTCCGAAATCTTAGACTATATAATTAGAAAACAAATTACTTTTTTATGCCTTGATGTTGTTTGTATAATATTTGTTAAATTAACCATAATTTTTTCATATAGCATTACTCCGAAACCCTCTCTGTAGGAGTAAAAATATAGTTGGTCTACAAGATCTACTTTGTATAATATTACTAGATGAAAAATTCAATGTTTTGCTTAATTCGGAAACACTCCGAAACTTGAGACTATATGATTACATAACAAATTACGTTCTTTTATGATGTTGTTGTTGCATTACATTTTTAAGTAATCTTAAAACCTAATACCGCACGCTTTCATACTCCGAAACAGTCCTAAAATGACAGTCAGTTAAAAATATATGCAATACTTTCTTCTTATTTATGCAGAAAAGGGCAACGTGTTTTTATTTATTTCCTTAAATGTTGAATTAGAAAGACTTATACTTGATATATATTCAAATAAACCACAACACTTCCAACTGGCATCTTCCGAAGATTGTCCACCTCCATCAGAAAACAAAACTACCAATCAGACTTTCGGCTCAGACCAAAGTAAATGCGTCAAATATAAAATAAAAATCAAACTTTTTTAACTTCTTGTTGCACACCGAAATACTCCGAAACTGTTATAAAATGCTGTAGCATAGTAAAATATGAAATTTAATGCATTCATTTGCATCCTAAATACCCAAGAAAACTTTATCTTAGACAAACAATTTTTTGTTTTTTTTATTTACAAATTCTTGAAACGTTTGTTTTGTTGCCGCTTGTAAAAATAAATAAATGCCGGAGAGTTAAAACAAACTTGCTCACATGTTATCTTAAGAATTTAGAGCACCATTTGAAATATTGCGTGCATGCCATTCAAATTGCTGTTGTTGTTGTTGTTGCACTGTTGGCCTCCAATCGGCAAAGCGCTTAAACTATAAAATTTATCTGCTGCGAGCGCACGCCGATGATTTTGTCAGATGTGTTCATTAGTTCACACGTAGGTCTTAATTTTCATTGAATTTGTTTAAACTGACACTAACAACAACAACACAAGCATCTACAACCAAAAAAAATTAATAGCATTCATCGCAGCAGCACTCTACGAAAAAATTTGTCGAAAATAACTCAATTTCTCAAGCTAATTGCGCACGTTGTCAATGTTGTTGTTGTTGTTGGTGTTGTTGCTGTCGAGGCCTTTGTACACTCAACATAAAACATTTTAACATTCCTTTGCTAACATCGCACACACACACATACACACACATTCACATTAAATTCAACAAATGAGCCAAAAAGTGTAAATATTTTCCCCCTAAATTTTCTGACAACATTTTCTCCAAATTCTTTTTGCTTTTTCTTCTTTTTTTTGTTGTCATGAAGTTCTATACAACAATTTTGTCTGTGTTTTGAGTTAACTGCGCGGAAGTGGCAGAGTCAGAGAGTGCAAGGTGTCGCTGCTACACTTCATCGAAATTCACACATCCCGTTCTTGGATTTTGTTGTGCGCCCCGCTTGGCGCTGCGGCCTCGCGCACATATGGGGCGTATTTGATTTACGATATTTTGTTTTCATTGCAACAACACACAAGTAAAACAAAAAAAATTAAAAAAAAAATACAAAATACAAAAATTCGATGTTTATACACCGTTGTTGTTGTTGTTGTTGTTGTTCACACCCATTACATGCAGCCGCGTTGTTGTTGTTGTAGTCGAATTGTAGTCGGCAGTCGAGCAGTCAGCCGTCGCCGCTGAAAGCGCTCCCCATGGCGCTTACTTCTTGATTTCTAATGGGGAAACGATTTGTTCTGTGTGCGCGCTTGGCGTGGCCATCTGTCCGTCTGTCCACATATGCCTGTTTGTCTGTCTGTTTGTTTGTTTGTTTCGTGTCAGCGCAGCTGCGTGTCGGCGCACAACAAACATATGTATCTATGTATGTATGTATGTACGTACGTACGTATGTACTTGGCATTATTTTACAATGGACCAGTTGTGGTGTTGGAGGGGGGGGTGTCGGGGGTACAGAAAAGGGGGGCGACGACCAACGCTTTGGACAACCATCTGTGTGTTTTTATCAGTTTTGTGTGGATTCTTTTGGCATTTGTTGTTGCTGTGCGCTGTTGTTTCTGGTGTGGTGTTGCGCTGACGCTTGCTGGCATTGTTGTTGTTGTTTTTTTTGTACTGATAATAGTTGTTTCCTATTGCTTTGCCTCCCATTTTGGCGCTTACACTCCACCTTCTTCACTGCCAACAGAGTCATTGATGGACAGAGTGGGCTGTGTGCTGCGCTGAAGCCAGCAAACGTTTTGTTTACCAACACCATTGGAGTGGCAACAACAACAACAATAAGAACAACAACAACAATAAACCAAATACAACACAACCAAGCCACCAGCCATGCGATAACATTTTTAACAGCAAATTGAATGTGAAACGAAGCGCTACGAGCGGCGCTGTGCGTTGAGTGCGTTGCGCGCGTCGGCGTCGGTGTCGGCCGTCGTTGCACTGCAACCGCCGTACACGTATCTACATTATGTTCGTCGAGTGATGAATGATAGGCGGCTGTCTACTGTTGTGGTAATGTAGTGAATGTGTGGGGAGCAGCAGTGGCGAGGCGTTCGAGGGTGCGTGGGTGTGGGTGCAAGTTCAGGTGGCGACGGTCATAGTTGCTGTCACTTTGCATGTGGGTATGTGTGTAGTTGGGTGTGAAAGTGGGTGCGGGTGTTGTTGTTGGGTGTGAGCAGCATTGCCAGGTGTGATTGTGTTGATTGTTCAGGCGATGCCATTCACAGATAGCAAATTATATTTTAATAGCCTTTCGCACTTCACTCACTCAACAACAAAACAATTATGATAACAACAACAACAACAGCAAATGGTTCCCCCAAAACCACAACCACAAAACTTGAGCGATGCTTTTTCGTCGGAATTGTGTCGAGTGCTGTCAATTTGCGCCGCATTGCTCAAGTGTCCAATTTTCCAACGCGCACTTTATTCATTGTTGTTTTGTTTTTATTTTTTGTTTTTCTATTTTTATTATGTTTTATTGCTTATTTCTGCTGCCACACAACCACACAACGATAATTGTCTATTTGCATTGCTGAGTGTTTGTGCGTCACACGTTGATCTCCTCTGTCAGCGGCAGTGCTAATGGCTGCTGTCATGCGGCTTTCGGAGTTGTTCGAAGTTGTGTAGTCTTTAAATAAGTCGAGTTCGATTGTTTGGACGCCGACTAATTGCTTGCGCACAATACAGCTGATTAATGTGTTGTTGTACTCGGAAGTCCTCGCACCCTTGTCTGTCTTTGAGAGTGTTTGCCTGCAAAGGACATTTGTAAAAGTTGAAAAGTTTGACCATAATGAGTTATTTCTATACCAATGAACTTCAAATGGATTTTAATGTATCTGCGCATTTGTGTTTTTCCACAATTTATTGCCTTTTTAATGTTCCAATCAATTCAATTTGATGCTTCTATATACTTGAACGTAAAATCTGTCTGTAATTTTTCCTACAATTCTTTATTGATTGTTTTGTTTTGTTTTGTTGCAATTCAAGGCCATATGACCGACTGACCCTATAATTAATTATTTTTTAATTGACTCAAGTGGCCAACGTTGCTGTACAACATTTTAATGAGTAATAAATTTCCAATTTTTCAAAAGACGTAAATTGTTCATATGGCCGCAGTTAGCATTACACGCACATTTTATTGCTCACTAAAAACTTTGCAAAGCCATATAGAGTTTTAAAATTTTTTAATGAAAAAAGTCCATTAAAGAGCTTTTAATATTTGAACTGAGGCTATTTTGAACTGAGGCTAAATTCAATTTGAATACATAAAAAACTTGACTGATGTATTGGCAATTAAAAAAAATAAAAAAAAATTAATCAAATAAAAATCAATCAAATGGTAAATAATAAATCTATAATGGGTTAAAAAAACGCTTGTTTTGCCAGGTCTCCAATACATCTCAAAAGACACAATTATCTCTTAGCAAAAATTACAAAGTCTGTGTCTCAATTTAAATGTGAATAATGTGTCCTATTAAGGTTCAAAAAATCCCTGAAACACGATTAGTTGGATCATTAGTTTACAATGGAAAACATTCCATTGGTTGCGCTGAATTCAATGTATTGAGTTACTCGTTCAAATCTCTGGTACAAGTTTAAATTTTTGTCCCAGTTTTGCTTCTTACCAAACACAACATTTTTTATAATTTTTGTTATAGTTTTTTTTGGTCCATGTCATAGAACGATATATACTTATATGATATATTAATTTAATTCACTACTGGACCAGCCTTGGCGACACAGTCAGCTTTCTCTTGGTCCTTGAATTAGCATGAATATCGGCATAGCTGGTACTGTACTATATTTCTAGTCTAGCAGACTTTCGATCATATCCGCACAATTTTATAGTTTATCTGCGTTTCTTCAGGTCTTGCCTCAAGGTACCTTGCCTACAGAATTAATGCGTCTATATCGCTCTCCTCTGGGTCCAATCTATTGCTTATAGATTACTTGTTATTTTTTAAAGATTTCCCTCTCTTCGTTTAGATTTGTCTTTAAACCTTATAGATGTCTCTTTATGCATATAGATTACCTTCAGCCTTTATGGATTTGTCCCTTTTTTTTTGTGGATCTCCTCTCCCTCTCTTATATGTAGAATTCCTACTCCATTTTCCCTCTTTCCTTATAAATTTTCCTCTTTTCCTGTGACTTTCTCTCTATTTGCCGATTTCACCCTTTTCTTTAACCCTTTCGCTACAGGTTTTTACTGAGGAAAGTAAACATTTTTAATTTTACGTTTTAGGCTTCTATGTGGTTGTATTAGCAAACATTCTATAAGAAATTTAAAAATTTTTATACTCGGACCCTGTATTTTAGATAGTTTTGGCTGTAATTATTACTTAAACATAAAACTTTTTACGCATAACGAAAATTTTTATGTGTCCTTGCAGATTTCCTTCTCTCATTATATTTTACCATTTCTTGCTTATAGATTTCACTCCTTTTGTTATAGATTTCCCTCTTTTTCTTCTAGATTTTACTCTCCTTTTAGGCTCACCTCTCTCCTTATAGTTTACACTCTGTTCTGTTTAAATTTCAATCTTTCTTTTTATATATATTGTTCCCTTTCATTATAGTTTTCCTTCTCTTCTTTAGATTTCTCTCTCTTTCTTATAGACTTCCATCTTTTCCTTCTAGGTTTTACTTTTCTTTATCTTTTCTTCGTGTTCACTCTGTTCTATTTTGATTTTAATCTTTTATCACAGATAGAGAAATCTCTCTCATAGATTTGTTTCTTTTCCTTATAGATTTGCCTCGCTTCCTAATAAGTTTTCTCCCTCTTCCTTTTAGATTCCTTTTTGTTCCTTCTAGGTTTCACGCTTCTTTTAGGCTTTTTTCTGACCTCTGCCATTTCCCAGATAGATTTGCCTATCTTCCTAATGGGGTTTTCCCTCTTCCTTATAGATTTTTCTTTGTTTCTTATAGTTTTTCCTCTTTTTCTTCTAGAGTTTACTCTTCATATATACTACTCACTCTGCTTATAGTTTTCTCCTTCTTCTAGATTTCAATTTGTTTCTTCCCTCTTCCTTTATAGCTTATTTTCTGTTCCGTATACATTTTTCTTTTCTCCTAATAAGTTTCTGCCTTCTTCTTTGTAGATTTCTCTCTTTTCTTTATAGATTTCCTCTCTCTTCATTTTAGATTTTACACACTTACCTCTCTGATTGAGTTTTCACTCTCTTCCTTCTACATTTAATTCTTTTCCTTATAGATTGCTCTTTCTTCTTGTAGTTATCCTTCTCTACCATAAAAGTTATTCCTTTTTTTCTCATATATTTCTTTCTCTAAAGAGAGTTTCTTTTCTACTTATAAATTTCACAAATCTTGCAACACATTTTCCGAAACTTTACGATTCGGTTTAAAAAACTGTAGTAAACAAAACAGTAGACTGACAAGTAGAAAAAGCTTTTAATGTATTCGGCTTTTGAGTCCATTTAATATATATATAAGATCTCTTCAGTCATTCCTTGGCCACTGGTCTTGTTCAGTAAAGCAAGCTTAAGTATCTCACCTATGCTATCCTACTACATATACCTAACTATGCTATATAATCATTTTCTGCCACTAAAGCGGGTGGAGTACTTAAGCCAGTTGAGTGTTTACATAGCGCATAGTGCCCCCAAATGTTGGTTATTTAAACGAAATGGGTACTTAACAGGGGAGATACTTAAGCAGGCTTCACTGTATACTGATGATGTCGTTGAAAAATGACCTCAGTTCGCTTCTGGCATTTCTGGCATATTTGGAATCCTCTGTTTTTCTGTCGACAATCCTATTTTAGGAATCAACTCATTATTCAGCCAAGTCGCGTACGTTCCATATTTTAGAATTTCTAATTATTCCCAATTGACTTCCACTTTGTTATTGTACCAAAACAAAATAATTATCGTAATAATACATTTTACTCCGACCTTCGCACGAACATGGCAAAAGCAAATTTGAATGTCAAAAGAATCTGACAGCACAAATTGTTGTCATCAATTCCAATTCATGCCACAAAAATTTGTAAATCAAATTTTGGTGCTACAAATGTTTTAAGCAAATATTGTATGAGTTTTGTACAAATTAGCGCGATTTGAGTGGTTTTACAATTCACATAGTTACAACACACAATCGACACAACAAACGACACAACAGTCATCACAGCGCCAACAATGCAAATAATGCGCTAAAAAAAAGTACTGTGAAAATGTGAAAATGTTGACAAAAAAAATGTGTATGCCGTGACACACTCCGACACCGAGCTGTGCAATGCAGCAAAATAAAAACTATGATTTTTTTGGGCAAAAAATATTTTCAAGCGTTTAGCCAAAGCATGAATACTGAAAAGTAAAAAAAAGCTGGGTAAAATTTAAATCTAAACACCGAATTGCTTTAAAAACTCACCCGCAACATATTCGAAAATTTATGCTGGCAGCGGCACATAAATATGGCAGCAACATGCAACGAAACACGAGGTTATGGGTTCAAAAGTTCAGCGGCGCTGGTGTGTCGAGTGTCGGCGGCTGGCAGATAAAATGCAAATACAAATGGGACGAGACAGAGCGCGACGCAGTGGCCAAACCTAGCTGCACTAAACCAAACTAACACAATTCAGCGGCATTCAGCGCTATTCAGCGCAATTCAGCAGAGTTCAGCGCAGCCAACAGTGCACGACCCCAGCAACAAAAAGCATTCATTTGACAAATAAATGACGGTGGAACTAATTTTTGGGTGCAAATTTGGAATGTTACCAAAAACCGCAAAATACGACCAGCGTGCAAGTGATAGGAGGGATGGGGGGAGGTGGGCAATGGGATAGTAGAAAATTTGCTGCGGCTGCTCGTAGAGCTGTTGCAGCAATTGCTGCTGTTGAAGACATTTGTGTGTGGCAAATGGCTGCGCTGGGAGCACCAAACATAAAACGTACAGAAATTGGCATAAAATAGCAACGACACCAAATATTTGTCTATGTGTGTGTGTGTGCAGTGGGTTCAAGCGCCATAAAATGTGCAGCGGGCAGCGGCGCTTATTAGTTGGTGTCAGTGTTGTTGTACGCTCAACGCAGCAGAGCCAATTGCCATTAGCGATGCTCGCACCTTGGGGCATGCAACACTGTCTGTCTGTCTGTCCGTCTGTCTGCAGCATCAATTTTAATGCATTGTAATTCCCATGGCTCCGCTGCATATTAAAAAAAAAATTGCTGCGAGCATTGCCCCAGATTTGACGAATCCCGAGTACGTGTTGCTGAAAATTAAACTGTCGCCAACTTATACTGTCGCGACAGTTTTGCAATGCAATCGAACTGCACTGCAACGGTTCAAGTTTCTTTCGTTCGTACTATGGAAAAATAATAAATTTTATTGAGCGTAGTTGCGGCTGCTGCAGAATGTCAGCAACAGCAGCACAGGGACACTTTTGACACTTGCGAAAAGTTTTCAATTGAAGGCAAAAGCTTAACAATTGCCATGTTGCTTTTGTTGTTGCTGTCGCTGTCGCTGTCCGTTTCGCTAGTTGCCGCACTTTACGGCGCACTCGCTGCAGCCATAAAAGTAACAAGCCACCGAAACTCTAAACTTTTATGGTATATTGACCTTTTTTTACGATCAGATAGAAAGTTCAACACAGCAACTTGTTTATGTTTATGAATATAAAATCGTATTGCGGCACACAAAAGTAATTGGCGCCGAATCGGAGCAATGGCGCGGAATGCCTGCGCACAACAATGACTTCATAACTCAGCGTTTAAGTGCCAATGGCGGCCAGCCATAGATTTGTGTGTAGCCTGATAACCACCATTCAAAGTCATTGAGGCTCCTCTAGGACTAACATTTGTCTATCAATACAGCTCACAAGTAATGTCAATCGATTCAGTGCTGGTAAAAGCAATCAGTGGGATTATCTGAAAGCGTATAAATAAAGTTAAGTGTTATGAAAAGCAAAGTCAGACATGGCTTACGTCATCAACCCTTTTGCATTACTTAAGTCTGTACTGTCATAACTACAGCCAATGCTTTACATGCTTTCGCAATTTTATTGCCCATACCATCGACTGAAACTCAAACTCAAACCCACATCACCATATCTGAAGTATTTATTTAACGTCTCCCCATACTCATTGAAAATCAGGCCCATACAATCAACTCAAGCGCAAACCATAACCCATATCTCATATATTTGTTTATGTAACGTTGAGCCAGGCAGCTCAACAGAGCTAAGTACTGTAGGATTTTCTGAGAATTCTTTAATAGCTCCACAAACCCATATCAACCACGGACACCTTGCACGACCTGATGTGCTGAACTTGCAACAAAACGGAAACTGAAAGAAAACAGCAAAACCCATCTCCTGAATCTGAAATAAACAGAGTTCAATTGCTTTTAATTGAATTTCAATACAATTTTCAATTGGAATTATTGCTTAGTGTCTTATGAAAAGATCTCCCTCACTTCTTGAATCTAAAGATTGAAAAAGATGTGTAATTCAATAGGCACTTCCAGGACAGTTTTGCCAGATACCTGAAATGACTTTCTCCTTTTTCTTCTCGACTGGCACGACAGCCCGATTACGAGACTAATGACCCGCAACCAACCGTGTTGTGCGTGTGAATTTTTTCAAGGTAAGAAGATACCTACAGTTTCATGCCGATTCCAAACGGCGAATTGGGAGCTTTTTCATAGGCAATTTTACTCTGAGAGGTTTGCCATTTCCTGCTGAGAGGACAGCCGACGAAAGAAAAATTGTTGTTTTTCTTTTTTTTCTGTGTTAACGCAACGGAGTCTTGAATATGGGTTAGAGCGTCGCATTTGACTCGCGGCCCAACGCACTAGCCAGCTGAACTACGGCGACTTTCGGCGGCTGTGGAATGGTCTCCCTGCGGATATCTTCCCCAGCACTTATGATCTCGATGGGTTCAAGGCAAGAGTCCATAATCACTTCACTCTTAGCCCTATCTCCTAACCTTTATATCCTTCCTGAACCAACGCAATGCCTCGCATTAATAGGGGTCATCCCCTGCGCGTTTGTTCGAGTTAAAAAAAAAAAATCTTAAAAAACTACTAAATATCCTTTCAAAAGTTCAAAAAATTTGCAAAATTTTTTTTTAATTTGCATAATTTTAAAGGTTTTAAACTTTTCATAAAAAAGTAAAAATATATAAATATAATTTTTTTTAATGCAGCTTTTTTTTATTCATCTTCAGCTTAACAACTTAAACTTAACAAAAACAAAACATATACAAAATTCAATAAAAACTATCAATACATCATACTTCGTTATCCAAAAATCGCTCAAAAATCCACTAAGGATTCAAAAAAATCATTTAGCATAAAATATAAATCTCCTAAACTTTCTCCTAAGCAATTCTTCCGCCTAAAAATTCTCCTAAAAGGGCAAGAATCTCCTAAATTTCCCTAACATAAAATAAAAAATCTCCTAAATTTTCTTCCTAGCAATTCTTCCTCTTAAAAATTCTCCTAAATGGTCAAGAATCTCCTAATTCTAGGAGGAAATCTTCTGATCTGGCAACACTGTTCCAGGACGACTGGAGCTTTACTACTATTTCTAACTCAATATCCATCTCCCATAGCTACAAACAACATCTCATACTTCTTGAGTCTGAAGTTTGGTTACAATAAAAGCTGCCAAGACAACTAAAGTTTATCTCTCTTAGCTTCGTAGATTGTCTTATACCTTTTATGTCTAAAGTTTGATTACAATCTGTAATACAATAAAGACTTCCAAGACCACTAAATCTCTCACTTATGCTAATTAGCTTCGTAGACGGTCTCATACCTTTATGTAAAAATCTGCAATTTATTAGAGACTTTCAGGACAACTGGATCTCGACTACCAATTTTAATTAATTTCAATTCAAAGACTTCCAAGACTACTAAATATCTGCTACCTAATCTAGTTCAAAGTTCATCTCTCTTAGCTTCGTAGATTGTCTCATATCTATTGAGTCTACAGTTTGCTTACAGTATTTAATAGAGGCTTTCAAGAGGGCTAAATCTTTGCTACTTATTCTAATTCAAAGTTCATCTCTCTAAGCTTCATAAACTGTCTCAAAGCTTTATGTCTAAAGTTTGATAAAATCTGAAATTTATCAGAGATTTCAGGACAACTGAATCTCGACTACCAATTCAATTCAATTCAATTCAAAGACTTCCAAGACTACTCGATCTTTGCTAATTAAACTAATTCAAAGTTCATCTCCCATAGTTTCATATATCGTCTCATACCTATTGAGTCTAAAATTAAATGAAAATCTTCAATTCTTCAGAGAATTTTAAAACAACTAAATCTTTATTACTAATTCTAATGAAATTTTCAGCCCCCATAGTTTCTTACATGATTTCATTCTTGAGAGTAAAGATCTGTAATTCAACAGAGAGCTAAGGAAATAAAGGACCACTAGATCTATACTACTAATTCTAATTCAATGCCTATCCCTCATAGCTTTCTACATTGTCTTATTTATGTTTTGCCAAAAGTATTGTGAAAATCTATAACAAAGCAGAGAGTTATGGAACTAAAGGGCCAGTGAATCTCTACTACTAAGTCTAATTCAAATCTCTTGAGTCTGAAGTTTGATGAAAATCTTAAAGCCTATCTCTCATAGGTATCTCTACGCATAACGAAAATTTGAATATTTCTTCATTTACTTCAGCCAAAATTAAAACAAAAAAGTATCTAAATTGAAAGAAAACGTCAAATTGAAAAGTAATCTAAAGTTTTATGCTTCTTCTTCCTTTACTAAATCAAGATATAAAAAACGTGTATACTTCTCTTCTTTTAACTTTAATATTCAGCTTATTAATTTCGTATTTTTCCTAAAACTTCAAACTATTCTAAGGACCCACAAAAAATGTATTCTTGAAACCACAGAGGGTTCAGACGTCCACAAAGTAGCAGGGGTTAATCTCTCACTTACCCACTTCGAACACTTAACTTTCTTCGTTCAGTCAAATTAAACGTTGGTTTATATTACTTGGTCCTTCCTATTCCGTGATCTTATTTCTTCCATTTCAGCATTGAATAATTTTGATTGCTGAAACTTCTATTTTCATGCAAAAAAAGTTGATTCGTTGCAAGTTTGCAGAAATGTGTCTCATTCAAACCCACTTTCGGTGTTAGATTAGGTTAGGTTACGGAAGAGGTGTGTGCGGGGAGCACTTTTACTCGGAGACCCTATTGGATCCAATGTGAATCCCTTCGTTTTTCGAAACTGGTGTGTTTCCTTTATCTGTGGGATCCCTGTACATCCATACAGGATCTTTTGGGAACCATTTGGTCTTGGCGAGGAAGTTGTGTTGATCGGTTATCTGTACATCTGCTACTTCCGCTTCCACTTCGGTGTACTTTGTAAAGTAATTTCTGTCTGATATCCATCTCAAGCCTAATCTTTATTTATGCCCATAATTTTTAGTTCTACTACACATCACTCTTTCAAATTGTGTATTGTGCAAGTGTCAAAAAAATTGATACGGCCACTTTATGCCTTAAGTTAATTATTGGAAAAAAAAATTTCATAATGTTTTCCGCCACTCTGCCATTTAGCCATTCGATACGTCAAATAGCAAAAATTCCATAAACACACACACACTCACACACACTTCGACGAACTTGGACATCAACCGGCGAAAATTTATTGTTTTCAGTTTCGAATAAATCCGCTTATTAAGTTTACAGAACAATTTAATTAACAAAATGTGAGCAACAGCGTTGCTCAATTGCTGAATTTTCCGCCAAATGCATAAAAACACAAATACACCTGCACTGTGTGTGTGTGTCTGTGTGTGGGTGCATGTGTGGCGCACACATCGTATTTTAGGCTCATTAACACACACAAAAGAATTTCCGACAGCTTTTGGCTCAGTTTAATAAATAAACGCGATTATGCTGTAATTAAATCTAAAAATACAACACTGGAACCTGTCAATAATTCAATGAAATTTCCCTCATCAGCCGCGTAGGCGAATTTCCATGGCATTTTCAAATGCTGCGCGCAACGTGAAGCCAGACAAAAGCCAAAATGCGGAATGCTTGTCGAATGGCAGGAAATTCATTCATTCATTTTGCAATCGCCGCCGTTTGTGTTTGGCGATGAGTTACGCACTGCGGGCAATGATGAAGGCTAAAATTAATTATGTATGTTATGAGGAGAAATTGCGTAGCATGTTCGAATCAATTAGGGTGCGTGATGGCCGACTCGGGGTCGTGTTTCATCGCATAGCTGCAGAGGCTCAGCTGTCGACGAATTGCGTGTTGAATTGGAGCGACTGGCGAACGGTATGAAGATGCCTCACGTAATCGGGCGAGATAAATGAGAGCGACACCCAGTCAGTGAGTGAGTGAGTGGAGGTTAGATGGAATGGGTTACGTTAGACCTATGAAAGCATAGGGTGATTTATAGAAGTAGAACTGACATAAGGTTAACAATAAAAACTGCAAAGGTTAACAATGAAAACTAGAAGAAAACTGATAATTAGAAGTGAAAGAAGTGTAAATTAGAATAAATTAGCAATAGAAAAGTAGAAATGGAACTGTTATAGCATGAAGACCTTAAGAAGGAGCAGAAAGTAGCAGTCGATTGAATTCTGAAGGACAATGTGACTAGGATTACGATTCAAATTGGACTGCAAACGAAACCCAAATTAATAATAAATCAAATAAATAAATCAAATTATCTTAGAAGCCACAGTTTTAATGAAATGAGTTCTTAGAGCTTAAAGCAAACATCAAAAATTGATTTAAAACAAGAACCCAACCAGTTAATTGGTTTTCGGTTCGGTTTCTTCCACATGTGGTCAAAGAAACGCACTTTTGGGCCAATGATCGGCTTCAACCAAAATAAAAGCCGAAGGTAAAAAGTTTTTGAGTACTTACCGCTCGGTATGGGAAAGTAAAAATAGCAAAATAATATATAATAACAAAATCAGTTAAATTCAAAAGTGCTAAGCAGCTCAAAAGCAGCATTGCCAGCACTAACTTTTGCATAGCGTTGCCCCCACACATATTCACAATAGTCCGAACCATCTTTTGAAAACGCACCAAACTAATCTGTACTCCCAAAATTTGTACAGTAAACAAATCTGTAAATCAAAGTAAATTATACGTATCCAAACTCTTTGACAACCAGCTGTGAATTTTATCTGACAACTCTTGCCAAATTTTTGTTGTTGTTCACGTGTAAAACTGTAACTGGTACCGAAGGGCCAATTTTTCAGTGCGAAAAGCTCAGTACTTGTAGTTTATTCTCAAGGTTAGGATTCTTTTGGATCAAAGGATACTTTCAGGTCTTTAATTTTGGAATTGTTTTCGATTTGATATAAGCTGAGCAGTTGCAGATTATTCTTAAGGTTAGTGCTTCATAAGTCTTAGTTGAGTTTCTTGAGTTTTATGAGACTCTAGAAAGGATTCTCTTGGATCATAGGATTCTTTTCGAACTTGATTAGAATTCCTTCAGACCTGAGAAAAGCTTAGCTTTTTAGATTATTCTTTTAGCTCTTAAATTATATAGTTAGCCTACAAAAGAAAAACGAAAATTTTGGAAAAGTGGCGATTCATTCTCAACGTAGTCTCCTTTCAACTCGATACACTTGACCCAGCGATGCTCCAACTTCTTTAACCCGTCTGAAAAATACGTTGTCTGGAGGCCTCTGTGGCGGCGATAACCTCCTCATTCGACTCAAATTTCTGCCCGGCGAGTGACTTTTCCAAGTTTGGAAACAAAACGAAGTCACACGGTGCCAAATGTGGAGAATACGGTGGAAGGGGCAGCTGTACGTAGCCTAATGCGACCAATTTGGCGAATCACCGACCGATATTGCTCTTTTTCCATTTTTCTAAAATCCGCGGACACGTTCGTTTCCACACGCGGTCAAAACAAAACTACAAATCCAATATGGCTGAAATTTTTACAGTAGCCGTCTACGAGGATGTACTACACGATAGTAAATTTCTCTTACGATAGTGGCAACATCGGGCGGTGGGGCTAAGTACTTATCGGACTGCCCACGTACATGTTCAAGTTTAAAGAATTTTCTCCGATTCTTAGTATTATTTTCTTCTTTCTTTTCTTTTTAGTAGATCTTTCTTAGAATTGAAGCATGGAACTGTTATTACCTGCAAGAGTTGTATTAAGATTAACCCTTTCTACACCCAAATTTATCCTGTGCTCGATATTACTATTTGGTATTTAAATTATGAAACATTTGCCACGCCTCTTGCCACGCCTTGTTAGAATTCTAAAGCTAATTTACTTTTAAACAATTTTAGCTTAAAACGGGTTAAATAAATTTTGTATCAATATCTTTTGATTACAGAAAAATTATTTAATATTTATAGAAAAATACAAAATTATCACCTTTCGATTTTATTTAACCGTTATTTAAGAAACAGGGTTTTGATCAAACGCGCCCAATCCGTAGACTTCAATTAGAACACAAACTTTGCCTGATATCGCTGCGAACTACACTGCACAACAAAATCAATTTTTTTTTTTTAAATAACAAGGTTCTGACAACGGATTCTGTTAGAGGGGACCACAAAAAAATATACGGGTATCGGCGTTTTGAAAGTTTACATATGCATTTTTTTTAGGGGGATCAAAGTTTTCCCCCTTTTGCACATTCTTATGGTGAATCGGCATACGGAAACCATGTAACCTCACATTTTAGGTGTATGATGTGTTCAGCAATTTGATGTCAAATACTACGAGGAATTTTTTTGTGGAGCATTTTAACCCTGTGGCTACTATTTTTATGGGTCAATTTGAGCCTTTTTTTCTAAAATGCCAAAAATGTCCTGTAAAGCAGGAATTTTTAAGGACAAAATGTACCAGGAAAATATTCGCCATAAAATTCTACTATGGGTCTCTGAATACATCAAAGCCCTGAAATTAATTTGAACGCCAGAATTAAGCCGAAACTGAAAATGTGTTTAAGTGTTTATTTCGTACTTAATCAAAATTGGTACTAAAATCTCCTACAAAACTTGCACGTGGAATAGCAGAGAGAAGGGCAACCAATATTCCAAAAAACAATGGGAGACGAGAACTGAAGGGACATTAGGTGAGCATAATCCACCGCTTGTGCGAACAAAAAAAATACCTGTGCGAACAGTAACAATTTTGTAATTTGCTTTGAATTCACCTCTAAAAATATGAATTTGTTGGTGCATACTTAAATTAAATCCATAAATCAATCGTAGCTTTTGCTATAAAATGACAAATAGGTGAAGTTGCTCTATAAGTGTTAAATATATTGGTTGATTGTCAATCCAAACTAAAATCTAGACTCAGCCAAAACTAGACTCATCCCAGACTAGACTGAGTTATACTTCAGACTTTCAGATTGGCTTCTAGCTTACTTTTGATTCGAAAAGTCTGAGCGGTTTTGAATCGAATTCTCTTCTGTATTACTTAGTTTCTGCGTTGCATTCTCCAACAATGTTTCTCTACTTGTTTCATACTTTCTTGCATTCAACTACCCAAAACATTCTATCAAACAAATCGATTGTCACTGCCATTATTTATCGCTTAATTACCGAGTCTATTGAGTCTAATTCAGTGCAAAATGGCGTTTTGTAGCTGTAACAACATTTTCGCATCGCTAACAATATTTCTGTGTGTGGCCGCATTCAGCTGATTGAGCACTAAGTGCCAACTGCTCAGCTCAGCTATTCATAGTCGCATTTGAATTATTAAACACACAAATGTGCAAAATATGATTTGAAGCGTGCGGCATGCATCCAATGCCGATGCAAAGAGAATCGGGATCGCTGGGAGAATTATGTAATACGTCCGGGAATGCTGATGCGGAATGTTGATGGTGGCGTACGTTGCTCGGTCAGTGGGACGAACACAAAGCCGCACAGCAATTTATGAATGTATACATATATACATACACACATATATACATACATATGTATGTATGGATTGTATATGACAGCTGAATGGAGAAAAGTGGCTAAAAGCGAGTGGCGGCAAAGTTAATGCGCTTCTAATGCTTCTGTGATTATTGGCTATGTGTGTGTGTGTGTGTTCGGGAAAATCGAACTCAGTTTCTAATTAAAATATCGATTGCATTTTGCTCGACGACGCTTTGGCTGCAATGGTATTTACAGCTATTACAGCTACAACTAGTCCTTTGGCCCGCACAAGCCACATGTCGCTTCGTCTCGGTGTGTTTTTTTTTTTTTTTTTTTTTTTTTTTTTTTTTTTCCGCGCAGGAAAAATGAAAAATATGGCAATGACTGTGTGTGGTCGGGGTCGCTGCAGGCACACATATGCCGCTAATAATGTAAGTCAATAAAGTCACCGAGATGTCGAGCGGCGAGTGAATGCGCCAATGAATGAATGAATGAACCCAGATTAGGCACTGAGCGACACACACACACACACACATGCGCGCAAACATTACAAATACTTGCACAAAACTTCATTCAGAAAACAATTCGAACTTGATTGCAAGTCTATGAATTACGAAACTTTGCTCAACTCGCAGCCAAGCAGCCAGCACAAGAACAAGAACCACAGCAACTGGCAACTGGGGAAACGCATTGGCGTCTCTACATGTGTAGTGCAAAGTAAATATTTGCTCGAGTATCTTTGTTTGTGTGAGTGTGTTAGTGTGTTAGTGTGTGTCGTAATGATGTACCATTAGCAGTCGAGTTTCTTGCACGCTTCGCTGCTCGATGCGCCACACTGCAGCCGCATCGTGGGGGAGGTGAATATGGGGGAGGAAATATGTGAAGGGAAAAGTGCGAATCATTTATCAATATTTCCACATAGAAAAAGTTGGCAAATATTTATCTTTGCTGCTTTATTATCACTTTGTTGCAATATGTTTTTACTTGTGAAACTCATTTACGCCGCCAGTGCTCGCTCTCGATAGCGTAGGGGGGTATAGTGCTCACCCCCTCACCGCCCCCCGATAGTAGGAAAAATCGCTTCAAGTCATGCGCCAAGTTAAGAAGCACATTAAACAGAATTTTATCTCAATTTCAAGGATATTTTGAACTCATTGTGTCATTAATATTTGCTTGGCATTTTTATTGTTGTTGTTACTGTAAACGTTAAATGATTTATTGCTCGCGTTGGTTAAGTTTGTCTGTGTTTGCTTTCTCGGCAACAGTGCAAAATCAGAGCTGAGCTAAACATCAATATATATGTGTGTAGCTACCAGCAAGGCCCGGCTGCTTTGCACGCAAGTTTGAAGTCAATGGGCCCAATAAATCAAGTCTCTTCTCACTCTTTGTTGACTCTGTTAGATTTTTATGCAAACAATTTTTGTTCTAATTAATTCTCATTTGAAGTGCTTTTACCATATTTCAAGTCAATTGACCTATTAAATCACTTTGCCCATACAAACTCTTAACCCATTGTTGACCAGGTCAGGTTTTAATTTGAAAAATGTAAATAAAAAAAATATGTTTAATTATTTTGGATTTTTTCACTGATTTTTAAGTCAAAAGTCCTATTAAACTAGTTTCTTCATACAAACTTTTAACCCATTGTTGACCTTGTAAAAAGTTTATTTAAGAAAAAATTACAAAACTTGTCGAATTATTTTACATTTTAAGTGCTTTCACCAAGTTTGAACTGTATAATAATTTTTGCCTATACAAATTCTTAACCCATTGTTAACCACGTCACGTTACAATCTAAAAAAAATAAATGTTTAATTATTTTAGATTTCTTCATTAATTTTTAAGCCAAAGGGCCTATTTAAACATATGTGTCTACAGTTTCTTCATAAAAACTCTTAACCCATTGTTGACCCCGTCAGATTTTTATTTTCGAAAGAACTAAAGACACTTCTCAAACAATTTCACATGTTAAATGCTTTCACTAAGTTTAAAGTCAAAAAGCCCATTAAATCTAGTTTCACCATACAAACTTTTAACCCATTGTTGACCCAGTCAGATGTTTATTTTCGAAAAAATAAAAAAACTTGTCAAATTATTTTACATGTTAAGTGTTTTCCCCAAGTTTGAAGTGCTTTCACCATATTTCAAGTCAATTGACCTATTACATCATTTTTGCCCATACAAACTCTTAACCCATTGTTGACCACGTAAGGTTTCAATCTAAAAAAAAAAAACATGTGTTTAACTATTTTAGATTCCTTCACTAATTTTTTAGTCAAAATTATCATTATCAGCTTTTACAGTTTACAGTTTTTTCATACAAACTCTTAACCCATTGTTGACCCCGTTAGATTTTTATTTTTGAAAGAATTAAAAACACTTCTGAAACTATTTCATATATAAAATGCTTTCACGAAGTTTGAATCTTTGAATCTTGTTTCTTCAAACAAACTTTTAACCCATTTTTGACCCTGTTAGATTTTTTATATTTTCAAAAAATTTTCAAATACGTGTTGAATTACTTCTTACCAAGTTTCAAGTGCTTTCACTATTAATTAATTTATGTTTTTTCACACTTGCTTCACACAAACTCTCAAACCGTCGTTGACCCTTTAAAATTTTGGTTTTCAAAACATTAAAAACCACGTGTAGAATTATTTGACATGTTTAGTGCGTTCACCAAGAAAAAAGTCAAAAAGCGCAAAAGCTCATGTTCGTACAAACTTGAACTTTTAACCCTTGATTCACCACGTCAGACTCCGATTTAAAAAAAAAATTAAAACAGTGTCTAGTTACTTCTCATTGAGAATACTTTCACCAAGAACATCCATTGTCCATCCATCCATCCATTTATTCAAATCCATTTATTCAAAATCATACGTGTCAACAATGGGTTAATAGTTTGAAGAAACAAGATTTTATGGACTTTTTAACTTCAAACTTGGTGAAAGCACTATACATGTGAAACAATTCGATACATGCTTTTCATCTTTTCGAAAATCAAAAATTAACAGGGTCAACAATGGGTTAAGAATTTATATAAAGAAACCGGAAAAAGACATTAACCCATTGTTGACCCTGTCAAATTTTTACAGTTTCTTAATATTCTTAATATTTCTTAGTTCTTAACCCATTGTTGACCTCGTCAGATTTTGATTTTTAAAAATGAAAAACACTTCTCAAATTATATTTGATTTTAAGTATATTCACTGACTTTAAAGTCAGTAGGCTCATTGGTTCAAGTTTCTTTCGTAGTCTTGCCGCATAAGACACTTAACCCATTGTTGACTCTGTTAAATTTAGATTTTTGAAAAATCTAAAAGAACAGAATTATTTTTTTAATTAGAGTATTTTTACCAAATTTTTTTAAACAACACTTAAACACATGTTTGCACCTTCAGACCCCGAATTTCAAAAAAGCACATCTTAACGAGGGTTAATTTTTTAATTAAATTTTTTTTACATTTTTTTGAATGTACCTACAGTTCAAAATTCATGTCTATAGCTTCAGCGGTTTGGGCTGAACGATGATGAATCCGCCAGTCAGTCTATCAGTCAGACAGAACAAACAATTCTTATACATATATATATTTTTATATTTTTTTTTTTGTATTTTTTCATGCACTTTATACTGAAATCTCTCAGCCGTTGGAGTTGTTTGAGTTTTTAATGAATGTGTGTCCGATTTTTACTTTCTGTTGTCAGTTTTCAAAAATGTTTAAACAAAAAATCTTCCCCTTCTAAATGTTGCACACGCAATTGAAAAAAAAATTTGTAAAAGCGATTTGTAAATAAAATATTTAACGATAACAAAAACCGATACTCTAACCTCAATTGGGAGACTAACTGAAAGCGATAAAAAGGTTTGTGTGGCTTATGACTGGAAATTTCACAAGCGGCAACAACAAATAACGCTGAAAAAATAGTGAACAAAAGCAATGCAAAAATACCGAATGTGTAAAACCACAAACGAGAAATGCCGAAAAGAAAAACCCAACACAAACACAAAATTGCAACAAACTACAATTTAACGAGTGCAACAGCAAAAGCAACACAAATAAACGAACAAGTTTTTTGGCCAAAATTAGTTTAAAGTCAAATGTAAATCCATGGAAATGCATACAAAAGCTGCAACAACAACAGCAACACGAACAGTAACAGAAACAGTAAAGAGAAGCGGCCAGGGGGGTTGGGGGGGGGGTTAGCCCGCACAACCCACATTCTGGCTATAACATTAAAACCTTGAACGAGAATATATAAAATCCGCACGCAAAACCGTAAAAATGAACAAAAACAAATGGATTAACGAGCGCTGACGTTGCGCGAAAATAAACAAGAACACAAAAACAAAACAAACATAAATGGATGAAAAAAAAACGCGAAAACGCAAAGCGGAACGATGTAAAAAACCACACGTGCATATACAAACAAATACAACGTAACGAAGAACAACAACAAATTGAACACACACGAGAATACCGAGCGGCTGTTCGCAGCTCAGCAACGCCACAACGCCACTCCGACAGCGCACAAATGACGATTGCAGCCCACGCAGTGGCAACTCAGCGGCAATTGTGCAGTCATTCACACATGAAAATGGCAGCAGCAACATCACACACACACATGAACACATGTGTGTGCGTGTAGCATATGAACACAACAACACTTGTGCGGCATTGTTGGCGATTATCCGCGTGTGCATACAGCAATTACTTATTGCAAAGCTCCATGATCTGGCAACACTGGCAAACGGCACGGCCGCTCTGCAACAAAGCGGTCAGCTGCCATCGCAACCGTCGCACTGCCGCACTCAGCAGCCGCTTCTGGCCTGCACGAGTGCGCACTTGGGGTAAGCGGGCAGCTGCCATACGCGCCGCCGCCGCCGCCGATGATTCGCACCGATACACCCGACTCGAGTGCACACCCACTCACACGTGGACGCAGTGCTTTCACCTGTGCATGTGTGGGCAACAACCGAACGACACACAGCCCGACAGGATTAGGCTGAGAGGATTAATTGAGGGTATTTTCAGGGCAATGCTAAATTATGAAATAAAACCTGCCGCGCCCCACTAACTGTCTGTCTGTCGGTCTAACAATACGCCAAGTGATTTGCATTATGTGGTCGACTGCGTGGCGCATTTTGTTTACACAATAAATTTTGTTGGCCCTAAATGCAGTGGGGAAAAATTTTGGAGCTCTTTTCGGTGGTGCAATGTTGGTTGCGTCCTTGCAAAGTGTCCTTGATTTATGACACAAATTTACAAAACTGAAATATCTGACTTACATTTCATACCAAGACTTGTTCATACATGTGAATCTGTATACAGTGGCGTGAATTTGTGCCTTTTAAGCAACATTTCGACTGTAGAATCGGATTCTAGTTCTTTGGAAATGCTTTCAAAATCCAAAACAAAAAATCTTTCCAATAGTTCTCAAATACCGTGAAAGTTGAATGACGACCAGGTTCGAAAAACTATGCGTTTTATCCCAGAAGTACCACAAAATATCTGTTAGAGTTTAGAAAAGAGGTTACACTTATCTCCCAAAGTGTGATTTGCTGGTATTGACTTGATAAAGGACTATTTCTCGTATAAACAGTAATATGTCCCAAATTCAAAAGCGAAGTTTTCTAACCTCAACCTTAAATTATTGTACATCAAATATTCAAGAGTTAGCTTTGTCTGTCTTAACCTCTAATGATGATACGGTGTTCTATGGATGGAAAGTGAAGAGAGCTCACTTTGGTCAATTGTTTACAAATAAAAATTTAATCCGGTCAACAATGGGTTAAGGTTGGTATACTCTTTTAAAATTTTCTTTTCAATTAAATTCAATTGTTTACAAATCAAACTTCGATCGGGTCAACAATGGGTTAAAGTTCGTATACTCTTAAAAATTTCCTTTTATACTAAATTCAATTCAATTCAATTGTTTACAAATCAAAATTTAATCCGGTCAACAATGGGTTAAGGTTGGTATACTCTTCAAAAATTTTCTTTTCAATTAAATAAAATTCAATTGTTTACAAATCAAAGTTTACTCGGGTCAACAATGGGTTAAGGTTTGTGTACTCTTTAAAAATAGTCTTTTCAATTCAATTCAATTCAATTCAATTCAATTCAATTCAATTCAATTATTCACAAATCAAAATTAAATCGGGTCAACAATGGGTTAAAGTTCGTATACAAGAACACTACGAAAAAGATATAAACCAATGGGCCTATGGACTTCATTGTTGGTAAAAACACTTCAAATCAAAAATAAAAAGATTCGTGTTTTTGATTTTTTTTTTGAAAATCGAAATTTAACGGAGTGAATCAAGGAGTGAAGTATAAAGAAACACGATTTTTTGTGCCTTTTCGCTTCAAACTTGGTGAAAGTACTCCAAATGTTAAATAATTCGATACGTGTTTTTCATTTTTTTTTTGTTAATGGGATGAACCAAGGTTTAAAAGTTTGTATGGAGAAGCTGCGAAAAAAAATATGAACTGTAAATCAAAGTTAATTGAAAGTTATTTTAGTGGGACATGTGTTTTTAATTTTTTCGACTATCAAAATCGAAACAAGTTGAACAATGGATTAAACTTTGGGTTAAACTACTTAAACTTGACTTCAAAATTGGTGAAAGTGAAAATACTTGAAATCAAAAATAATTAATGTCCGGGACGGTCTGGCTTCTCAGAAACGTGGCTCTGCATTGGTGGATCAAAACTCCAGACTAACTTGACCTTCGTAGTGGAAGTTGAGCTCTAGAATCTAACTCACTTCATCAAATAGATTCTCAGGAATAGTTGGAATATAAACAAAACTTTCTATACCCCACTCGGGCTTCTCGGAAACGTGGCTCTGCATTCATCAATTTCACCCCAAAAACCAATCAATTTAATCTGCTAAATGGCGCATTTCTAAAAACCATTCATTCACAGTTCAAGGTCGAAAAAAATACTAGTGACCTTACACTATGAATTGTGTTAGTTTCACATTGGCATCATTTTTCAATTTAATTAATACCCACATGAATTTGTTTTTCACGGTCAATGCAGCGCACATAAAAATATTCTGCGTAGTTTTGTTGCGTCGGCAGCAGTAAATAATTACATTAAAAACTGATTAACACGAAATTCATAAATAAAATTGAATAAAACGCCATGAAAAGTTGATTAAGTGTCGCACAGACTGATTGAACGCATTTCAGGAGGTGAAGGAAAGGGCAGCAACGACAGCGGCAATTTGAGTCCAACTATGCGCACTTGAAATGTGAAATCAGACAAACTGCAGTTGAACGAACCCGTTCGAAGCGATAGACAGCTTTGTGGACTTTGATTTGTTGGCCTAAAACGAGCTCAATTGCCCAGTGCGACAAATTCGAGCTGAGAATTTATATAAAAAGTCAACTAAGGAAAAACGAGTCGACCGCAATTTGACACTTCGCCCAACTTGAATATTGAATAAAAATAAAATAGTTCAAACATAACATTTGTATGAGTCGGCGTGTTGTTAGACGCTGTGTGTGCGTGTGTGTGTGTGCTGTTTGCTTGTCCAACATTCGGCGCTGTCCGGGTCGATTACGTCGCCGCCCGGCTGTCACACGTGTTATCAATTAGCTGCGCGCACGATTAAACATTTTTTTATTATAAATTATTGCGGTTAGTTGTCGCCGTCGTCGCACAGTTGACAGACGTCAAATGTGCCGCCGGCTGATGCGTATGCGGCCGATTCAATTTCAGCGCACAAGACGACACTTTTAATTTTGCCGGTTTCTATTTCCATTTTCAAATTCAGTTTCATTTAAATTTAATTATTTCAGTTGATTTTGTGAGTTTGTTGTTGTGTTTCTAAATGTCTAAATTTAGACAGTGAAGTGCGAAGTGCTGCGTGCGTATGTGTGTAAGCATCAAAATGGCAAATAAATAATAAATGTTTTGTCTTTTTAAAAAGAGTCGGTGTAGGCCGACTATCTTTGTGCGCCTCAAATGAAATGATTTGTAATGTGTAAATATGACAGTTTTGTCAGATACCAGAATCGGCTTTCATAACTCAAATGGCCATTGTCAGTGATCGTCATTCGGCTACTCGCGATTGTTGCGGGTAGTTTGCAAAACAAACTAAAAAAAATATCAAAATTAAATATTATAACTTCACAAATCTGAGTATGAGGTTTTGTTTAAGTACTTTAATCATACCAAACCAAAACCATAAAAACAAAAAAAAAGGGGCCACATAGACGTCATCAGCTCTTAAAGATCTTACAACTCTTACAGCTTTGAAAAAATTGTCTATAAATAGCAAAGTTTTGCTTTTACTTTAGAGTTCAATATTTAAAAGAAAATAATTAGCGAGTCCCTAAAACTTACTGCCTTACCGTAAGCTTCAAATAATTCAAGTCTGGCAACACCCAAATTCTGTTCATCACTGAATCGCATGAATGGAAAAAATGCAGAACAAAAGTTGCCAAGGAAACAGTGGATCACATTGTTTGCTCCTGTTTGGCTTTTTCAAGACTACGACTTACTTTTTTTAGGGGTACCGTTCTTTTCTGGGTTATATAAGAGGTTATATAAGAGGTCTCTAAGCATGATATCAAGTCACTGCTGAACTTTGCTAAGAACACCACCATTCTCACCAATCACTTTTAGGTCAAAATGCAACACTAAGAAGTTCTAACTGGTATCGCTAGAGACCCAATAGAGTCCATGCGTGGCCAACTAGGCCAGTCAGCTTTCCTAACCTAACCTAAAGCCAAAATTTTATTGATCCTTGAGTGATCTTTGAGCCGTACCGTTATGAAAAAAATGAAATACAGAAAACAAGTAAATAAAAAATGACAACTTCACAACTTCGTTTGTACGGAAGGCGCCCTCTGGTGGCGAATTTTTGAATTTTAATTAATTTTTTATTTGAATTCTAATTTTTAATTTTTTGTTCTCAAAGATTTTACCAATTGTTGACTAAATCATTCAAATCAGTTCAGTCGCTGCTGAGATACGGAAACATTGTATCTCATCAATGATCAGCTAGATCAGTTAGACCCGCTGGATCCACTAACCGCCGTAGCTCAGCTGGCTAGTGCGTTGGGCCGCTAGTCAGGTTCAAGACTTAGTTGCTGCTAACACCGAAAAAAAACAACAATTTTTCTTTCCGCGGCTGTCCTCTCAGCAGGAAATGGCAAACATCTGAGAGTCAAATTGCCTATGAAAAAGCTACCAACTCGCCGTTCGAAATCGGCATAAAACTGTGGGTCCCTTCCAACCTTGTAAAAACATTCGCACGCACAACACAGTTGGTTGCGGGTCCTTAGTCTCGTAATCGGGCTGTCGTGCCAGTCGAGAAGAAGAAGATCCGCTAGATCAGTTAGATCAGTAAGATCAATTAGATCAATTAGATCTGTTAGATCAGTTAGATCAGTTAGATCAGTTAGATCAATTAGATCAGATAGATCAGTTAGATCAGTTAGATTAGTTAGATCAGATAGATCAGTTAGATCGAATAGATTAAATAGATCAGATAGATCAGTTAGATCAAAGAGGTCAGATTGATTAAATAGATCAGTTAGATCAGTTGGATCAGTTAGATCAAAGAGATCAGCTAGATCAGTTAGATCAGATAGATCAGTTAGATCAGTTAGATCAGTTAGATCAGATAGACCAGTTAGATCAGTTAGATCTGTTAGATCAGATAGATCAGTTAGATCAGATCAGTTAGATGAAATAGATTAAATTGATCAGTTAGATCAGTTGGATCAAATAGATCAGTTAGATCAGATAGATCAGTTAGATCAAATAAATGGCATAGATAAGATAGATCAGATAGATAGATAGATAGTTTATCTAAGTAATTGCAAAAAACCAAAACAAAATCTATATCTACTTGCCGCATATGTTGCATGTAGGGTGCAAACATAAAAAACATTTCCAACGCATGGCTCTGTGTAATTTGTGCTACTTAAATTTCCACTAAGCAAATTTTAAACGCACACGTATCGACTCAAGTATTGTATATATAATTGTTTTTGTTTTTGTTTGTATATTTTACAGATAACGCAACGCCAACGTCAAGCACTCGATTTGGAACGAAGCGCGAGCGGCAGCGGCGGGCAGCTTTAATCGGGCGTTCAGTTGGCATTTGACAACAAAAACGCTGACAACAGCGGCGCGTATCGTGAACGCGCCAAAGCAGACGCGGCAACTTGCAGCTGAGCTGAACACAACACAAACTGTTCGGCGATAGAACGGAAGCGGAAGTGGAGCTTTTGGAGTTTTTGCGCGTGGAATCAGTGCTGCAAATGCAGTTAACAAGTAATGCTAACAACTACAACAACAACAATAGCTGCAGCATACAATTAGCGCATTGCCGTTGCAGTTGGCGAGTTGCGAGCGACAGTGCGGGACGCCAACAAAATGGCCATTGCGCAACAGTCGCAAAGTGCTGATTACATAAAAATTTGGAAACATATCAAATGGCGCGCCGACAATGATGAGTGGCATTTAAAAAATTACAACAACACAAACACTAGCAACATACACATGAAAAGTTGTAACGTTAAAAGCATAAAAAGTGTGTGAAATTTGTTTAGAAACAAAAACTTTGGGACAATTTTGTTTTGAACAAGAAATGATTAATTAAAATATTTGCAAATAGCAAAAAAAAAATAAAAAATTAAAACAAAAATAAAAAAGTGTATTCGAGTGTGACATAAGAGTTTTGAAAAACTATTGACGTATATTTTTTGAAAAAAATTTGTACTAAAAAATAATAACTAAAAGTAGATTAAAAAAAGGCTGAACAAGATATCAGAGCAAAAAGTTTGAATTGGAAAAGTTTTAGTTGGCGATTTTGTTTTTTAATAAAACGCTGTACTTAATTCTGCCCACAATCCTTTCGAAAAAAAGTTGGAGTTTTAATATTAAAAATTTTAAATTGCATAAAATTCTGCGCGACTGCAAACATTGTGTGCCATAGAAACGCAAACAGTTTTGGTTTTTGATATAAAATAATTTTTTAAAAAATTCTAATTTACAAAATAACAGTCCTACGAAAACATATCTTCCTGCTGCCACCACAATTAACAACAACAACAACGCAACAAATAACGTAATAACGCCACCACCGAAGCCGAGGTTCCAGCGTATATCAAACACCCAAAACCACATAGCGAGCGTAGTAACAACATAACAACAACAACTACACAACTAATAACAATTTAACAATTCACTTACTTAATTAGAACAAAAACAATTTACCAATAACAACAACAATTGATAAACAAATGACAATATCACAACACATGAATCGAAATCGCAAAGGAAATATCAGCAACAACAGCAACAAGAACAAAAGCAGCAGCCTAGACAACAGCGATAGCGACAATAAAGCGCCTGGCAGCAACAATAGAAACAACAACAACAACAAAGGCACTGACAATAGCCCCGATCGTGGTGCGTTATTGACAACAGTGAACGGGCGAGCAACGACAAAGCACAACGTGGACAATAATACAGACGAGACGCATTGCAGCGACAACATGCCACGCACAACACCAAAAACAACAACAACCACCAGCACATCGAATGGCCAGCCACTAACGCAACAACAACAACAGCGCAGTGGCAGTGGCGGCATCGAAGGACGCGCGAGTAAATTCCTGCCCGGCAAATCGCTCAAATATGAAAAGCTCGTAAATCAGCCGAAACGCGCTGCAACAAATGGAACTTGCAACAATAACATTGCCGCCAATGGTGGCGCACATTTGCCAATGCAATCGGCCATTGCGCAGGAAATGCGCAAATTGCCGCCGCCAATGCTAGCAGCGACAGCAACCACGAGCGTAGCGACGTTAGCAACCACAACAACAACAGCAGCAGCAGCAGCGTTATCGTCAGCAATGAAAAATCAGCTCACACATTTCGACAATGGTCGCAGTGTCAGCGGCAGCGGGAGTGGGAGCGCGAGCAGCAAAAGCAGCAGCGCGGAACCAGCAACGCAATCGCCCGCTACCGGCGCTGCTGGACCGGGCAGCAATGGCCGCAGTTGGAGTGGCAATTATCATCAACAGCATCCGCATCCGGGCGTGCCGTGGCCGCCGCCGCCACAGCAACAGCAGCAGCAGCATTTAGCCAGCAACTCACACAGCAATGCAAGCGCTGCAATTGTTGCTGGCAATGGCAAATATTTTGGCAATGGCGCCAGCACTGCCGCCGCCGCCGCCTGCAACGGCAACTTACAGGCAGCCGTTGCCAGCACAAAAAGCGCCCAATCGTCAGGAGCACCAATGATGGCATCGGCCAGTTCGGATGTCATGTCGTCGTACTACCAGCCCACCAACATTGCTACGGCCGCATCGACCGCCTACAATAGTAAAAGTTTCTACTCGTCCTCGACGCCATTAATTTCGTCCTCGGGCTCCTCGTCATCGTCGTCGTCGTCGGCGTCATCGTCCTCATCATCCTCCTCGTCGTCGTCATCAGCTGCCGTTGCCGTCGCTTGTAATTGTTGTAGTAATTTAATTGCTCGCTGCTGCTTCGGAATGCCACTTCTGAAGGCAATCAATGTGCGTCGCTGCGTTTTGGCGTTATTCGCCATAACGGTCGTTACGATTTTTTACTACACTCATTATGTCGACACGGGCGTTTTCGTTGGGTAAGTAACAACATGCAACATATAATGCGATAAAAAATCGGGGTTTGGGCGAACGCCGTTAAAAAATTGTTGGAGCCATTTAGCGGGTGTTGCATTTTTCAAGACCATTAGGCGATTTGTATCGATAAACTTATTTGACGTCGAACAGTATGTTTCATAGCTCAAAAGTATTGTGGAGGTAGGGAAGAGTCCATTCAAATGAACAGCAATCATTTGAAAGTTAACGGGCTATCACACCAAGAGATGATGGGGCGTCCTTAACTTCCGTCCTATAGAGTGCAAGTTTTGTCGGTCGAGAGAGGTCTTTGCTGCTCCATTTCCTACCGAGACCGTAGTAGCACCTATTGGCAAGAGAAATCCTTCACTGATCATTATTACCGTTGTTCACGGCTGTGCCAAGATAGACGAATTCCTTAAAAACTTCAAAAGTATGCTTTTCGGCCTCTATGCGAGTCGGTGCCCAGACCCATTTTGACAGATTCTCTTTCATCTCGCTTGTTACGTTATCGGCGTAGGCAAGGATTTAGACACTCTTGTTGAAGAGTCAACGTGCCATTACAATGTAGACCAACCTTACGTAGAACACTCTCAATGGCGAAGTTAAAGAGGACTGATGATAAAGGATCGCTCTGTCTGAAGCCTCGAATCGTAATCTAATGGATCGGGGAGGTAATTTCCAACCTTGACAGAGCTGCATGTATTGCTCGACGTCGTTCAGCCAAGTCTTACGAGCTTTGCTGGGATACCAAGTTCAGGCAATACGGCATATAAGAAAACTCCTATTGGGCTATCGAATGCTGTCTTGTAATCTATAAAGAAATGGTGGGTATCGATTTGACTCTCATGGGTCTTTTCCAGGATTTGGCGTAGAGTGAATATCTGTTATATATAATATATATATAATATATATATACTTATAAAGTCCAAGATCACTGATCTCATCAGTTTCCCCTAACACAAGACTACTTTTTCCTATGCTAATCGTTTTTAGCTGATTTGCCCATATAACATGACCCGTCTTCGACGTTCGATGCCTCGGCGAGGAGGCTCTTTGGTAAAACCCCTAATGTTTTTTAGGAATCCTGCAAAGAGCAGGGCAGGTACGAAGTAAGTGGAGAAGCCGGCCTTGGTAGTTCAGCGGGTAGCGCGCTGGTTTCTCATACCAAAGGCTCCAGGTTCGATTCCTGGCTCGGGCTGGTTAACGACTCGTCTACTTCTGTCGCTATCCACATGAAGGAAATGAGAATTACAAGAATCGCACAAGTGCGCTTTTGGCATGCAATAGCAAAACCTCCAAGTGTGAACGAAAAACTGTCAATCGCCGTCAATTCGGATTCGGCTTCCCTTTCCCCATCCGCTTAGAATGTGTGCTGAAACATATATTGGAAAGACAGTGTTGCATACGCATTTCAAAAACGGGTGAAATATGAGAAATTACTCTAATTTTCCTTCCCTATCCCCCATGGGTATAGTACAATGGTCTGAAATGGACTGAGTGCTATGGAAGGCTTGTAGCGCCTTCCTGCCCACACTCACATCCAACCAAGTGGAGAATAGTTTTTTCCTCCTCTATCTCTCTGCAGCTTCGGCAGATGGTTCAGCCGTAGTCTTCTAGCGTGGCCCCAAAGAATGCATTGTCTAGTGGTTACTCCGACAAAAACTCTGGGCGTCCCTCTTTCTTTTGTTTTAAAAGAAATCCTGAGACATCCTGGGATGTGTCTGTGACCTGGAACCCATGTTAGGTGTATGTTGAGCTGCTCGCTCATCTGCGGCAGTTGATCACTGATTGCGATGGGACTCTAAGGCTCTGATGCTAATATCTGGTGCGGCAGTTCAAAGGAGTATCTTATACCAACTGAGTCCCCCATCAGTGAAGATCTAATAAGAGCTGCGTACTTATAGTGCTGAGCCGTTCTCCTAGCTGCTTCTCTCTGTGATGGTACCACAGAACTCTTTGTTGAAGAGAAGCTAGGGAGTTTAATCTCCTCGAGTTCTCCAGTTTGCCTATGAAAGAGTACCCGTTGTGACACGTATTTGATTCTTCTTGATCTTTGACTTGTGATGTGGGATGGTGAAGGAGAGCTTTTAAGACTGAAGGAGGCGGGGATTGTTCCAGAGGGCCTTTGAATTTTTGAAGGTGTTGGAGGAGTTTTGCTTTTTCTAAAACGTTCATCATACCGGGCACCCATAGGTTAGGATGTGGATACCTACCTACCGGATACCTTAGGATACCTACCTACTAGGGATTGCAATCCCAGGATCGCGAATCCCGGAATCCCGGAATTTCGGATAATTTCAGTCCCGAAAAATCCCTGGATTGAAATCCCAACTACCTACCTACCTAGACTTGGGGAGGTATGAGCGGTGGCTTATACTTCCTCGTGAAGAACATCACTTCTCTCTAATGAGGTTTGACTGGTTGCTCGGCCTTGGACCCTATTTGTTTATATATTGAATATAAAATTTTCCAATGAAATATATTTTTAAACTTTTCGGAGTAAACGTAATTTTTTCTAGATTTAGAAGAAAATTATTTCAGATGCCAAGTCATCATTCATTAAGAATCAAATAGGAACAAAAAGTATAGAGTTATTTATGTTTCTTCTACATTTCTACTGCGTCATCACATTTCACTGAATGCGAGGTGCCACACCCATAGATCCTATGATACAGTGCCCGGGGATAAATTCAGCGACCTATCAGGCACTCAACGCAGAGTCGCTTTCCATGTTGTTGAATGCAACTTTTAGAGTTCGCTGACTTTTATTATTCAGGTGAAACTCTCAGGCTCCACTTTGGCTTAAATTAAAACCGGCAAACAAAACACATCAAATGTTCGTGTGGGTAACCCTAATATTTGCTGCTGAATATTTTCTTTGCACACTACTGTACTTCGCCCCTAATTCCCCTAACCATTGTTTGCTGTTTGTTGTGCTTTCGCCTAACTGTAGTTGCACCCTACAAATGGGGTTGGAAAATTTAGTGCTGCTCTGTTGCGAGAAAATAAAGTTCTAGAAAGACATTTGCAAGGAAACCCTCGGTGCGAAAAAAAACGCCCCCGTTGTTGGTTTCTTTGCGCGCGTTGGCATTTTTCGTGCGCACTTTTCGCATTGTAATTGCATTTTTTATGGCATGGCTGCCGGTTTGGTGGCTGCGAATTGTGATTTTAATTGCAATTTGCATCTGGTGTCGGCATTTTTGCGACGCGTCCCTTCCGCTCCAGCAGAAAGCACTGCTGCTGCTGCTGCTCTGCGGTTTCGCTGTGCTTAAGCTGCAAATTCTTTGGGTGCAGCTGGTGTTGATGTTGTTGCTGCTGGTTTTGGTCCCGAAACATTCTGCTACCTCATAAATTTACACTTTTTATGCGGCAATTGCCTCGTGTTTAGGTGCTTTTAATATTCACAAACACACACACACACACATACAATGCACCTTAGTCTGCCAACTTTCTCGCTGCACTTGCAATGCTTCCAGCTTGAGTTTGAGTTATGTCAAACGAATGTTAAATGTTAAAATTCCTTTGTTATCCACAAAGTTGTACCTCGTTGTTTTTTTTAGTTATGTAATTTTCTAGGCAAAATAATTGCAACAAAAATATTTTAACCGCTTTGCTTGTGGCATGTTGTGGCATGAAGATTTGTGGCGGCCATAAAAAATAATATAGAAATAGAACAAAATCACTAATTTTTTACATGAGAGTTAAGAGTAATTAAAAACTAATGAAATTAAGTAAAGTTGAACGAAAGTATTTGCATTATTGGGTTTTCACATCGCACAATCAATTCTAAAAATAGTTGCTCATCAAGTCTTCGTTCCAAAATTCTTGCTTATGTCTTTCGATGCGCATCAAATTTTCAAGTTCATGTTAAAAGAAAATCGCATCAGAATTAACCTTAAACATTTTCGGTACAAATAAAAACTACAATTTTGATGTTTGGTTATTAAATTTTTTTAATAAATTTTTTGAGATTTCTAAGATGGCTTTTGACAATAAAAATCAGCTAAAAAGAGTTTTCATTAGAAGTCCAAAGTGTCTTAAATTTACCCCAAAGTTTTCACCAGATTCTTCTTACCAATCGATTGACTCACAAAAGGGAAATTACCTTAAAGTTTCTGTCCATTCCGATGGACAAATAAAGAAATTTTTCTCTCTTGGATGGAACATTCCTTGAGTACCTTAAAAAGTGAACTGTTTACCTGGTACATTCCTTAAATATCTTAAAAACGTGAACTTTTCACCTGGAACATTCCTTTAAAAAGTGAACTTTTTACCTTATTTGGTGTTGACATACAAAATGGACAAATCTTCTGTCTATTCCGATGGAAAAATAAGGACATTTTTCTCTCTTGGATTGAACATTCCTTGAGTACCTTAAAAAAGTGAACTTTTCACCTGGAACATTCCTTGAGTACTTTTAAAAAGTGAACTTTTTACCTTATTTGGTGTTGACATACAAAATGGACAAATCTTCTGTCCATTCCGATGGAAAACTAAGGAAATTTTTCTCTCTTGGATGGAACATTCGTTGAGTACCTTTAAAAAGTGAACTTTTTACCTTATTCGGTGTGGACTTACAAAAGGGATTTAAGAAATTTTCTGTCTATTCCGATGGACAAATAAGGAAATTTTCTCTCTTGGATGAAACATTCTTTGAGTACCTTTAATAAGTGAACTTTTCACCTGGAACATTCCTTGAGTACCTTTAAAAAGTGAACTTTTTACCTTACTTGTTGTTGACTTTCAAAAGGGATTTAATAAATTTCCTGTCCATTCCGATGGAAAAATAAGGAGTTTTTTCTCTTGGATGGAACATTCCTTGAGTACCTTCAAAAAGTGAACTCTTCACCTAATTTATTGTTTTTTGATCCAAGATTCGAACACTCAATCTTCTGACTGGTAATCCCAGCTACCAGTCAGTGTGACTAACTTGGGTCTTTTTTTGAGTCTGTCAAATAAACGTCGCTCTTCATCAATACTCACTTCCGTACAACACAATTTAAATGTCATCAAAAAAACGCCATAAAACGGCACCGAACAAACTTGCCGAACAATTTCTGCACAACAAAATTGCGCCGCTATGTGGCGGCACCAATTTTTAATTAGACTTTTATGCATGTTAATAAAATCTCATTGCAATTACAACAACTGCAACTACAAATACAATTTGCCGCATAACACCCGGCACAGTGGGCAATTTGTGCGACTGGTTGCCGGTGCGGATTCGTTGAATTCGCGCAAAAGTTTTAATGAACCCCCCAAAAAACTGAAACTTCTCTATAAATGGGTAAATTAAGGCTTCGCACAATTCACCAACTGCTGCTGCTGCTGCTGTTGCTGTTTCCGGGTCTTTGTGTGTGTGTGTGTGTGTGCGATGCCTGTAATCAATGAAAAGCGCGCCTGCTCGCGTCCGTGTTGGCGCTTATGGCGCCTCGCAATTGTTTGCCCGCTTAAAGGAACAACAAATGGCAGCGACGACAACAGCAGTAACGACGATCATGACGACAACGTTGTCGACGCTGCGAGATTTTTCAAGCATTTTGCATGGCCTATAAATTATGGCACATTGCGCGCCAATTGCTCTTTATTGGCGCCAATTGGGCAGTATTGTTGTTGTTGTTGTTGTTGTTGTTGCTGTTCTTTTTTACGAACCCTCAAGCAGCCGAATGTGCGGAAAATTTCCAAATATTATTAATTGCATTATTTATTAATTGGCACAGAATTATACGTATCGATGGTAATGAAGGCGGCACATTTATTAAGTCGCATTGTTGCGAAAAAATACAATTTTGTTGCTGAATTGATTGATGAATGCAACGTTTAATGATATCCTCTCTTTGGCGGAAGCGTCAAATCCTTAAACATTTAATGTTGGGTAAAAAAATTCGGCTTACACAATGCATGAGAACTTTAAGATTCGAGGAGATTCGCGTGTTTCTGGGATTCTTTTGTTGAGCTGAATTTAAACTCGTTCTCAAGAGTTCAGGATCGCTTACGAACCTGAAAAACCAGCTTTCTCAATTTTTTCGTTGAACTTTTTTTTTTTTTACAAAAAAGAAGATTACATTTAAGATTTACTAGATGGGCCCTGCGGCTTTGCACGCAAAGTTCTCTTGTTTCCCCCCCGATACAAATGCTTAACCCTTTGTTGACCCCGTCAGATTTTGATTCAAAAAAACAACATGTGTCTAAATATCTTTGATTTCAAGTGTTTCCAAAAATTTGTAAGTCAATCGCCCCATTAATTCATGTTTTTTTCACAATTCATCCACAAAAACTTTTAACCCGTCGTTGATTCAGTTAGATTTCGATTTTGAAAATAATGAGAAACATCTGTCTAATTTTGATTTTTGAAGTCAAAAGGCCCATTTTCATAAACAAACCTTAACCTATTGTTGGCCCAGTGAAATTTTGATTTTCGAAAAATTATAAAATACGTGTCGAATTATTTTTGATTTAGAGTATTTTCAGGAATCACATGTTTTGCCCCTTTGGACCCCGAATTTCTAAAAATCCCGTCTTAGCGGAGGTTCATTCTTCAAGATGTACCTACAGTTCAGATTTAATGTTTGAAGCTTCAGCGGTTTGGGCTGGGCGATGATAAATCAATCAATCAATCAATCAGTCAGGACAAACAATCTTCTTCTTCTTCTTCTTCTTGACTGGCACGACAGCCTGATTACGAGCCTTGCCTTGCTAACTGCAACCAACCGTGTTATGTGTGTGAATGTTTTTACAAGGTTGGAAGGGACCTAAAGTTTTATGCCGATTCCGAACGGCGAGTTGGGAGCTTTTTCATAAGCAATTTTACGCTCAGAGGTTTGCCATTTCCTGCTGAGAGGACAAACAATCTATGTATATTAAAACGGAGGCGGTACCATGCCCCCTTGTCCAATGCTTACAACTTTCTTCTAGTCGAATTGTGCTACTAAGTGGAAAGTTCGTACCAAGTTTCATTGATGTGGACTTACAGTACTGCATAAATGTTTGGTCATAAAAAAAGGCCACGCCCCTTGCCCAACACCGATCAAATCTCATCTGTAGAATTACACATCTATGAGACGACGGTACAAAAACTTTCAATGCTGTGTGGCTAACGATTCCGGAGCTATTCCATATAAAAGATTTGAGTTGTATACGCAGTGCCACGCCTCCTTGTTAAATAGCCGCCCCATTCTCTCTACCGAAATATATGACTAAATGGAGTTTTCACACCAAGTTCCACTGATCTGTCCACTGACAGTTCTGCTGAAATATCGGCTCATAAAAAATATGCCATGCCCCTTGTCCAACGCCCACCAAAACAGTAGAATGACACTTTCATGGGACGATGTCATATTAAATTTTCATACTGTGCGGCTTACAATTCCGAAGCTATTCCATATAAAAGATTTGAGTTGTATGGGCGGTGCCATGCCCCTTGGTAAATACCCGCCCCATTCCCTCTGTGGAAAGATATTACTAAATAGTAAATTCGTTCCAAGTTTCATTAATGTGCTTTGATAGGGAAGGCGTGGCATGGTAAGAAATATTTTATTTGAAAGCCAATAGATCTAAGTTTAATATAAAAAACATAAACTTTAGATTACTTTAGGTTTATCCTGCTTCAAAAAACTGAAACTTTGACTAATTTCTATGATTCGGTAATGATTCATAAGTATGAAATGGGTTAATGAGAGTATTTTATATGATGTAAATTTCTTTTACATGGGTGACATAAATGTTTTGTATTTTTGTTCCACTTTGAAGCACTGTGCCACAGGTCGAAGAAGAAAGTCATTGAGAGTCTATTATGAAGGAAGTAACACCGTTAATGCCCATGGTTGAATAGTTTAACCAGGAAAGGGGCAAAAAGACGACGGAGTCTCTTTTTCATTCACAGAAACTCAACTCTAGCAATGCTCATTGAAATAGACCAGCTAAAACTGTTACAGTAGAGGCGGTTAGGTTAGGCCCCAGGAGAGTTTTGGTTCTCCTATAGTTGGTTTAGGACAGGTTTCCCTGGAGAGCGGCCCAACGCTCACTGCTTATTCGCTAAGTTTAGATAAGCTTGCTAAATGGTTCCAATGGTTCGTTTGACAGACGTCAGTAGTGCACCAAGTGGTTGAATTACGTTCGGCAACGTAGTACATTTTTTCTGGACAGCCCACCACTCAGCTGGATTTTCTCTTGAATAATTGGAGCGATGAGTAGGAAGATCGACTACGTCAAGATTTGCTAAGAATCGAAAAAAGACTCCAAAAATAGAGACTACTACTGTGTTTTAATGCATGAACAGGACTCAACTCAACTCAAGTCCAGAGTTGGTTTCATTTCATTTGCAATATTTTCTAAAGCTTATTATATTTTATCATAAAGTCACTAAAGATTCTAAAGACTCTTTTTTTTGTAGAAAAAATACCCAATTTGACAAAAACACAATCAGTTTTTCTCCTCAAAACTTCTATACACTTCAAAGACATTAAATCAGTTCAGCACTGAAAGCTTTAATGTTTCCGCTTTTAAGGTTAGTTTTGTTCTAACGAAGCAATTAGCGTTCGTACCGAAAGTGTTTGTGCAGTGCATGCAATACCCGTTCGCTCCTTGAATTTCACTTTTCCCCTGCCGCCGCGCACATTTGCCAGGCTTTTGTATTTGCATAAAGGCACAACGCAAGCTTGGCGCAGCAGCGTTTTGCGGTGCATCCGCATGGCGACAATGTGGCAACGCTAATGCCCGCATGACGGTCTGTTTTGATTTCGATACTTGAATTTATTTTCGGTTGCATTTGCGGTTCTGCTGCTGGCATTTGTGGTGCAAAATGAAATTTTGGAAATGTTGTCGGTGTTGTTGTTGCTGGAGTTTTATGTGTGGGCGAACGCGAGTGCGTGAAAATGTGCAGTCAACAAGCAACAATGCCGGGAAATGACTTTGACGACGCCAACGCCGACGTTGACGTCGACTTCGACGTCGTTGCCAAAGCTGATGCCAGCATGGCCGTTGTTGTTGCTGTTGTAGCCGTCAGCATCAAAGTAATCGATTCGTAATGCAAAATGTATGCGAAATATGACTTTGGAGATTGTAACATTTGTGCAAATATGCCACGGCTCGGGCCACATGCTGCACACACGTGAATGCAAACATGGCAACGCATTTGTTCGCTCCGGGCGCAAGTTCAATTTCCGGTTTTACGCTCACACTCCTTCGCCGCTGCCATTTTGTGGATTTGGCATTTAAGTTTAATTTCGAATTTTGCGGCCTTTGTGTTGCTGCTGCTGCTGCCGTTGCGGGCCGTCCTGACGGGAAATGACGCTTCACTGCACTCATCACAAAAACACATGCACAATCACTCATACGCACATACGGCGAATAATTTGAATCCATTTGGCCATTTCGCATTCGGCCAGAAATGCGGCGAAAATGCATCCAACACTGAGAACAGCCAACGAAATGCAATACAACCCAACGTCCGGTCTATAAATCGCATTGCCAGAGCCGGAATTATGCAGAATTTCGCATGCAGTTCTGACCGAACGCGTCTAAAACTGGCCAACAGCGGCCAAAACAGCCGCACGCACTCAATCACACCGCAACGGCGCAGTTCGCACCGGCTCCATTCGTTTCTGGTTGTAATTAAAATGCTGACCAATAGCTGCACAAGTGCAAATATTCCGGCACTTGGAGCATTTTGCATTCGGTGGGCCGGTAATTGGCAACTCCCACTGATTGTCATTTAGCCAACGCTGTCAGAATCAATTTTCAGTTGGTTCATGCCGACGAATGCAATAAAGAATTCATCAGTAAGGAGCGGATGGAAGCTAAAATGCATTGTGGCTTAAAGGAAATCTGTTTGTGATGGGTTTGTATATAAATTAAAAATTTATTTTCAAATTTGTTTTCAACTGACATGCGATTCGAACCCTTAGTCCTTAGAGTCACAGCTCTACGCTCTAACTACTAATTTGTGGCGTCTACAACTGAAAAGACTTCAAACTATTTACTTTCAGTCAGTTTCGATCGACTTATTCATACTATGAACCTTAAATCAAATTTAACTTACCGAATCCTGTAAACTGTTCTTTATTTTCTCTCTCAAAAACAAAAATCTTCAATACCTGAAATTTAAAACAAACAATTTCGAAGGTACATTTGTGCTTATGTGGTCCAGAAAAGCACATAGCACATCTATTCACCGTCGTAAAAAATAATAAAATAATGAATTAAATATTTTTATTAGTATCCAAACTTCCCTATTACATAATTTAGTCTGATATGGCAACACTGCTTAAAAGTGTATGCTAGTGTTCGGCGGAAAGTGGAGTTTTGGCCAAAACTGAAGCCGAAGCAGATAGATTATAATCTATTCTAAGTGGCCTTTAAATTGTTCAAAATTTGACACTTCTTAGGTCAACTGCAGCTTTATCATTAGTTGGTTTTTTTATAACAACAACAACATAAATAATAATAACAACAACAAAACAATCTGCATAAATGCGCTTAACAAAACTAATCAGAGGCCAATGAAAGCAAACTATATTTTTGGCGAAATTTCGACAGTGTCGAAACGCCTGCGGTGGCAACAATGGCAGCGATGGTGGCAACAATGGTTGGTGTATGAATGTGCTTAGTTGATGACAATGGTCCTTGTTGTTGTTGTTGTTGCTGTTATGGTTGCTAAAGGGGATTTTTGTTATCGCCTGAATTGCAATCAAATCATGTGACATGACAGCAGAAATAACACCAACAACAATTTGCCTGAAAACAGCAGCATACTAATGAGATAACGGTAGTTGGCGCGGGAGGAGAGGAGAGTGCTGGGTTGGTCCATAAGTGTAGAATGTAAAACTGTTTTAATGAGCATTTAAAATGACATAGCTTCGTTGACAGCGAGTGAAAGAGACACAACGAGTGACCGCATTGCATTAGTTTGAAATTAGTTTCGATGTCATTTTGATAAGCTCGACTTGTTTTAGCTGCAAATCGAATTTGCAGTTAGGCTGTGGTTGCAGCTGGCGTTGTTGTTGTTGTTGGTTTAACTGGCATTGTTACTATTAGCAGTTGACTGCACTCAATTAAATAATTTTCGTAGTGAATTTAATTTTGGTTTGGTTGGCTGACAGCGCACTGAACTTGTTGACACAGCGGATGCAGCAGCTGCGTTGAATAAAAGCAAAACGTACTTTTTTAATGCAGTCGACCGGATAGGCGAACCGCGCCCCGCAGCTGACGGTTGCCGATGCGGGATAAGTGCAACGCACAAAATGCGGGCAACATAAAAGCTGACAGCCGGAAAAGCTACTCAAGCAGGAAGCGGCAAAGGATGCGGCAGCGGAGACGGATATGGCTGGTGTGTCATTCAATCAACATGATGCATGTTGCTGGTTGCATGTTGCTAACGCAATTTGCAACGCGCTTTTATGATTTCTCGTCCTTTACTACTCACTCGCGCGCTGTCTCGCTCACGCATTGACCGTTTGAATGCGCTTTTGCATTTATTTTAATGTGTTGTTGTTGTACTTGTTGTTGTTGTTACCGCAGCAGGTAACCGAACTCGCAGTTTATCAGAAATCGGAAATATTACATGTTCGCCGCCAGTTAAGTTTTTAATTAAACACATTTTGCATGCAAATTATTTTGGCGATTGATTTTCCGTTCCGTGGCCGAGCAATTCAATTGGCGGCTTACGGTTTACTACGCAATTAACTGCAATTGCCTGCCATCTTTCGTTTGGCGCTGATGCACGTTGCACAACAATTGCTGCAGCTGCCTTTCAATCACTCCTTCACCGCCCACTCTCTCCTCACCGCCCACAAACCCTTCATTCCCACTCATTGATTCACTCGGGCGTTCAATCATCAATCAGTTGCCGCCGCTGCCGCCGCCACTTCACCATTGCAACAACCAACAAAAGCATAAAAACCAAGTTTAAAAGGAATCGCCAATTACGGCCGATGACTGCAGCACAAGTGGCCGCCAGGACTCGCAATGCAGTCGCGCTTCGGCAGCTGCACAAATTGGCTTCAATCACGGCACAAGTCGAATCAAAACAACAAAGCAACTGAAGGCACAACGATAGCAGAAGACAAACAAGCAGACATTCTGTTATTAGCAAAGCAAAAAGTTCAAATTGAATGCATCGCTAGCAACAATAATATTGCACAATACAACAGAACACAAATGCATTGCATTTTACGCAAAGCGTAGACTCCTGATTAATTAACGATGTGTGCGTAAGTCGCGCCGGATATGCAATTACTTAGACGGAATATGCAATTAACTCATTAAGTGGCCGCCGTGTGATGGTTGCTTAAGCCCACAAATATCGACATTGTACCATGAATGCCGCATTGGCAACCGTTGCTAAGACTTAAACTGTAATCTCAAGCTGAAGGATTACTCAGTGTTGGGTTATAAGAACTTGTTCTATGGAATTCTAAAGCAGTAGTGAGAAAGTGTATATAAATCTTAATGTATGATTTGCGTAGATTGCAGGAGAGTAGTGTTTAGTGGTAGGGGATGGTATCAGTTAGGTCTAACCAGATGTCAAATCGAGGAGATGTAGCTCAATGTATGGTAGAACGAGTTAAAGTTAACTCAAACATATTGGTTACTTTATTGATTGATTTATTACTTCAGTTAGCTCTAACTGAAGTGACGATTTCATTTAACTCGATGTAAGTAGATCAAATTAAAGATGCTATCAGTTAGCTCTAACTGGATCGTAAAACGAAAAAATTACTTCAGTTGGCTCGTCGTACAACAGTTTAAGGAACTGTCAGCTCTAACTAGCTTCATAAATCAAAAGAATACTTCATTTGGCTCGATGTAGAACATGTCAAAGAAACTATCAGTTAGCTCTAACTGGATCTTAAATCAAATTTTACTTTATTTAGCTCGATGTAGAAGTAGTTAACGAAACTATCAGTTAACTCTAACTGGAACTTAGATCAAAGTTTCCTTCATTTAGCTCGATGTGGAACCAGTTAAAGAAAGTTGGCTCTAACTGAATCAGAAATCAAAGTAATTATTTCATTTAACTGTATGTAGAATAAGTTAAAGATGCTTTCAGTTAGCAGTAACTGAATCATAAATACAATTTTTTTCACTTAGTTTGATGTAGAACTAGTTAAAGAAATTATCAGTTAACTCTAACTGGATTATAACTCAAAGTGATTACTTCAGTTAGCTCTAACTAGATCATAAGTGAAAGTGATTTCTTCATTTAGCTCTATGTAGAAACTATCAGTTAGCTCTAACTGGATCGTAAAACGAAAAAATCACTTCAGTTGGCTCGATGTAGAACAAGTCAAAGAAACTATCAGTTAGCTCTAACTGGATCATAAATCAAAGTGATTACTTCACTTAGCTCGCTATAGAACAAGTTAAAGAAACTAGCAGTTAGCTCTAACTGGATTTTACATCAAATAATTACTTCATTTACTTCGATGTGGAACAAGTCAAAGAAACTATCAGTTAGCTCTAACTGAATGATAAATAAAACTATCAGTTAGCTCTAACTGCATCTTAAATCAAATTTTACTTCATTTAGCTCGATGTACAATGCTATCAGTTAGCTTTAACTGGAACATAAATCAGAGTGATAACTTCATTTAGTTCGATGTGGAACAAATTAAAGAAACTATCAGTTAGCTCTAACTGGACCATAAATCGAATTGATTACTTCACTTAGCTCCTCATAGAACAAGTTAAATATACGATCAGTTACCTCTGACTGGATCTTAGATGAAAGTTTACTTCATTCAGCTCGATGTAGAACAAGTTAAAGAATCTATCAGTTAGTTCTAACTAGAATATAAATCAGAGTGATTACTTCAGTTGGCTCGATGTAGAACAAGTTAAAGGAACTCTGAGTTAGCTCTAACTGGATCATAAATCAAAGTGATTACTTCATTTAGCTTTCAAACCAATTAAATAAACTATCAGTTAGCTCTAACTGGGTCATAAATCGACTTGATTACTTTATTTAGCTCGATGCAGAAGCAGTTAACGACAAATCTGTCAGCTCTAACTGGAACATAAATCAAAGTAATTACTTCATTTAGCGCGATGAGGAACAAGTTAAATATGCTATCAGTTAGCTGTAACTGTATCATAAATTGAATTGATTACTTCGTTAAGAGCGATATAGAGTATTATCTTTATTATCAGTTAGCTCTTATTGGGTCCCAAATCGGACTGATTACTTCAATAATGTTATGAAAATTACTTCTTTAGGCTTATTCGTCTTTCTGGATTGTGCTTGAAAAATAAAACACACTTTAATTCTTAAACGCAGAATGCAGTCAAAAAACTACATAATTTGATTTGTTGAGAACAAAATGCAGATAGTTGCTTTAAGTTTCGAGTCCTTATGCCTTTCAGCTAAAGATTTTCTTTCCTTCAGAGCAGCAAATATCTGACATAACCATTGGCTTCATTGGTTATTTTCGCTTCCTCGAGTATGGCAAATATATCCTTGTTTAATTGATATCTTCCGAATAAGCTTGTTTAATTTAACTTTATTGGATTATCCTTTTTTGGCTTTGCTTAACAACAACAACATCAAAAAAGGATGCAATTTATGGCTAAAGTGCGTGAGGTTGCTTCGAAATCTCAACTCAATTCCGCCATTTCCGCAATTAAAATGCATTTGCCTTTGTAAATATTTGCAGCGTTCGCCGTGCAATTCGCTTTACATAGTGCGGTGCATAATTTCGCCTGCGATGCTGCGTTTGTGTTTGCGTTTGCTGTATTAACACCTAAACTGCCAGCATACAACGAATGCGTGCAAAATGCCATTTAAGCGGCGCCTCCACGTTTTTCACCGCCGCGCTTCGAAAATGCTGCGTTCCGTGGTCGCTTGCTTAGTTCTGTTCTGGCCGTCGACTTTTTTGGCATTGTTGTTGTTGTTTTTGGCTGTGGTTGGTGTTTTGTAACGGCATAATTGTATTCTTTTATGCAAAGCTTTCGTGCAAATTTCAGCTCGAACGCCGCACGTTGCTTGGCGCTTGAAAACATGGCCATTGCTCTCGCCAACCCGCAACCCTTTCCAACCATTCAGCTGCTCACACATCCCTGGCCCGGTCGACGTTTGCTGTGCTGTGTCCTTTGCGCTGTGTCCTGCGCCAAGTCCCTCTTACATTGCCACGCGCTACGCTCAGAAATTATCGAATCTGTGTGCGCGCTTTCTTTTCGTTTCTGTGGCTGCGCGCGTGCAGCTTCTTTGGTTATTCTCGCTGCTTGAAGCCCTCACCGCCTTTTTCTCTTGCTCCCTCTGACCACGTACACGTTTCGTTCGTGCCGCAGACTCTGTTTACCCTTTATTTTTGTTTTTTATTGCTGCTGTAATGTTTTATTTCCATAAATTTTGCATTCATTGCATGTTTTGCACATTTATTGAAAGTTTCGAGCAATCGATTGTTCGCACACGGCTTTTGTGAATGCGATGCTCGTTGCATACAAAAGCGGGGGAAGCATGGGGAGGGGCAGTTGGCCCTCACTCGCTGGCTGCACCTCGCATCTTGTACAGTCGACTGTGCACATGTGCCAGGAATTTTAAAACAAAAGTGCAGTTTATTGTGGTTGTTGCTGTTGTTGAGGATGCATTTGTTGCATTGGCCGCCTTCACTGAGTAATTGCTTTGCAACCGTTAAGGCTGCCGTGGCTGTGCAACGCATTGCTGCTGCCGACGATGAGGATGTTGTTGCCGATAATGATCTGAATGCAGCCGGCGTTGTTGGCAAAGATTTTGCTGATGGCGTGTTGGGCGAAAGCGAGTGGAAATTGAACACTCTGCCGGTTGCAACGGAATGCAAACCGGCGCTGGAAAACTGTGCTGCAAGTGACGGTCGACAGAGGGAGGAGTGAAGAGCAAATCAGGAGCGGTTCCGAGGATTCGATTGTGTGTCAGTTAATGAAACTTTGTTGAGCTAAGTTTGAGGTTATGTCATAGTAACTTTTCACTTTCAACTATCAACGTCAGATGGACAAAACTTGGGGTTTGATTAAAGGCTAATGAGGTTTCAGCTTAAGTAAAAGTTTTACTAAAATAAGTAAGTTCAAGTAATTAAAATATTTAGAGACCGAAAAGTATTTGTTTTAAAAATGTATTAAGTTGAGAGTTAACTTAACTTAACTTAACTTAACTTAACTTAACTTAACTTAACTTAACTTAACTTAACTTAACTTAACTTAACTTAACTTAACTTAACTTAACTTAACTTAACTTAACTTAACTTAACTTAACTTAACTTAACTTAACTTAACTTAACTTAACTTAACTTAACTTAACTTAACTTAACTTAACTTAACTTAACTTAACTTAACTTAACTTAACTTAACTTAACTTAACTTAACTTAACTTAACTTAACTTAACTTAACTTAACTTAACTTAACTTAACTTAACTTAACTTAACTTAACTTAACTTAACTTAACTTAACTTAACTTAACTTAACTTAACTTAACTTAACTTAACTTAACTTAACTTAACTTAACTTAACTTAACTTAACTTAACTTAACTTAACTTAACTTAACTTAACTTAACTTAACTTAACTTAACTTAACTTAACTTAACTTAACTTAACTTAACTTAACTTAACTTAACTTAACTTAACTTAACTTAACTTAACTTAACTTAACTTAACTTAACTTAACTTAACTTAACTTAACTTAACTTAACTTAACTTAACTTAACTTAACTTAACTTAACTTAACTTAACTTAACTTAACTTAACTTAACTTAACTTAACTAATAAGTTCAATGTTCACGTCCCTGTTTTGTGCGCTCACTCACTTCGTCATTCATACACATTGCACTGCACTCTTTCTAATTGTTATTGTTGTTGTTGTTGTTTTGTGAGCACAAATTCCTTGCTTTATTTATGCACAAATTAATTTCAGATGCATAAATATTCGCCAGTTTGCTGGTCTGCGTCCATCGACAGCAAAGGCAACGGCAACATCAACAAAAACAACAACAGCTCGAATATGCACGACTGCAGCTGTTGCTGGCAGCCGGCACAACGACGAGCCATGGCCGTTGGCGGCGCTGTTGTATATCCAGTTGTCCATCTGCTGGTCTATTTGTCTGCCTTGTCTACTTATCTGTCGCTCAGTCGAGCTGTTTGTCTGTCTGTCCGTCTGTCTGTTTGGCAACTTTGAGTGACTCCGAATACACGTTCGCCTCAAGTGCGATTTGGGCGCGCGCGTGCTCAACAGCTCGAGTCGCTCATTTGTTTGCCGGCTCACCCTCGTCAACGTCCCGCTGGCTGCCTGCCGGCGTGAGCTGCTCGCAGCGTTTGAGACAACAACTTTGTGCTGCTTGAAATTTCCGGATGCAACAGCGAAATGAAAAACGTACAAAAACAAAAGGCAAAAAATTGCGCCCGAAAAATAAAAACATTGGATAGCGAAGCAGCGCCAAAGCGTGCGAAGAGCAAAAGAGCGAACGCCGGAAACCGGAAACGGAACTTTTCGCCGAACACAAATAAATCACTGCCATTTTAGGGCAATAATTCTGCAAAACAATGTTGCGTGTTTTGGTGCGCAAGCAGGCACACGCACACTTACACATACGCACACACACACACTCAAACAGCGACAGGCAAAGAAAGCGTGGCTGGCGCGCGCGGTTTGAATTCACGCTGGGCGGTGCCGGTGTTGCCGGCTACAATGTGCCAAATATTTGGCTGCGTGCTTGCTGCAATGTTGATGTAGCTGTTGTCGATTTTGTTGTTGTTTCTGTTATTGCTGCTGTGGCAAAATGTTGCTGCCCACTGCGCTGGCAACATCGTTTATTTATTTGCATTTTGTTTTTTGCGTTCCTCTGCTCGTCCGCCGCTATTTGGTGGTTACGCCACTTGCAACACTTGTTGTTGTTATTTCGTTTTGTTGTTTTTATTGTGGGCATTCAGCGATATTGCTGGCATATTTACATATACAAATTTCCATAGCATCTCAAATTTTTTTTTTCAATTTGGGTGTTGTTGTTTGTATGAATATGTGTGGCAACTTGAATTTGGCGAAATTGTTGCAGCGCTGGTGGGCGGTTGGCCCAAAAATTCCGGTCTGACCTTTGGCAGCGCCGGCGTGCAGCACAAAGGAGTTATCCTTCAAAGACCAGCGCCGGCCTCCATGTGCGCTCACACACATTTAAACATACATACTCCCACACACACACACGCCCCTCACAGTAATTTATGTGCAATTCCAAGTCGAAGATTTATGCACGAAATTTACTTTGCAACGCGCCGATGTGAGTCTGCAGACATGGTGGCTTGTTTGCTTGTCGATGTATTTGTGCTCGTTGGACCGAATGTGTTCGTGTCTGTGTCTGTGTGTGTGTGTGTGTACATTTGTTTATTTTCGCAAATAGTTTTATAAGCTTGTTAAAATAGTTTTGCAACTTGTTTTTGGCATCAAATTATTTCTAATAACAACTTTTGGGTAAACGGTCGCCACGCGACAAATGCGCTCAGCTATTTTTCGTAACGTTTCTCTGGATGCTTTGCAGCTTTGGCTGGACACTTTGATGCTTTGCGTACCGCTACGTGTCTTGAAGTATTTGCTGCTAAACGAACAAATACTATGAAAAATAAATAAATAAATAAATTCTTGAAAGTGTTTGCCGCTGCAAAGCGTCAAATCCTTTGCGGCTTCCTTTGAAAGGGACAAATTTCGTAAGCAAACATTTAATGTTGCGTGTAACAATGATGACTTCAAGTGTTCGTCGCGGTCAAAGTGTACACTTTGACGGTCAATTTGTGGCAGAAAAGGTCCATAGAAGTGTACAAAGTCGTTTGAAAAAGGGTAAATGAAACTTTTTGTATTGAAATTTGTTGGAAAAGTCGTAAGAATTTAATTTAGCAGAACCCAAATGAATTCAATAGTTAGATTTTAGAGGACTGGAACCAACTTAAAAATGTCGAAGAACTTAAACATATTGGACTTATGAGTTAATTCGAGTACAACTGAAACAATTCAATAGTTGGTTTTTAAAGTGCTGGAACCACCTTAAAAATATTCTAGAACTATATTCTAGAATTCTATAGGAAGCTCAGTTTGGTTTCAACTGTCAACAAATAGTTGACACATTCTCTTTGAGCCACTCAATGGACCTCAGAGGTCTTCGAGTGTAATAGCTGAGCAATTGGCAAATCGACTGTCTAACTTAACCCAAACTATGTCACCCAAACTTAAGTTTTCTTTTGTTTTAAAATCTCTACTTCCCCAGAATGCTTGTAAAGATTTCTAACTAGTGTCTAAATTTCACTTTGTTGCTTTTTGAGCAGAGCTTTTCTACGCTAAAATGATAATTTTTTAAAGTGATTTTTGTAAAATAGTTCAAGTTTTAAAAATACAAAAAATAATTAGAACTTACTTAACTATTGGTTAGCACTTACCTACTTAAGCGTAACAACCCGTTAGCGGATTACATCCAAAAGTTCTCTCTAGCTGGTCACACCAAGAAATGATAGAGCGTCCTCACCGAGTCCTTTCGCGACAGTGTCCGTGCTTCTGAGTCATAAGAGAGTTCAGGCAGAATAAGCGTCCTTTAGAGTGTCGAGAGAGATCACTTCGCTCAATTGTCTACCGAGATCGTAGTGGCACCTATTGACAAGACTAATGCTTGGCTTCATATCCAGGCTGACTTCATTGCTGCTGTCTGTGACAGTGCCAAGCAGTGGTACAAAATATAATTTCGAATGGTATCTGGCTCAAAAGTCAAAGCCCCTTCCTCCAAAACGAAAACCTGTGTGCGCCAATTGTGCCAAGTTGGACTCCTGCCTTGACAACTTCAAATGTATACCTTTGATTTTAGCTTGCTTTAGCCACATTCATTGAACTGCACTGTGTTGATTCCATTTCAAATAATACTCATAAACTTTTCCTAAAACCCAAAACACCTGTCCAACTGTCATCAAATCACTGAAATTTCAATTAACACTTACATCGTTTGAAATATGATTTAATAAATATTTTGATTTAATATTAAATGGTCAAATATTTAATGGTCAACTTTGCTCATTCCACATTCGTCAATCAACCAACAATTCAAACAAAATTCTAACTAAAATCAATCTGTCACAATGTTTACTGCAACGTTTGCTTCTATCTACTCGAAATTTGCATTTATATGTATTCACTGCTAGTTATTCAACTACAAAGTATCTGCAGATAAATGAATTTCCGCAAAATTTAAAGCAATCTCGAAAAGTGTGAGAAGAAACAATTTGCCGAAAATGAATTTAGTTATTTTAATATTTTCTCCATTTTGGTCTTTTGAAATTGCCTTTTATACTCTCTGAAGCATAAACTTTGGTTTGAACATGAAAACAAAAACAATGTAATGTAATTAAAAGAAGTTTTTTCACACAACAAATCGCAACGTTATAAAGAAAATATTGTTAAAAGGTTAACATTTTTTCGTGACAATGAAAACTTTTTTGTAAACTCGCTACTTAGGTGAATTTTAAGTATTATTTTCTTCAATAAAGGGGATTATTACACCAGGAGTATTGCAGAAACAGCAGAGATGCAGATTGCAAGGAAAGTGTGGAATATTTTTGCTGCAAATGCTTAGCAAACTTGGAAAAAATATCAACGAAAAATCTATTCAGATACCTCAGAGCCACTAACTCCCATGAGAAGTTTGCTTGATCTCCCTAGGGAGACCCTGTAAACATACAGTTGGCTCTTCTGGGCACAGGACAGTCACCTCTATAACTTTCAATGGTTGTATTGAACTAGAGTATCAGCCATGGACCAAAGAGGTTAAAAACAAACAAATAGTAAACCATGGCAGATGTATTCCAACCACAGAGATTGGTGCACAAGGATATCTCGTAAGGTGCCAAAAAATTAGCCAGTTCAGCTTGTGAGTTTGTCGTGATGATGCGGAGTCTGATGGGAGGGACCAGTGGCGCACACAGGGAGGGTTTCTGGGTTCAAACCACACAAATACAAAAAATGCTGGTACAAAATATTGTTACGAAAATGACTTCTCTACAAGTTCGTTTTGGATTGTGCTTGAAAATAAAACTACTTCAGTTACTCAGCGCAAACGCGGTCAAAAACCAACAATCGCTTTATTTACAAATTTACACTTGTTACTACTTTACACTACTAGTATTGTATGTTTCCCTTTTGCTTGCTCAACACAGACTCGTCTCCCTGCGCTGCACACTGCTACTTTTTATACTTGTCTTCTTATCGCGTCGATGTTTCTTGCACATTCTAGTTGTACTCTCTATCTGGATTGTTCTAGCACAGCTTATCACCTTCGCGAACTATCCTCGCCATATCGTAATTATAGCAAGTTTGCCGTACTCCAAAGTGCATGCCTAAAAGTATGCTTGGAAAAGCATTACAATATGGTTTCAAATGGTATTCAAAGGTTGTACTTAAAACCCCCAAGTGCCCCTGGGTAGGGCACTAACGCATTGAAAGATTCCAAGGATTCTTTAAAGCTGAATCTATGTTGCGCCATAAAGTGGCGTAAAGTAAAAGAGAGCTCGTAGATTAACTGGCAGATAGTGTTTCTAAGAACGGGTCAGAATAAGACTTTTGTGGACCAGAGTCTAGAATTGAGTTCAGCAATTCAATGGTTCAGAATTCAGTTTACAGTTGAATGACTTCAATGCATCATAATGGCTTGAAAGGGATAATCAACTCAAATCAGTCTAGGACAGCCTTAAAGATGCCAGTGGAAGAGTTCTTCGCCTAAGTGAATTAGAAGAATTACCCTGCACAACAAAATCTAATTTTTTTTTCTTGGTTCTGACAACCAATTAGTACCAATTTTGATTAAGTACGAAATAAACACTTGAACACATTTTCAGTTTTGACTTAATTCTGGCGTTTAAGTTAATTTCTTAGCTTTGATGTATTCAGAGACCCATAGTAGAATTTTATGGCAAATATTTTCGTGGTACATTTTGTCCTTAAAAAGTCCTGTTTTACAGGAAATTTTTGGAATATTAGAAAAAAGGGTCAAACCGACCCATACAAATAGGAGCTACAGGGTTAGAATGTTCCACAAAAATGTTCTTCGTAGTATTTTACATCAAATTGCTGAACACATCATATAACTAAAATTTGACGTTATACGGTTTTTGTATGCCGATTCATCATAAGAATGTGCAAAAAGGGGAAAACTTTGAAAAACCTTAAAAAAAATTAAAACGTCAACTTTCAAAACGCCGATACACGTATATTTTTTTTTGGTCCCCTCTACCAGAATCCGTTGTCAGATCCTTGTTATTAAAAAAAATGATTTTGTTGTGCAGTGTAATTAAACTAAAAATGTTATCATAGCTTTTTTGAAGCTACAGCACCAGTTTTTGTTAAGTCTTGGTATCTTTTAAGTGCAAATCAGGCAATTGAATGATGCACAGACACTCAAAGACTTGTCTTACTTATATAGAAATTTATAGATGTTTCTGGCTTCCTGGTTTTGTAAATTCCACAGCAACTCTGCCTCAAGTTGGCAAATATATAAATGGACAATACTGTTGGTTCTGATTAGAAATATCTCCAAAGACTTTCCTACTGGTCACGTCTTCTTCTTCATTTAGACAGCCCAGAGCCAAATATTACATTTCAAGTATTTTACACATATTGTTTTACATATATGTACACTGATCATTACATATAAATTGGTTTGTGACTTTCTTAGCAAATGTCGCTTGCAATTTTTGTGGGTTGGGGTCGAAAAGCCATGCAGCAACACAACAATAACAACAAAGTACAACGACATGACAACGACAATTTGCTTGTCGCCAATTGTTATGGCATTTCCGCTCTCCCCAGACTCAAACCCAGTACTCCTCGCCCAGACTCAAACCTTCACATGCATTGCCTTGTAAGCATTTTTGTTGCATTCTGTTTTTTGATATTTTTGCTGTTGGTACTTGTGCTCGTTTGGTGTCGTGTTATCTTGTGTATTTTGCTTTTGGCCCCCCGCCACTCTTGAAGCCGTTTGCCTTTGCTTTTGTTATCGTGTTTTAATAACAACAACAATAACATAACACACGCTTGTACTGTCTGCTGTTGCTGCATTTACTATGTGCTAATGTTGTTGTTGTTGTTGTTGTTTTTGTTTGTGTTGTTGTCATAGTTGTGCAGATGTGCCAACATATGCACCGAATAACGCAACAAGCGGCAGCAGCGAGCAATGCGTAGCCAACAGCAGCAGCAACCAAACAAAAACAGCAGCAACAATATCTAAAATTTTTAATGGCTTGTAAAGTATTGCGTTGAAAATGTACAACAACAAAAACTTGTCAATGCAAAACCATTATTTAAACATAAAAAGAATTACAAGCAATAGGAAAAATGTGTTGACTGATTCTGTATGTGTGGGCTATACCAACAACAACAATAAACAACACTGAAGAGCAGAAGGCGAAGAACAAGAAGAAGATGTCAACCATTTGGGTTTTATTGAAATTTTATTTATTCAAGATTCTTATAATCCACTCATCTGACAGAAGAATTCCTTGAAATTTTTCGATTTCTGTGAAATTTCTTATTTTGAATATGTTTGACAAATTTATGAGAAAGGAAAAGGCTCAAAAACCAGCTGAAACAAATTGTCTGTTATTTTTTTTATAATTTTTATGGACTTTCAGTCATCGCAATCACGCAACAAATGCAACATGCCCACATATGTCACCAACTTTTCTGACATTAATTCAATTTTTCACAATTTCGTAAAATTGTATGGAAAACTTTTCACTTTGGTGCCGCTGCCACTTTGCGGAATTAAAGCGTTGCGAACAAAAACTGATCAAAACAAAAACTTTTGAACACACTTCCATTTACACGCACTCACACAGACACACACATACCCACATATGTGCGCACACTGAAACACCAACAACAACAACAACACTACATAAACATCAACAACAAAAGACGCATTAAAAACGCACACTTTGACAGAAATTATATGGAAAAATAAAACACACACACACACTGACATGCGTGCGCACACATTGACATATGCAAAACACACATTTAACTATGCATTTTACCACCAACATACACACACACACACATACAAGCAAACGCACGCACACAAGAACGCACACATCCCCAAAGAGAGGCAGACAAATTCAAATAAAAAGCACAAAACAAAAAGCGCCAACAGCAACGCAGCAACGTCAAAAAAGCAACAAAAACCAACTAATAACAACAACAACATTAAAAGCCAACACCAAACTTTATTACACCCTGCCCCACCGGCCAAAAAAAGCAACAACGGCCTCAGCTGCCGCTGCTGGGCGCCAACAATTCCGTCCGAGCGGCAGCGGAAGCGTGCGCGAACTTTTGCAGGTTTATGTTAATTCGGTGCTGTTTTTATTTTTATCACTTAGCGATGCTGTAATTGCATTTCCGCTGCTTGCGCGGCCGCAGCAACGCCCGCGCCCCGCCTACCTGCTGTCGCGCCGCAATGTGCGTGCGCCCACTTTGCTGATTTTATGCAAATGTGTGCAGCAACTTTTCGCTGCAACTTTGTTGCGTTTAAAAATCATTGCTCGAGTGCCGCTCGACAGCTTTCAACTGTCGCCGTCGCGTCGTCACTTTGTGGTTTTTGTGCGTTCGCCTAATTTGTTTATTTTACTTTGCAGCCAAATATAAAATAACATTAATTCATTGCTTTTGTTTCGCTTTCGGTTCTTTCGTTTTTACAGCTTAATTCAGCGCGACACACGTCCCTCGCCGCTCATCAATTGCCGCATGGTTAGCGGGAAGCACACACGCGACGCTTCGCCGGCGCCCGATCATCGTTCGGAGGCGCGACTGCGCATCGACCCGAAGGTTCTGGTGTTTGTCGAGACCACCTATTCGGGTCTGGGTCGCGATATTGCCGAGCTGCTCGTCTACAACCGAATCAAGTGAGTACGACCGATTTGAGGTTAAGATCGTATGGAGTTCAAAGTTGAAGGACATTTTGTTTTTACCAAAAGAAAGCAATGGTTTTTTGTGGTTTCCATTAGGCTGCACAAGAGTGAAAGAAGAAGATGCTAATTCGATTTAAATGGCAACACACTTGGCCAAATTAATACCAATGTGAGACCATTGAATCGAATTCAATTCAAATGTTAATTAACTAATTAAATTATGAGGAGAAATGCTCAAATGCGAAAATTATTTAAAAGAAAAGCATTCAAATTGACACAAAATACAGTTTCAAAAAGTCGAACAAAAATTCTAACATCAAAAATGTTAAACAAAAATACATATTTTATGTATTTTCTTGCACTTAATCTGTCTTACTCAAGCACTTAATCTGTCAACGTCAGTCATTGTAACAAATTTTCAATTGTTTTATAAATACTTGGAAAAAACGAACAAATTCAGTCGTCAATCATTTGGCCATGTCACTCAACAATATCAGTTGTGCCCAACTACGGCCAAGAAACCCGTTTAAATCATGATTTTTATGCACACCTTGGTATTTATTAGCAGATTCTGATAAAACGTCAATCATTCAAAGTCATGAAAGTCAACACTTTATAATAAAAATGTGTAATAATCACTCAAAACAAAATCTCCTTGTTAGAGATATTGCGCACATTTCATCATAAAATCACACTTCCCAACAAAAATTGCCATCAATCATCTTCAATCAACGTCAATCAAAATGCATTACAGCCCAAAAAACTGTGTAAAGCATACATTTTTTGCAAAAGTTTGAATTTTCATAAATTTAATGCAAATTATAGAATTTGCATTTCATAAAATTGCAATAAAAAAACAAAATTAATCATTAGAATCGGAACTATGTTATAGAATGACAGTTAATCACTCGTCGCTGCAGAAAATGAATGTCGTATATTACCTTGAATTTCATAGCACATACGACAATCGTTTTCTCAGGCGACGTACTGTTATGCACAATCACAGGTTGTCTTTATGTCAGCCATATTTTTTAGCAAAAACAGTCATCAAGTAGCAAAAATCATGCTTCGTCACAGCCTTGCAGCTTCTCATCATAAAATGTATACATTTTAGCATTAATTCGTAGATTCTTGCAGTATTTGTCATCAATCATCGGCAATTCGGAACTTTACAATGATTATTAATAACTCTCTAATCAGGAATCAAAGTAATACTTTCCAGCAAATATCAATGAACTTAATTTATCATCAGTCATGCTTCTTAGCAGCCATGAAACTTCTATAAATATTAATTTTATGAATCTAATGATAGAAGAACTGATTTGAAGATTCTAACAATCATTAAAGTTGGCTCTCTACATTACCAATTATGAACTGTCACGCTCAATCACAGCAAGAATTCCTGTTTTGTCAGAAATATCACACATGTTAGAAGTTAATCTCACTAAAAAGCGATTATTCATGATCAATCAATATCAATTATGTTTCATTACTGCCAAGAAACTTGCTTGAATCATAAATTATAAAAAAGTTTGTCATCAATCATTGGCAAACTTGGCACTTCACAATGATGATTCATATCTGCCAGGCATAATCACACCAAAAACCTTATCTTTATTACAAATATGACAAAAATCATGCGTAATAATTGTATTTCTTGGTTTAAATAATCATCAATCATCATCAATCAACATCAAACATCATCAATCATGCTTCATCAGAGCTAACAAACTTGGTTAACATTTAAATTCCATGTATACTTTCGAATTTATTCGCAGACTCTTAAAAAAAATGTCATCAATCATCGAAATTCGTACAATATAAGAGGGATTTCAATCTTCCATGCTCAAATCATCAAAAACGTTATCTTTATTACAAATATGATGAAAATTAGGCGTAATGATTGTATTTCTGGGTTTAACTAATCATCAATCATCATCAGTCAACATCAAACATCATCAAACATGCTTCACAGCTAACAGCTAAACTTGTCTAAGACATAAATTTCATGTGAACTTTAAAATTTATTCAAAGATTCTTAACAAAAAAATAATCAATCATTGAAATTAGTTCATTGTAATAGCAATTAATATCTGTGATGCTCAATCACAGCAATAAACATTATCTTTATCACAAATACATCGAACATCAGCTGTAATAATATATTTCTTAGCAAAAGTCATCATCAATCAATAATCATCAATTGATTTATTGATTGACCATTCTTCATCACTGCTTAAAAACTTGTCTCAAACATAAATTCCTTGCACATTTTAGAATTTATTCGCAGATTCTTAAACAAAATGTTTAATCAGTCATCGAAATTGGTACATTTTAAAGACAATTGAATGTCTGTCATGCTAACTCACAGCAAAAATCGTTTTCTTTATCACAAATGTGGCAAACATCAGGTGTTGTAATTGTATTTCTTCGTTCAAATAAGCATCATCATCATCAATCAACATCAATCATCATTAATCATGCTTTATCAGATCTCAAAAACTTGTCTAATACATAAATTCCATTTATACTTTAGAGCTTATTCGCAGATTCTTAAAAAGTTTTGCTTAATCATCGAATTTCGTACAATATAGCAGTCATTAATATCTGTCATGCTCGTTCACAGCAAAAAACGTTATCTTTATCACAAATACATCGAACATCAGCTGTAATATTATATTTCTTAGCAAAAGTAATCATCAGTCTATAATCATTGATTGATTGATTGATTGATTAAACATTCTTCATCACTGCTTGAAAACTTGTCTCAAACATAAATTTCTTGCACATTTTAGAATTTATTTGCAGATTCTTAAAAAAAATGTTTAATCAGTCATCGAAATTCTAACATTATAAAAGCAATTAATATCTGTCATGCTCAATCACAGCAAAAAACGTTATCTTTTTCACAAATGTGGCAAACATCAGGTTAACTCATTGTATTTATTGGTTGAAATAATCATCAATCATCATAAATCATCATCAATCAACATCAATCATACTTTATTACAGCTAAAAATTGTGTCTAAAACATAAATTCCATGTATACTTCAGAATTTAGAATATAATTTTTATTTTTATTATTAGAATTTTAATCAATCATCAAAATTCGTACATTATAATAGCAATTAATCTCTTTCATGCTCATTCACAGCAAAAAACGTTATCTTTGTCACAAATAAATCGAACATCAGTTGTAATAAGATATTTATTATTAATTAATCATCAATCATCATCAATCATACTTCATCACTGCTATATAACTTGTCTGAATCATAAATTCCACGTACATTTTAAAATGTACTTAAAGATTTTCTTTTTATTTTTTATTTTTACTATTTATTCAAGATTTAAAAAATAGTTTTAATCAATCTTCAAACTTGACACATAAAAACAATTGATATCAGCCATGTTCAATCACAGCAAACAATAAATTTTTATTTTTATTATTTTTATAACAAAAATAGCAAACATCAGATGTAACAATATGATTTCTTAGCAAAAGTTATCATCAATCTTGCTTCATCGCTGCCTGGAAACTTGCCTACATAAATTTTATTAAATTCATAGAAATTGCTCGCCGATTACATAGAAATTTGTGAACAATCACTGTCCCTAAGCATTGCCTTGAAAATTGTATCAGTTCACAGCATTCATCCTTTCCATTACTTGGTTTTAATTTGATTCTTGATATCTGTCATTTGGCTATTTACAACTCAATGTTTTTTATTGATCCTAAAAGGATCAAATTGTCGTTCTTCATTTCTTCGTGCACCGAATTTCACTCCGTGTTTGTGAATTGACAGTAGTACCGTACAAACATTTGATATTCATTCCATTTTTTTCTCTGCCACAACAGCTACGACAAAGTACAAAGCCAGTCAAATGACAAAGTTCACGAAAAATCCCCCAACGATATTGAATTGTGCACATCCCCCGAGGCGGCACTTGAGTTCTTTCGTTTGCTATTACTGTCTGCATTGGCCTTCACAATTGCTCTTTCGCCTTTATGGTCCCGCCCTCTCTACCCCTGGGCGCCACTGTTGGCAATCGATAGTGGCTTCCGCTCAGTGTAACCACCTGGTTTTTTTCAGCAGCATTTGTTTGTGCGCAACTTTCGGCCGTTTGACGGACGCAGATTATAAGCAAACAGGCTGCCAGCTGCTGGGCCGCCGAAGCCTGTTTACCTGCCGCATGCACGCCAGCTGTTGGCCAATTCAGACAAAGTTCATTAGTTCCCCGCGATGGCCGAGTCCAGAGTGCCGCCTCCGCGTGGGCCGCATTTTGCGCTTTCACTTTGTGCATTCTTGTGCTCGGCGGTCCCGTCGATCCATGCAGAATTTTGCATAATTAAGACACGCTGCCGCCCACTCATTGTTGGCGCAATCAACTGAAGCGCAATGTCGGTGGGAGGGCAACCGCCGGCCCGCCCTTTATGCGCCGCGGCAGCGGTGGCGACCTGCTTGCAACGAAAAATTCAAATTCCAAATCGTTGACCTACATACGACGATGCGGCAATATTGGTTCAGCTCTGGAGCTGTTGGCATTGTTGTTGGTGCTGCCTGTTAGTTAGCACCGCAACGCCCAGCGTGATGATTACAAAGCCACAACCGTCATTGTTGTACACCGCACCGCCCGAACCCGACACAGGCAGCACGAATTTATGGCGAGCAATGCAGCCAGCGACGACATGCTGCCGGCGGCGGTGGCGGCGGTGGCTTTTGTTGGAAGACCGCAATAGTTGAGCTCGAGTCTCTAAGCTCTAATATTCACTTGTGAGTTGTAATAATCGCGTTGTTGCTGCCGAAAATTGCACACGCACGCACGCACACACACATCCGCCCGTGTCCTCGCGTGTCCTCCACACATGTTTGTGGCGCGTTTAATGTGCTCGACGCGCGGCATCTTGCACAGTTTCCGATTTCCGAATGCCAGCAATTTGCCATGCCATGGCAAATGGCAAATGCCAAAACAACTAACCAACTTGACTGGTGGCGCACCAACAGTTGTTGTTGCTATTGTTGTAGTTCGAGCACTGCCAAAACAGTCATAAAGGCTAAACGCAACCTTCAACGACAGGTGGAATGCGTTGAGCAAATGTGATACCTAAGATGTCCGGGGGGGCAGAGAGGAATAACGAGAACAGGCAGCGAGACAGAGGCAAATTGAGTGCTGATGGCTCGCTTGGCTTGGCTTGACTTGACTTGGCGCTGATGAACGCCGACAAAGGACGAAGAGCAGAGGGGGCGGTTATATTTGCTGTTGGGTGGTAGTCGCTAATGGCGATGTGGTGAGGCCGATGATTACGCAGCAATGAGTATTTTGGTGCTATGGAAGTCGATAACGCTGGTAATAGCAATAGGGTGGTGGGAGGGGAACAATATTGGTATACGCCATAATGGCAGCGAGACGATACTTAAGTGATGATTGAGGGGGCAACACAGCAGTTGGTCGTGGCACAACTAATGGAGTTGTTGGTGATTTGATCGGGTTGTGGGAGATTGTGGATGATGTTCTGCGCAGATGTTTGCAGTTAACGCGTTTGAACTGCATCGAGGGTTTCATTACATGCACGTTATGGTTTTTTATTGCCTGTTGGTTTTAATCATTAACGTTTGTTATCAACCAAAAGGATCTGCGTTCGGGTTGCCGTGAGTCTTTAATCGAAGTCAGCTGAACAGAGATGTTGAGCACAGAGTGTTTTGAGTGTTGTTCCCTGGGAGTTTTTAGGTCCTTCGACTGTGGGTTGTGTGAAATTTTCGGGAACGTTGACAGAGTTGCATGCTTTAAAGCACAGCGGCATCGAATGACTAATCTCTAATCGATTGGATATAATTTTTTCAGTTCATAGTATCTTTGAAACGGCTTCTTCAGAAGAAAAATCAGATTAAAAAAGTCCAAATTTTAGCTGAGAACACTTGTACCTCAACACACTCAAGGCTTTCAATGCCATAACGACTTAATTAGACTTAACTTAATTGACTAGACTAGACTAGACTAGACTAGACTAGACTAGACTAGACTAGACTAGACTAGACTAGACTAGACTAGACTAGACTAGACTAGACTAGACTAGACTAGACTAGACTAGACTAGACTAGACTAGACTAGACTAGACTAAACTAAACTAAACTAGACTAGAGTAAATGAGTCGAAATTAGACTAGACTAGATTAGACTAGACTAAATGAGTCGAAATGAGACCAGACTAGACTAGACTAGACTAAACTAGACTAGACTAGACTAGACTAGACTAGACTAGACTAGACTAGACTAGACTAGACTAGACTAGACTAGACTAGACTAGACTAGACTAGACTAGACTAGACTAGACTAGACTAGACTAGACTAGACTAGACTAGACTAGACTAGACTAGACTAGACTAGACTAGACTAGACTAGACTAGACCAGACCAGACCAGACCAGACCAGACCAGACCAGACTAGACTAGACTACACTACACTAGACTAAAAGAGTCTAAACTATTTTATTTTAAAGGCAAATGAAACAATGGTGAAATCGTAATAGTGAGCAGTGTTGAATGAGTTGAATCCTTTGGATTCCTCTGTCATACATCTATGGCCAACACTCACATCACAATGCACTCAGTGGGACCACTAAAGTGCGTTGCAGATGAAGCAAAGGAAACGTGGTCGAGTGCATCGTAATGGCAGAAATCATTGATGGCATTGCTGTTGCCAGCAACGCATGAAAGCGCCACTGATTTGCCATTAAGACCAGTTATAACGGTAAATTGTATGCAGCAACTGAAATCGAGCACCAAAGCCGTCGACTGTTTGCCGACTTTCGAAAAGCAGTCGCACCAAATTCGCAGCACTTATCAGAAAATATTACCCGACCACAGGCACAACTTTTCCGACGGCATCAAGCTGGGGCAGCTTTTACCGAAGCTGCACTCTGGTCGTTGCTGCTGTTGTTGCCTTGGCAGTTATGGCTTTCAGCGAGCCGATGGGATTGTTTACTGTCGCTTCGATTGCGTACTTTCGTTGGTCGCCGTAATACTGGACACATGCGGTCCTCGATTTTTTTCAGATAAAGAAAACGCATTCACTAACATACACACACACTGTTCATTGCGTTGTTATTGCGGCTGTTTATGGTTTGTGCACAAATTGTCAAATGGTTGGCCATTAATGTTTATATTTATTTTATGTGAGTGGCGCTTTGGTCCTTTCACTCACTACTTGAGCGATTCGTCCTTTGAGATTGGCTCGTTGAATGGGCTTAAGGCTGTGTGTGGGGTATTATTATTGTTGTATGTGCTGCTTAGTTGTTTACACTACTGTAAAATATCGATAAAAGTAAAGAATAATAAGAGTAAACAATGTGTGGGACTGCTTGCTAGAAAAATGTAAAGAATATTACAGTTGTTTACTACTAGGAACCACATAGCTCGAGAGAAAATTGAGAAGGATAAATGAAAAAATAGAAATAAATATTCTAAACAAAAATAGAGATATTTAGATATTTATTATATTTATAAATAAGTAAATAGTACAAAGAGAAGGCAAACGATGGGATCTGTTTATAAAACCACAAGTAAATTTTCGTTTGTGCTGCAAGTTTAGTGGGTCGTAATTTTTGCGGTTCTTGGAAGCAAAGTACAAAAAGATTAGGTGATAAGATTTAACCTCAGTTGGGAATATTGTGAAATACGAACTGATTGATGGTTTCAAACCAAAGCTGTGGAAGCATTACAAAGCTGAGTCTACTGCGAAGTGGTTTCTATTATGTAGGAGGACGATTTAACTTGCTCCGATGAATTGATTTGCAGATGTAGGAGGACAAGTTAACCTACACAAATGTAGTGATTATCCACGATGTAAGGATGAAGTACATGATCCCTGTGGGATGAGTTAATTGATTCTGTCATACGTAGGAAGGCGATTAACTCGCCCAAACGAACTAGTTTCCACTACATATGTAGGGATGAGTCGTATAATCCCTGTGGGATGAATTAATAGATGGATCCTTCAGTAGTAAGAGTAAAGTTAACTCGCTCAGATGAACTAGTCTTCACTTTGTATGAAAAACTGTTAACTCTTTCAAATGAATTGGTTCCCAGATGGGGGAATATGACTTAATCTGAATGATTTACATGATCCCTGTGAGGTGAATTGATTGAGGGAGGTGAGGTAATTGGTCCTTTCATGTAGGAGGACGATTAACTCGCTCAAACGAAATGGTCTGTGTATGAGGAAAATTTAACTCGCCCTGACGAATTTTTTTTCCAGATGTAAGTAGTAGGGTCAGTTAACTCGCGAAAACGAAGTGGTCCCCTCTATGTAGGAATGGGTTACATGGTTGCTATTGGATGAGCTAATTGGTCCCTTTGTATGTAGGAGGAGGATTAACTCGCTCAAACGAACTAGTCTTCACTTTGTATGAGGAAATGTTAACTGTCTCAGATTAATTCATTTACAAATGAATTACGGATGAATTACGTAGTCTCTTCATTTGCAGATGGACGATTAACTCGCCCAAACGAACTAGTCTCCATTATTTATGAGGAGGGAATGATTTACTTATCCCTGTGGGATGAATTAATTGGTTCTTTCATTTGTAAAAAAAAAAGTTAACTCGCCTTGACAAATTGTTTTTAAAGATGCAGCGGACAAGTTAACTTGCCCAAACGCAGTAATCTCCATATTAAAGAGGACAAATTACATCACATGATATTTCTTAAAATAATATTTACTATATTTTCTGCTTTGCAAATTAATGTTTTTGAAATTAGTTTTCACAAGCTTGAAACATAAATTCCACTTGATTCCCTTTTTATTTTGAATTATCCAGTAAAATTTGATTCATACGTTTTCAATACATGCTACAAAAATGCTGGAATTTAAATGAACAAAAATACTATACAAGTTTTTGGACTAATGAATCTGAATATTTGGTTAGAATTTCTAAATTTTACATACCAACTTTACCCATATTGGAGTTGCTATATGATAGCAGCCATTTTGAAGTATGAAATATTGGATGGTTGCGGGTATTTAGGCCTTAGTCTCGTAAAAGGACTGTCGTGCCAGTCAACAAGAAGAAGAATATTGGCTGCCAATTCCAATTCATTGAAGTCCAGATTCCTTTAACACTAGAATGCCGAAGGGAAGTAAAAATTACATCATTGTAGTCTTTTAGTATTTGATAGCATCGCTTTCTGATTGAAAATGTTTTGTGCCTTTTACTTGTTTTTAAACCATAATTGGGTAAAACAAAAAGTATAATTTTTTTAGAGCAATTGAGGCCTCCATTTTGTATTATAATTCCATACAAGATTCCCTTTCGACCCCAAAGTTGCCTGCGAGCAACTTCACCTATTTGTCATCTTGTAGCAAAGGCTTCGATTGATTGATGGGTTTAATTTAAGTAGCTTTAATATTTAATAGGAGTAATTAATATTTTTTGAAGTAAATATGAAGCAAATTACAAAAATTTTACTGTTATCCCCAAAATTATTTCCAATAATTTGCAGTGATATCAGGAAAGTTTGTGTTCTAATTGATGTCCACGAATTGGGCGCGCTTGAGCAAAACCCCTGTTTCTTTAACCCTTATTCTCATACCCGGGTACCCGGGTGCCCACTGCGATGTATTTTCGTGAAAAAAACTGACAAATAATGAAAAGTTTTTTTTTACCTTCCGGATCCTCGTTATTTAGGTGAAAAGCGAACAAATCATATTAAAATTTTATAAACCCTTTTTAATTAACAAAATATTGAAAACTTAAAAATTTCATGAAATGGGTACCCGGGTACCCCGGGTGCCAAACGACGTTAGTAAGTTTGGGTATGAGAATAAGGGTTAATTATGGTTAAATAAAATCGAAAAATTATAATTTTGTATTTTTCCATAAATATTAAATAATTTTTCTGTAATTAAAAAATATTGATACAAAATTTATTTAACCCGTTTTAAGCTAAATTGTTCGAAAGTAAACTAGCTGTAGAACTCTAACAAAAAAGCGTGGCGACCCCGAATGTCATGTGTGCACAAAATAATTGTAATTAATATCGAAACACAGGGTACAATTTCGCGTTGAAAGGGTTAAGGAAAAATGATTTGACGGGTCATTCTAGTGTTAGAAAGTATTTTGCTTATAAACAGCTGATCATGCAGACACTAAAATTTGGTTTTAAGTGTACGGATGGGTTAATTAACTCAGATATGTCAAGCATTTCTTTTTTGTAGCACAAAAACAAATCATTAAGCAAATTTAAAACACACCACTTTGAAAAGAACAGTTTTACTACAAATATTAAGGTGACCATATCTGTCTTAAAGAAACTTGCTGCTCAAAAACTTCACTTATCGTCACCTAAGTTGGCATTTTGAAATGCATGGCAGTGTTCATTAATTCACATATGTCAAGCAGCACTTACAGATGTCGCAGTCAAAGTTTTCAAATGGCCCAAAGGTTTAATTAAAACCAAATCTACTCTAATCTAAGCCTTGGAAAATGGCTTCAGTAACGCATCATTAATCTTCAACTATGCAACTTATCGACTGACAACAACTTACAAATTAATTCGAAAGCAGACAAACATCTTCAGAAAACCTTAACACCAGCACAATTGTACAATTTGGCCAAAATCCAGTCAACTGTGCGCTTCATGCGGCTTTTGCCCACTTGCTGCCTCTCTTTCTCGCTTGTGCTACGCTACGAAGCTGCGAGCTTTTGTTACTGTTTGTCAAAACGACTGCCACACGCCGGGCAACTAGCGGGCGTTTAATTTATATGCGGCCTCATATCTCGAGCTAATGCGCCACCAGATCTAAAGTCACCTAAATACGATAATTAAACTCGAAGAATGAGAAGGCGGCGTACTCTTTGCAACACACACACACACACAGACGCTGGCACACAGACCGGATGAGAACGAGAAGGAGAGAATGCAATCGACCTAATAACTTGATTAACTCGATAAAGTCGGGCACAATGTGTGTGTGTGTGTGTGTGAGCCACCCAAGCGGCAGCGCAGCAGCGACGCGCACAGTGCAAGTAATCCTGGAGTGCGGCAGCCAGCGTCGACGAAGTAATTCACTCATACGAGTAATTGACATGGCAATGCGGCGCGCTTTGCTGCTGCTGCTGCTGCTGTTCTAATAACACAAACGACTAGTCACGACTGTGTGTGTGTGTGTGTGCCATAGTGTGTCGTAGTGTTTGCGTGCACAATGGCCGCACATATTTCATGCGGATGGCAGCGTTTGTGTGGGTGGCGGGGGGGGGGGGGTCAGCTGGAGCCAACCATGCACCACTGGCATTGTTTGCCAAGGAGCTACACTGGTTGGGCGCCAGGAGGCGGCAGTTGTGGGCGCTTTGGTGCGCGCATGTAAAATTATAACAATTTCAGCTTAAACGAGTTAAGCAAGCACTACCGCAAGTAATTTCCATAGAAAATTAGATTGATTAGCTTTGAAGCATTCAAGTGGCATAAGCAGAAAAAATAACAAAGTAAAATAAAAGACAAAGGAAGCCACTGCAAGCAGTAAAAGCGCCAACAAACATATAAAACAAGAACAAGAACAACAAGAACAACAACGACAACGATCCGCGCAAGATGGTGCAGCGTGACTGGCTGGTACGAGCTTCCGAGCGGAAACCATCGCGTCCAAAGCAGCCGCCGCCTTCAACAGAGGCACGCAATCAGCGTAGTCCTTGTGGCAGGATATATGGCACACACAAAACTGACATGCAGCTCTTGTGTGTGCATGTGTGTGTGTGTTAATATTTAGTTGCTTTTGTTTAATAGGTTCAGCTAGAGGCGGATTTGGATAGCGAGCGCGGCTTAGTGCGCGCATATCTCGAGTGGCTCGTGAGTAGCAGTTTTCGTGCAGCATCATAAATCAAGACGCGGCTGTCTGTCGCACGCAGGAGCGCAATACGAACCGAACCAAGCAAGATAATGTCAAGTCGAGTTGTTAATATTCGCATGACACAGCAGCAGTAGCAGCGTTCCTTGCGCCCGTTCCAGCGTCAGTGTCGCCAGTCGGCACAGTGGGACAATCCAACAGGCGACACTAAAGAAATGCATTGTTGCGCAGAGCTGCACAAAAATCGCTTTTAGAAAGATGGAATGTAAACTCGACACCCACGAATTTGAAACATCCTCTTGGAGATCCTATTGCGTCCACTGTTAAGTCTTAGAATTTTAGTATCCTTCCCTTCCTGCTCGGGTTCCTGTAGATCCAGACGATCCTTCGGAAACATGTGATCTTGGTGAGGCCCTACAATCTGAGTAGCCTTCCCAATCAGTTGTTCTCTCCTATCTATTGGGTTCGCTGTAGATCCAGATGGAGTTTTTCGAAAAACTTTGATTTTAGTGAGCTCATTTAAACTTCTACTTGAAGAACCTGTTGGGTTCGTTGTGAAGACCCACAAATTGAGTATCCTTCCTTATCAGTCGTTCTTCCCTTTCGGGTTCCTGTAGATTTACAATCTGAGTATCCTTTCCAATCAGTTGTTCTCTCATATCTATTGGGTTCCCTGTGGATCCAGACGGAGTCTGAGGACATTTAAACTTCCACTTGAAGACCCTGTTGAGTCTGTTGGGAAGGTCTACAATTTGAGTAACCTTTCTTATTTGTTCGGAGTCTGTTTGACCCAGACGAATTCTTTTCGGAAACATTTGGTCTGAATGAGGACTTTTAAACTTCCACTTGAAGACCCTGAAACATTTGGTCTTGGTGAGACTCTATAATTTGAGTATCCTTCCATATATGTTGTTCTTCCTTATCTATTAGGTTCCCTGTATATCCTTATCTGTTGTTCTGCCCTTTCTCTTCGGGTTCCTGTAGATCCAGACGAAGTCTTTTGGGAAGCTTTTGGTCTTGGTGAGAATGTGTAAACTTCCACTTGAAGAACTTGCTGGGTTTATTGTGGAGCCCAACAACTTCAGTATTCTTTCCTTTCTATTCGGGTCCCTGTAGATCCAGACGTAGTCTTTTGAGAAGCATTTGGTCTGGGTGAGGACTTTTAAACTTTTATTGTGAAGCCCTACAACTTGAGTATCGTTCCCTATCTGATGTTCCTCCTTATCTGTTCGAGCCCCTGTAGAGGTAGAGTCTTTTGGGACACATTTAGTTTGGGTGAGAACTTTTAAACTTTCAATGTGAAACCCTACAATTTGAGTATCCTTCCTTATCTGTTTGGGTCCTTAAAGATCCAGACGGAGTCTCCACTTGGAGACCAAGTTGGGTCCATTGTAAAGTTCTACAATTTGAGTACCTTTCCCTATCTGTTTGGGGTGCTGTAGAATCAGACGGACATTTTCGGAAAGCATTTGGTCTGGGTGAAGTTCTACAATCTGAGTATCCTTCCATATCTGTTGTTCTTCGCCATCTATTAGGTCGCCTGTAGATCCAGATGGAGTCTTTTGGGAAACATTTGGTTTTAGTGAAGACATTTAAACTTCCACTTGAACACCCTGTTGGGTCTGTTGTGAAGGTCTACAATTTGAGTATCCCTCGCTATCTTTCCTATCTATTAGATTCTCTGTAGCTCCGGACGGAGTTTTTTGGGAAACATTTAATCTGGGTAAGGCTCTAGGATCTGAGTATCCTTCTCTATGTGTTCATGTGTGTATTGGGTTCACTGTAGATGCAGTCGGAGGGAAACATTTGGTCTTGGTCAGAACTTTCAAACTTCCACTTAAAGACCTGTTGGGTCTTCGCCTATACTTTGAGTATCCTTCCCTATATGTTGTTCTTCCTTATATATTGGGTTCCCTATAGATCCCGATGGAGTCTTTGGGAAACATTTGATTTTAGTGAGCTCATTTAAACTTCTACTTAAAGGCCCTGTTGGGTCCTTGGATCCTTCCCTATATGTTGTTCTTCCTTATATATTGGGTTCCCTGTAAATCCAGACGGAATCTTTTGTGGTGAAAGCACATCCCAGCTGATTTCTGCTGCCTTCAAATCTAATTCAATCTAACACATAAAAAGCTTCAGGAAACACCAAAAGTTGACACGGGCTGCGCTTCAACTAAACACATTTTCCATATCAACTTTATTCTTCGTAACTCGGTAAGACACGACAAAGCGTAATGCACTTAGCGTGCGGCTCTGGGCTGGAGCTCGCATGGGGACAGGAAAACCACGTCATAAAATTTTCCACTCGCTGCTACCCGCACTCGAGGCATTCATAATTAGGTGAATGTAAAATGAAATTTGATTTCTGTGAAAATTTCATGGATGAAATCAATTTGCCAGCGGCAAAGTGTAGTTCGTGGGTGAGAGTTGTGAGGGGAGCACGGCGAAAATTCAATAAAACGATGGCATAGTAAATTTGCAAAGCAGCCAGACGATGCGAGGCGCGTATCTATCACACACACACGTGACTTCTTCTTCGCGATGTATTGCAATATTTTTTATTATCCTTGCGGCCGTGAAAGAACACTCGGGCGTGTGTGTGTGTGCGTCTTCACTTGCAGACTGCTGCGCGCATAAATTCAATAAGTGCTAGTAAGCTTTTCATATTACGGCAGCGCTTTATACGCCAAAATCTTAATACAAGAGCACCTCAGCGTGCGCGGAAGTTGGTGTTATCAACATCAAAGTGGCGCGCGCGTACATTGGCTTTGATGTGTGTGTGTGTGTGTGTGAATTTTGTTCATGTATATAAAAAAGTACTATCGTAGTCATGGTGGTGCTGAAGGCACTGATGCGCAAATGCGCTGAGAGAAATTGTGTACGGTTGCCAAGGTCAAAGGTGCAAGCAGAACCAAGGTGGGAGCTAAAGCTAAGTTCCAAACCAGAGTTAGAGTCAGAGTCAAAGCCAGAACGACAGTAAATGTCAGAGTCAAAGTCTCGGACCAGAGAAAGAAGTCTTAGCCAGTGGCAGTGTTAAAATCAAAGTTAGAGCCAGAGCCTGAGTCTGAGCCAGTATAAGAGTCAAAGTCAGCGAAAAAGTTAGAGCCAAAATCAAACTGAAAGCCATATGAGTCAAACCCAGTGGCAGTGTTACAGTCAAAGCCAGAGGCAGAGTCAGAGCCAAAGCTAAAGTCAAAACCGGAGTTAGAGTCAGAGTCAAAGCCAGAACGAGAGTCAACGTCTCTGACCAGAGAAAGGAGTCTAAGCCAGTGGCAGTGTTAGAATCAAACTCAGAGGCACAGTCAAAGCCAGGATCAGAGTTGAGCCAGATTTAAATTGTTAAATTGCCAAGGTCAGACTCAACCCCAATAGCAGTGCTAGGGTCAAACCTATAGCCAGAGTCAAAGTCAAACCGGAATCAGAGTCAAAGCCTGCTAGAGACAATTTCAAATCCAGAGTCAGAGTGAAAGCCACAGTTGGTACCAGAGCCTCAACCAAACCCAGAGTAAGAGTCAGAGTCAGAGTGAGATTCAAAATCGAATCTAGACCCAGAGTCAGAGTCAAAGCCAGAACTAGTGTAAACGTCAGAGTCAAAGTCTCTGACAAGAGAAAGGAGTCTAAGCCAGTGGCAGTGCTAGAATCAAAGTTAGAGCCAGAGCCTGAGTCTAAGCCAGTATAAGAGTCAAAGTCAGCGAAGAAGTTAGAGCCAGAATCAAACTGAAAGCCATAGTCAGAGTCAAAGCCAGTGGCAGTGTTACAGTCAAAGCCAAAGGCAGAGTCAAAGTAAAAGCCAGACAGAGACAAATTCAAAGCCAGAATTAGCGTCAGACTCAAAGGCAGATTAAAGGCCCGAGTAAAAATTAGATCCACAGTTAGAAGTTGTCAGAGTTGCAGTCAGACGCAGATTCAAAGCCAAACCCAGAGTTATGCCCAATGCCAAATTCAAAGCCACCGTCAAAGTCATATTCGAAGCTAAAGCTATGGTCAAAAACTCAGAACCAGAGTTAGAATCAAAGTCGGAGCAATAGTCAAAGCCAAAGAAAGAATCAGAGTTAAAACCCATGGCAGAGCCAAAGCCAGATGAGAGTCAAAGTAAAAGTCTGCTAGAGACAAATTCAAAGCCAGAGTGAAAGCCACAGTTGGAGCCAGCGTTAGAGACAAACTCAGAGGCAGAGTTAAAATTAGATCAACAGTTAGACGGTGTCAGAACTGAACTCATGGGCAGATTCAAAGCCAAACCAGCGTTAAAGCCAAACTCAAACCTCAAAGCCAAAAACAGAATTAGAATCAATGACAGAGTGAAAGCCAGAGTCAGAGTTGAAATGAAATCCTGACAGAAAAATATTCAAAGCCAGAGGGAAAGTCACAGTTGGAGCCAGAGTTGTCGTCAAACCCTGAGTTAAAGTCAGAGTTAAAGTGAGAGGATCCAGAGTCAGAACTAAAATCAAAGACAGAGGCAAATTCAAGCCGGGGTGAAAGCTACAGTTGAAGCCGCCCTCAAACCCTGAGTCAAAGCCAGAGTCAGAGTGAGATCAAAAACTGGATGCAAAGTTAACATCACAGGCGGAATCAAAGTCAAAGCCAGAGTCAAAGTAAAATCCAGACAGATGAGACAAGTTCAAACCCAGAGTGGAAGCCACAATTGGAGACAGAGCCGCCGTAAAACCCTGAGTCAAAGCTAAAGTAAGACTGAGATTGAAAATTGGATCCAGAGCCAGAGTTAACATCAAAGACAAAGGTTAAACCAGAGAGTGTCAAAGCTTCTTTCCTCAGATAGCCAAAGATAGAACCACAGTCAGAGTTAAAGCGACAACCACACCACAGTTCGAACCAGAGCCCAAGTCAGAGTCACATATATACTTTTTCATATAATTTTCTATACTTATTCACACTTTTATTACAAAAAGCATCGCAACCCTTGGGGGAGGGCAACCCTTAGTTTCAACCCTTTAATTTTCGCCAGTGCATGTCGGCCACATATGTGTAATGACCTTTGGTGGCATTGGAGGGCATGAGGAGGAGGGGGAAAATAACGTCGCTCGTGCTGCTGTCTTGCCGTCATCATCTCAACTGATTGTTCCTTTGGGGACGAGGCAAACTTGGCTGTCAGATTTCCACATTAATGCTACTACGGCAACCGTTATGGCTGTTGCGTTGCCGTTATTGCAGGGCGCTCGCGTTTGCTATTCACTGTTACTCGCTGTCGTTTACAATAAAAATATTTCACTCACAATATTTATGCGCCCAGGTGCCGTACTTGTGTATTCAGGTATGAGACTCATTGTGTGTGAGTGTGAGTGTGTGTGTGTGTGTGATTCGGGTGTGTTGCGTAGCCATCAAACGGTGGCGCGCCACTAGCTGCCAAATTCAACTCGCTGCTGTTGCTCCTTGCGGCCGCTCTTTGCCATCCTTTGGTGGCAACTAACTAAATTTAGTTGTGCAAATGTTTAGTTTTGATAATGTAGCGTGTAAAATGTTCATTCATAGGTTTCTGTTTCCATTACGCACTCTTGCGCCAAAATATAAAACTTTTACGCGCGCCAAGGACGAAGAATGTTGACAGTGCTGTCTGACTGACGTGAAGACGTTAAATGTTTGCTGCAAATGTGCGTTGCGTTGCGTTCTTTAATGTCCCATTCCGAATGCTCCTGGTTTGGTTGCCTGCTTTTCACTTTTCTTCACGCAGTGCTTTCTTTCTTGGTTTTTAACTTTTGGCATTGAGTGAGAATATTAAATGGCAGACAAAATGGCGCACATAACTACTGAATTGGACGCGCTGCTGGAGTAGATTAAGTGCGGTATTTACTTTTGTACAAAGAATGTGAGGAATGCGTAGCGAAGAATAGAAATGTGGGGCAATTGCAAAAAAGTAAGTAAAACTAATTTTTTAATTTTCAGTGAGATTTATTTTTCTTACTGTGTTGTTTGCGTTTGTATTTTACGATAGAAAGTGGATTTGAGAATAGTTTGAGAGATTTATTGCCAAAGTTGTTAAGTGTACTGAAATGAGTGCCGTGTTTAGTTTAATCCACCTCTAATCCGATACTTCTTCCCCTCCCCTTCCCCTTATGTGGGTAATTTTTCTGTAATTCTGCTGTCCGGACTCGGCTTCGTTTAATATTCATGGTTCATACGTTTTAACATTCCACCAACCAACTCTTTCCGCTCCGGTGTTTTCTGCCAAATTCTTCACACAGTAATCTTGGGATTAGTTATTATAAAGTTGAATTAGTAAAAAAGTAGCTTTTAATTGTCTTGAATAGTTATTTATAGTTGGGTTATGTTAGGTTAGGTTAGGTTAAAGAAGCGGAGTGTGCGGCATGTGCTTCCAGTCTAAGATCCCATTGGGTCCATTATAAATCTCTTCATTTTTGAAGTGAAGTGTGAAGTGTGTCCTTCCCTATCTCAGTGTTGCCAGATCAGCAGATTTCCTCCTAGATTTAGGAGATTCTTGGCCTTTTAGGATAATTTTTAGGTGGAAGAAGTGTTTAGGTGAAAGTTTAGAAGATTTTGATGACATCATTATTGGCACTGAAGCCCTAAATATTGAAAGCAAAAGTGTCTAATTTATTTTAATTAAATTTTATGCTTCAAAGTGTATAATTTAAGCAATGAAGGATGGAAATTTGCAAAAACGATCCAGTTTTTCAAATCTATTTTTTTATATATTAAGTTTGTGTTAAGTTGTTGTTGAGCTAAATTCATAAAAATGCTGCAATAAAAAAACTAAAAATATTTTTATTTTTTAAAAGAAGTTTTTTTCTTTAGTTTATAATGACAAATATTAAAAGAAAAAATTTTGGATATTTTAACATAAATTTTTGGGAAAAAAATTTCAGTTTGAATGATTGAATAAAAAGGCTGCAATAAAAAAACTAAATCTTTTTTTAATTTTATATATTATATATATATTTTTATGTATGTATATATTTTTAAAATTTTATTTTATTTTATATATATTTTTTTATAATCACAATAATTAAAAGAAAACAATTTTAAGAGGTTTTGTAAATTTTTGGAAAGAATTTTCAGTTTTTCTTTTTAAGATTTAGGAGAAACCAATTTCAGGTGTCTGGCAACACTGCCCTACCTGCTCGCATCGCATCAGATCCAGACGGAATCTTTTGAGAACCATTTAATGCTAGCGAGGAAATTGTGCAGATCCGTAAGTCCATCGAAGAACCTGGCCCCAAAGTTTTGGAACCGTCCTACTTGCAGTAATGGACAGTGGCGTAACAGGTGCTCGATTGATTCCATTGCATCATTTTCGCCAGTCACCACTTTTTAAAGTTGGGCTGAATTTTTAAGCAGTTGCTTTCTTATTTATCATTGAATAACTGAAATTCTTAACGGAATACTTATCTTTTCATTAGGTTAGTAAATTAGTTAGTAGACAAATTGAAAAATTGACATAATTGGGTAGAGAATAATGTACATCAGTGTCCACACACAATGTCACTGGGTCAGATATCTTCCAAAACGAGATTGGGCAGACGGTGACTGTGTGAAGTCGGGCTATGACAATGAACAATTTTTAGCCTCAGGTGGATGACAGATTAATGTCATCATGTCATGTAATTTATGTCAATGACTTGTAGCCTCAATAAGACTAGTCACACTTTGGACAAGAGGCAATCTGGAATGTCCTCCAGGAAACTGTTTCACTTGGGTATAGGTTAGATTGATAGTTTATGGATCAAATCAGCAGAAATTAACTAACTGAAAAACCACAACAATCAAACCATTGCATTCCATAGACAAAATTTAAAAAGTTTATTGTCTTAGAATTCAACGATTTTGATGTCATTCCAAAGGTAAAACTCCATCTAAGAAAACCCAAAAAAATCTGTACAAAAAATTAATTAATGTGTGCGCAAAAGCTGTCCAAAGTCTGAACTTTTTTCAAAAAAAAAATTAAACATGTTATCTGTTTTTTAGGCTACTACAAAATCATAAAAATACAGGAGGACGAAGTATACAAGAAGAATGGCAGGAAGTTAAACTAAAACTTTCAATATATTGTTACGAAAATGGCTTCTCTGAGTTTGATTGTGCTTGAAAAATAAAACCACTTCAATTATTCAGCGCAAACGCAGTCAAAAACCAACAATCGCTTTATTTACAAATTTACACTTGCTACTACTTTACACTACTACTACTATTTCATGTTTCCCCTTTGCTTGCTCAACACAGACTCGACCCTCTGCGCTGCACACTGCTGCTTTTATACTGGTTTTCTTATCGCGCCGATGTTTCTTGCACATTCCAGTTGTACTTTTTATATCGATCGTTCTAGCACAGCCCATTTCGGCGCGAACCATCCTTGCCATAACGGAATTATAGCAAGTTTGCCCTACTCTAAAGTGCGTGCCTAAAAGTATGCTCGTAAAAGCATTCATTCATAGCACAGCACAGAGTGCCTCATCGTTACAATAGATTAAGAATTAATGTGTCCATTTTCGCTTTAAATATTTTCTCTAAATTTGCATAGCTGAGTCTTCTACTTCACTTTTAATTTTAAATATTTTTACATTCAAAAAGCTGAGAATTGGCAAAACAAACAGGGGAAAATATCTAAAAGTGTGTAAAAGTAAGTTCCTGGATTTTTAAAAATTAATTATAATAATTTTAAGAATAGTTCTTTATCGAATAATGTAAAGAATTCGTCCGATATCTTCTGATCTCAGAAAAGAATTCAGTTTAAAAAGTGGTCTAAACACGTATTTTTCGAAGAAATATTTTTCATTTATCCCTGAAAGTATGAAATCAACATGAAAAAACTCTACAAATGCAAAACATGCATCTATTATTATAAATCTGAATAATGTAGCGAACACACTTGGTGCTATAGCTTTCCAAAAATGACGAAAATCATACAAAATTTAATTGAATTGAATCCGAAACCGCAACTATCATTTGATTGATATAACTTTTTAAAATTAAAATAGAATTGTATTTATATTAATTAATTTGCAACTAAGGCATCCGTCACATTTCAAACCCAGTCCTTCAATTTAGTTTTAAGGTTCAGAAAACTTAATAAAAACATTTGCCAAATCTGAATAAAACTTGTCAACGTTTTGTGCAAAATTATCATTGCATATTTATGGCATTCAGTTTAATTGACTTGCACCGCAGTGCCTCTAGTTATCCTTAAACGAACCTCAACCCGTTGACGCGCGTCTCAATTGCACACGAGAGCTGTCGGCGTTTTAATTGAACCCATTTCAAAAACGCTTCACATCCTAATGAGCAGCAACCTTTGCCGTGTTAAACGCTCTCGCCCGGCTGTGGCAGATTGGCGGCAGCACTAATAGCTCACGTAACCACACAAATACACTGGCAGACACACATCACACGTTGCGCAGCCATTGTTGTTGGCAAAGACTAGGCGCGCTGACAGCAAAGTTGGAGCTTTTAAGCGCTGAAGTTATTCAATTTTCTAGCCCACAACAACCACAACAAGCGCCTAACACATCAACAATAACACACAGACACACATACAGTGCTCATGAAACGTGCGTTTATGCGGCTTCAGGAGATTCAAACAAGCAAATTTATATGTTTGACTCGATGGCAACACAGCGCATCATGTCAGGAGCTGCCACCTGACAGACTTCTATTCCCATTGCGCGCGTTCAAACTCGCAGTTGAAGCAATTTGCGCTACCGCACAGCTGACATAAAGCGCTCACCCTTTGCGCAGTCACACGCATGACACACACGCACTGACGCCCGCATACGCAGATCTGATATCTGTATGACATCTATGCTTCCCCCGTCTCTCTCTTCTTGCTTTTTCGCTCCCTTGTGTGCGCGCGTGCGGCGCATTATTCGGCCTCCGCGGCAAAAGCGTGTGATTTATTTCATTTGCTGTCATATTGTTATTGTTGTTGTTGCGCGTTGGAGTTAACCTTATCGGCGGCAGATATATTCATGTTTACAAATTGTTGTTGCTGTAATAAGGCGAAATTTACTTGTTAATTTGGTGTCGCTGACGCCAATTTGGCGCTATTCGAAATTTTTCGCCGCTTGTGTGGCACAAAAATGCGAATGAATTTAATATTGCAACACTGGCAGGCGATGCGATGCTCCATCATCGTTTAACCTACCATTTACTGCGTCTGTATGTCTGTGTGTGTGTCGGCTCATATCAATTTCGCACACAGTCACTCAGTGTCGCACACTGCGTGCGCCATTCACATCAAAGCCGACACCTTCATAACATAATTCATGTGCCTATGCTTACGGCGAACGACGACATCCTGCCGCCCTTCTGCTCACCGCACCCCCAACTTGACGCACAAATGTCTTAGTGGCTACGGCAGCCAGCGGGTTTGTTGTTTTAGCCGTCGAGCACATCTTGTCGGCTGCTGATGTGCGCACCTTTGGTTTGCGGGCACACCTACACACGCGCACACACACACACACACATTCAGACTTACTCACGCACACACATTGACTATGCCGTGTCTTGTGCCGGCATCCGGTTCCCACTTGCTGTTATTGTCGTGTTAATGAGGTTACTCATACGCCCCGGTGTCTGCGGTGCGCTCAATTGCTGAGCCATGCGGGAAGCAGTGTCGGTCGGCAAGTGTTGGCACCGGCAGCAGTCATTTTATCAAAACTCCACCAAACACATGTTGGTTGTTGTCATTGCCGTTGTCGTTGTTGTTGTTGCCGTTGTTGTTCTGTTGTTCTGTTGTGTGTAAACGTGTGTTAGCAGCCACGCCGCACGTTGCCTCTGCGTTCGTTCTATTTAATTTGCAATTATGATTCATTGTGTGTGCAACAGCTGTGATCGCCGACCGGGCGTTGTGTTGCCTGGTTATTCTTCCGTTGTTAGTTGCTTGTTTTGTTGCTGGCATAATTTATGGGGAAAGACGATTTTCATTGTTTTGTGCACATTATTGGTCTGCGAGCAGATAGAACTAAAGTCTGCCTGCCGGCTGGTTTTGGCAGCTCATCTCACAGGTTACTCATACGCCTAGTGGTGCATTGTGTACGTTATGGCACATTAACTTGCTTAACACCAGAAAGATCGCCCAACCGAAACTTCTTTAAATGTGCAGATGAAGTCGTTACAACTAAAATGTACTTTAATAATTTTTTTTGTTTTACTAATAACAGAAATATGAAACAATTTACAGGAAATGGCAATTTCATAATTAATTTCATTTTTATTTTTTGCTTTATTTACAAACGCAATTACGGAATTAATTTTACTTTTAATTGAGCACTATTTGCAAACGAAAGTTCAACTTGCAAACCCAACGAGATTTGTTATTATTATTTATATGTTGGTGAAAAAGTTCAATTACTGATACACCTTTTCGCGTTATTTTATTGATATATTTGACTGGTATTATTTTCTGTATTATTTTAATTGACTTGACTTGAATTTAATTGAGTTGAATTCAATTGAATTGAATTGAATTGAATTGAATTTAATTTAATTTAATTTAATTTAATTTAATTTAATTTAATTGAGTTGATTGAATTGAATTGAATTGATTCAATTGACTTAAATTGAATTTAATTGAGTTGAATTCAATTTAATTGAATTGAGTTCAATTGAATTGAGTTAAATTGAATTTAATTGAGTTGAAATTGAATTGATTCAAGTGACTTGAATTGAATTTAATTGACTTGAATTCAATTTAATTGAATTGAGTTCAATTGAATTGACTTGAATTTAATTTAGTTGAATTCAATTTAATTGAATTTAATTTAATTGAGTTGAATTCAATTTAATTAAATTGAATTGAATTGATTCAATTGACTTGAATTGAATTTAATTGAGTTGAATTCAATTTAATTGAATTGAATTGATTCAATTGACTTGAATTGAATTTAATTGAGTTGAATTCAATTCAATTTAATTGAATTGAATTTAAGTTAATTGAGTTGAATTCAATTTAATTGAATTGAATTGAGTTCAATTGAATGGAATTGAATTGAATTGAATTGAATTGAATTGAATTGAATTGAATTGAATTGAAGTGAATTGAATTGAATTGAATTGAGCTGAACTGAACTGAATCGAACTGAATTGAACTGAAACTAAACTGAATTGAAATGAATTGAACTGAAGCTAAACTGAATTGAAATTAATTGAACTCAGTGAATTAAAATTGAATTGAATTGTTTTTTTATTGTAATTTTATTTTACTTTCTTTTAATATAATTTAGTTTAATTTTATTTCAATTTTTTTAATTTTATTTGAATTTAATTTAATTTTTTTATTTTATTTTATTTTATGTTATTTGATTTGATTTGATTTGATTTGATTTTATTTTATGTTATTTTAATTTAATTTTTTTATTTTATTTTATTTTATTTTATTTTATTTTATTTTATTTTATTTTATTTTATTGTAATTTATTTTCTTTTTTATGTTATTTTGCTTTTTTTTATTTTATTTTATTTTATTTTATTGTATTTTATTGTAATTTATTTTCTTTTTTATGTTATTTTGCTTTTTTTTATTTTATTTTATGTTATTTTGTTTTATTTTATTTTATTTTTATTTATTTTATTTTATTTTATGTTATTTTGTTTTATTTTATTTTGTTTTAAATTAATATTTCCTTTTTATTTTATTTTATTTTTTTATTTTATTTTATTCTATGTTACTTTATTTTATTTTATTCTATGTTATTTTGTTTTATTGTATTTTATTTTATTTTATTTTATTTTATTTTGTTTTATTTTTTTATTTTTTTATTTTATTCGTATTTTGTTTTGCTATAATTTTTTTATTTTATTTATCTAATTTAAACTTGAGCTAAGACTGTTTTAAACAATATTTTTAATTTTTTTTCCATTTAACTTATAAAATTACTAAACGTCACAAAAAATATTCGTTCGCATTGCAATAAAAGTTATTTAAAACAAAAGACCTCAATGTAGTCAATGTGACTTCGTTGAGTATTCTAGTGTTACGTATGCAATATGACTTGGCATTCAAATGCATTAAGTTGTTGTTGTTGGTATCCTAAGCACAACTGTTGTCTCTGTGCCTATTCGCATCATTTGACTTTGACAGCAGTCAAGTGTTGCATTTGTGTCAAACTCAGTTTTGAGTGCTTCGATAATGATTGTTAAATGTGCGTGTTTAGTAATTACGATGTCAATTATTCGATATGTATATGTCTGGAGCTTTAGGAGATTTGACTTTGTAAATGATTAAATATTAATTAAATTTTTAATTTTAATTAAATTTTTTAATTAATTGTTTATTTTTTTAATTTTAATTTTTTTTAATTAATATAAGCTTAACATTAATTAAAGATTAACATTTATTTACCATAACAATTTAAAAATAATTAAAAAAAATGAAATCAGCCATCTGTTCAATTCGCCATTGTTGTCATACAAATTTACATAATTGATATGAAAAATAAAACCACTACACTACCTGTCACATGTGCTGCAGTGGTGGTAAGCGCATTCATTCTTTCCCTCCCTCCCTCCCTCGACGCACAAAGTTGTGTCAACAGTTTTTCGATGGCGGCTTTGTTGGCAACACTTGGCCGCATATGCGAGGGCAAAGTTTGCGGCAAGTAATAACCATAAAAAATGGCAACTGTCACGTTGGTTGCCTGCTGTTGCCATATGCCGATAAGTGCGTCTGCATGTCAATTTCAATATAAAAATGCAACAGCCAAAAAGCGTTGGAATATTCATATCAAGCGTTGCCAACTGCGCTGCCGCCTGCAAACTTTGCAGCACATAAACTGACAGCACAACTCTTTGTCGCCCGCCAAGCTGGCAGCATGGCGTTCTCGATGTTTTGGCCGCATTTGCCAGAAAAGTTCGGGCACTTTGAAGGGAGTATGCGTGTGTGTGTGTGTGCTCAGCAGCGTTGCCATTTGTCACGTTGGCGCAAATGTGTGTTGATATGAAAATTGCATGAGGTTTGCGTTTGTTGCTGCTGCGAGATATGCGCGCACACCGTAACTTGCTGCCACCCTTCACCCTCTCCGCCACAGTGGCGTCATTTGCTGCGCGCATTTTCGCATTTCGTAAACATAAATTTGCTCTATGTGACATGTGCAAGTGCAGTCGTTTTGCTTCCGCTTTCGCGCGCGCAAATCGAACGCCCACACCAGCGACGGCCGCTATCACCTGGCCGTGACGCCTGACACATGCAGCGCCATAACTTTAATTAGTTTTCAGCAGTTTTTCAATCGAGTTGTTTTGCTTCATGTTTTTGTTCAAATTTAGTTCGAATTATTTGTTATTTAATCACTTAAATGCAATTGCAAAGTGGTTGACTGCAGCCACATAAAGCTTTCACTTTATTGGGTTAAACTGCTCGTTCTCTCTGCTGTCTGTCTTCCCCTTAGTTCATAGCTATGTCTCGCTACGTCTCTCGCTAAAAGCGCTCCTAGCTGACACTTTTTGTTTTGCATGCTGTGCCGTGGGGTCAATGGAAGCTGTGCTATCAGTCTGCAATGCTAATAGTTTCAATTATTCAGTCATTCGCAAAACTGCCCAAACTAAATCGCATTAGCCTTTGTTGGCCCGCGGTGAACGTTTTTTTGATTCAGTGGCTCAGTCAGCCGTCCATTGTCAGCGACAGCTGGACTGCCTGCAGAGTTAATTCGCTGTTATCTCTGGTACATGTTGCATGCGATGGCTGCGGATGTGGCTGCGGTTTCGTATCGTAAATAAAATTATGGCGCGCAAATTAAATCACATACACAAACACACAAATAAGGGCAACTCTTTCTAAAAATTTGTATTGTGATGCTTCAGATGAGTCTGCAAACAGTATAAAATCGAATATGAATGTTCAGTGTTCACTATCGTCTTTGGTCAAGGAGCCCTAGAAGCACTAATTGCCTGAGACTTTAGAGCTAAAACCATAGGTTTGATGCTCCAGTGCCACTTTATAAAGTATGGTAAAAAAATCCATTATGATTATAAGATGGATTGAGTAATCTGTATTTCGCATTATCTAAGTGCAATCGCGTTACGCTGGATGGCATTAGAAAGATACGATTTCGTACTATCAACACTTCTCAGACAGGTTTGTGATTGCTTCACCGAGTTTTGATGGAGTGCGCGTCAAAAAAGACAAAAATACGCCACATTTAAAAATGTTTCTTAGAAAAAGACGAAGCTGAAAAAGTGAATAGTGTTCATGATCCTTCATTTCAATTTCATAGAAAGAGTAGTTCCCGAAAAGGTCAGTCAAAACATGCAAATCGTCGAGTCCCATCGTCAAACCAAACAGTAAGTACCATTTCGATAGCAGAGGAGTTAAACAATGCACAAAAAAATGTCTAGAACCACTCAATCAAAGCTGGATAGAAAAAGATGGCTCGATCTATGGATGCCATACGAGTTAGCACACCTGTTGTGAGGTAATCTCCCATGTGTTTCTTTGGATTCTTCTAGTATGTGTATTGCAGTTGCATTTTCTTTCAAGCAGAACATGCAACATTTGTTTTCCTGAATTCTTAATTTAGCTAGGTGATAGTTCAGGTTGCAATGCCCTGTCAGGTTGTCTGTAATAATCCTCAGATTACTCTTTCACAGACTTATGCTTCCCCGAATTTTCTCTTGTTATATGATCCGATAATCGCCCGGTTTCCACAGTTTCCTTAGGCAGCCTCGATAGCGTAGCGTGAGTGCACTAGACGTCATCCCAGACGTCGTGGGTTCAACTCATACCTCGGGTGCGGTTCCTGCACTTTTCCAACCGACTTTTCTAATTTTTCCAGTTCTCGAAATTTTCCTAACTCTGCAACATACCCAACTCCAAGTTACTCCTATCCCACTCACTCTCACGCAATAGTACGCGAAATTATGCGCTGTGTGGCTGTTAAAAGAAAACAAATATACAGCTACATGCTGCACTAGCGACGCCTGCAAGGGGAAACGGACAATAGCTGAGGTCCCCAACCATTCTGCTGTAACCTCCTCACACAACAGATGGCGCTATGAGCAATAGAATGAAATGACGGAGGCGACGGGGCTGCCATCTAATGCCGCTATTCTTTAGCGGCTTTAGATGGCGCTAAAGAATAGCGGCATTAGATGGCAGCCCCATCACTTAGGACTACCTGTGGCTGGCCAATTACCTATCATGAAAGAACCATACAACCGATTAAAGTAACCAACACAAAGCAATTCTGTCTTGTGGGGCCCCTATGCTCCAGAGAGGAGTGAACAAGGGAAAGTGTTCTAGACTAACAATGGGAAAAGAGGCGCCTCTCCGTGTAATTTTGCTGATCTTTTAATTTCCCCTTAATTCCTGCCTGACCCGGAACCCAGAGAACCCATATCTGTTTGTGGAGAACAAGTTCGTTCAGCTTCTCAGGTAATTCCAACACCATTTTCGAGGAGACCCGGTGCAATCTCAATGTCTTGATTACCCTCTCGTTTAAAAGAAAGAATCCCTAACTTCCGGTTTCGGTATTTCCTCGCTAAATTGAAATAAGCACACCCAAATATGGATGCATGCATGCCCATGGATTCAGAGTATCTTGTTCTCGGCCCGTATACGCCAATTCTGTTACATTTCTCCGTAGAGAACCATCCTTGTACCAAATTTTAATCTATGGTCCATCAGGAATGTCTCTGATATCCCTGCCCAGCTCTTTTTGTTATTAAGTGCGGTTTTGAATCTTTTTACAAAACTGAACTTTAGTGTGATTGTGTTCCTTGTTATTCCGATCTTGAGATATCTTTTTGCGATTTAAAAATCCCTTGGCCCCGATATGATTATCAGTCATCCGTAAGATAGCTTTGTTAGAGGGTTGCATGTGTTGGTGAAGAGGAGTAAACTCGAAACAAACTTCTATGGATGCTGTTGGACACGTTCTCATACATGGACACGCTAATCTCTGGAGCTTACTGAGCGTCTTGATAGTAGTGAGTTGACTGGTTCTATTTACCCAGACAACTGATCCGTAGGTGGTCATAGTAGCAATCATACTATTCATCCAGCGTTTCATGGTACTCTTTAGCCCTTTGCAGAATAAGGCAACATCTATAATATAAGTGTATCACTTATTACTTTGAATATTAAATTTGTAACCATTTTTTCACAATAAAGCTTCAATTTTCCTAAAAAACCGCATGAATTAACCGGTACCCCTATTACTAAGTCAAGCAATGACCATCGCGGTGGAATAATTTGGCGCTATCCCAAACAGTGGCAAAGCCAGCATTGGTGGTTAGTAAAATGTTGCCGTATGTTTGATGGGATCGACAGGGCATCATCTACCTTTGTTGTTCTCCTTTGGGAAACTCTTAAGTCGGGAGCAGAAACTTTTAATTCGAAGAAAGGAGTTGCCCAAAAGGAATCGGCTGTGGTCAATTGGAGATGAATTGTCCTCTATCAGGATAACGACCGGACACAGACATCGATAGTCATAGCCAGAAGCTCTGAAAGCTTGGGTAGGAGGTATTGGCATTTACATTATCCGAAACTGGTACCAAGTGATATTCACTTATGGCAAATAGTTTTGCTAGTGAAAAATTTGAATCAAAAAACCCTGTGAAAATCGACTGTCCCAGTGTTTTGCTTTTAAGGACGAGAGTTTATACGATAGAGGCATAATCGAATAACCTTCGAAATGGCAACAAGTGACTTAACATTTGACACATTTGACTTAAATTGGATCATTTTTCAATATCGTAGGAAAGCAATAGTCATTTATTTTGTTTTAGGTTTTAGAGTTGAGTAGAGAACAAAGAATTCTGAATATTGAGCCCAATTTCACAGAACAAAGATACTCAAAAACTTTGATTTCAGTTGGAGCTCATTCTCTCGCAGCTCAGCCAAAACCAAATTCAAACAGACATGATAATGTTTCCTTTTGGTGACTGTGCTTTCAAAAGAACATCTCGAGCCTTTGGTAGACTCTCGAAGTCTATAAAATACTATGGATTTTGCAATTCATGCAAAGAGTTACACGCACAAAAAGGATGATGGCAAAAATCCTGACCTTGGTCTGTCATTAAGTTTATCTACTTATAAAATTTAAAAATATTCCTTATCATCTGCTAATTACATAAGTTATCCGCGACGTGCTTTTCCCCTATCTCTTTCTCTCTTGGTATGCTTCCCTTTTTTCTTCGCCATCTATCTCCTTCCCTCTCTATCTCCTTCCCTCTCTATCTCCTTCCCTTTCTATCTCCTTCCCTCTCTATCTCCTTCCCTTTCTATCTCCTTCCCTCTCTATCTCCTTCCTTTTCTCTTTATCCCTATTTCCTTCGTCATTTTGGTGCTGTGAAGTGAACTCACAATCTTCGACAGTAATTCTGCGCCCTCTTTCTCTCTTGATATGCTTCACTTTTTTCTTCCCTCTCTATCTCCTTCCCTCTCTATCCCTTTGTCATTTTGGTGCTGTGAAATGAACTCACAATCTTTGACAGTAATTTTGCGCCCTCTATCTCTTTCTCTCTTAATATCCCTCCTCCCTTTATGCTTCCCTCTATATCTCCTTCCCCCACAATTTCTTTCTCTCCCTTTCTATCCTTAATCCCTTTGTCATTTTGGTGCTGTGCTGTAAAATGAACTCACAACCGTCGACATTAATTCTGCGCCCTCAAGTATGCAATGAGTAAGTGCGTCAATAATTTGCGGCATGTGCCAGCAACACTCGTTGCGCAATTTCCTTTTATGATTACTTTTATTTTTGTAGACACAGTGCTGCGCGCCTTTAGAGGGAAAATTAAATTCAAACAAATTTGCAAAAACAACAACGCCAATTAAAGCGGCAAAACATATGCGCCAAAAAGAAAAAAAAACAAACAAACAAACAAAAAAACCAGAACATTTCCAATCAAACGACAAAAAAACAGAACCAAATTGCCAAACTGCACAACAAGAACAACAACAATGAACAGTAAATTTCCATTAAATGTTGACCGTTGCGGCCGACAATGAACTTAACAACAAAAACTGCTGTGGCCCATGTGGGTGCAGCTGTTGCCCAGAAATTGCCTCAAAAAATGCGAAAATCACTTTTTTTCTCAACGGTCGGAAAAGAGTTTGCAATTTCACCTCCATACAAAAAATTTTTTCTTTTACTTATTTTTTTTTGTGATTTGCAGAAAAATGTTAAAAGTCAGCAAAAAAGTTGTGCAAAAAGGCTGAATTTAAAAATTGAAAAACAAAATCAAAAAATATTCGCAAATATCGGCGCAAAGTTGCGAATTCCGCTAACAATGGCTGTGGCGTTGCCACATCTGCCGCTTTGCCTGGCGGCCAGCGTCGCCATTTTTTGTTGGCGTGTGGCTGTTAAGCGGATATAGCGCTCCATACACTCACATATATACACACTCACACACACAGTCAGAATCGATATGCATGTTGACAAATATTTTTAGGTGGCTGCCACGTTTTTGCGAATTTTTACGCGCTGCATTTTTTGCTTGGAGTCAGCATTGTTTTTTGTTTTTGTTGTTGTTGTTTTTATTGTTTTGTGTTTGCATTAATATGCCGAACTGGTGCGGCCGCCCGTCGATAAGGTGTCGAACGCAGTGGCCTAATGCAATATTGGTGGCGGTTGTGGCGCAGTGGCCGCGCCGGTTCAGAATTCATTATTGAAAACGTATTGGCGTTCGGTTTTTTCGGCATTTTCGATTTGCCGCATTGTATTTGTGCTGATATTGTTGTGTTTGGTGTGCGGCCACCGCACCGGAGTCCACAAAACAAAAGACATGATGGCCGCGAATCACACTTCAGTAAATTAAAGCTGCACTGCGCTTGAAGAGAGGCACAACAATTTTATTGTAAATAAATTTTTAAATAATTCAAAATATGAAAAATATTTATACGAAATATTCGTCAAGCGAAATATATGCGAAATTTTTACGACTTTCAAGTTTGCTTAATTTTTTGTGTGTGTATTTTTCATTTAATTTCAAGTACGGAAATGTTTATTGAATACAGCAAAAACGGAAATGCCGCTTTCGTACTTCCATGGAAAATTGTTGTTTGTTTTGTAATTCTCACAGATGATTTTGGCTTTCGTGATGCCTTTTTAATTAATTTTGTTGCAATTAATGACTGTAAATTTGAATGAATAGCCGCCGTAGCTCAGCTGGCTAGTGCGTTGGGCCGCGAGTCAAATGCAACGCCCCAGGTTCAACACTCCGTTGCGTTAACACAAAAAAAAATAAAAGAAAAACAACAATTTTTCTTTCGGTGGCTGTCTTCTCAGCAGGAAATGGCAAACATCTGAGAGTAAAATTGCCTATGAAAAAGCTCCCAACTTGCTGTTCGGAATCGGCATAAAACTGTAGGTCCCTTCGAACCGTGTACAAACATTCACACGCACAAGACGGTTGGTTGCGGGTAGCTAGGCCTTAGTCTCGTAATCGGGCTGTCGTGCCAGTCAAGAAGAAGATGAGCAAAAGGGAAGTTGTTGTCCATTTGTAGTAGAAATATGTATTGGTAGTCATTGTCTAATCGAAGGGGAACGGAGAAACAAAGCAATGCTTTCGGAAAGGGTAAATAAGGAAGCAAGAAAATAAAAGAGGTTTGAATCAGGATAAAAGACGTATCCAACGTTTTCGATCTGAAAATTTCAGTCTTGAGAGTGAAGAAAGATTTGGGTGCACGTCCGATTTCGTTGATAACAAACAGTAAAGTTAAGGGATTAAAACTAAAAGAACTTTGTCAAATACTTTCATTTTCCTAGCATTAAAGTTTGGCAATATTTTCATGTTTATATTTATTATATAATTTTTTTATAATTTTTATTTCAAAAACTAGTCAAGGTTAGGTTAGGTAAGCTGGCTGGGCAAGTTGGTCACGCATAGACCCTATTAGGTCCTTAGCGATAACAGTTAGAGCTTCTTAGTGTTACGTTCTGACGTAAAAGTGTTTGGTGAGAATGTGGGTTGTTCCTAGCGAAGCTTAGCAGCGACTTGATGTGAAGCTGGGGAACCTCTTTTCACCTTGAAAAGAACGAAGATTCTAAGTGGCTAAGTCGTAATCTTGAGATAGTCTCACAGCTTACTTTCCAATATAACGGTATTTGGTATGGGGTTTGAAACTTAATATATACCCGTTGAGTTGTGGTGCTGTCCACAAAAAACATTGTACCTTCGGGTGAAAAGTATTGTTACGAAAATTTCAAGTTCGTTTTGATTGTGTTTGAAAATAAAACAACTTCAATTATTCAGCGCAAAACGCAATCGGAAACTAACAATCACTTTATTTACAGATTTACACTTCGCTTGTATCTACACTTGTTACCACTTTGCTTACTCAACACAGACTCGACTCTTGCGCTGCACGCTGTTGCTTTTATACTAGTTTTCTTATCGCGCCGAAGTTTCTTGCACAACCTATTGTCGCCGCGAACCATGTCTGCCATATCGACATTATAGCATGCCGGCCGTACTTCAAAGTGCATGCCTAAAAGTATGCTTGGGAAAACATTCATACACAGCACAGAGTGACTCATCGTTTCAGTATCATATCGGTTTCACTGAGAGTGGAAAGGCATTTCCCGCTTAAAACTATCGCAATGTTGTCGACAGTTGCTTATGTCTTTCGATGCCTTTCCTGCACTAGAATTTGATTTCTGAACTAAGATTTGATTGACCACCAGTATCCAGAGTAGTAGGGAAAGGACTCAGATTCGTCAGATTCATAGATGATTTTCTTTCAGAAAGCAATGCATTCAAATAGTAAAAGATCTCAGTGGAATCATTTTCATATCTTTGGGCATTTTAGTGTTAAGTGAACAGCACCAATTGACATAATTTGCCCTTCATTGACACTTAAAAGCTATGCTAAGGCGATGCTTTATGAGTTGAAAAAATAAATAAACTTGCAACAAACTTTGCAAACTTGTGCTCCTAATATTTTTGTAGATTCGGTAAACAGCAAAAAGGAACCTTTCTCCATGTGGCAACTTTGTCTATGTGTGGCCATTCTTATGACCCATTCTTAGTGACCTTTCTTAGACCCTTATTGAATGCTTAACAATGTCAGATGGAGAATCGTTTGTAAGTTGTAGTAGTGACTCGTGAGACTACGAGTGCTTTTGGCAAACTTCAGCAAGTGGCATTGCCACTTCTTCTAGTCCGGCGATCTCATGTACACCCAGAATTCCCAAGCGTTGTCTTGAGAAGCAGCGGACATGTTCTAATATCTTCAAAGCTTCGTCTTTCTTGTACTATAATGGGATTACTACATTTTGAATGAATTCTTTATTAAATCATTCAGCGTAGAATGCAGTGGATAAACACAGAACAGATGTCAATCAAAACACCGAAAGCAGTTCTGCATGAAAAAATTATGTTATCTGTTTGATGGCATCTTTTGTCAGCTGTTAAATGGACACAATAATCAAATAACTGCAAACATTGTGAACCAATAATTCGATTAAGTCAAGTAATGGGCAAACAATTTCCTACTTTAGCTAACAGAAGAGCTGTAAATTTTCATCAAAATGAGAATCGCGGCTGTTCATCAAAAGCTGCATCAATTTTAATGGTAAATGAGGGCTCAATTATCTCTCAATACTCACTTCACTTCGCTCTAAAAAATGTTTAGCACTTCAGAAGTCTGCAGAATTATTTGAGTGGAATGTCAATCAATTCTGTAAAAAAAAACCAATTCTATCTTAAAATATTGCTTCAATAAGAAACCGAAAGAATTTCAACACAATGGATTTGAAAATGGCAACAAATACTGAATACAAATGGAGTTCATATTTTAGATTAAATCCTCATTCAAACAAATCTTCATACAACTAGAATTTGTATTTTAGATTAAATCCTCGTAAACTTAAAAAATTAGTTAAACAAATTTGAATTTGATCCAAAAATAATCTACCGTATTTATGCATTGATCCCATACAAATCTGAGTGCGAATTAGTTTTTATATTAATTTCATTAAATTTTTTCGCACATGATATGTGAAAATTTCATTCGTTGCCATAATTCCAAGTGCACTTTTCGCAGTCGCTGCCTTTCGCCCAGTCATTCATTAAAACAATCGAATCGATCTACCTTTTTGCAATGCATGCAAATAATCGTCAGTGAGCAATCACAGCGTTCCATCAATCCATCAATCATTCATTCCATGGTGCTTTTTTTTGCCAACTCCACTTCAAAGCCACACCTCCTTCATTTAATGTGTCAACAAAAACGCTAAGCGTTAGCGCTTTTTTCGCCCTCTCTCTGCGCTGCTTGATTTCTAAATGCAAATGGAGTTGTCGCGATGACGTTAATGACTTGAAAATTTTTGCACAATTTCAATTGTTGCACGCGGCACCACACTTTTGCTGCGCTGGTCTGGTGTGCTGACTGCTAAAGTTTTTCCGCATGAATTTTAATGAAGTTGACAAAGGACAAATGTCTGTGTGTATATAAACTATCATTGTGTATACAGAAAAAAATCACAAAAAAATCACAAAAAAAATTGCAAAAAATATGCCAACAAACATTCAATTAATTTGCTTCAATTTAAGTGCATCCATTTGTTATAATTAATTTTTCATGCCACATACATAAACAAAACACAAATATTAACTGCTCTCGTTTATATTTTAATGGAATCATGCACAAAAATTGTTATATTCAAATGTTATGTGATTTTTATAATTTTTGTCATTTCCACAAATTGCGTTGCATTATTTATGAAATTTCCTCCTGAATAATTTCTGTCGTCTTTATTTGCTGTTGTTGTTATTGTTTTCATGCTAATGTCAGCTGGTGTGGTTTTTCGCACAACATTTGCTGTTGCTGTGCCAGTAGTTGCATTGTTGTCAACCTTATTGTCATTTTAAATTATCATTTTCACGCATCTATGCACATTTACAATGAATTTGGGCTTTCTGCATTTTTAAATGCAATTACTGCAATGTGTTTTACATTTAAATTTTTAAGTTATTTTGTGGCTTTTAATAATACACTTGACTGGATCGGCCTATAAGACCTTAAGCCATAACATCAGTCAACAGTTGGATATTAAATATTAAAGCTTAAAATTATAATAGCAAAAATGCGCTCAACTGTGGAGCAAATTGCAGTGTTTTCCTTTGAAAATTTCCAGTGAGTAATGCAGCCTAAAAATATGCAATTAAAATTACGCCTAAGCATGCAGTAAGATGACTTCCAAAGTGTTGGAGCAAAGATGAAAATTATGAACGAAAAATTGTGTTCAATTGTAGAGCAAATTGCAGTGTCTTTGTTTATAAATTTCCAGATAGTAATGTAGCCTAAAATTATGCAATAAAAACTACGCTGAAACATGCAGTAAGATGACTTCGAAAGTGTTTGAACAAAGCTTAAAATTATGAAACAAAAGTCGTGTTCAACTGTGGAACAAATTGCACTGTCTTTCTTGATAAATTCCCAGATAATGATGCAGCCTAAAAATATGCTTTCAAAATTACGCTGAAACCTGCAGTAAGGTGACTTCCAAAGTGTTTGAGCAAAGCTTAAAATAATGAATAAAAAGTCGCGTTCAACTGTGGAGCAAATTGTAGTGTCTTTCTTAAAAAAAATCCAGTAAATAAATTAGCCTAAAACTATGCAATCAAATTTAGGCTTAAGCCTGCAGTAAGATGACTTCAGTGATTTTCAAAGTATTTAAAAACTAGGAAATAGGACAGGATCCTAGATTATCTAAAAAAGGAAGAGAATGCCACAGCGAATACAAGGTAAACCTGCTAAAATATGGGCAGAAATATCACACGCCATACCATTTAGAACATTATCATTTAGAACATTTAATTGTTGTTCCTTGAACTATGCTTCAAAAGATTGCATTGTAAAGCGCATAGAACAATGTTCTGAATGCCTTCAGTATGTTTGAATCTTGTTTGAGGAATATTTATATAAGGAAAGATGAACCTTATAAGCCAAAAACTTATTTATAGACCCAACACCAGCTGAAGAGTCGTTCCACAGATAGTTACAGCAATGAACTGTAAGGATTCGAGTATCCTTAGTGCAACTCTATGTTCAAATTTTAATGTAGTATTTAATTTTTGAACGCAACAGCTAATTGACTATTTTTTTTTAAGGAATCTTTAATATGTTGCCGCCCTTTTCACTTTTGTGCAATTCCTGAATAAATATAACATTTTTCAAATTATGTTCAGAACTTAGGCAAAACCCTCCCGTATCTAGAGAACCTTTCTTACCTTTTCAGATTTTTCTATCGATATCTACCCATCTTTTACTTCACACAAAAACCGTGTTTTCTCTTTTCAAATGCAATCATTAAATTCGCTTTTTTGTCTTTGCTTTCAGGTACAAAATCGAGGTGGCCGGCAAGAGTCTGCCGGTGCTGACAAATCTGGACAAGGGCCGCTATGGTGTCATTGTGTTTGAGAATCTCGACAAGTATCTGCACATGGACAAGTGGAATCGCGAGCTGCTCGACAAGTATTGTCGCGAGTACTCGGTGGGCATTGTGGGCTTTGTCAGTCCCAGCGAGGAGACGCTGGTGGGCGCGCAGCTGCGCGGCTTTCCGCTCTTCGTGCACACCAATCTGCGGCTGCGCGACGCCAGCCTGAATCCGGCCTCGCCGGTGCTGCGACTGACGCGCGCCGGCGAGACCGCCTGGGGCGCGCTGCCCGGCGACGATTGGGCCGTATTCCAGCACAATCACAGCACATACGAGCCCGTCGAGTGGGCGCAGCGCAACACGCAGGACTATCCGTCGGACAGTGGCGGTCAGGTGCAGCTGCCGTTGACCACCGTGCTGCAGGATCACGGCCAGCTGGACGGCATACAGCGCGTGCTGTTCGGCAGCAGTCTGCGCTTCTGGCTGCATCGGCTGCTCTTCCTCGACGCGCTCTCCTACCTCAGCCATGGCCAGCTCAGTCTCAGTTTGGAGCGCATGTTGCTCGTCGACATCGACGACATCTTCGTGGGCGAGAAGGGCACACGCCTGCGGCCGGACGATGTGCGTGCGCTGATCGCCACGCAGAAGATCATTGCCGCCATGGTGCCGGGCTTTCGCTTCAACTTGGGCTTCTCGGGCAAGTACTATCACCATGGCACGCGCGAGGAGAACCTGGGCGACGACTTTCTGCTGCAGAACGTGCACGAGTTCAACTGGTTCTCGCACATGTGGAAGCACCAGCAGCCGCACCTGTACGACAACCTGACGCTGCTCACCGCCGAGATGCAGCTGAATCACGCGTTCGCGCGCGAGCACAACATTCCCACCGACTCGGGCTACTCGATATCGCCGCACCACTCGGGCGTCTATCCGGCGCACGAGATCCTCTACGTTGCGTGGAAGAAGGTGTGGAACGTGAAGGTCACCTCGACCGAGGAGTACCCGCACCTGCGGCCGGCGCGACTGCGACGCGGCTTCATACATCGCAACATTATGGTGCTGCCGCGACAGACGTGCGGCCTCTTCACGCATACCATGTACATCGATCGCTATCCGGGCGGCCGCGACAAGCTGGACGAGTCCATACAGGGCGGCGAGCTCTTCCAGACCATCGTCTACAATCCCATTAACATCTTCATGACGCACATGTCCAACTACGGCTCGGACCGGCTGGCGCTCTACACCTTCCAATCAGTCATCAAGTTCCTGCAGTGCTGGACCAATCTGAAGTTGGGCTCGGCGCCGCCCATCCAGCTGGCCGAAATCTACTTCCGGCTGCACCCCGAGGAGGTCGATCCCGTGTGGGGCAATCCGTGCGACGATCCGCGCCACAAGAAGATCTGGTCCAAGACGAAGAGCTGCGACTCGCTGCCCAAGTTCCTGGTGATCGGGCCGCAAAAAACCGGCACCACTGCGCTCTACACATTCCTCTCCATGCACTCCGGCATCGCCAGCAACGTGCCCAGCCCCGACACCTACGAGGAGATTCAGTTCTTCAACGGCAACAACTACTACCGCGGCCTGGACTGGTACATGGACTTTTTTCCCGCGGAACCCAACACCACCACGACGCGCTACATGTTCGAGAAGAGCGCCACCTACTTCGACGGCGAGGCTGTGCCGAAGCGCGCGCATGCGCTGCTGCCGCACGCCAAAATCGTCACCATACTCATTTCGCCGGCGAAGCGCGCCTACTCGTGGTACCAGCATCAGCGAGCGCACGGCGACATCATCGCCAACAACTACAGTTTCTATCAGGTGAGCGGAGGGCAGAATTGTTGATAAGAAACAAATTGTGAGGCGAGATAATTCGATGACTTAGTACAAAATATTTGTTGAAATCTTTTTAAATGTATTTGTTGGGCATTTATTAAAAATTTATGTAAGGCTTCTTATTTCAATTTCAAAATATACCTGCAAGAATTTATATTTTTATTTTTGTGACCACTTGACAAACCTCTAAGTTTAGCATAAATTTCAAAATGATTGAATCTGACTGCATCACTTGCAGACACTCAAGAGCGCGCATAGTCTGTATGTATGTGTGTGTGAGTAGTGCATTTTGATGGCCATAAATAAAGTTCATGCATTTTGCGCATGCAATGCTGTGGCAAAATTAAATTCAGCATAAATCTTTGGCTGCCGACAGACCGAAAGCGTGCGAACTTACAAACTGGCTGGCAAAGACGCTCTGACAGCGCGTTGAGCCTCTGAAGTTGTGCAGTTGGACAAACGGATGCGGCAGTAGTTCAACATGTGTCGGAAAGCAAAAGTGGCGAGTAGACAAAGAGACAGACAGACCGAGCGTGGACAGTTGGCACGGACAATGGCGGACAGACAGCCAAATGTGCCAACATGAAAACCTTAGTATGAACTTTTGTATGGCTGTGGCAACTTAAGCTGACAACCTGAACATATGCGCATACACACACACACACACACTCACGTGTACAATTGCATGTCCAAATAAATACAGTTATCAGCACTTTCACACACAATGTGCACATTGTTCACACATGTGTCCCAGCAGGAAAAATTCTGGAATTGCAGCTCTTCAGCTATTGGAACACATACCAAATGAATCGAAAATAAAAGTAAAAGTCTTTTATAAATGCAAATAAGAATTAAGTTTTAAAATCATTAGATTTAAAAAAAATTTAGAAGTTTAGGAAGGAAAATATTTTATAAATAACTAAGAAACAAGCATCCTTATGCTAAATTTGAATTAGTTATTTAGCACTCGAAATAATTTTTTGTTTGAAAAATTAAAAAATTACTTTTATTTTCGGTACCTGGGACACACACTGAACCACATTTTTCCGTAGTTTTACCAAACGCAACACGACTGTTTTCAATAAAGGCTACAGTCTCCAATGAAGATCAGAGTTCTTAGTGACGACGACAATTTTCAATGAAAATGTCAGTTTTCAATGAAGTCGAGAGTTTTCTTTAAGGCGACGGTCAACAGTCGAATGCAGTCAAAAGTCTTCAATGAAGATGACAGTTTTCAATGAAGACAAGAGTTTTCAATCAAGGCGACAGTCTTCAATGAAGTCAACAGTCTTCAGTGAAGATGACAGTTTTTTTTTTTGAAGGCGAGAATTTTCAATGAAGACAAAAATTTTTAAGAAAGATTATAGTTTTCTGTGAAGACGAGAGTTAACAATGAAGACGAGAGTTTATAATGGAGACGACAGTCTTCAATGAAAATGACAGTCTTCAATGAAGAGGACAGTCTTCAATGAAGATGACAGTTTTCAATGAAGATGAGAGTTTTCAATCAAGGTGACAGTATTCAATGAAAATTACAGTTTTTTTTTAGACGAGAGTTTTCAATGAAGTCAACGGTCTTCAATGAAGATGATAGTTTTCATTAAAGGCGAAAGTTTTCAATGAAGACAAAAGTTTTTAAGACGATAGTTTTCCGTGAAGACGAGAGTTTTCAATGAAGGCGACAGTTTTCAATGGAGTCAACAGTCTTCAATAAAGTTTCAGTGAAGACGAAAGTTTTCAATGAAGACAAAAGTTATTAACAAAGACAATAGTTTTCTGTGGTGACGAGAGTTTTCAATGAAGACGAACGTTTTTTAATGAATGATGATAATTTTCTGTGAAGACGATAGTTTTCAATGAAGTCAACAGTCTTCAATGAAGTTTCAGTGGAGACGAGAGTTTTCAATGAAGACAAAAGTTTTTAGAAAGGACGGTAATTTTCTGTGGTGGTGAGAGTTTTCAATGAAACCAAAGGTTTTTCAATGGTGGCGACAGTTTTCAATGAAAAAGACAGTTTCCAACGAAGCTGAAAGAATTTCAATGAAGTGAACAGACTTCAATGAACTTTCAGTGAACACGACTGTTTTCAATGAAGACGACAGTTTGTACTGACGACAACAGTTTACAATGAAGATCAGAGTTTTGAATGACAACAGTCTTCAATAAAGACGACAGTTGTCAATGAAGTTGACAGAATTCCGAGAAGTAATTGAAATTAATTTATGCAAAAACTTTAGTAAACATTTGGTTTCGAGTTACAAAGTCTACTTCAGGTTATTTCTACTGAATGCTCCCAAATTGGCGTAAGTCAACTTCGTAGAGATGCAAAAAAAGTGTTACAGGGTTTCCTCTGAACTCTGATTTCCACTCTTTCTGCTTGCTTTTGATGCATATTTGTGATTGCTAAGCTTTTTGAAAGTTGAAGAACTCTTGACACAAATATTGACTGTTTCAAATATTGACTGTTTCAAATATTGACTGTTTCGAAGTTATCCAAGATGGCATTTTAACCCAAGGAATTGAAGATGTCTCTGCAAATATTGCGTTGGTTCTTTAAGAATAAAAAGATGCATCCAGGGCCCAGTTTCATGAGTGTTGAGGGGAAATTTTCGCAGGTAGATCATTTCACAGTTGTGCAGTGTGGATCAGACACTCTCTCTCTCTCGCTCTCTCTGTGTTGCGTGGTGCTCTGACGTAATGCATCATCGGGAAATGTATAGGTTTAGCGTTGGAATGAGTTAGTCGAGAGAATAACCGGACTGATGGCATCCGATTGAGCAGTTACCAACAACATATCTTGCGAATAGAGTTAGTTACCAACCAATTTTATGAGTGTTGAGGGAAAATTTTCGCAGGGAGATCATTCCAGTGCAGTTTGGATCAGAAACTCTCTCTCTCTCTTTGTGATGCGTGGGGCTCGGATGTAATGCATCCACGTGAAATGCATAGGTTTAGTGTTGGAATGAGTTAGTTGAGGGAATAACCAAACTGATGGCATCAGATTGATCATCTCCGCTGAGCAGTTACCAAAAACATATCTTGAGAATAGAGTTACTCATGTCACATTTCGATGCGGTTTCAAGAAGTCAGTAGAGCTGTCCTCAAGAAGCTTTGTTAAATGGTTTTGAATAGAAGTGGAAAAGACAAGAATAATAATTAATTTTCAATATATGAAAGAAAAGACGACTATATCTAGCGATCAAATGGATGGTCTACAGGTCTCTACTTATTTTCACCTGAGTAGATTAGTTAGGTGTTGAAATGTACGACTCAGAAGTGAGAAACTAAGGCCGAGCTTCTTAGAATCAGTTATCAGTTTATGCATTGTGCGTCTCCTTGTTTTGCTAGTTGAAGAAAACTGCCTTTCTTCTTTAACCCAAGTATGACTTATCTGCTTCCCTGTTTAACATTTTGAAGATCGCATTGAAAAATCTTATTTCTCACATAGGGACCGGCATTTTGTTTGATTAAAAAAAAATCGTTTTAAAATGAGGCTATGCCCACCGGTGAACAAGTGGTCCCCAGGTAAAACATGTCGTGTGCCCACCCGTGAGCACGCGGGCCAGTAATGTTGCGAAGTGACTCACCGGTGGACATGAGATCTTCAACGTGTTAACTGTAAAACTTGATGCTTAGAGCAAACCAGATACATTCCTTACGAATCAGGAGGTAATACGAAAAGTGTTTGGATTGGTCTCTGCTGAATTCCTTCATCTCTCTTTGTTCTTTCTAGTTTTAACTCTTTCCGTGTAAGATTGAACAGTCTTGTGGGAGTCCTATGCTCCAGAGAGGACTGAACAAGGAAACAAAAATTTGAAATCTTGAAGTTCAAAACTTGTTTTGTCCATGAATGGTTATCATATATAACCCTTATGTGTGTGAAGGGGTGTACCCAGGTACTCAAATCACTTTTATATCGAATCATAAAATATACTTTTATACTACTGAGAGCTTTTAAACTAAGCAGAAACGGCAAAATTTCGTACACTGTGAACAAAAAGTTAAAAATTAAAATTAAAAAGCTACAATTTGTCCCGGGTACTTCATCACACGTGAAGGGTGTTTTTTTTTCAGCACACACATTATGGTTAAATAGTCAACTGTAATCACGTGTCATTGAAATATTTCTATTTAAAAAAAAATTACACAAAATTCTTGTCTCATTCAGGTTTCGGCTCAAACAATTGGAACATTTAATTTAGGTTTGATTCAAGTCTGTCGAGCTTTCCCTACTGGGTTTTTTTGTGGTCACATTGCGTGCAATTGCACCACTCACATGCGCACACACATTTACACATCCTCACACACACACTTGCTCAAGTGGGTGATAATCCTTTTGGACTAGTTTTCCACCTGATGGCCAAATTATATGCATTTCGAGTCCATTTAAGTGTAATTTTGTGTTTTCCTGCAAGCCAACACTAAACCACACTCACTCACTCACTCACACACACGCACACACAGACACACGTTTAAGTTTGTGTGTAAAAGTATTTAGCAATATTCTGCAGCGTGCCACTGTCAGCTGGCAAACAAATTGCCAGCTCCATTGAAACGAAGAAACGTACACACACATACTCTCCCCTCCTCCCCCTTTCGTGAATTTGCATAGCAACGTGAGCACTGTTACGTTTCCGGCCAATGTGGCAACGCTCCTTGTGGCTGTGGACTCGTGTGCTGTGCTGCCACTGAAGCGTAATTATGTGCATTTTCCCTCGAAAAATTCACACCTTGCGCCCTGTCAACGTTGCAGCGACAGTTGCCACCAACAACGCAGCCGCCACCTGTCTCGCCGCACTTTTCGTCTTCTTATCGTTTTGGCTGCTTGCAACAAACCTCGACGTACAACTTTTCCAATTCAACCTCAAATTGTGCACAAACTGTAAAGCTTTCCGCACGCCCAATCGCTGCCAGTCAGTCAGCTGCACTTGACGCTGCTGCCTTTCTCGCATTCCATGTCGCCCGTTTGACAGTGGTGTTTCGATTCGATTCTAATCATTTTTGCGTGTCTGTTGTGGCCACAAATTCACAAATTGAAATGCGAAAATTGCAAACAAATGTTGCATATCTTTAGGAGCGCTGTAGCAAAATTTGCTTTGTGGTCGCCTGTGTCGAGTGCAGTTAACTTTTTAGTCAGATTTACTTCATGTAAAATTTGTATTTTTGCGGTAAATATTCAGTAGTAAATTTTGTTCGGTATTCAATGCTTCAATTCACTTGGCACAACAACAACAAACGAACAAACTCAATCATTGACATTGGTGTTTTCTTAGAACTTGATTTGCAGGCATTGCGGCAGCAGAAGTGTGCAGGTCAAGTTAACAACTTCAGCCTGGCTGCACCTTTTGTGTTGGCCAAATTAATTTCGAGTTAAATTCATTCGATATACAAATGCCAAAATAAGCATATAGCGAATTTGGTCGACTGGGCTTAAAGTACCTTTAGTGCAGCCACTTGCAGTGTTACACTGCCTCCGCAATCTGACCAGACGAGCATTTCCGTTTGCCGGTTTTGCTTAATTCGAACGAATTTGACTGCATCTTGCATTTGCAGTCCTCATTTTGCGGGCAGCTATTTTGCCACAATCATTCTGTAAATCGTTTTAATTAACATCAATAATCATCACGAATCGGTTTTGAATCGTTCTGTATTGCAAGTGAATGAACAGAAATTGACAATAAAATTATTAAAGTTTCGTTGGTGAATGCAGCAAAGCGAATGCTGACGTTGACGTTGCGGTAAAGTTAATACTGCAACTGCACTTTGATAGCGCAGATATTGATTTCTATTTGAATTAATTCAAATGTTCTTGCAAAACTATGCTTGCAAGTAGAAATGGCGCAACTAGAATGGAATTATTTGCCTACCTGAAGTTATCAACGCACTGCATCAAAACATATGTTGGCAACTATGGAAACGAATCAATTTCTTAAGCTCCAATTATGACCAGCAAATCGTGTGCAAATACCTGAAAGCAATTTGTGTCTTATAAGTGGTTTAATGCCACCGAAAACCTTTTCTTTTTTTGACTATGCTAATGCAATCAATAGTTTTACAGATTGACAGAAGTTTGGAATGGCAAAAGAGACATTGAGGCGTCTTGTGAGCAACGCATCATATCCTCTGTTCCTGCTTTGCTATCTCAACACAACGTTTTGTCACACTTCCGGTCTTTTAACTTATTGAAGACAGGTCTCAGTATAAGGACTGAAGTACGCGTTGAGGTTTACCAAAAGCACTCACATTCTAAAGAATCACTATTACAACTCTTAGCTATATCCTTCTCTTTCCTTCACCTGGTACAGCTTAGGACCCAGAGTACCAACAGGAGTCTATGCGTGGTCCATTGGTTAGCCAATTGTACCCACTTTTCTCATACATGGGCCATAGGTTCGAATCCTAACTCGGGCTGGTGGAACGCTTGTCTACTTATATTGCTATCCACATAAAGCAGATGAGAATTATAAGAATCGCGAAAGTGTGTTCTTTGCAGGTAATGGCAAAACCTCCAAGTATGTAAGAATTTTGCACAAGCAATTTTATTTTTCTGGGGGAATCACAAAAACCCATAAAATCAAATCAAAAAAGTCTGAAAGAAAAAACGTATCAATGAACTATAGCTTTTGTATGCCTGTGGCGAAAGAAGACTGTTTTTCATTATGCGTTTTCATTGTGTGCTCAGTTACATATATTAATCGATCTATCCGTCAATACTTGGAAATACTCGTTGCTTCTTTTCCGACTCCTACTCGGTGTTCGTTGCTTTTGTTTGATACCTACTCGGTGTTATTTGCTTTTTCTCGATACTTAGTATTCGTTGTTTATTTTCGATATCTAGTCGATGCTACCTACAAGGTGTTCATTACTTCTTTTCGATATTTACTTGGTATTAATTACTTCTTTTCGATGTCTATTCGGTGTCCGTTTCTTCTTTTCGATATCTACTCGGTGTTCCTTACTTCTCTTCAAAAAGTACGTTGTATTCGTAGCTTCTTTTTGATACCAACGCGGTGTCTCTTACTTCTTTGCGATGCCCATTCTGTGTCGTCGATTCTTTTCGATACCTACTCGGGGTCAGTTGCTTCTTTTCGATACCTACTTAGTGTTCCTTGCTTTTTTTCGATATCTACTCGGTGATCGTTGCTTCTTTTCGATATCTACTCGGTGTTCATTGCTTCTCTCCAATACCTACTTTGTATTTGTTGCTTCCCTGCGATACCAACTCGGTGTCCCTTGCTTGTTATTGATATTAACTCGGTGTTCGTTGCTTCTCTCCGATACCTACGTGGTCTTCCCGGCTTTTTCCTGCTTTCTTTCGATACTTTCTCGATGTTTGTTGCAACTTTTCGATAGCGACTCTGTTTTTGTTGCTTCTCTCCGATACTTGCTTGGTGTTCGTTGCTTCTCTCCGATACTTACTTGGTGTTCATTGCTTCGCTTCGATACCAACTCAGTGTCCCTTGCTTCTTTTTGACATCTACTCGGTGTTCGTTACTTCTCCCTGATACATAATTGGTATTTGTTGCTTCCTTTCGATACCAACGCGATGCCCGTTGCATATTTTCGATATCTACTCGGTGTTCATAGCTTCTCTCCGATACCTACGTGGTCTTCCTTGCTTTCTTTCGATACCTTCTTGACGTTTGTTGCGTTGTTTGATTTTTGATATCAACTCGGTATACGTTGCTTCGTTTCGATACCAAATCAACGTTTGTTCGATATCTACTCGGTGCTAGTTGCTGCTTTTCGATATCTACTCGGTGTTCGTTCATTCTTTTCGATACCAGATGCGAGTGAAAGTATCGATATCAAATAGGTATCGAAACACCACTTCCTGGAATATCTAAACTCCCCTAAAAACACTTACTGTGCAGTTAATTTTCACATAAATTTAAATGTTACACAAAATTTCAAGTAATGGCAAACTAACTACGAAGAGTTTTTTATTTGTCATTTTTCTCTTTACTATACCTAAGATCATTGTTGGAATCATAGTTGCTAATACTTAAATTATAAGACTCGAAAGAATCTTGTGTTGGCATATCAATTTTTTAACAAAGGAAATTAAATGAAGTAAACCTGAATAAAAATCATAACAATCGAATCGTATCGGTTTGACTTATATTAGTAAAATCAAAGTCAAGATTCACTGAAAATCAAACTCAAACTCAACTGCACAATTGGTGCATTTAGGTCTGAAAGGGTTATACAAAGGTTTTGCATATAAATCTTCATATATGAAACTTCTCCACAATGGGCATTGTATCAATCAATTTTTATCACTTCATATACACAGAAAACAATCCAAGCTCAACTTCCGTTTGTCCTTTTCAAATCATCCTTTCGATTGTTTTGCTCACAAACCACACAAAAAATAATTATTTTGGCAATAACCTCAAATTCACTGCTTGGCATTTAAAATTCAATTTCATTTCACACTTCCTAACCGATTTGCTGTTGTCAATTTTTGCAGGTGATCACCGCAACCGATTCGGCGCCGAAATCGCTCAAGGATTTGCGCAATCGCTGCCTGAATCCGGGCAAATACGCACAGCATCTGGAGCACTGGTTGGCCTACTATCCGACGCAGCAGTTGCACATCATCGACGGCGAACAATTGCGCCTGAATCCGGTGGACGTGATGAACGATTTGCAGCGCTTCCTCAAAATCCAGCCCCCCTTCGACTACTCGAACCATTTGCGTTTCGATGCGAAGAAGGGTTTTTTCTGTCAGATTGTCAGCGAGAAGCGAAACAAGTGTCTGGGCAAATCCAAGGGACGCCAGTATGCGCCGATGGACGAGCGCAGTGCCAAGCTGCTGCAGCGGTGAGTGGGGAGTGTTGAAATGATGGGCGGTTAAAAATGGAGAACAGGTGGGAATAGTGAACGAATGAAGCCATGACGGGGGGAAGGGAAGAGAGTGTGTACAAAGTGGCCAAATGCCAGACTGACTGCCTTTTTTTCTGTCTGGTAAAACAATGTGGGTTTGTGCTATTTTTGTTTTTATTGTTTTTAGTTTATTTTTTCAAAGTTTTTGTAGTTTGTTTTGTTGCAATATTTTTGGTGGATTTAGATTTTAGCGCCGTGTTTTTTTTTTGTTGTAGTGTGGGCGGCAGCTGTGCATTGTGGCATTTTAGTTAAAGTGCATTTCACTGTTTTCTAAATTGGTTTTCGCTTTTGTCCAACGTTTGTTGTCTGTCTGTGCGTTGGTCCGTGCGGCATTGTGTGCGCTTGTTTGCATGGCGCAGAGTATTTCGTGCGATTATCATTGGCAGACAGAGCATCCTGCACATCCTGCAGTGACCGCCATCGCGCTTCGTTTCGTACAATCCTTGCACACGTTTACCTTTGCATGTATTAATGCTGCCAGAACAATGCAGCCGCTCGTTTCATATCCGCTCATAAACCAATAATGTAAAGTTAATTAAAATGGCATTAAAATTATGACTTTTAATTAAGCGCAGTTTTAATGCGCTGAAAACACCAACGAGGCAACCGGAAAGCGCCAGAGACGAGGTTAATGAACGTTGAATTAGTCGCTTTTGGGTTAATTTTAAAGCATTCTGAGGCGATTCGTTTGAATGTTTTTCATACTATGAACACAAACTAATCGGTTTATCTTCTTTTCGCACAGCTATTACCTCAGCCACAACACGGCCCTGGTCAAGTTGCTGAAGAAGCTCGGCTCGCGTCCCATACCGCAGTGGCTGAAGGATGACCTCTCGACGGGCACGTGATAGCTAGTAAAGTATCGCCGACTGCAAACCAAGCTGCGCAAGCAACTGCAGCTGGTCTTCGTTGAGCTCAGCGCTCACCATGCGGCCGCCGGCGATGTCGACGCCGAGGCCGAGGCCGACGACGACGCCGACGATCCAGACGTTGACGCACACGAGCCGCTGCAGTATCGACATCACAAGCGCAACATTTGGGCGCACATGTAGCAGGAGTTATAAGGCAGCGAATAGTGGCCGCTCCATGCGGTTTTAACGCACTCAACAAGTCAATATTTACTTTATGTAAACAATGATGCAAACTATGTCTAAGCATGTAACACATAAACGTAGTAAATAACTAAATTGTAGTCGTATCGAAAGGAACATTGCAGTAATACGAAACGAAAAAAATGCTATCAAAACACCAAACAGATTGTTAGACTAAGTTGGATATGTGCGTGTGTGTTTGTGTGTGTGTGTCTGTATGTACATAACGGCAGCAATGTATAGCAATTTATGTATAGTTGATGCGACCTGTGCGAGGTCGGCCGACGTCTGTCGTAGTTGTCTAGACTAAGTAATAAAAATATAGAAAATATGTTCGTTAACATTAACAATAATTCCAATTTGTAGCTTAATTAAGCCATTTACTGTGTAAGAATAAATTAAAAACAAAAACCAAAACCTATGTAAAAGCAGTGTAGCAAAAAAAATTAAACCACAACAGCAATAACTAACTACTATGTTACATAGATGCAACAAACATGCCATACACTCAGTTCAGGTCATTTGCAATATGGATAAATTGATTACATGTACGTGCAGCCAATGCCACCACAGCGTCGACCAACACATAGCAGCTTCAACTGTTTTTCAGTATCCAAGTGGCCCAGTAGGTAAATTCATTTGCATTTGGTTGGCCGATTTGGCCGTCATATGCACTTTTTTAAATTCAAATGCCATTGACTGATGAAACATCATTATGGACTTCAGGCCATTTTCTTCTTGAAGGTCTGTTTTGAATACGAGGATGAGAAAGATCCTATAATCCACCATCTCCGTGGCCGTAAGGAATAACAGCCAAAGTCGAGTTAGGACAAAATTGAGTTATTACCACCATTGCATTCGTCGTATTCAAATGTAGTACTACACAAAATTCTATGGCTTTTGCTCATAAAATGAATGTTTTACGCCCAAAAATCTAAAATGTATCTAGTGTAATCTAAAGCAAATTCCAAACTTAAAAGTGCTCTCCTGAAAGCTTCATAAAATCGACTTTCGCTGTTATTCCTTACGGCCAAAGATCTATGCCACTGCCTGGCTCTTTCTAGACGAAGATAAAATTCCATAGATTCTCTCTACTGACTCACCTCAGTTTCGTCAACATCAGAGACTTGTATCCTCAAATCGAATTGGGTTGTCGTCGCCTCAGAAAACGAATGTCGTATGTACCATTGAGTCTAGTAAGACAAACGACATTTGTTTTCTGCAAGTCGAAAAACCTACACAACCTCGCCTCAGAAAACGAATGTCGTATGTTCCATCGAGTCTAGTAAGACATACGACATTTGTTTTCTGAGGCGAAGTTGTGTAGGCTTTTCGACTTGTAGTAAGTCAAAACCTCCCCTTGTGGTCTTATAACGAGCCCATTTCGTGACCTAAGTGTGTCTTTCGGCAAGTCGCATGCTCAGACCTTAACATGACCTGCCGTATATACTTTATTGAGTAAAAAATTTAGAAATATCCCAATTTTCAATAAGGTTAGTTTTTCTCATGGGATCTACTGACTTTTGTTCCGATTTCTTTAACCCTTTCGACCCCGAATGTCACCATGTTTCTCGATATTACTTTTTGGTGTTTAAATCATGAAACTTTTGCCTAAGAAGTATGCACACGACATTTGAAGTCGCCACGCCTCTTTGTTAGAGTTCTAAAGCTATTTTACCTTTGAAAATTTTGAGCTTAAAATGGGTTAATTAGATTTTGTATCAATATCCTTTAATTACAAAAAAACTATTTAATATTTATGGAAAAATACAAAATTATTACTTTTTGATTTTATTGAACCATTACACCGGCACACAAAAAAAAAGTGGTCTGTACATTTGACTAGACCCACCTATCCTTATGTATTTCGGTGCGCTGAAACCGAATCCGAGTTCAGTTTTGTCCGTACACCCTCAAAATTTTGAGTGAATTGCAAAAAACTGCCATTATTTGCGATTTTTAGCCATTTTTTGCAGTTTTTTGCAATATACTCAAAATTTTGGGTGTACGGACCAAACTGACCTCGGATTCGGTTTCAGCGCACCGAAATACATAAGGATAGGTGGGTCTAGTCAAATGTACAGACCACTTTTTTTTTTTGTGTGCCGGTGTTATTAAAGAAACAGGGTTTTGATCAAACGAGCCCAATTCGTAGACTTCAATTAGAACACAAATTTTCCCTGATATCGCTTTTGAACAATTGTAGCTTACAACCGTTTAAATACATTTTGTATCAATATTTATTTATTACAGAAAAATTATGTAATATTTATGGAAAAATAAAAAATTATCCCTTTTTGATTCATTTTAACCATTATTAAAGAAACAGGGTTTTGGTCAAACGCGCCCTTTCGTAGACCTCAATTAGAACAAAAAACTTTCCCTTATATTGCTGTAAATTATTGAAAATTATTTTGTGGAAAAGAGTAAAATTTTTGTAATTTGCTTTGAATTCACTTCTTAATTTTTAATTCTATTTTAATTTGTTGGTGCCTACTTAAATTTAACCCATAAATCAATCGTAGCTTTTGCCATAAGATGACAAATAGGTAAAGTTTTTCTCATGCAACTTTGGGTCGAAAGGGTTAGGCCGTTTCTGATTTTGCAATTGTTTGAAATGCCATTTGTTGATTTTAAATTTCGATTTCGATTTGAAATCGCACAATTTGTTGCACATGCCTCTATGACTTTATGTTGACTCCTAAACGGAACTGTCTTTCCTATTGCTACGAACTCAAAATGTTCAACAAAAGTGATCTGAAAAGTGTGTGAAGTAACAAAGATACAAAACATTTCTTCCTCAAATTCATTGAGCTACATAGGCTCCCTGTAAGTCTACACACTTGTTCCAGCAATCCAGCTTTTTAAATCGTTTGAAGATTAATCGACATTTTTCTTTGTAAAATAATTGTTTATGAAAGTGATGGCCTCATTATTTTTTCCGCAATTTTTATAAATTAAAAGGGAATCGCATTTGTCTCTGGGAACAACAAGTTTCATAGACAGCAATTAATAAAAACTTTGATTTATTGCACAAATTGTGCGTTGGAAAAGTTCATTGAAACTAGTTTTTAGTCCAATGCGTGTAGGGCTGTTCCATAGCTAATTCTCGATTCAATATGTCACGAATTCATTCTTTGGACCTTTTCAAAGACAAACTATCTTTTGCACTTTAATTCGGCAGCAATGAACAATGTTAGTGTCGATGGTTGTAGTTTTTGTAGGATCCGAACATTTATGGTCTCTCACGCTAGATCGGTCATGTTTTTCATATCTAAATCTTAATTAAATATGTGACAACAACTTTCTATGAACATATTCAAAGTCTCTACTATCTCTTAAAATTTGATTCAACAGTTGTCAAGCATCATTTGGTGCACTTGAGCCAAGTTCTTGTAATTTGTTGCAGTTTTTGTACGATCCGAATGTTCATTGTCTCTCAGGCTAGATCGGTCATGTTTTTCATACCTAAGTCTTGATTAAAGATGTGACACACATTTTCTATGAACATATTCAAAGTCTCTACTATCTCTTACAATTAAATTCAACAGTTGTCAAGCATCATTTGGTGCATTTGAGCCATGTTTTTGTAAGTTGTTGCAGTTTTTGTACGTGCCGAATGTTCATTGTCTCCCAAGCTGATACGGCTAGATCTAAATTTAGCTAAATTCTGGTTCAGTGTTCCTGTACACAGCTTCCAATTGACTTTCAAATGTTAATATTTACTGTCTGCTCCATACTCGATTTGCTTTCATTTTAACAAAAACCTTAATGTGAAGGTTCATTCAAACTATTGTCAAACAACAACTAAAATTATTGAAATTTTCGTGAGTGCCTTTCAAACGAAGCACAAACCAATTACCGAAGTTTTGTTAGCGTGTGCTGACATCCTCATGTCGAGATGTTAAATTTGTCACACCAACTTTGTATATGGTTAACTAAAAACCTACGAGAATCTATATTCAAGATCAAAATTGAGAAATTTGGAACGTAATAATGGGTTCTCTACTTAATGACAAATGACATCAACAAATTTCTGTTCTCCCTAACAATCACTTTTTATTGAATAAGGCTTAATTATGATTTCTTTGGCCATTCCAACAACACATTGAAAGTCTTATTTCCACAAGTAAAACCATTTTGGAGTGCTTTGGCCATTCAAACAACACATTGAAAGTTTCATTTCCAAAATTTAATTAGAATAGAGAAACCAATGTAAAACCATTTTGGAATCTCCTCTGTAGGCAGTCAACTTTGAATGCAGTTTCAGCTAAAATTTAGTACCGAAACTATTGAACCCCAAAGCATTGTTTATGGTCCATCACTGTTTTCCATCGCAGCTTTTTCCTCCTGGGTGGCTTGGCAGCATTATGCAAATTAACCGAAAAAAACAGCAAATACATGTAACACAAACTTCAACGCAGTTGCCATATTTCGCTGACATGGTGTTTTTTCCGTTGTTTCATTGTATAAATAATAAATAAAAAAATAAGTAAAACGGCTACAAAAGTTGCATAAAATTGCGTGTAAAGCAGGCGGCAAATTGACATTGTTGTTACTTAATTAATATTTTAATTTAATTAATACGCTTTTTGAAGCTTATGCATGTTCACAATTAATGTAGACAAAACGAAATCAATAATCAACAAACACACAGCTAAACCGCAAAGCCGCGAGATTTATTAGTGTGTGCGTGCGAGCAAAAGTTGTGAGGTCAGAAAATATTTTACCAAAAGAGATTTAATGTATATTTTGCAAAATTTAAACTGATTTATTTTCAAATGCAACGAGAGCAACTCAACAAAATTGTGCATAGTTGACGCTTTGTAAAAACGATGTCGTTGTTAGAAAAATGTCGTCAAAAAATGTAAATTGCTTTGAATATAAAACTGAATGCACTCAATGTCAAGAAGAGATAAATGTTTTGCGTTAGTTTTTTTTTTTTAATGGCGACTAAATATGACTTCATTTGAATGAGTAAAGTTCGAGTTAAGCTGCTCTTGAAGGCAAATAGAAAAGTGTTTGTATGTATAGTTTGTTTGTATAACGACTGACAATGAAACTGTCAACATTCTTTGTATTGTGTAATGTAAAGCAATAAGCAACAAAACAACAACAACAACTACAGTAATAATAACAAAAAGCCTAACCTCTGAGCCTAACCGCAACAGTCATGAGTCGTGTATGTTGTATTTTGTGTTATGTATAGTAAAATCGACAGCGAAAAATAATAAAGTGATTCATTTCTAAAAAAATTTAAATAAAAATTAATTTGCTTTACTTAACACTAGGATGAGCGACTAGTTTGTAGGCGCTAAGTGGAGCAACTGGGCCTGGCGAGGCCCGTAAGCGTAATCAGCTATTCCTACGATTTTCGCCCAGTTAGGCGTGGCATAGACAGCTGATACTTGGCGCACGTACTCTATGATAGTATAGCTATGTGTCGATGTAATTATTTGGGGGGATTTCTTAATAGGGTGGGGGGTTGAGGTGCCCCAAAAAGTAAAACTGCTATTTGTATATGGCACAACATTTAATTAATTAATTTATTGATTAAATTCAAATCAACAAAAAAAGAGACAGTTTACCTGCAGGACAGCCATGGCATAAAAATAGTTTATTTACACAGCCGTGTTCAAGGCCCATGAAATTTTTACATGTTTTCGTAAATATATGAAAAATGTACCTAAAATGTACGTAAGCCGTTAAACAAAAATTATTCAAACACGAGAAGCCATGTTTGGTGACTCAATTACAATTAATATGTGCAGTGGCGCACGCAAGGGGGATTATAAAACCCTTTATTTTATCTGTTTGTTACAAAAATTGCGGCTGGAAAATGTTCTTTCAAATAATGTGGCAAATGGCAATTGTAGGAACTGTCCGTCCCAATAAACGGTTTGTCCCAGAGGAGTTCAAAAAGTCGACGAATCGTAAACTGGAGGAAACATTGTTTGGCTATTACAACGAGCAAGTTTCATTGTGCTCATATGTGCCAAAAAAAATAAGGCAGTAATTTTGCTGTCAACACAGCATTATGTATCCAAAGTTGACAATGCCAATAAAAGAAGCCTTATCAAATTTTGGATTACAACGAAAATAAAGCAGGTGTCGATACTATGGACCAGATGCTCAGTAGTTACTCGTGCAAGCGTGGCACAAACCGTTGGCCACTTTCCATGTTTTATAACATATTAGATATTGCTGGCCTGGCATCCTTTATTGTTCACGATTCGTTGAAACGATCACCCAAAACGGATAAACGTCGTGAATATCTAACGCTTTTAACGACTCAGTTGGTCACTCCTCACATGGAAAATAGGGCAATGAACAGTCACGTTAGCCGCTGGCCTAATATCAGTGCAGCTATGGCGAAATTTAATGTTTTTGTAAGTAATTATTAAAAATAAACTATTATGCATTGTTAATTCTGTCTTTATTATTACAGACACAAGCTTACTACCCAGCCCCAAGCACATCCGCACGACCAGACAAGAAACAACGAAAGGACTGTGCATGGTGTAAGCCTCAACATGACAAAAAACGGCGCAAAACCTTCTTCTCGTGTAACTCATGTAAAAATTTCATGTGCCTTGAACACGGCTCTGTAAAAAAACTATGTTTGTGCCATGGCTGTGCTGCAGAATAAACTGTCTCTATTTATGTTGATTTCAATTTAATCAATAAATAAATAATTTAAATGCTGTGCCATATACAAATAGCAGTTTTACTTTTTGGGGCACCTCAACCCCCACTCTCTTAAGAAATCCCCCCAAATAATTACTTCGACACACAGCTATACTATCATAGAGTACGTGTGCCAAGTATCAGCTGTCTATGCCACGCCTAACTGGGCGAAAATCGTAGGAATAGCTGATTACGCTTATGGGCCTCGCCAGGCCCAGTTGCTCCACTTAGCGCCTACATACATAAAGTGGTCATGTTTGTTCTACAAAATTTATGCAAATAACCTCTTGTTAGTTTCGTTTCGTTTAGAAAACATTAGCGATAGTTGGCATAAAATATTTCAGCGATCAGAGCTAAAGAAACAATTTGGCGACTACTCAAAGTCAAAATGGGCCTGGAAAAGCCCAGTTGCACATCCTAGTGTTAAGTAATTAAAAATTAAATTGATTTTAGTGCCACATTTGTATGTTTATGCTGCTGTACAATTATTTTGCTCATCTAATTTTTTAATATAAATGTAAAAACGAAGACTAAGAAGAAAAAAGGAAGTGCAGTCTGTTTCAATTCCATGGAACAATGAATGAATGATTTTTCCAACATAATTTTTATAAAAATTCATTGGCAGCTCCCCTCATTTTTGTCTTTTTAAAGCATATCTATTTGTATTCGCAATTCTTATTTTGAAAAAATATAGCAAAATCATAACTAAACTAATTGCGCTGCAACTTTCAACATAACTTCACCTGTTGTCAGACTGTTTGCTGTATTTTAGACCTAATTTGTATACTAAACTATGGTTTTGAACTGTGTTTTGATAATGTGATTTGTATCCATGTCTGCGTTACCAAATTTCACTGTTTGCTATTAAAATTAAAAATTAAAAAATTTTAATTTAATTTCGTTAATTTGCGGCTACAACTTTTTGGTACAACTCTTTTCAATTCGATTCAAAAGTTATGACCCGTTCTGACTATGTCATATATGGTGTCATATTAGGTCTGTTTGGCAGAGAATAATTTGTACGAATTTGTACAAATTTGTAACAATTTTTACTGGATCCTGTTTGTTGACGCCAAATCTCCAGTAACGAGAGAGAAACTGAGAGCGTAAAGTGGCAGTTCATTTCGTGAGAACTTGCAAGTTTTTACTGGACAAATTTTGTCCAGCAACTTTTTGCCAGTAAGAAGAAGAACAAGAAAAACATATGACTGGCTGCCATATGAAACATAAATGTTGAAAACATTTGGAGGCAAATAGAAACAGCAAAGAAATTGTGCATTCGCAAGTCTGCTGATCCACAACCGTCTTGCTCAGCTTTACCCGCTGAAGCTCAAAGGGAAGAAGTGCAGATTGAGCGCAACGAACTATTTGCATTTTGCATTAAAAGTCTGATTTAACTTAATTTTCCCTACCACTTCAAACCTCAAATGAAACTTTTAGATCAGCTGTTTCGTTCTTTAACCCTCCTGTTTACACCCTTTTTGCTGTGTATTGTGAGTGAGCCAAGTCCCAGTGGTGTAACCAAGAGTTAAAACTTGCAAATTCTTACAAATTGCTGTTTGTTTACTTTTTTGGATATTTTGATTTTAGGGAGCATACGCTGGCTTACTCTCCTGATATTTTTTACTGGATAATTTTTACTGGAAATCTGGCCAAACTGACCTATTAACTAACGATAAACACTGCCATATATGTCATGTTAGTCCTATGTCACCAAATGCCTTCTCATTGCATGGCAAAAACTGATGAAAAATACATATGACAAGGTTTGCCATCGATTGAAGTCAAATTTCGGTGTCAATCGACTGACATGCCGTTCTCACTTTGATAGTCAAATACGATTTGACGTCATATTTTCAAGGTGAACAAATGTTATTCGAAAACAGGAACACTGTGGAAACGAGTGATAGTGTTCGAGTTCCGCACAAATGCCGATCGTTCTCATTTGACTGTAGTTTTGTATGGCAAATCGTAGTCATACATGCAGGCAAACGCAAATGACACCATATATGACAACCCGTTCTCATTGAATTGACTACAAAATGACACCATATATGACATAGTCAGAACGGGGCATTATGCAGCTACTAGAACAAAATTAAGTACATTCTATGTCACAACTTTGAAAATCTTCAAGTTGATTAAAGTTGACAGTTTTTATGTTCAAACTCATTCCACATCACTGCTTAATTTTAGGCAATTTCGCGCTGTTGACAATATTATTTAATAGTTATTTTCAATATAAATTTTTACAAAATCTACTTATTAAAAATTTTTGAGAATGTTGCTTTCTTTTATTTACATATTTTAAATTTAACTAAAAAAAAACAAATTTGCAAAAATTCAGTGTTTGATTTTTATGTTTCATAAATTGATTTGAGGGAAACACATTGACGACGACAGCAACACAGCATGGAATCTGAACGTTCTTATTTAGGCGATTATTTTTATGACCAGCGACTATAGTTGTGGCTGTCGCCAAGCTTAGAACTGCTTCTATTTCGTAGGCCAAAAAAAAATCAAAATTACTGTTTTTAATGGGTTTTTTCATACTTTGTCTAGTTGCTTTGAACAAAAATTACAGATTTTTTAATACTTCAGCAAAAAATTAGTTGATTTTTTTTAATATTACACATTCCCATTTGCTTTAATTGATTATAGAACCAAAAAATGGATATACAGTGGTGTCTGGATGTAGTGAACTAATTACTGCAAGGCCTGTTTACAGTATCGAGGTTGTTAACTATATCAAGGTTAACATTTTTGTTCAAAAACTCGTTTTATTTGCTCAAAAAACACTTTTGGTTTTTTTATTTAAATTTTTTTCAATATTTAGAGGCTCCATATCAAAATTTGGGTGTTCACTATACCCAGACACGACTGTATACGATTCTTATAATTTGTGATTATGAGCATTAAAAACATGATTGTGGTTGCTCCCGCTTTCATTGTAATCAAGAAGTTGACTAAACGGCGACGATTGAAGCCGACACCATCTTGTAGTTGTGTAGCCCTGTCGCTGCAGTCTTTAATGCTTTCGAACCATCAAGCAATTCCACACAAACTTTATACTTTTGGCGCAGTAGAAATATCAAGTCAGTGATTATTTTAAACAAAAAACTCTACTTTTATATCTTTTTCATATTAACGCATTGCTGCCTAATGGGTAAAATTTTATCCATGAAAACTGACTTTTTAAAAAAATCACAGAAAAGTTCGTGGTAGAGATATTTCAAAATTATTGATAGGGATGGTTGGGGGAAAGATGGAACTAACTTAGTCTAGTGGAGGTCACTCTAAAATTCCGCCATCTAGCTAGAGTTACCAGACTCCAAAAATTGTGAATTTTCCTTACAACTTCACAAAAATCTGCCTTCTAACTCACCTGTAAACAATACTTCTTTTGTTCACGTGTTTAGCTGATCACTTTAAAAAGTATGGAAAGCTACCATTGCTGCCTAATGGGTACAAAATACCCAATGAATATCTCAGCAACGTCCAGAGAGAGAAAGCTGAAATTCATAATTCATCATTTGAATTCATCCTTCAAATATCATTTTGGGCCAATTCCAGGTCTTGTATGAAATTTTATCAAAATCGTATGGGCGGAACTGGTACCCGGCAGCAAAAACAAAAATCAACTTGTTACGTTTGAAGCAATTAACAAAACTTATACTTTTATACTTTTGCCATATTAAAAAAAAAAAAAACTTTTAATTAACTTTGTTCGGAGTAATAAAACTTAAATTAAAACTTTTATACTTTTGCCGTAACTTAAAAATAAAAATCAAATTCTAATGTTCGAAGCAATTAGACTCAAATTTTACTTTTATACTTTTGCCATAATTTTTAAATTAAAAAAATAAATTGTTCTAAGCAATAAAACACAAACTTTCCTTTTTTACTTTTGCCGTAATTAAAAAATAAAAATAAAATTTCAATGCTCCAAGAAATTAGACTCGAAATTTACTTTTATACTTTTGCCATTATTAAAAAAAAAACATTTAACATTCGAAGCAATTAGACTCAAATTTTACTTTCATACTTTTGTCATTATTACAAAAAATCAACTTTTATTGTTTGAAGTAATAACACACAAACTTTACTTTAATGCTTTTTCCGTAATTGAAAAAATAAACTCAACTTTCAATATTCGAAGTAATTAGACTAAAATTTTGCTTTTATGCTTTTGCCATAATTAAAAAAAAAACTTTTAATATTCGAAGCAGTTGGACTCAAATTTTAAATTAAATTAAAAAAAATTATTTTTTTTTTCTTTTGTCATAATTAAAAATAAAATCACCTTTTAAAGTTTGACGCAATAAAACACAAATTTTACTTTTATTCTTTTACCATAATTAAAAAAAAATCAACTTTTAATGTTTTGTTTAATGGTTAAAAAAAAAAAATAAAATCAATTTTTTATGTTCGAAGCAATTAGACTCAAATTTTATTTTTATAGTTTTGCCGTATTCGAAAAGTAACACCGACATTTTATGTCTGAAACAATTCAACAACATTAGTTTTATATTTTTTTCATAATCAAAGTAATTCAAATTTTGGATGGAAATAAAAACAAACTTTCATTTATACTTTTAATTAAAAAATTTAATTTAATTTAAAAAAATAAACTTTGATTGTTTGCAGTTAATAAACAATAACTTAAGTTTTATACTTTTGCCTTAAATACAAAAATAATAAAAGTCGATGTTTGAAACTATTTAACACAAACTTTTTTTTCATAGACAAAACAATTTGTTTTTAATTTAAATTCAATTTCGCAGTCTTAAATTTTTCGTTTTAATAAAATTATGGAAAATACTATTTTGCGTTTTTTGAGTTTTTCAAATTATTTATAAAAAAAAAACTTTGCTCTGATACTTTTGCCTTAAATAAAAAAAATAATAAAATTCGATGTTTGAAACTATTTAATACAAATTTCATTTCTATATTTTTTCATAGACAAAACAATGTGTTTTTAATTTTAATTTAAATTCAATTTCGCAGCCTTAAATTTTGCGTCTTAATGAAATTATAGAAAATAGTATTTTGCGTGTTTTAAGTTTCTGAAAATATTTATAAATGATTAAAATGTTCAAAAAATTTAATTAAAATTTTTTTTCAATTTAATTTTTTAATTTTTTACTGTAAATTTATTAAAAATTATTTTTACCATATGTTTCTTGATGTACCTAAAATTAAAAAAAAAATTCTAAAAATTGTAACTAAATTGTTTTGTACTCTCCAAGCTGCATTTGCTTTGCTTTCTTGCAAAATTATTTTCAATTTAAAAGCTGAAACTATTATTTGTATGCTTTTTTTTCTATCAAATAGTATGTTGTATGCTTTAACAATATTTTTAGAATTTTTAATGTCGTAAAAAAATTATTTTTTGTAAAATTTTATAGAAAATTTTTGCTTTCTGTTTTTATCAAATTGTATGTTGTATGCTTTAAAATTATTATTTAAATTTTTAACGTCGTAAAATAAAATCGTTTTTGTAAGATTTTGTGTAAAATTTAATATTGCACTTTTAATTCTGTTTCAAGATTTTTTTCTAATTAAAAATTTTTGCAAAAACGGCTGAAAATTTCTTTTCAAGATTTCTACTTAAATTTAAAAATTATTTTAAAATACTGCCATTTTTTTTTAATTTTTATACCTTCTAAATTATTCAAAATTTGGCAAAAGTTTATTTCTAAAATGTTTACATTCAATTTAATTAACTAATTATTTAAATTACATGTTTGAAATTAGTGCAAATCAACCCTGTTATGTCTGATTTTCGCTTCTTCTTCATAATGTTAAAAATTAATTTTGACTTCGAATTCTTACTCAATTTCCTACACTGACATTAAAAACGCGGCCGCCAAAAGCATTGCTTACATTTGCAAAATAATTGAAAATCATTTAAAACATTTTACACCCAACATAAATCAGCGAATAGTCATGTTTGTAAATAAAAGTTGTATGCAAAAGCCATAAAACAAAATAAAATGCAAATAAAATTAAAATCATGCAAATAGAATAAATTAAGCTGTGAGAAAGCCATTATATTTTTATACCTCAAAGCAAAGATCAGCAGTTTGTTAGCTTTCAGCATTCGCCAATTTCGAAATATTTTTTACTCTTCAATATATTTTTACTGCTTATTTACTTTATTCACTTGTCAACTGCAAACCTCTGAGCTAATTTTATGAAAATTACCTAAATATGAATGACAAAACAAAAATTGCTTATGCTGGCTGCATTTTTGGGGGCGTGGTGTGGCCGCCTTTAAGCTTCGAAAACAAAGTGTGTGTAACGTGTAAAGTATATTGCGAGCGCTAGAAGTGTAAGTAGAACACACAACCGAACACAAATATGCAAATCAAATGCAAATCCATTTAATAAAACACAAACATATTCATAAAGAGACAATAAAAATGAAAATGCAAATAATTAAAATGAATAAAAAATGATTATTGTAAAATTAATATGAATGCGTTTGCTTAATGTTTAGGGGAGAGGGGGCGGAACTGAGAATTGGATTAGCTGTCTTAGGTATCAAAAACCAGGAATCTTATTCGTTGGTCTTCTCTTTCTTTGATTTAAATGACTTTAACCAACAATCTAAACGTTTAAGCGTTGTTTTGAAATCAACATTGAACCAATGGATCAATAGACCGACCACAGTTGCCGCTGTTGGAGACATTATAATAGAACAAATTGAATGTTGCAGACAACGATACCAAATCAACTGGCACCAATGCTTCAAAACAAATGTTTCTGTTGCGTCCCTCTTATTTTTTCAAGGTGAAATTGCAAATTTTTGGTAGGTATTTCGGTAGAAATTTGTTTACAGATTGATATTTCTTCATTAAAGACTGTTCTCAGCTGCAGCAAATCTCTCAACGAGACGTTCTAAAGAACTCCTCTTATTTAACAGAGCCCAGATCAGACCCATGATCGGTGTCCTTACGTGTCAGGCAGTGACGTGAATCGGCACCCACGCAAAAAGGATGGGGCTGTTTTCGAACGACTTCTGTCGCAGCTGTTTGGACGAGGAGGAGTAAGAAAATATTCCTCACTTCCTATGTTACTGTCCTGCTTTATCCAAAAGAAGGCTGACCTACTTAGGTAACTTCTTCTTCGGAATTCTAGAGGATCTAGCTGATAAGACCATACGCCGTCTACTAAGCTTCGTTAATAGCTCCAACTGGTTTAACGAGTGAGCGAAATGATGCTCGATCTCATGTGGTATCACAATGGGCCGCCTGGTCTAAGTGTGCTCCTCCTGGAGCAGCCACACCTACCTACCTACCTACCTTGATATTTCTTTTAAATTGATTGAGAAACTGTTAAATGGTTATAGAAAAATGCTTTACAGAGAAAGTGCTCAAGTCAGAAGGGCAGCCAAAGGGGTGTTTGGGTGTCAAAACTTAACATACAACTTTTTACGCATAACGAAAATTTGAATATTTCTTCATTTACTTCAGCCAAAATAAAAAAAGTATCTAAATTAAAAGAAAATATCAAATTTAAAAGTTAGAGTTTTCTGCTTCTTCTTCCTTAACTATGTCAAGACATACCATTAAAAAAAGTGTATACTTCTCTTCTTTAAACTTTAATAATTAGTTTATTAATTTCGTGTTTTTCCTAAAACTTCAAACAATTCTAAGGACCAACAAACAACGTATTCTTGAAACCACAGAGGGTTCAGACGTCCACAAAGTAGCATGTTGCCATAAGGCTACAAAATAGCGAAAGGGTTAAGGAATCTGCGATAATCACCAATTTCGTTTCGCTCCTATGTTGTTCATCAACGACAGAAACATACTTTCACTTTAAAAGCAATAACTTTGCTTCCAAATAATATGCAATTTTGACTAAAAATCGGTAAAAATTGTAAATTTCCAATTTTCGTAAATCACATAGAGGTGGCGCAACCAAAAGTTTAAAGGTTCAAATGCTCTTTTTACTTTAGAACGTTTAAATTTTCTAACAAAAATATTTTAAACCCCTCATATGAACAAGTTAAGACTACGCTCCTGGCTGAAAAATTCTAAAATTTGTGATTAGGTGCACAAAAAATATGATTGTAGTTTGTTGCTGCCGTTTTCATTGTAACAAAGTAGTTGAATACGCGGCAACGTTTGAAGCTGACGTCATGTGGCAGTCGTTTGTTCCTATCGCTGGTGTCTTCAATGTATTCGGGTCTTTAGACACAGTAAAAGTCCTCGAGGCGATCCTCTCTGATGCTGCCTTTTTGCAGCATTTCAATATCTCTACGTCAGTTCACAACTACTTATTCTAACAAAAAGCTTTCCCACTACTCTCACTATTGTAGCTTGTGGTGAGAAGCTTGAACGTTTACTAAACGCTAATAAAAACTTTGGCGCCCTTAACAGTTGTTGAAGCTCTTTACATAAAGCTTTAGATTACGGCACTGTAAACAGAAGAAGCAATGTTTAAAGTAGTGTGAAATATAACAGAAACAATATTTACTAAATATTGCGGACAAAAGTTCATACAAAAGTTCTGAGTTCAGAAATGATAAACACTAAAGTTGACTTAAGGCTTAAACTTTAAAAAGTTAAAGTTAAAAGGTTAAACTTTAAAAAGTTAATGTTAAAAATTGAAAACGTGCTGCTCAAAATCATTCTTCATTCATAGACTTAAGCAAACAGAATTGGACAGAATTGTAATTGGTAAGTAATTGTAATGAACTCGTGTTGATAAAAAAATTTCAGAAAGTGGCCGTAGAAGAGCTAAGAAGAGCTCCGCTTGTCGCCAAGCTGTGAGTTTCTACACCAGTCAAGTTACTCAAGTAGCCCACTGTACATTCAAGATTGTAATATGTTATCCCCGACTTGTGTATATAGAGTAACACAAAATTTACATACATATATGTTAATAACTCTTCAGAACTTCAAAATGCCGGTCAGAATCTGCTCCAATGATTCAACTCCAATGGTAAAACAACACCAATGCTATCACTCAATAAGAGCTACAACAACAAATTCCTATTGGGCAAGTTGAGCATAATAAAAGTTGTTCTCAAGCTATCGAATTTTCTTGTTCATTGACATTTTATTTTTTAGATCTTTTTGTCAATTAAATCGTATTTGTTTTTATTTACTTTTATATCAGAATTGAGTTTTTTCTAAAGCAACATTTTCTTCGAAAAATGTGTGCCTCACCTGATGATTTTGTGATTAGGCACGTTTTGCTTCTCACAATGAGTCGGATTCTGTGCTTGAAAATGTGAATAAAGAAGAAGAAAACCAGACACTCGGCTAAGTCAAAAACAACATTCTGCTATGACAACAACAACATTCTGCTAAGGAAACAACAACGCTCGGTTTGAGCTTTTTCATTCGACAGTGTCAGTTGAGAACACAACGTTTGTGTTTTCTCAAATGACAGCCGCACATTCGAATAACTAGCGTGCTGCCACATTAACAGTTAGGAAATTTAAACAGTTTTAATATTGAAATATAAATAATAAATAATAATAAAAATCAAATATAAAAATAAATATAAAGAACTAATGGTTGAAATATTGTAAAAACTAATATTAAATTAGTGCAATTTGCAAACAAAAATGTTCAATTAACCCAAACAAAAGTTAATAAAAAACATTGTTTTAAGTTTTAATTAATATTAAAATATGAAATATAGTAAATACAAACAAAGAATTAAGTAATTAAAGTTAAAGTAAGTATGAATGAATGAAGAAATGAATGACAGCAATTTGCAAACAAAAATGTTCAATTAGCCTAAGAAAATGTTCATTAAAAGAAATTGGTTGATGAGCTTTAACACTTATTTATGAATTAAATAATTATAAATTGAGAATGGATAAACTAAATAAAATTAAAAATGAAAGAAATAATGAATAGCAGGCACTTGCAAGTTAAAATGTTTAATCAACCCCAACAAATTTATAAAAAGGAATTTATTAATTAAAAACCTATAAAAAAATGTATAAAAAGGATTTTTTTTTATAAGTTTTAATACTAAAATATGATTTGTAATAAATATAAATTCACAAATGGTTGCAATAATGGATAAACTAATGAAAACTATGAATAAATCAAATAACGAATGGCAGCAATTTGCAAAGTAAACTGTTCAATTAGTCCAAATTAATTTCTTAACAAAAAAGCATTTTTTTTTCAAAGTTGCAATACTAAAATATGAAATTCAATAAAAATATAAACAAAAAATCATTGAAATAATGGAAAAACTAATAAAAATTTTGCATGAATAAATAATTGCAGGATTAACGCAATTAAAACAAGAAAAAGTTTATAAAAAGCAATTTTTAAAAGTTTTTTATACTAAAGTATGAATTATTATAAATACAAATAAAGAATCGATGAAAATTTTGAGTGAATGAAACAATAAATAACAACAATTGGCAAACAAAAATGTTCAATTAAAAAAAATCGTTTATAAGAAAGTATTTTTTGTTATTTTTTTCTGATATTTTAGTAATTAATTTAAAGTAAATTTAAGAAAAGCTTTGAAAAGTTTGAGTTTTTGAAGGATTTGCATGGTTTAATTTTTTCAAGGCCAATCAACAATGTTTTTAATTTCGATTTTACAAAACCAATACAACTGTTAACCGAAATCAATAAAATTTAACTAGTTTTGACAATGAAGACTCAAAATATCATCTTTATGAATTCGGTTTGGGTCCGGATTCAGAAAAATATTTCTGAAAGTAGAGGGGTTTCAAAAAGTAATTCTTTAGTTCTTTAGTAGTTTTAAAGTCGATCCTAATATTTCGGGCGGGGAGGTGGCTTCAACCCCCAAACCTTGCCCCACTGAATCCGGCACTGATGCACGCAAAAACATCAAAAATTTCGATTTCAAAAGTACCCACCGTAGAAGTTTTCTTCAGACCTTTTCTAGACATTGAAAGATCGTGTCGCGGTTTTCTACTGGAGGCAGTGTATCCCGAGCTCCAATTACCACATCAAAGTCCTTTTTCGCCGGAGCTTCTTCGTCCATACAGGAGACATGGCCATCTTGAAATTAGATATTTGTTATTTTAGATTTGAAAATTGTAATTAAAAGGTAAAATAAAATTTCTAAAATGTTGTTATTAATTAAGATCTGTCAGATATCTGAATATCCCTTAAAAATTAAATTATGATTTTTTTATTTTGTATTAATAATATAGTTTTGTATTTTTAACACTTGCTACGAACAAAAAGGCATTTAGAAAAATATTTGTTTAATACTAATAAAAAGGCCTTTGATATGGTTGTAGTTTAAAAAAATTATATCCTGGTTTAGTTAGAAGATAATTTGATTTGATTTGTATATTTGTATATATATGTTATCGAGGTTAAAGTCAGAACTATGCATGAAAGTTAATGTTTTATAAGAAGAGGGATAACTCATCTGTAAAACCTTTGTCAGACCGATGGCTATTGAAGAAAGTTTAATGCTTATACAAAAATAGACATATGAACGGCTTCAGTCTTGAATATAGTCAAAGTCAAAGTTTTTATCAAATATACGGAGATGTATTTAGGGTTTTGAGAACACAATTTCATTTATTAGAATTTTTTTTGTTCATATGAGACAAATCTCATAAATTTCTGTTCCTATTCTTTTCTGTTGACATGGATTTTTTTTATTATTTTGTTTTCATATTTATTTCTCAAACGTAATGAATTCTTAAAATATTCATATAATCTTCCGATATTGATGAAATTCCCCAGAAATACATTTCCTCAAATGTCCACTGTAACTGAAAGTCAGCATTCGAAGTCGTCATTGAGTCGAACTACTTTCTCTGACCGGTCTTCAAGTTCAAATATTTTGTATAGCGTTTCGTTTCCAGCCTCGAACTACTATTTTGAACTACTTCTACTACGAACTATTTTCTTTGAGCTGTGCTTAAGTTCAAATTTTTTCTATAGCGTCTCGATTGCAGCAGAGTTTGTAAACCTGGATGCATGGGAAATTACATTCACTGCGCTCTGAATGTCTTGGCGAAAATATTCAAATTTTATTGACACATTTGATTCACTTAAACAAGTGTCCACCTTTTCCATGTCTGCTTGGACGAACCTTTCGCTGTTCTACGCCCCGATGGCCTTGGAGCTTTTGCGAAAGCTTGCGCCGCTGCGACTCTATTACAATCCTCTACACACCCGTTGCCACTCGTATTGTGACGAGCGGCACGAAAGGGTGGCAGCACAGCGTCACAGCAGACACATTCGACTGTGGCGACACACAAACTTTTGATGAATTTCAGAGTAAAGGAGAATATATTTTTCTCAGTTGTTTGCCGTTTTCCGTTGTGCCAACGTTCGGTGCGTGCCGGAGATACGCTTAACGTCGCACCGCTGAGCTACGCGACAGCAGAACAACGAGCCTGAGCGTAGCTGCCTTTCGCGCGCCACTCCCCTTTCCCGCCCGTTCGGTCGGTCGGAGCGCTGTGCGCTGTGCGCTGCTGTGTGTGTGTGTTGTGCGTTCGCGTTCGCTGCGGGGGATGCGTGCACTGCACGTCAGGCAAAACGGCCAACAGGCGAGCTGCCAATATAGAAAAGTGCTAACAGCGGAGCGAGCAGGCTCGAGTTGCTGAAGGAGTCGTTGTATATATATATATATCTATATATTTTTTTAATATTCTATGATTTTGTGAAATTTGTGTCTATCGGTACGTCGAACAACAGTCGAGACGACAATTAGCGTCGTGTGGCGTGTGCGTGCGTGCGTCTGTGTGCCAAGTGGGCGCTTAGTGGGCGTGTAGACGAACGAGTGCAAGGTGGCATTGTCCGGGCGGGGGAAATGGCGCCGGGCGTATGCGTAACAAGTTTCCGTTTGCTGATGCGGCGTCCGGATCTGGCTGGCCAACTTAGTCGAGGGCTGCGCCTGACCCCAGCCGGAACGTTGACAGCGGTAAGTGCACAAAAAAAACCTCGCCACTTCACTTCCTCCATCGACTAGTCGCGCGAGTGTCTGCCGGCGCCGCAAAACCGCTCGAAGCTGTTAACGTGCTAACGTTTGTTGTTGTTGTCAAAGCAGCTGCTTCCAGCGTGAACAGGGTGAACGGCTCTCGACTCGACTCGTTAGTGACATGCAAAAACCATGCCGGCCGCTAAGGAATATTGCTCGACTTGTAATTTTAATTGCATTGCAGCAAAAGGTCGTTGCATGGGGCCACGCGGCTGCTCGCCAACAAATGTCAAGTGTATCTATAATTGCTACAAAGCCAGCGACAGCGCCCCTCACTTCTTCACCACGCGCTTGTCAAACCGTTGCAGCACAACTCAACTCGATTCAACTCGACTCGGCGCTGCAGCGTTGCTCCAGCGCTCCAGCCAAGTTGAGTGAAGCACTGGCGAGAGCGCAAGTAACGAGCACGTGAGCGCTCCGTTTACTAACGGGGAACCTCATTGCGGCTCTGGCTACTTGTTAAAAATGTTAAAAGTAGCTTCTTCCTTTTGAAAACGCTTCTACTTTAAAGACTTATCATGGCTTGCTTCATCGGTGAAACAATGCTTTGAACAGCAAATGAAGACTAACTTAACAGCAGCCTTCAAGATTGAGCCAAAGCTGCTGGCTGCTACAACGACCCCTTAGCACAGCTGTTACGCTTCGAGAAACAACCAGTGATTAGTTTTTTGCTATATACATATGTGTTTTGTTCGTTTGTTGTTGCGGCAATGCAGTAAATGAAAGTATATATTTTTTTGACTGCCAAGTAATGGACGCGCATTCTTATCACATTCAACGCTTATCGGCGCTGCAGTTCTCAGCAGCAGCCGTCAAAGCGCAGCGAACGTGCATTTGCATTATATGAGAATGTGAGATTTTTATTGTTAAGGTATTTCCTACATTTGTGAAAATTTATATAGTACAGTGAACATAGTCCATGAAATTGTAAAGAGTGACATTAAATTTTCACAAAAATTAGGGGTATTCACAGAGATGGGGATGGGGATTTGCGATAAATATTTACAAAATCACAACTTTTTACAATAGAATGTGAATGTTTTGTAATTTTTCATTTTTATGAGAATCAGGTTGTTTTTCATGGAAGACTTACATACGTCAAAACAATGCCTTTAAATTATTCAAATTTAATTCGAAAATCTGTCCGTTTAAATGTAAAATGCATAGGAAGCAGGGACCGAAAATAGCGGTTATTTATGAAAATTATATTAATAGTAATTATAGTAAAAATTACTATGAAAAAACGGTCATACAAATGAGTTAAATATACCAATACATTTCTTTTCGCACCGAGAATCAAACTTAGTAATAACGTTTTTTTGGAATTATTATGGAAAAATTAAAATATAAGAATTATTTAGTATTTAAATTTAAAAAAAATTCTCTAGTAACAATTATTTTTGAATTTTTCATATAAGTCCACAAATAACAGTTTTAGATTTTTATTTTAGTTGCCCTTTGATAACAATTATTGGTGACTTTTATTTAAAAAAGTCATCAATAAAAATCATTCAGTGACTTTTATTTTTAAAGTCATCATAAAAAATCATTGTGCCTTTTATTCATAAAACTCATCAATAAAAAATCAATCAGTTACTAAGCTGTTTTTATGCCTCGACGAAAGTGGGGTTTTTGGACATTTTTGTTAAAACAAAGTTTGAATGAATTTTTTTTTGTGTTGGTGTCTTAAGCAAATTTGTTGGTCGTTTAAATATCTACAAACTCGCTGAAGAGAGTAAAGCGATATTCGGAACGATTTAGGACCTATTAGCATTTAAACGTTCGAAGACTTAAGCGACGAACTCGACTAAAATGAGCAAACTTCAAAGCCGAATTTCTCATAAACTAGAGCCAATCCAGCCAAACGGCTGGTGGATCTCAACTCAGTATACCTGTTTCTGTAGGTCGCCCCCATATCTGAATTTTCAACTTGCACTGTGAAATTATTCAGTGACTAGTTTAAGTCATCAATAAAAATTAATCAATTACTATTTAAAGTCATCAATAAAAATACATCAGTGACTTTTATTAATAAAATTTGTAAATAAAAATCATTCAGTAACTTTTATTTTTTAAGTCACAATATAAAAGGCATTTTCATTAATTCATGCAAAAGTTATGATTCTTTCAGAAAACAGAATTTTCAAGTCAAGTCTTGTTAGGTCGATCAAGAATCTATGCATATTCATTTCGATATTTAATGAATCCAGTACGATTAATATAGCAGATATATTAGCTAGATATGTTAGAAAAAGTTGTGCAAACCCATGCCAACAGAAAAAGTTAAAGCCTGGAATAATCGGGTGGTCTTTAGCCCAAAAGTTGATTCGAATATACTTATAAATGTTGACGTTAAACAATGCAACCAGTTCTAATGTGATTCTCTGATGATTCATCAGGCAAAGATCTATAAAGTCTCTGTCTGGCCAATGTTTAACAATAAAGTTTTAAACACAAAAATTGCAATCACTCTGAGCATTTTGAGTTTTTCTACCTCTTTACTTTTAAAGAAAAACACTTTATCATCCTTTATAGTATATAGTTTTTTTAAGTAGCCGGGATTTGATTCACCTTGAACATAGTGAAAGGTAGAATGACGTCCTTTTTTTCTGTATGACGAAACCAGAGAAATTTCAAAAGATTTTCTGTCATACCACACAAGTTTGAAACTGTGAATCAGAGTGCAATTTGAGGGTTGTTGGGTTAATGTAATAGAGAAACTGCTTAACGCTAGAAGGGTTAATATGCAGATAGTTATTTTATATATGTACCTTGTTGGTCATCTTTGTCGAATCGACGAAGTCATATTCAACTCTGATTTTTGGAGGAACTAAAAATCGTATACAATTCAACTTCATTGTATATTTATACTTACACATTTGTTGTAAATAATTCGCACAATAAACCACATCGCTAATTGAGATCATATGAAAAGAGATGTTTTCATCAGATGGGAGAATAAGAAGAAATTTGAGGAAATGTATGTGGTTACCCTTCCAGGTTTAACAAAATATATATCATGTTTATTTTATTTATTCAGCGATTTGAAGACGTGTTAAGATGTGCTATACTATTTATATAATGTGACCTTGGGCTTTTAAGATTTTTGACTTCGGAATCCCAGAGCATTTGGTTTGATAAGGAGTCGCGTTACTCGCTCGCTTAGCAATAATGTTTTTCTTCTCATTTAAGTATTAAAATTTTGCTTCATTTTCAGTAGCGATTCTTAGTAAACTCTCTTTCAATCATCTTGAGATTTAGAACTGAAATATTCTGGGTTATGTTTCACAATATTGTTAAGTACATAAGTTAAATTATATTTTTGTTTTGCTGCCAACTTTCATCGAATACATCAACACATAGTTTTCAATTCCTGGACAAATAAGTAGGTCAGTGCTTGTGCTCAGCGGCGCAGTTTTTGCTCATTTTTTTTCTCATTTAACGAACAAAGTTGACTGAACAGCAAAACTGGTTCTCTGTTCCACAACTTACCACGTTTTCCAATATTAAATACTTTGGTACAAAAATGCAAACAAACTAAAGTTAACTTTTTTAATAAATGTTGTAAATAAATATTTTGGAATGTTCAATTACGCGCACAAAGTGATTACAAAACATTTGCAGAGCAGTTTGCAGCGTTTTATTACTCACTTTCATGCTCGAGTAGCTCAGCGTTTGTAAAAATTCTGTCCTCGATGACCTTCAACACTGATTGTTGACAAATATTGCTGCATTTGTGTTTCAATTTAAATTCAGCTTTGCTTTGCAGCACCAAAAACTGTGTAAATTTAATTCCAGCAGAGGAACTTTGAACTTATTTATCACAAACGACACAATAAACCGGCAGATCACGCGCGTTCAGCGCTCAAAGCAACGAACCAAATGCCGGTCTACGCGTTGAGCGAAAGAGTAAAGCAGTCTCTCTCTGATAATAGAGAGCGAAACAGTGCAGCAAGAGACAGAACGAGCTACATAGAATTTTATGCAATTTAATACTAAAACAAATAAAATGTTTTTTTTTAATAACTATAGTAAATAAACAAATCCAAATTGACAAAGCCGCAAATAACGAACGGCACAACATTTATTTGCAAATAAGATTTACAACACACACAGCAAAAAAACTAACCACTGAGAGCAATTGCAGAGCAGAGCGTCACGTGTCGTTAAAGTTTTTACACCGCGAACAGTGTTCCGACAATTACTTTTGCTAAATGTTTGTGAATATCACAATGAAAATGTGTGCATTTGAAACAACAGCGATGACACATTGCCAACGAAGCGTCGAGTTTTGTTGCTTCATTTGCTGCGACATGTTGGGCGCGAGAGTATGAGCTGTCAGACGTTTTCATGCTTGTCAGAGACAGTCAGCTGCGCTACCGGTCTTTCGTAGCGACACGATCTCTGACGGCAACTGCCTTCCACGTAATTAAATGTGATCTTTCTGCGGAAAACGTGGAGCTGCATTGTTGACTCAACCGCTGAGTTAATGACATTTGTTGTTAAAATAATCCAACAAGCACAACAGACAGAAGACGCTTTTCATATGGGGTGTTGAGGTTCCTATGTAGCCTGATCTAAATCGACCAGATCTTTGCAAAAGTTAGTGCAGAAACTGTGACACTAAGTTGGCAAACTTGTTACTTAGAGGTCAAGAAACTGATTTGAGTGAATACATTGCAAATACTCGAACAGGGATCCGTCTACTCAACAGATTGGCCCAATTAACACTAGAAAGAACACAAGTTTTCCATACCTACAAAACCCTATCATATCCGCTAATGTCTCAAAAAATACACATCGGATTTGGCTACTTTTTCGCAATATATAAAAAAAATAAAATAAAAAAAATAAAAATTCTCAGGATAAAAAAAATAAAAGTCACCAAAGCAAAAGATTATAAAAAAATGTAAGTACTACAAAAAATATAGATACTTAAAATGAAAAGCCGTCAAAGTGACCGCAAAAGTCTTTTTAGGGTTAACAGATATTTGTGTAATTGTATTAAATGTGTTTTGTCCCAAAGTTGGCTGACAGTCTGCAGCTTCTCCTATAAATAGAAGTTGACGAACCTGAATCACTGATCCGATATGATGATCCGCACAATTTGTTTGCGTCCATGTTTCCACCATGTCCGGCGACATTAGATAGAAAAACCTGCAAAGATTCAAACTCGAAAAAAATACTCAGTGAGTCGACTCCATATAACAGTGGGACAAAATAAAGAGTGGTCTGTTCTTAATACAAATTGGTAGACTAGTTAATCTTTGTCTGCTAAATTGAAATTTTCATTTTGTTTTCCTTAAACCATTTAATGTAAATTTTTGTCGAAAACTAGGCGCTTAGACCCTTTTTCAAATTGAATTATTTTCTGAAATTAGAAAATATCGGAACATGTGTTTTCATTATTCGACAAAAATGCAGGCATACATTTTTTAAATACTTTCCTATAAGTTTTGCCAACTTTCAGGTTTTCAATTTTTAAAAAATAGTTTCAACTAAAAGTGAAGTAGACGCAAATTTTTAGAAAACATTAAAAGCGAAAATGGATACATTATTTCTTAATATATTGTTACGAATACTAGGTCTAGTGGGCAGTTACGTATCACTGGATTGTGCAATTTTAAAATGAAACAACTTTAATTATTCCAACGCAGCCAATTGAAAACCAACAGTCACTTTATTATTCACAGTTTTACACTTTACTGTTCGTACACTTAAGTATTTGCTTGATTACTCCGTATGGCAACTTCACTTGTCAAAACCAGACTGACTCGCTGCGCCGCACCCGGCTGTCTTTTATACCTATCCGGCCATCGCGCAGATCGTTCTCGCACATTCCCGAGTGGACTAAAGGTTTCTCTGATGACCGCGACCATCGTTGCCAGATTGGACTAAACGTTATTATCGCGGCCGTCGTTGCCACATTGAATTATAGCACGGAGCGTAGCGGCAGGGTTGCTTTGCACAGCGACAGACTGTCTTATCGTTACAATATATCAAAAGTTTCAGTAACTTCTTGTTAACCATGTATTTTTACAATTTTTTTAATCAATAACTTAAAAAGCAGAAAACATGTGTTTTGTGAAACAAGTTCCGACTTTGAGAAGCTTTTGCACACAAACAGTTTTTTTTAGATTTTCTTAGTTGGGATTTTCTTTTTCAAATTACGTCAAAATTGTTAAATTCTGAAACTATAAATGTTTTGTTTTTGTCTATTAAGGGGTATTATAGTCTAGAAATTTGAATAAAATGTTTTTTTTTTAATTTCATATTAACAAATTTTAAATCTTTAAGAGTAAACCCTCTAAGAGGATTTACGAAAACTTCAATTATTCTCGGAGTTATAGCGTATTTTGTGACGCGCCACTCAGACTGCCCGAACTGAGACTGTAAACTTTAAACACGTTTTTCTCGAAACTACTTTTTTCGATAGGGTTCACATGATATCTCAGGTCCTAATGCACCGATTTACTTGAAACTTGCAACAGACTTTCTTAATACTATCAAAATTGTCTCGACGTAGGGGTTTTTGTAATTTATTTTTTTGCTATTTTGAAAAAATTATCAAAGTTGAAATAAAGGAGGCAAAAAATTACATTTATTTTCAAAAAGACGCCATTTTGTGCAAAAATCTTGTTTTTCAAATCGGCTGCGTCCAGATAATTATACATCCTTGTTAAATATGAATTAAGCTTTTTTATGTTTCAAATCACCAGGAGGATTGGAATCGTTTTAACTAGGAGACTGCTTTTTATTTGCCCCCACTTTGCCAACCTCTACCGAATTCAATTTTGATTTTTTTCAACTATTTTCACTTCAAGTATCAATAAAAACTGGTAAAAACATGGATGCTAAAAATGATTACTGTTTTTGTTTTTATTTGGTGGTTTCCTTGCTCAGTGTCAACAATTTCTTCTCCCAAATTGTCCCAACCCTACTTTTGTTACGAACCTTCCTGCCAAACTGCCAAATGTTTAAAACATACAAATGTAGTTTTCATTGCTTCCATGAAAAGTGCATTTCACAATCAATTAAAACGTTGATTCGTTTAAGTGGCAATTGATGTCAACACATCATTCATTATAAAATAAATAAATCAATCATTGAACCTCGATGCAGTGTCGATAAATTGCAGAAGTAAAAATGTTTGCACATGAACTGAAAATGTGCAAAATTATTTCAAATATTAGCAGCGATTTTTTAATGTTTCACACAAACACTTCTGGCGTCTGAGCAATTTTCGAGAATGTGCAACGCATTGGCTGTCAGAGGGAAAATGTAAAAAATTTTTAAATATTCTTAAAATCGCATGCAACAAAATCTTAAAGACACCAAATGTGCTTCAGAAAGCAGAATTTTCAGCTCGACAATTTGCTCCCTCCAGACGTTCGTCCATCAGTGCGTCGTTCATTTATCTATCAGTGCACCTGGCAGGCTGACAGCCAACGTTCATTAATATTTACTTTAATACCATCGATTTTCCAGCGATTTCCTTTTCTGTTTTAAGCTTTTCCTTTCGCTTTTGTGTGTTGAGCTGCAGCCGCGGCTCATTGCACGTCACTTCCGTCAACCCAACTATGCCTTTCTTTTACTTCCTTTCTGCTTGACGCATATTTTAAAGATTTATTTATTTTTTTTTTAATAATTTGTCTGGTTGGCTGTGCACTTTTGGGATTTTCCTCTATTAGATTTAACTGCCTTTGCGAGTGAAATGCAATCAGCTTATTGAAGCGTCAAGCTGCTGTTTAGCGTTTCAAGGGAATTGGTTCAGTTGTGGTGCACGGTTGAGTGAATGTGCACAGGATTTCTATTATTTGTCGTTTTACTGCTTTGTGAATTTTTAGTGGCTGGCTTTTGTTTATAGCTTTATAAGTATTTGATGCAATTGACAAATTTCTATAAGTCTTATTTATGCTCTTTGTATTTCTGCTGCATTTATAGATTTGCACAACGATTTGTGTAACGACAACTAATTCCATTGTTGTCGAATCCTTGTTTAATCTGTATGCAGGCTTATTGTTGTTATTGTGTTTTGTGTGCAGTTGAATGTAATGGAAAATTATATATGAGGAAAAGTATGCAAAGATTGAGTAAGGCTGTGTTTCTGTTTTTGACGTTGTGAGGAAATATGTGCAACTTGTGTGCTTATTCGAACCAAATTCTGGCTCGAAATACACAAATAACATGGAACGTTGTTTGGAATATGTTTAAGGAGGAGGGTTTTCATTTGTCTTAAGAACGATGACGGTGTGAAGTTGAGTAGGAAGTCTAGGAAGTATTCATTTGGAAGGGTAGGAGAACGCAAAGACTATGAGCGCAAAGCCTTGAAAGAGATTAGAGGTCGTCAGTCTTCTCGAACTTCCTCTTTTAAGGAAATAAACACTTATTTCTATGCCTCTACTGTCACTCAGTAATCGTCTTAAATGACTGGCTCTATGACTCTCGACATTCATAGGAATTGATTCGCAATTTTTAATTATTTTTTATAAAATAAATAAATTTTTAATTATTAATAAATTAATTAATATTTTAATATTTTAAATTTTTTAATTTATTTCTCTTATATGAGAAACAAGCAGGAGCCGCAACACGCAAGTTTGAAGTTAATGAGCCCAATAAATTAAATTTATCTTAACCTTTTGTTGACCATGTCAGATTTTACTGAAAAAAAATGTATCTAATTATTTCTAATTTGAAATGCCATCACCATATCTGAAGGCAATCAATATTAGAACATTTTTTCCCGCACAAATTCTTAACCCATTATTGACCCCTTCAGATTTCGATATTTGATAAATGAAAAAAAGTGTCGGTTTATTTACAATTTGGAGCACTTTCACCAAGTTTGAAGTCAATGGATCTATTAATTTATGTTTTCCAGATTCTCAGTGTGAACTATTAACCCGTCGTTGAACCCGTCAGATTTTTGTTTTCAAAAAATAAGAAACACGTATCAAATTATTTGACATTTGAAGGACTTTCACCAAGTTTGAAGTCAAAAGGTGTAAAACATCATGTTTCTTTATACAAATTGTTAACCCTTGGTTGACCACTTTAAGTTCTGATTTTCAAAAAAGAGAAACCCGTATCAAATTTTTTTGGGATTTCAGGTGTTTTCACCATCTTTGAGGTCAATAGGTCATTCGGTTCATGGTTTTTTCATAGTCTATCCCTATAAGCACCTTAACCCATTGTTGATACGTTAAATTTGATTTTCGAAAAGAGAAAAACACGTTTCGAATTCTTTTTTATTTGAAGTGGTTCCACCAAATTTGAAATCAATATGTCTTTTAGATCACGTTTCTTCATACGACACCTTAACCCATGTTTTACCCTTTTAGACCCCGAATTCCAAAAAAAATCACCATTTGTCATTAAAACATGTGTTAAGGTATTGTGTGAAGAAACGTGATCTAATAGACATTTTGCTTTCGAACTTCCTGAAAATATTGTAAATCCAAAATAAATAATAAAAATAATTTTTCAAAAATCAAAATTCAACGGGGCCAACAATGGGTTAAGGTTTGCTAACGAGAAGACTCTGAAGAAAAAAACATGAACCGATGGACCTATTGATTAAAAAAATTGTAAAAATAATTGAAATAACAAAATTAGACACGTGTGTCTCATTATTTTCAAAATCGAAATCTAACTGGATCAACGACGAGTTCAAAGGTTGTATGGAGAAATAAATAGTTTGACCCTTTTGAAGTCACATTTGGTGAAAGTATTTCAAATATAAAATAAATCGATAGGTGTTTTGAATTTTTTCAAATACTAAAGTCTGACGAAGTCAATGACGTGTTAAAAGTTTGAATGGAGAAACTGTGAAAAAACATGAATTAATGGGCCCATTGACTCTAAACTTGGGAAGGTAATCTTAGTGAGAAATAGTTCGACACGTATTTTGCACTTTTTTTTAAATCAAAATCGGACGTGGTCAACAATGGGTTAAGAAGATTTAATGAGTTTTTTGACTTTTTTTTTTTTTTTTTAAATACGAGCCAACGCGCAGGGGAAACCCCTATAAATGCGGGCATTGCGCTGGTTCAGGAAGGATATATAGGTTGGGAGAAAGGATGTTGGGTGAAGAAATTATGGACTCTTGCCTTGAATCCATCAAGATCGTAAGTGCTGGGGAAAACATCTGCAGGGAGACCATTCCACAATCGCGCTGTTCGGGCCAGGAACGAACTTTCTCTGTAGTGCGTAGTGCGCTGGAACATCGTTTCAACGTGGAATGCATGGGCGCCAGTGTTCAAACGGGTTGCCCGAGGGAATACCCGGAGTGATGGCAGCAAGCTGCTCATCTCCACTGAGCAATTGCCGAAAAAGTAACGGTAAAATAAAACCACACATGCCACGTTTCGACGATGTTCCAAGGAGTCAATAGAGCTGGATGCCCTACTGTCCCCTATAAGTTTAATCGCACGGTTTTGCACCCGATCCAGGAGCTCCAAATGGGTTTTTGAAGCCCCTGCCCATAGGTGCGAGTTAAACTCCATTTTAGGTCGGATATAGGTAGTGTAAATAATGCGGAGATCAGACGGAGTGAAATATTTTTTGCACCGCTTTAGGAAGCCGAGGCACTTGGCTGCTTCTTTCGACACGCCAAAAATATGATCATTCCAACGAAGATCGTTCTTAATGGACATGCCCAGAACATCAAGAGCTGCCGATTCCGCAATACCCACACCACCCATAACCAGGGATGTGTTGGGATGTGGGGAGACTCGTTTGTGGGATAACAGGCAACATTGGGTCTTGCGGGGATTAAAATCGACCCTGTTCGCTTGACCCCACTTGAAGATTGTTTGTAGGTCGCTATTAAGTGTGTCATTCATACGGCGCCGTTCTCTCTCAATCTCCACAGAGCTGGGACGCTTTGTGAAGGAGTATGAATGACAAATGGTGCTGTCATCCGCAAACGAGTAGATGGGATTCTTCGTCGACGACAACAGGTCGTTGATGAAGATCAGGAAGAGGGTTGGAGAAAGGACCGAACCCTGCGGCACTCCCGCGCTAAGGGAATGCTTTTCCGAGGCTATGCCGTCTACTACAACACGAATAGAGCGATCATAGAGGAAGCTCGTAATCCAACGAGAGAAGGTACTACCGACACCATAGGCAATCAATTTTGACACGAGTGCTTTATGCCACACCCGGTCAAAGGCCTTGGAAATATCCAATGCAACAACCTTGCTTTCACCGAGGTTTAGAATGCTATGGTTCCATTTCTCGGTGAGTACGGCCATAAGGTCTCCCGTCGATCGTTGTCTTCGGAAGCCGTATTGGCGGTCACTTAGCAGTCTATTGTGCTCCAGATATTTCACAAGGTTGAAGTTTACAATGCTTTCCATTACTTTGGAAAGCACCGAACAGATTGCTATAGGTCGGTAGTTCGCAGGGTCAGTAGTCTTGCCTTTTTTAGGAACTGGTTGAACATTTGCTACCTTCCAACATGTCGGAAATACACCTGTGGTGTATGACATGTTGAAAAGTCTGCGTAATGGACAAGCCAGTGAGGTAGCGCACTTTTGCAAAACAAGGGCTGGAATGCCGTCCGGCCCTGAAGCCTTATTTACATCGAGATTTGCAAGCACTCTTTTAACTACCCGTGTCCGAAAATGAATTTCGGGCATAGAGCAAGATACGTTCTCGACTACGGGTAGTGGTTGATCGCTGGGGGGCAGGGAGGAATTATCTGCAAAAATTTTAGCCAACAAATTAGCTTTATCAACCGAGTGAGTGATGATTTGATCATTGTTAAGAAGAGTTGGAATTGAAGACGATGTTTGGTTCTTCACCCTCTTAACAAATGACCAAAAGTTCTTACTACCACGCTGGCATTGAAGAACTTTTTTCCTTTGGCGCTGTTCGTGCAGAAACTTTTGGTGCCTTAGGATGGCATTGCATCGATTTCTAGCCTGTTTACGCAGCTGTTCAGTGGCGGCATTTTTATTTGCCTGCCATGCTCTGAAAGCTTCCTCTTTAGACCTGACAGCAATTCTGCATGTCTCATTAAACCAGAGATTGTCCTTAGGTTTAATGCAAATTTTCTTATTAGGGATGAAGGACCGCATTCCCAATAATATAATTTCTTCAACCATTTTGGCTGCGGCATTTATGTTTCTATCTAGAAAACACAATTTCCAATTGAAGTGGGCGAAAAATTCATTAAGTCCACTCCAGTTAGCTTTATCATACATCCACACTAGGCGCTTCGGGGCTAAGAGCGAAGCATTGCGGATAGAAGAGTATGAGAAAGACGCCAAAATGGTGCAATGGTCCGAGTTACCAAGAGGTGCGTGCATTTCAACATCATATTTTTCGTGATGAGAAGTGAGAAAAAGGTCTAGAGTGTTGAGAGCTTGCCCAGCAACGCAGGGGATATGCGTTGGTTCATGCACTATTTGAGTCAAGTTATTAGACTCGGCAAAGAGCTCGACAAATAAGCCTTCAGGAGTTGTTCAAACTTAGCAAAGCACTTTTATCGGAAAATAATAAAAACGTGCTTTTAATTTTTGTTTAATCGAAATCTACCGTGGTAAACCAAGGGTTAAGAATTTGTGTACAGTAAATGTGAAAACGCATGATTTGAAAATTCAAATTTTCAAAAACTCTTGGAATCGAAGATAATTAAACACATGTGTTTTTTTAATCAAAATCTAACGGGGTGAACAATGGGTTAACAATTTGTATGGAGAAATAAGATTTATTGGGCCTTTTGACTTCAAACTTAGAAAAGCACTTTAATCGGGAAATAATTAAAACGTGCTTTTCATGTTTCTTAAATCGAAATTTACTGTGGTAAACCAAGGGTTAAGAATTGGTTTAGAGTAAATGTGAAAACAAATGATATTTTTGAAAACACTTGAAATCAAAGATAATTAGACACAAGTTTTTTTAGTCAAAATCAAAAATGGGTTAAGATTTTTTATCGGAGGAAACGTTAGCGTTAATTTTTTTTTCAACAAATTCAATGTTAAAGTGTCCTTAAAAAATGTGTTAATCCATTATTACTTCACGATAACTTAAAACAATTTATTAGAGTGCAGCCAGCTTTCTAAAAGCCATCTTCAGAGAGTCATTTGTCAATTTCATTTTCACGCAATTTAAATGAAATTCAAATGTTGCGCTGGCACAATTACTATGCAAATATAAAAACGATTTGTGTTCAACGTTTTCATTTCAACTCTGTCACTTGGCTTTTCCTGTCGCCACTTCACGCGCCCAGTGACGCCACAGCACCTTTGCCTCGTGTAACAAATGCGGGTGAAAGCAAAAGTTTATCTCAGTCCTAGAACTCATCGGATGCGGCACACACAACTTTCAGATTGATGCTCAACTCCCGAAGAAACGCGCCGCATTGCTTTAATGTTTTGCGAATAATTGTTTCGTTATAGTAATTTTTTTGAACTTAGCTGATTGTTTCATTTGTACGAGAATTTATAGTTCTGCTTTTACTTTATTTATATATTTTTATGTTTACGCAAAATAAAAGATAATTCTATGCCATAAATTCTGGTCGACTACTCTCGCGAGCATTTCAAGTGATATTTTTAGCATAAACATGTTGGTGTGTGTGTGTGAATGTGACTCTTTGTGTGTTTGTTTTTTTGGTTGAGACATTTCACATTTTTTGAACTTGCGCATTTCTTAATTTTTCTGAGTGTTTTTTTGTTGTGTGTTTTTCCATATCTGTTGCTGTCATTGTTGCAACATTTGCAACTTGTGCAGTAATTCCCACATTTATCAGCTAATTTCAACATCAACGTCAGACACTCTCGTTGTTGCTTTTGTTGCTTTGCATACTTATACCATTAGCGCGCATAAAAACATATTAAAATTCAAGGATAATATTATCCTTCAAATGGGTAGTTAGGATAAAATGCTGCGGCGCAGATTCGGCTCGAAGAAACTTTATCGACTTAAGTGCAAAAAAACAAAAAAAACATTTTCCCCAAATCCTTAACTGCAAACTTCTAGCAATTTCCACGAGCTCCTAAGCGTAATTTGCGCTTTTGCATGCTCGAAATGTCCTGACGCAGCAAAGTTTGCGCACAAGTTGCATATTCGACCAGTGGCGCACAAATCAAAAATTTCATATCCAATTTTGGGGAATTTCGAACACAATTTTTGAACTTCCTACCAGTTGAAAAGATATTTGGCAGCCATTTGGGGTAGTTGAACCCCCAAAGTGCCCCTTAAGTGCGCCTCTATATTCGACCTCTAACGCCAGCGGCAAGATTAAAATAGTCCAACCGAATGAAAGAAAAATGAGCAAATTTCAAGACATTTCTGCTACTGTTTTCGTTTGCTGTTTTTTCGCAAACTTTTTAATTTGGTACTTGTGTGTGTTTTTTTTTTCATTTTCCATTAGGCAGGAAATCGCCAAACATTGTCCAGTTAACTTCAAGCTGAAATTTACAGTTACGTTTAATATCCGTGGCACATTGCCGCTCGCTCTCCGAAGCCATCGATTTCACAGCATATCTCAATTTCAGCTCGTACGCTCCTCACGTTCACCTGACCCCAATTTTCTTATCAGCTGAATTGCTAAATCTTGGTGCGTTCCGTTTACGTTTTCATTTTCACTTTTTCTTTCCATTTTGATTTATTGGCAAACTTTCAACCTGTTTGTTTATAACAATTTTTGCTTAAAAAAAACCCTAAATTATTGCGAGTAGCGTTTAATCGATTCGGGCAAAAAAGCCCAGCACCTTTTTCGCACCACACATCACATGTTCAACGTGAATGGGCGCAATTTATTTATTTGATTTGTTGGCTTTGTTGTTGTGCTGTTCCATTGTTTGTTCGACAGCTGAGCGCACGTTGCCCACTAAACACTTTCCGGCAAAATTGAGCTTTAAGTCATCGGCCGTAACTGCCATGTGCGCTACTGTCAGTCATGCGGGTCATGATTTATGATTTGTAATTATTATTCCAACTTTAGAAGAGGTTGTGGCAGAATGCAAATGCATCTTTTTTTGCTGACCATTTTTAATTTAAGTGTCTCATAAATTAGACATTTTTTATATTGCGACAGTCATAAGTGCTGCACTAAAACTGTTAACAAAGATTTTGGTATGCCAGAACCATTGCTTTTGTGATTTAATTTCATACTCTGAGTACATGTTTCAGTATTTCGATGTTTTAGACAAAATGGGATACGTTCCTTTTTATAGGAAGAGTGTAAGAATTTTGATAAATATGGTGTGGTACATAGCTCAGGAAAAGAGAAAATGGTGTTCAAAAGAGTAAGGACTGTTCTAAGCTTAATACAAAATTGTATGAGCCAAAACCCGGAAACGTGAAGTGAGATTAAATGATTACATTTAAATTTAAAAACGGGATAGAAAATGCAACACAGAAATTCTCAGCTACAGTAAATTTTTGGAGGGTTCACATTAAAGACCGATTTTCAAGAACTTCGATGCTCAGACATAATAATTTCTCTGCTCTTTATGTATTGAAACTGAAATCTTCTCTAATGTTACACTATCTTCAAATATCCAAGTCTGGAAATCTCATCTAGAAACCTTTTCATACCTGAGCCTCTCTAGTATTCAAATCTAAAAACCTCTTCGTACACTCAACCTGTATGGAATTCATCGATCACCTCTGGTAATCCATTCTAGAAACCTCTTCAGTATTCAAATCTAGAAACCTCTTCGTACACTGAACCAGGAATGAATCCATCGATTTTCTCTAGTATTGAAATTTACACTGAATAATTTCTCCTAGTATCCAATTCTAGACACTTCTTTGTACACTGAACCAGGAATGAATCCATCGATCTTCTCTAGTATTCAAATCTACACTGAATACTTTCTCCTAGTATGAATTCATCGATCTTTTCTAGCATTCAAATGTAGAAAGTTTTTCGTACATTGAACCTGAAATGAATCCATAGAACTTCTCTAGTATTCAAATCTAGAAACCACTTCGTACTCTAAACCTGGAATGAATCCATCGATCTTCTCTGGTATTTTATTCTAGAAAACTCTTAGTATGCTGAACCTGAAATTATCAATCTTCTTTAGTATTCAAATCTAGAAACTTCTTCGTACACTGAACCAGGAATGAATCCATCGATCTTCTCTAGTATTCAAATCTACACTGAATCCTTTCTTCTAGTATCCAATTCTAGACACTTCTTTGTACCCTGAACCTGAAATGAATTCATCGATCTTTTCTAGTATTCAAATCTAGAAAGTTTTTCGTACACTGAACCTGAAATTAATCCATAGAACTCCTCTAGTATTCAAATCCAGAAACCTCTTCGTACGCTGAACCTGGAATGAATCCATCGATCTTCTGTGGTATTTAATTCTAGAAACCTCTTCGTATGCTGAACCTGAACTTATCGATCTTCTTCAGTATTCAAATCTAGAAACCTCTTCGTAAACTGAACCAGGAATAAATTCATTGATCTTTTCGAGTATTCAAATGTAGAAAGTTTTTCGTACATTGAACCTGAAATGAATCCATAGAACTTCTCTAGTATTCAAATCTAGAAACCTCTTCGTACTCTGAATCTGGAATGAATCCATCGATCTTCTCAGGTATTTAATTTTAGAAACCTCTTCGTATGCTGAACCTGAACTTATCGATCTTCTTCAGTATTCAAATCTAGAAACCTCTTCGTACGCTGAACTTGGAACAAATCCATTGATCTTCCCTAGTATCCAAATCTAGAAACCTCTTCGTACGCTGAACCTGAAATCATCGATCTTCTTCAATATTCAAATCGAGAAACCTTTTTGTACGATCAACCTGAAATGAATCCATCGATCTTTTCTAGTATTCAAATCTACACTGAATCCTGTACGAATCGAGCGATCTTTCTAGTGCTAAGCTATCTCCTAGTATCCAAATCTAGAAACTTCTTTGTCCACGAAACATAAAATGAATCCATCGATCGTCTCTAGTATTCAATTCTAGGAACTTCTTTGTACACTGAACCTGAAATGAATCTATCGATCGTCTCTAGTGTTAATTTTTCTCCTAGTATCCAAATCTGGAAACCCATTTCGTACGTATCGAAAAGTCTCTCTGATTGTACAACACACCTGAGTTCTATAAACCCCGACAATTCGTACACAAATCATTTGTTTACCGATTTGTCAACCTTAAAGTTGATTTATGTTCCATTGTTGCAAACATGGCACATCGTTGAATTCAAGTTTAAAAGTGGCAAATTGGGGCGCTGCAAATTGTGTTGTTGACATTGGTATTTGTTCTGTCTTTCGTTCCCACTCCACTGATAAGACAGTCAACATTAGGCGCCACACTGAATGCCGAGCAACAAAATTGCCAAAACAAACGCAGCTATAACGACAACAGTCAACACCAACTCCACGTTTGCGGTTTACTGCGACTGTGTGGCGGAGGCGGAGGCGAAGTGGTGGGAAGGAAGCGTGCGGTTTATGCTTTCAAACACGATGTCAAGAATTTTAAATGCTGGGCATAGCTAATAATGCCACTCGTGTCAGTGGTTGAGACAACTTTTGGTGGAGGGTGAAATGCGCTGGTGTGAGTTTTTGGTGATTTGCTCGGCATTTCTATTGGACCGAATGAGCACGCGAGCTCACACTAAGCTTTGGCGTTTGCCTGTGTCAACTAGCTGAACACATGTTTGTCTGGTTGTTTGTCTGTCGGCGTATGTTTGCCACTCGCTGCGACATTGCGTGTTTCTTTCATTACGCCTTATTTGTCTGATAAGTACTGTCAAATGTTGTTGCTGTCCACTGGCGCAACGCACAAGGCATTTCGAAAGCACTTGGAAGTCTCAAATGTACAAAATTTTGGTTCAACTTGCAGTATTTGAACAAATCTCTTCGCTTATATTTGAGGCCCAGTTTATTGATGTCAAATCGTTGTGATTTCATATTGGCAACAAAAAACACAGTGTTGCTCTTCGCCTCTTGTTGCTGCGACTATGGCAATAACCTTTGCCTACGACCGACAGTGTCAATATTTATATTTGTCCAGACACTTTGCCGTAACTGTAATCGGCTTTATGTTGTTGCTGAGCTGCTCGCTTAAAGCTGTCTGCACTACTCACTCCATGCTACACACTTGAAGTGGCCGACGCTAAGGATTTATTAAAGTTTTCCTTTTTTCTTTTCGCAAAACTTGTTCTCTCCATTCATAAAACTTGTTATGTTCTTGACAGTAAAACGAGCCATCAAATTAATAATAAATAATAATACAACTTTACATGGCGTCTATGTTCGACGTTGTGTTCTTTTGGGCTAGAAAACATTATTAAAAGCGGTCATCAGACTTGGACTATAATAAACTACGCCAAAAAGCCTTAAAGTAGGCAACACTAGCAGAAAGGTTGCTTTGTTAGTTGCCCTCGTCACAGCGATACCAACAGTGTAGAACAATTTTTGGGCTAATTTGCTGGAATTGATTTATTAAAGCGAGCAACAACCCTTGAAAGAACGGACAGAGCTACAGTGGTTGATGGGCTGTGTCAGACAAGTGCCTAAAATTTGTTGCTGTTACTTCCCTGTTTCTTACTTCTACGGTCATTACAATGTACAATGGAAATTTTCATACTTTTTGTAGTTGTAATTAGTTAGTATTTTTATATCCTACACCCGAGGGATCAAGCTACAACTTGTTGTATGCGCGTAGTTATGTGGTGAGAGTTGATTTTTCAGCAATCAGTTTGATGTGATGAGAAGCCATGGCTGTATGTTCCTTTGGTTGTGAACAGAGTTGAAATCAAATAAAAAACATATCAGAGCAGAGCTGAAATTAAAAAAAAATGGTTTAACCCATTCCAGCAGGATGGGGTGAAATTTCACCCCCTGGAATGGTGATTTTTCTTTGGCCTCCTTGACTAAATGTGTTGTGCGATTTGGCTGAAATTTTGTAGAATGAAATGAAATAGATGCAGGTTTATTTCGTTTTCAATAATATTGAAGAATTGTGACATTAACCCTTATTCTCATACCCGGGTACCCGGGTGCCCACTGCGATGTATTTTCCTGAAAAAAACTGACAAATAATGAAAATTTTTTTGTTACCTTCCGGATCCTCGTTATTTAGGTGAAAAGCGAACAAATCATATCAAAATTTTATAAACACTTTTTAATTAACAAAATATTGAAAACTTAAAAATTTCATGAAATGGGTACCCGGGTACCCCGGGTGCCAAACGACGTTAGTAAGTTTGGGTATGAGAATAAGGGTTAAGTTATCCCAATCCGTGTTTAAAGTTGACTAACTTGTTTTTTGTACCTTATCGAGAAAATTCTTAAAAATAGTAAATATTGGACATTCCAGCAGTTTTTTTCTGGAGTATGTAGTTCATTGAACTGCATATCTTCTGTGAATTGTTGGTATTGCTTGTACAATCTACCTGTGTACAATGAATGATTTTCCAGAAAGGGGTGAAATTTCACCCGTCCGGCAGCAGGATGGGTGGAAATTTCACCCCCCTCTATATCTCAGGAGCTATATCAGGTACATACCTGAATTTTTGTGTATAACTATTCTAAACACCCCTTACCAACATATGTAAACTGCAGGCAGTAATGGGTTAAATAAGTTACGTGTAGAAGAAGTTAAGTGTAAAAAGAAATCGAAAGTCGATGATGATATAAGCGTGAAACTAGAGATCATTTATAGTAACATACTCAGGTTTTCAAGTTCAAACCCGATGTAGATCTTTTTAAATTTTAAAGACATACATATTTTTTGGCAGCCGCCGTAGCTCAGCTGACTTATTTTATTTTATTTTATTTTATTTTATTTTATTTTGTTTTATTTTATTTGATTTGATTTGATTTGATTCGATTTTATTTTATTTTATTTTATTTTATTTTATTTTATTTTATTTTATTTTAATTTCTTTTACTTAATTTAATTTAATTTTTTTTATTTTATTTGATTTTATTTTATTTTATTTTATTTTATTTTATTTTATTTTATTTTATTTTATTTTATTTTATTTTATTTTATTTTACTTTATTTTATTTTATTTTATTTTATTTTATTTTATTGTAATTGATTTTATTTTATTTTATTTTATTTTATTTTATTTTATTTTATTTTATTTTATTTTATTTTATTTTATTTTATTTTATTTTATTTTATTTTATTTTATTTTACGTAATTTATCTTTAGTCTGCGTAATTGGGTCATTTTTCTTGCTCGAATTGGTTTCGCACGCCGCCCACTTCCTTAACGCATTGAAACGATTCCGCTGTGTGAGCGTGAAAAAGGTTCGATTTTCCGAGGAAATTTAATATGTGAATTAACAAGAAGTCGGTCGTTTACTTTTTATGTGTTTAGTATGCAAATGAAAAGCACAATTTTCGCCGAATGCTTCAATGTAGCATTGGAAAATTGGATTGGCTGCACTTCCATATTGCGGTGAACTTTTCTCTTAACACAAAGCAGATATAATCTGATTAATTTGGCTTTGAATGTGTTTTCGGTGAATCGCAAGACTCCCATTAAATGTAGTCAAAAAAATTTTTATAAACACATATTACTTTCACGATTTATGTGGATACGTCAGCGTTAGTTGGCTTGCAGTATTTTGCAAAAATTTAAATGTTTTCGACAGTGAAGAGTCACAACAAAAACAAATTCTTGTATACCTATGTTGTTGTTCTTATCTAATGATTATTTCAAAAAAAAGATTATTCCATTTCAAGTGAAAAAAACAAATTTATTAAGGGTTTATATACCTTTTTGTGGCTCAAAAATCGAAAAAAAATTTTAGGACTTATTTTTGAAGTACATACTTTTAACAATTTTTCTGCAAAATTTCATCGAGATCGGGGCACTAGAACCTAAGATAGGGCCGTTCATAGCGCGCAGTTTCCGGAACTCAAGTATTCAACTCAAACTTTAAACGTAATTTTCTCCAAATGATTTTTTTTGAAAAATGCCATCGCGGTGAGCACGATATCCCGCTAACCACTGCATCGATCAATTTGAAGGGGTTTGAGGGGTTGTTTGTACATACAATAGCTAATTCGTGAACGAAGGAATTTCTTTTTCGACAAATTCTTCTATTTTTTTTTGGCAAAAAACTAATTTTTTCGACCTTAAAAAATCGACATTTTTGGAAAAAATAGCACTGTAACTGTACAAAATTTTTTTTTGTAAAATCCTTCGTTCACGAACAAGGCAACACTGTGTACTATTTGTGGTTTTTTTTGTTTTTTTTTCGCTGAGCCGTTACCTCGATTTCATGCTCACCGTCAACCACTGCTAACAAAAGGACTTCTGCGGCAAGGACTGTAACTTCCCGAATTTTTCGAATTTTCGCTTAAAATTTTATACAAATTCACATAAGGACATGTACTTTTATAAACTTTGTATTGCATTTGAATAAAGCTATGGTAACATGCTTTAAAAAAAAAAATTAAAACACTGTATTTCCCTACAGAAAAAGATATATAACCCCTTAAGCGAGTGTAAATGTTTTTATTGCACCATGAAGGAAGTAGACATGTTACGATTAAGTATGAAAAAAAAGTGTAGAATGGGCAACAAAAGGGCCCCGCGGCTCAGCTCAGAGGCCTTTGTGCTTTTCATCAAATTTTCAATGATATGGTGACAAAGATGCGATAATATTGAATTTTGGCCTTGATGTCAGGAATTATTTGGGGTTTTTTAATAATCGAAGCAATCGTAAACAACAGCTGTCAAATTTTAGAGCTGCCACATGCACAGAATAAACCCCCACAAAATGTATATCGTTCACTTTTATTGGGATACCCTATTGAAATATGTATATAAGAACAACAACAAAACACATGGGCCAAAAATGCTTGGGACAACACGTCCCAAAGCGACACTGACTGAATTTTATTAACAGTAAAATTTCTATTAGCAGTTTTTCTGTCTGCGATAGTGAACATACTATAAAAATTTTATGTCATAGTGGAAGTTATGAGAAAAAAATGCTGCAAAGCACATTTTTTTGCATGAGTTGTTGCATTTTTTTAAGTGCTTATACGTTTGTTTTATTTGTTTTGTTATCCTTTTGAGTTTAATGTGTCTATGGGATTTGTTTCATTTAATTAATTGTTAATTTTTTTATTATATTTCTTTACATGTTTTTGCTTAAGCTTTAATCTTATCTTTTTTAAAGAAATTCTGCTGATTTTTTTAGCATTTTAAATTAAATTAAATCTTTGCTTGATAAGATAATTAATTGGCTTTTGCACTTAAGCCTCTCACATTGTACAAATAAAAATTGTTTGAACTGTGTATGTGTGTGTGTTTGTAAGAGTGCTAAGCTTCAATTGGGTCCTTTTCAGTTACATTTATCACGCTTTGACTCAGCAAAACAATGTTTGTTTTGTGACGCCAAACCATTTTGTTGCAAAGAAAATGAAAATCCCTCAGTGTCGTTCATTAAATTTTGTTAATCAGATTTTCTTCAATTAATTCTTCTTTAAACTTTTCAAAAGATTTTTTACAATGCCATTTATTTCTTGTGTTGAGTTGTGTTGAAATTTATATAAACTTCAAGTAAATTCTGATCTATCAAAGTCAAAGTATTTGTTGCACCTTTTTGTCAAAAATATTTCTTCAACAATTTGTTTATTCGCCCATTTATCTACTTAATTATAGAAATTACACTTTTCACCCTTTCAATTTGGTTACTTCTTTGTGTCAACGTTGCCCATTCTAGTTGTAAACAATTTCTGCTTTCTTCCACCATTTTTAAGGTTTGAATGTATTTCACATTTTGTATACCAAAGCACAAAACCCCCAAAAACGCTTCTAATTGCCATTCATTTTAGTTCGTCAGCATTGCCACCAACCTTAACAGCAAAGTCGACAACATTCTACTCGTCCAATTATTTCTTCCAATTACACCGCCGAAGTCTGATTGCAGCGCGCATTTTATGCGGCACATTGTTGTTGTTGCAATCGCTGTTTGGCTGTTATGCGTTGAGTCTGCGTGGCCGAGCAACAACAACAACTTTATCCACATTAATTATTTACGCATAGAAAACTGCCACCAAAAAGCAGTCAGTATACCCAACAGTCAGTCAGCTCGACAGTGGTATGAGCGGTGTTGTTGTAAAATGTGTTTAACATGTAAAGTTTGCATTGTAACTTTTTGTAAAATGTAAAATATTCATTTACTTGCATAATCAAATGACACACAACAGTTCGGTGCAGTGCAGTTTATGTCGGTGTGTATGTGTACCTGTGTCTGTGGCAGACATGTGTGCGTGCATATTTTTGTGTGTATGTGTGTCTGAATAAAAGCTTAAACCAAGTTTGCAAAATAAATTGCCACACATTTGAGAAAAGGTTTTGCCGAGATCGGAGATGACTTGTCACTTGAAATTTATTGTGAAAATAACAAACATTGCGTGAATTTACATTCAGCCAAGGAAAGTTTAACAATGGTGCGAGATTTATGGGCCCAAAGCATAGAAGCACAAAGCAACGGGGTTTGATTTAAAGGATATTCATATAATTGAGAAAGTCGGCGCATTAATTCAGAAGACTTGCTGGTTAAATTCTTTAAAATGGCCAATTTTTTCAAAATTTTCATAGTTGAAAAGTCTAAATTACTTTTTAAGTAACTAGATGATCCGGTGAATGTTGTACCAGCTAAAGTGATGAAATTTTAACTTTCATAGGAGATTATAAGTCCTGATCGAACTTCCAACTGAGAAACTTCCAACTCATCCACAACTTCCAACTCCAACTCAACTTCATTGGGCAGTTTATTGGACTTATAATTCTGAGTATGTCTGACTTATAATTTTGAAACTATTTCAAACACCCAAATTTAAAAATAACTCGATACGTATTTTTCAATTTTTCGAAAATCAAAATTTAACGAGATCAATAATGGGTTAAGGTTTATGCATAAGAAGACATAAAAACAGAAAAGACATGAATTGATGGGCCCACTGACTTCAAAACTTAGTGAAAACATTTGGAACAGAAAAAAATTAGAAATGTGTGTTTCATTTTTTCGAAAATCTAAATCTAATTGGGTGAACCAAGGGTTAAATGGGTGATTTTAGGGTGAGAAAAGCATGATTTTTTCTGTCTTTTGACTTCAAACTTGGTGAAAGTACTTCAAATGTAAAGTAATTTGACAAGTGTTTTTAATTTTTTCGAAAATCGAAATCTGTGGCGAACGATGGGTTAAAAGTTGGTATGAAGAAACATGATTTGAATGGTTCTTTGACTTTAAACTTGGTGAAAGTACTTGAAATGTCAAATAAAGTGTTTTTAATTTTTTCAGAAAAACCTAATCTGATGGGTCAACGATGGGTTCGGCGTTTGTTTGAGAAAACATGATTTAAGATATCTATTGACTTCAAACTTGGTGAAGTTCTTCATTTCTCCAAATGAGGAATAATTAGACAAGTATTCTTAAAAAGAATTTGACGGGATCAAGAAAGGATTAAGTGAAACTTGGTTTATTGTCCTTATTGACTCCAAACGCATGGCCCTGCTAGTAGTGATATATCTAACATAGATGTACCTACTCGTATAGGACACAAGACAATTTAATCTGTTGCAACATTTTAAAAATTATCTGTGACACTGTGAGAAATTAGTGCCGCAAGAGCTCAATTGACCTTGTGAACACCTCATATCCAGAGCCATTTTAATTTGCGAATTACACTTGGAGTTTAGATCATTAATATTGCCTCCTATAATAACTTTGTTGGTGCTATGACTTATTTCAAGTGGATTAAGTTCGAGTGCAGTAAGTTTTTTTTCACTTCTTTCATTCTTCTCATATTTCTCAGCTCTGCACGACTTGAACTGCACAAAGTCGTCTAATTAGAAATTGTTGAACAGAACTTGCACTGCGCAGTATTCGCCTTCGCAGAGGCTCATAGCTTAAATGCCAATCCCGCTGCCGCGTCAACGATACTCGTGTGCCGCCTGAGGCCAAAGCTTCCTCGCTGTTCACCACTGCACAATGCATCAGGGAACTTGGCTATTCATTTTGTTTATCTCGTTGCGGCATTTATACTATTCAGCTCACACATGCTGCCAAATCATATCGGGTCATATTTTTCTCAAAACAGACGCAGGCGAGAATTCATTGGCGATGGCTAAGCTGTTGTAGGTGTCTGCAGCTTTGCGACATTTGTTGGTAATTAAAAAGAAATTTAGAAATTGTGCCGCAAGTGACCTGCCAGCGCCCAAATTTCACACTGACACACATAGTTAATGCAAAAACTTTGTGCCCCAGTGTAAGTAATATTTTACATGGATATCGCAAAACACGTCGCCACAGAAACTTCCAACATGTGTTGGTGTGTTGGCAAGTCGATGTTTTGTTGTTGTATGTAGTTGCCGTTTGAAGTATGCAGCAGCAGCAGTGTGTGACAGTGTTGCCAGATTAGATTTCTTGCTAGATTTAGGAGATTCTTGGCCTTTTAGGAGAATTTCGAGGAGGAAGATTTGTCAAGGAGAAAGTTTAGGAGATTTTGATGGCGATCCATTTGACATCATTAGTAAAACTGCAGTCTTGAATATTGAAAGCTAAAGTATCTAATTAAGTTTAATAAATTTTTTTGTTTCAAAGTGTATAATTAATGTAATGATGAAGAAGATTTACAAAAGCAAATTTCACACAGATCTTATTTTTCAAATGTTTCTCCTTCTGTTTAACTGAAGAAATAAAAAATAATGCAATAAAAAAACTAACTATTTTTAACTAAATTATTTTTTTTATGAGAAGTTTAATTTTTAGATCTAGATAATGACAAAAATTGGAAAAAAATTTATGATCTTTAAAAAAAAATTACATTTATAATTTATATATATATAAAAAAATAAACAAAAATTAAAAAAAAATTTAGGAGTGGTTTAAATTTGTGGAAGAAAATTTCAGTTTTTTTTTTAGGATTTAGGACAAAGTAATTTCAAGTATCTGGCAACACTGGCTTGTGAGCTGTTTGTAAGAAAAATAAGAAAAAAAATTTAGGAGGTTTAAAAAAAAAAAGTTCAAATTTATTAAAAAAAACTAACAAATATTAAAAAAAAACTTAGAGATTGTAGAGATTGATTAGAGAGATTGTTTAAATTTGTGGGAGAAAATTTCAGTTTTTTTTAAGGTTTAGGCCAAAGTAATTTCAGGAATCTGGCAACACTGGCATGTGAGCTGTTTGTAAGAAAAATAAGAAAACAAATGTAGGAGGTTTAAAAAAACAAAGTTCAAATTTATTTTAAAAAAAATTTACACATTAAAAAAAAAAATTAGAGAAATTGTTTAAATTTGTGGCAGGAAATTTCAGTTTTCTGTAAGATTTAGGAAAAAGTAAATTCATGTATCTGGCAACACTGGCTTGTGAGCTGTTTGTAAGAAAAATAAGAAAAAAATTTAGGAGGTTTAAAAAAACAAAAGTTCAAATTTATTTAAAAAAAATTATCAAATATTAAAAAAAATTAGAGAGATTGTTTAAATTTCTGGGAGAAAATTTCAGTTTTTTTAGGATTTAGGACAAAGTAATTTCATGTATCTGGCAACACTGGCGTCTAAGCTGTTTGTAATGAAGCTGCGTTGTGCGCATTGCGCAATGCTTAGCCTTAACAACAACAAACACACATACTTACACACACAAGTTACAAGTCTAGTTCAAGGTTGATTTAGTTTTGTTTGGCAAAGTTTCGAAATTTCGCCATTGTACAATTGGTGCTAGTTGCAATTTGATACGCAGCTTTATTTTTGTTTTGTTTTATTCTTTTCTTTTCTGGCAACATGCAACAATAGTTGAGTTTTCTCGCATTTATTTTGCTTTTGAACGCAGCATCCAATTTACAATTGGAAACAATTTACAACAGACGTGGCTTATGCTTCATCGAGCAAATTTTGTACATCGAATTCGGCACTTTTGCAATGAGAAATTGAAGTGACCTAGTTTGTACAATGAAAATTTTTGGCTTTTTTTTTATTGACTTAATTTTTGTCATCTTCAAATATTTTTATTTTTATTTTTTCCTAAATTTTAGTTCTTTTTCTTATTTTTTTCAAGTCATTACTCAAGCTTTTGTTTGATTTTTCTTAACCTTGGAATTGGTTTAGATTTTTTAGATTTTAGAAGATGTTTTCTTTGGAAGTTGCTGGCCATTCTAGTTGAAAGCTTTGCAAGAAATCTAAAAGAATCAACGAATTCTTAAAGGACAAAGCAACAATTTAAATTTTTATTGTTGTCCTTCAATCTCGACTCGTCTTTGGTCTCATAAATCATGAATGTACCTTAAAAAAACTCAAGCCATCAGTTATTCGGTGCAATTTTCATGCACGAACAACTTCAACTTGAACCAGCAAAACATCAGTGGCTTTTTACAAATATTTATTTATATATTTTGTATTTATATATTTTTGTATACCCCCTCCTGATTACATTACTGCTATGTAATTCCTTTCATTTATTTAATTTGGCTTCATGCTCACTCGAAATATTATTCAATGAGCCTCAAAATTAGGTCGTGAATATTTGAGCCTTTGCACAGAACTTTTAATGCCAACAAACAGGTTGTTGTTGTTGTTTTGTTTGTTTTTACAACAAACTGACAGCAGCATTTTGCCGAAAAATAAATGTTGCACTCATTTGCCAAATATTCCGCATACCGACTCGACTTTTAGATGCTTTTTATATTCGCATTGGCGAACATTGCTGTGGGCCGGTGAAAACTTGGCCACTAGCCGCGGGCGCTGTAAAACACTATTCTGCTGAAAGCCTGAGCTTGTAGCTTTTAGTTTGACTTAGACGCCCCGGCACCTGCGTCAAACATTCCAGCGACCACTACTTGTGCGCCATTTTCTGTGTAAATTCATTTCATTGCAAGCCGAGTGGCTCCACGCTGCCTGGCAGCGTTTTGAGCATTTCGTGTATTTCGTGTATTTGGCGTATTTTGTGTGCTTGAATGCTTTAGTCAACAAGCAGACAGCAGGCAGTGTTTTGCTGTCATTTCAGCTCAGTTTAGTTTCAGTTCAGTTTCAGTCTCGGTTGTCTGTTCTCGAGGGATGTTGGCTGCGGTCTGCTCTGTGAGCATACAAATCTACCGATATATGCGAGCAATTGACCCTAACCACCACCGACAAACAGGCATGAACTAAATTTATCTAACCGCACGCAAACTCAAACACACACACACATACACAAAGATATGGTCACCGCCACAGCCACATAAACAGACATGCACTTAGTTCGAACAGAGCGAGCACTGGGAGCGAGAATGTGGCGCTGGCCAGGGCATATTTTCATAAATACTCAAGCGGGAATTGCTTACAAGCTAACCGAGAGAAATCCACATGGAATATGTTTGTGTATGTATGTGTGTATGAAAGTCTGTAAGTATATTCACTGGCGTCTCAAACGACGGATACGGATGCGAATGTGGTTGCGGCTGCGTTTGTTTGCCAGTTGAACTTCAAGTTTTATTGTATTTTCTTTACATCGCACTTTGCTAAATTCTAAAAATAAAATGCAAAAAAACCAAACAAAAAAAAATAATAATAATAAAGTGTAGGAAAAGTAGCGTTTGACTTTGATCGTTCGGGTCCACGCTCGAGGTGGCTGTGAACTATGCAAAAATATATAAATAACTTTTAGACGTGACTTTTGTATTGGTTCGTAGAAATTACAATTCTTGGACGCCTAAAGCTATGCAATACCCAGCTGACCGCTGCGTGTACAATGACAATGACAATGAAAATGACACACACACATGCATGTGATAATATATTTACATACATCACCGTGCGACAAAAATTCTAAAAATTTTTCACACCGGAAAGAATCCATATGAGCATGAAACTAGAGACCAAACATAGTAATACTGCGTACTCAGTTTTTCGTTTCTACATGTTCTGTTCTTTTAAAAGGACCTCAAAATTTTGAAGGGATGAAAAATAAAAAAAATATAAAAAATACTTAACCTCGTTAGAATCTGGCGATATGTATATCAAATAAAAGAGGAAAGGTTCAAGAATTCAAATAAAATAGATTTTTTGCTATTTGTAACAAAAAGGATATGAAAAAGGTCCTTTGAAAATTTTAATCCTTTATATCCTTAAAAATTTATATAAAATTTTCTTGAAAAGAAAGTATGTTAAAACCCACAATCTCCTTGATCACGTGTCAAAATTTCATTGCTTGAAAAATGCTGTTACACGGTGTATTACATGTAGTTGTATGTACCTACACAGAATTTTTTTATTTATTTTTTTTAAAGCAATTCACTGACTGCATTGTGTCGCCTTAACCTTAAAACGTTAAGCGCTCAGCGTTTTGCTTGAAATTCTTTGCATGAAATGAATGAAATTTAAATTGGCCCTGTCATGCGCCTGAAAGCATGCCGCACATTTTATGCGACCACGCAACCAAAGCACGCAACCATTTGCGGTATGTTGATAAATTTTGCAATCTTATTAGCCCTTGAAAAGTGTGCTTATGACTTTTATGGTTTCATGAAGGATCTCAGCACAAGTGAGTCCTTTACACAATGAATTTTGAATTCTATTTTATTTTTTTTTCCATTACTTAATTGTTTTGCTTTGCATTTTCGCAGCATTTGAAAGTACACTTGTGTGCAAAAAAGCCGCATATCCCACACTCATTGTTTTTTTGTGCCCATTAGTGTACAACAAACGTTAATCGTTTTTTTTATTTGTGGTAGCAATGCTCACATTGCTGGCAAATGAAGTGAGAACATGGCCTGCTGTGCCGCCATCATTGAATGACGGCCTTTTTTTTTCGTTGGTTTTACGTTGGTTGGTTTACACGTTGGGTTTTTACGATGTTGTACTTGACACACGCCTCGACGCACTAAATATCCAGCTGGCAGCCAACCGCATCTCATACCGTCACACCTACTGCCTTTTGCAGCCTTTGTATGAGCGTGTGTGTGTGTGTGTAGTATTGCAATATTGTGGACAACATTTAGCTGGCATTTACGACTTTTCTATTACTGCTGCTGCCCCAGTCGCTCCTCTCCTCCTAGAACTGCCTCCCTGCTCTAACACCGTTCTCTGTGCAGCCCTCCTCCTCCTCACTTTGCCATCTTCTGCTGGCATTGTCCTGCGGTGTCCTTTTGAATTAAAGTCAAGCAATGGCGTACAGCACGTGCGGTCAGTAATGCGTTCACCATTGTTCGACTGCATTTGTGGAATTTTTATTGGATTTGCAATAATTTCTCTCTCGTTATCCTCCAAAAAATCTACCAAATCAAATCGCACGTACATATTTTTAGGTTTAGATGTTGTCAAGCATTTTAAATTTAATTTTACGACTGTTGCAGCCTTGTTGCTTTGACATTTTCACCGAGTTGATGGAGGCTGACATGCAGAGGTCCTTTGTGTGCGCACATGCGACACAATGCAAAGAATTTTGCATTACGTATCTGAAACGTGATAAGCGTTAAAGTGCAATTTTATTGCTCGTTACATGAACAGATGTGCAATTGATTGATTTTTGGTCAGAAGATTTATGAAAAAAATAATCTTTTTCGTAAGCTTTTGGGAAAAAAATGCAGAAAATTTCATCCCCAAGGTTTATTTACTCCTTATTCACTCAGCTTGAGAGCAAAGAGCCTCAACAGGGCTAAATCCTAGACTTGAAATGCCTTAAAGGTTGGTTCCATAGCAAATTATAAACCGGAGTTGGCTTTCTATCATTTATTTGTCTTACTAGGATTTTAAAAACCTTGAAGTGGATTTATTAGAGAAGGATTTCTGTGATTTAATTCTTTCCGCAACAGTCGAAACACCTCAACTGTTGTCTTCAGTGCAGATCATCCATCAAAGTTGTCTGTCTGTGTTTTATTTGTCTTATCAGGACTTTAAAAACATGGAAGTGGATCTATCAGAGTTGGTTCTCTGTGATCTATTTGTTTTCTCAACAGTCGAAACACCTCTAATGTTGTCTTCAGTGCAGATCATCTATCGAAATTGGCTTTCTATCATTTATTTGTCTTATCAGAACTTTAAAAACATCGATGTGGATCTATCAGAGATGGATCTATCAGAGATGGATTTCTGTTATCTATTTCTTTCCTTAACAGTCGAAACACCTCAAATGCTGTCCTCAGTGTAGATGATCCATCAAATTTGGCTCTCTGTCAATTATTTGTCTTATCAAGACTTTAAATACCTCGAAGTGGATCTATCAGATATGAATATCTGTGATATATTGCTTTCCTTAACAGTCGAAACACCTCCGATGTTGTCTTCAGTGCAGATGATCTATCAGAGTTGGCTCTATCTGAATTATTTGTCTTATCGAAAATTTAAATACCTCGAAGTGGATCTATGTGAGATGGATTTCTGTGATCTATTTCTTTTCTCAACAGTCAAAACACCTCGAATTTTGTCTTCAGTGCAAATGATCCATCAGGGTTGGCTCTAGGTTTTGTATTTGTCTTCGCAAGACTCTAAATATCTCAAAACGGATTCACCAAAGTTGAATCTCTACGATCTATTTCTCTTCTCAACACTCGAAATATCTCAAATGTCTTCTCCAGCGTTGATTTTCTGTTAGACTTTTGTCTTTTTAAGAAACTAAATAACTCTGTCAGATCCACCAGAAATGGATCTCTGTGTCTTGAGATATGTGCCTCGTCTTGGAAGGTTTTGGAGCCGATTAAGAAAACAAAGAATAGAATTCCGACCAATTAAATGATCATCTTTGGTATTCCGACTTAAAAATTATCCAATCTAATTTTACTATGTCAAACAAGCATGAAACCCCATTTTAGTTTGTATAACAATTTGCCAATAATTCACGTAATTTATTCATACAACGTGGGATATGCTACCAATCTGGATCCAGACAAATGGCCCTCACTTTAAGCTAATGCATTTAGTCTTATTTGAACCAAAAGATAATAATAATAATAATGGTATACAAAATTGCTTTCAATTCCAGCTGAAAATGTCAAAATTTCCAATAAAAATCCATTAAATCTGAAACTAAAAATAATTTTTCTATGTATTGGAATTTGATTTAATGCTGGCAATATTATTTATTATTAAACTTATTCATATGTTTATGTCATCTAAAACAGTCAAGAGATATTTACACACATAATGTGTAGGCGGAACGTTTTCTATATGGCTGGTGATTTGCAAAGAATATCATCCATCAATAAGTTCCAAGTGATGAAACATACACACAATATACACACAACCCACACAAACGAATTGACCTAAACGACAATTCAATATATACATATCACCGCCTGAGAAAACGAATGTCGTATGTTCCAATAAATTTAATAGCACATACGACAATCGTTTTCTCAGGCGACGATATACACAACTATGTCTGCTGCCAGCACGTTTGCCCATTTATTTGACGTTCTGTCTGGTGGACAGTCAATTGCGATGTAGTCAATTGACTTGCGTCATTTACATTCATACGGGTTTCTTATGTTCTGTGCACGTCGCAAATATGCATACAACGATTTCTTGGCTAAAGCATTTGTATGGCCGCCCACTGTGTCCGGAGCCTGTTAAACTTGACATGGGTCCTGCAACACACAGAAGGAATCGTAAGCGGCATGGAAACGCATCTGTTTTTGAAAGCAAAATCCCAAAAGGCTCACTTCAGTCGTTCTACAATTGTCGATTTACCTCTTCGTCAGTTTGCAGATGACACAAAAACTTTTAAAATATTTGGAGTTGGAGCATAAAATTTGGTATGAAAAATTCACATATTAAGAGCTCAGACTAGGATTACCATTTATGGGAATTTCTTGAAATATTTTTATGTAAATTTGTAGCGTGTGCACACTGAAAATGAATGCCTTATGGTTACTTAACCCCCTCACTATGGCTTTTTGCTTGATTTAGTTGCGTGATCTATTTCTTTCCTCAACAGTCGAAATACCTCAAATATCGTCATCAGTGCAGAGGATCCATAAAATTTGGCTCTCTGTCAATTATTTTTCTTATCAAGACTTAAGAAACCTCGAAGTGGTTCTATCAATGATGGATTTCTGTAATCTGTTTCTTTCCTCAACGATCGAAACACCTCAAATGTCGTCTTCAGTGCAGATGATCCGTCAGAGCTGGCTCTCTGTCTTTTCTTGGCTTATCAAGATTTTTTAAAACTCAAAGCAGATCTATGAGAGATGGATTTCTGTGATCTGTTTCTTTCCTTAACAGTCAAAACGCCTCAAATGTTCTCTTCAGTGCAGATGATCCATCAGAATTGGCTCTTGATTTTTTGTATCTACAAAGAACGAGCTCACATAGCCATTTCAGAATTGTCTCTGACAAATCGACTAAGGAGCGAATTATATTAGATTATTTCATAAGAAATTGAGTCTCTTCAACGCTCAACCAGGGCAGCCGCATAGGAAGTGTTTTAGTATTTCAAATTCTTCCCTCAATCTTCTGCTAGAAAAAAATTCCCAACCTCGACGCGTTAAGACCAATTGGTCAGTGAACTGTAATCACTATCTTCAGCCTAGAGACATTCCAACGAGACATTCTGTCTATCTGCTACTACTACTACTATTGACTACTATCTGCTAGCTACTACTATTTGCTATCTTTAGCAATCAGTCCTGTATCTCTCTTGTCTCGCACTTAAAGACTACGTAACGTATCCAACTTATTCTCTCACCTGATTGGATATCGAGAAGATGGTATGGTCCAGCTAATGGCCGACCAATGTCAGCAAATCTCAGTATCTGACCAGTTTGGATTTTGGTGAGGTTCAGCTGACAGCCGATCAATTTAAGCAAATCCTTACAGTCTCTGACTAATTTGGATTTTAATGAGGTCCAACTGAAAGCCGATCAATTTAAGCAAATCCTTACAGAGTCTGACTAGTTTGGATTTTGGTGAGGTCCAACTGAGATAAGTTGGTTACGAATCTTAGCAAATCCTTACGGTCTCTGAGTAATTTGGATTTTAGTCAGGACCAGTTAACAGAGTCTGACTAATTTGAATTTTACTTATTTGACTAATTTGAGTTGCGTTGATGGCTGCCTGACTGTGAAAATTTTCAACCAACCCTATCCCGGAGATGGTTTTGTAGTACAATGGAAGAATTCTGAGAGCATTACGTATTTCAAGAATTTTCGCTTGAAAGACTCTTCATAGATCTGATAGTTGAAAGATTTTGTACTACCATATCCAGGGAGTAGTTAGACGCCAGTTTCAACTCCACAATCCTTCTTTGAACTGTCCAACTATTCGAAAAACCAAACAAAATTAAGATACCTGGAACCATAGAAACCTCAGGTGTCCATAAAGCAGTATGTTGTCATGTGGTAATTAAAGCGAAAGCAAAAGCCTTAACCCATTATGAGCTATGTAAACTTTTTTCTTTCATATAGAAAATCATTCTTAATTGTTTCTCATTATTGAACTTAATTGAAAGTTCCAATTAGAATGGAGTTCTACATACGAAAGGGAGGAAATAAAACTAGGCCAACAAAATGGGCGTGGCCACATTGCACGGCATTAATATATCAGTCCATATACACTAAAAGAGTATTTTTTTTTATGTTGACTTAATTCAATTATTTTTTTAATTGTAATTCTGGCTACTCATACCACATAATTTTTCGTGTAATGTATCGTGTTTCGGTTTTCCAGTTTCGATGACATTTGTTGTGGCGCCGTCAAACTGGCGGGACAGCTGCCACTTAAATAGGGGTGTGTGGGTGTGTTTGCTTGTGTGAAAAGAATTTCAAAACAGTCATGTTAATGACCCATGAAATGTCAGGCGCACACTTAAGTGTCCGTGTGGCACACCGCAGCGCATTTTTCAGTAATTATTATATTAAAGCACTTTTTAGGGCTTCGGGCAGTGCCAGTTGTTTAGTCCAATACGGAAATATGGCGCGAAACGTGCGTTCCAGACGAAAATTTCTACTGCAGGTTTAAGTTCATGTAGACCTTTGTTGTTGTGCAGAACATAATTATTTGAAATAAAAGTGTCTGGCCCTGGAAAAAATAAAAAAAATAATGCATTTTCAAGTTCTGCTTTACTTTGCAAACCTCAACAAAGCGCACAGTTTTTTAATTTATTTTTAAATTCAAATTAAATGCACATTTTCATGGCGCATTGCACGCACGCACCGCTGAGTATTTTCAATTTAATTGTCTGCCACTGTTTTCGCTTCCATTGTCGCTGGTCAACAATTTCAATAATTATTACGTATACGCCATGTAGTGCGGTGTGGATTTTCAGCCAAAATCAATGCCCATAATTAACAAATAATTTCATTTTAATTTTCGTAGCAATTTTATTTACTGTGCTACAAAAATTACCGCAAAGCACAATAATCAACCTGTGCGCATAAATGAAATTGGCTCCAAATAAATTTAATTTGCATCAGAAAGGCTAAGCAATTTAGAGCTTTGCGTTCGGAATTGGCTGAAATTTGTATGAATATTACGCACTTCACACACACATACAAACACAAATTCGAGTGTTTACATTGAGTGTTTGCATTGCAATAACACTTTGCATCAATTATTCCTGTCACCAAACGCACTAAAGCCAACAACAAGAACAAAAATTGCATAGTACCTAACAGGCCTCGATTGCAGCATACATGCAGCCAAATGCTAAACCGACAGTAAATACGCCAACGACAGCAGCGACAGCCAAACAGTTGCCAGCCAAATCAGAGACCGCAGTTCATGTGGCGACTGTTCTTGCTTCGCTGAGCTGCGCCCGCATTCGCCTTCGATGCACTTTGTCGTGGCTTACTTTCTGCCCTTCAAAGTGATACTTAATTGGACTCTGGTTACGTTTGCTGCGGCACCAGCGGACTCAGCTATGTTAGTCTCGTCATATTTCACCTCTTTTTTCTTTCATTATTCTGTGTTCAGTCCTCTCGTTTTTCTTTCTTGCTGGTTTTTGCGCATTAAAAGGCTTTTTAGGGATTTTTGCCTCAACCCAGGGACGGACGCAGGGGGGTGGTCCGGGGGGTCCGGACCCCCCCCGAAATCTCAGACTTTTTCAAAACCCCTTACAGCACACATTCTTTCAACCGCATAAACTAAATCCACATCACAAGTTGGTACATTACAAATATGATTCATTCCACTTTATTTCGTAATTTTCAGTTTATTTTCACATCTTTTCTGGTCAAGATCACAGTAGTAATTGAGTGTTATTAACATATCATGCCACATGTATTAATAGTACTATCGTTAGACGACTCGCAACCTACTGTAGTGCGAGAAAGATGCATTTTTCGTTTGTTTATTTTTTGACAGTTTGACAGAAAAAGTACCAAAACGTTTGCAATAGAAGATTTTACAGCCAGATATACAGGCTTCTTCAAATTTGTGGGACACTACCGGTCACAGTTGCCTCTAGTGAACGGTCCTTCTCCACTTTGCGAAGGTTAAAAACTTACTTGCGCAACCGGACTGGAGAGGAACGACTGAATGGACTGGCGCTTCTTAACATTCACAGAGATGTGAATGTTACCAGTGATCAAATTCTGGATATTCTCACAAAAAGAACAAGAAGAATTGACATCACTCTGTAAATAGTCTGCCTAATATTAAAGGCAGTAGATCATATGTATTGCAATTTCATCATTCGATTCGTGTGCTGTCAATTAATGCTTCTTATACCTATACTATGAAACCGGTAATTATTTTTGAAAAAATACGTTTATTGTGAGGAAATGATTACAATTTTATTCTTTAAAGTAATGGCCATCGCTAGCTACACATTTTTGCCATCTCTCAGGCTATTTATGGATGCCTCGCCAAAAAAATGTTTCGTCTTTTGCCTGAAACCAATCATCGATCCATTTTTTGGCTTCTGCGTGAGAATTGAAGCGCTGTTCCGTTAATGCGTGGCCCATCGATGCGAACATGTGATAATCCGAAGGCGCCAAGTCTGGTGAGTAAGCCGCATGAGCAAGAGCTTCCCAGTTGTACGATGCAACCAATTCTTTGGTGGCTCTAGTGCGGTGTGGTGGTGCGTTGTCATCGAGGAAAATCACTTTGTGTTGCCTGGCTTCATATTCTGGGCGTTTTTGGCGTATAGCATGGTTCAAATCGGCCAATTGTTGTTGGTAACGTTCACCGTTAACCGTTTCACCAGGTTTTAGAAGGTTTTTTTCTTCAAATGGTAACACAAAATTAACTGTGTCCGCAAATCGTAATTTGTAGGCACGTAATCCGACATTTTCCGGAGCGTCAAACAATGCGTTGTTGGATGAAACTTGACAAATTGTGAACTGAATATTGTTGACATATGACAGAAGAAGTAAACATGACATTTGGTACGGTTCCGAAGTTTATAAATATTCGGCTATTTAACGCTAGATGTCGTTACCGGTTTTATAGGCGCATACCTGGTATTATAAAATATTATAACGTTAAATGAAATTCCAATTGAGTGAAAATAAATTTTTTTTTTAATTATGATCACAATTTTTAGCTACTTTTACCCAAAAATTGATTTTTGTCTTGTGTTTATTTTTTGGAAAATAAAACTCGCAAACCGCCAATCAACACGCGATTCAATGAACAATCATAAGTTATAAATATTAAGTTTGTCAAACACAAATAAAACGTTACGTTTTGTTAGAGCCGAACTGTTTAATTATCCAAATTTTTCGATCGGACCCCCCCCAAAATTTTTTTCTGCGTCCGTCCCTGCCTCAACCCTAATGAAAATTCCTGCTCAAATATTTGCTCTTTGCATAGAAAAATTTAAAATAATTTGATTTCTCTGCATAGCCAGTTTTTAGTGACTTTGTTGTCCTTTTGCTTGGCAAATGTTCGCCTTTGTGCTGGTCTTTTGGTGTTTGATTTTTTGTTTATGGTAGCGATTCCTTTTGTTTGTGGTAGTGAAAGAGTTTACTATTTCAAAATGACCATAGAAAGAGTGGTCAGAAAAAAGCAATAAGAAAAATTAAAATAAAACAACAACTTTATTTTAAAGCAAAACTGTTTTGAGGCTACAAGTCATTCAGTATGGAAGAGCACATCATTCCAATGGACGTCTCGGTTTCAAACTGTTGCACAGTGGGACGAGTCAGTACCAGTTGAAAAGTAGAAAGAGTCTCCTTCTTCTTCTTGACTGGCACGACAGACCGATTACGAGACTAAAGGCTTGATTACATGTAACGAGTAGAGTGAGAAGACAGCAACTCGAACGAGTACTCGTTTCGTCTAAACGGTAAGGCGAGTTCTTGATTGAGTCAGTGAAGGTTGAAAGTGGCGAGAGAGCCACTAGAATCACATTTTGTTTGCTAGGCCGAGCGACCACTACTTTACCGTTATATTTTTCTCTTTTCGCAGCGATTCGCGCAATCGCTCGTCACATGCGGAATCGCTCGTGACATGCGGTATGCGTCACACACCACTTTTCGCTCGGTTGAGTTTAATTGCGCGAGTTGCTTAGTTCATTTTGTGCATTGTAAAACTGAACTGACTCGCCGCGTGTCGAAATACGTTTGAACAACTCGTCGCTTTTGCTCGCTATCCCAATTCTTTCGGCCTAGTACCATTTTGATGTCTCGTCACTCGACTCGTTACGTGTAATCAAGCCTTAAGGCCTAGCTACCCACAACCAACCGTGTTGTGCGTGCGAATGTTTTTACAAGGTTGGAAGAGACCTACACTTTTATGCCGATTCCGAACTGCGAGTTGGGAGCTTTTTCATAGGCAATTTTACTCTCAGAGGTTTGCCATTTCCTGCTGAGAGGACAGCCGCCTAAAGAAAAATTGTTGTTTTGTCGTTTTTTCGGTGTTAACACAACGGAGTATTGAACTCGCGGAGTCTTGACTCACGGCCCAACGCACTAGCCAGCTGAGCTACGGTGGCTGCCGTAGAAAGATTAGTCCTAGGTTACTGAAATTTGGCACACATGATTTTTTATGAGAATTAAAAAAATTTATGAAAAAATTAACACAATTCGCTTGACGAACGCGTCTACTCCAAATCTCAATGTCTGTGGGAATTAAAAATATATTTTTGAAGCATGAAATATAAATTAATCAAGACTATACAAAACTAAACAAATTTGATTTAAATTACGTGTTCCAGACTACTTCAAAGTTGGAAGTATGAAACTTACTTATTTTCTTGGCTTTCTTTTCTATATTAAAACATCAACTTTAATTGTCACCCTGTGATTTTTTTAATACATTTTTTTCAACTTTTTTTTCATATTTCTCTATCATGAATTAATAATCAATGTTTGGTACTTTTGAACACACTCGTCCCATTGTGTGTCAATCCAAGTTTTGATGACTCATATTGGACCGAGTCATCGAAATGCGGTGTGGTTCACTCGCAATGGCACACAGTGTTTCAAGTAGTAAGAAAAATGCCAATTAAGTTTTATAGCCTCACAAATCTTCGTATGAGGTTTTGTTGGAAATACTTCAATTGTAATAAATGCCAAGTGTTAAGAAAAAATATTGGATAATATAGCAGTTCTGAGCTGTTAAAGTAAGCTCTTACAGTTTTGTCTAAAAATAGCAAATTATTGCTTTCAGTTCGGGATACAATATTTCGAAATGATTTATGAGCGAGTCCCCCAAACTTTCTGCTGTCATAAGTTTGATATTTTTTTGGTGCGAGAAGACAAAAGTTTTGCTGAAATCTTCTCACCTCTGAGCCGTAACCGTATGAAGAAAATAAACAAAGAAAACAAGTTAATAAAAACTGAGTTAAAACTTCAAAGGTAAAATGAAACAAACAAATCCAGAAAACCCACAAAAAACCAAAACAAAGAAAACAAAAAAAATAAATAAAAACTGGGTTAAAATTTTAAACGTGCAGTAAAACAAAACAAAAAACACGAGTACAAGGTATTGGTATTTTTTAGTCGTTCAATTTCAACATTTGGTTGAATGCCAGCAGTCGGGCGACGAATGCTTTGTTGTTGATGGAAATACTTTTTAAAAATAACAACGGAAAATTAATTACGATTACAATTTTATTCTAACTAGGTTTATGAAAGTTAATGGAGTTTCGACAATACACTTTCAATTTTGCTTCGTAGAAACCGAAAAGTTGACAACACTACAACAGTGTTTGTTTGGAAGGTGCCATCTGGTGTTAAATTTTGAAACTTCAATGAATTTTGTATTTTTGTCACTAACAAATTTTGCCAATTGTTGATTAAATCATTCAAATATATTTAGTAGTTTCCGAGATACGATGGTTCCTCGTTTACTTTACTATAAGTGGGAAGCCAATTCCATTGAAAATTACTGGTTTTATATGGCAGCCCCCTTTAGAGTTGAAGATCGCGGGTAGGTATGTATGGAAAAAATATTCGGAAGGAAAAATAAAGGGCATCAGTCCTACATTAGATACGTCCTGTTGCAACCTGGGAGCAATGGGAGCCAATTTTATAAAAAACGCGGATTTTGTATGGGAGCCACATTAAGGGTTGGAGATAGGGGGTGAATATGTACGAGAGAAATATTCAGAAGAAAAAATTAGTGAAGGTCGGTCATAGATTTTAACCCTCTAAGAGCAACTTCTGAGCGGCTGTGGAGCAATTTGTCAAATTTGTAATTCAATTTCCTTTGAATTGAGCGCATTTTTCCTCTATACAAATTATAAATAAGTTTAAATTAAAAAATAAATATTATGAAATATTATGAATATTAATAAAAGTTTGTTCAAATCCGGTTAAACGTTTTACGTGAGATAACCCAGTGGGCAAATTTCTGCTTCACTACTTCGAGTATAGCTTTGCTTGTATGACGTGCAGCACAGGTTTGTTGAAACGTCTCTGTTTCTTCTTCTTGTTCCTTATTTCTTGCGAAATGATGCCACTTTTTGATTATCTTCGCTCCAATAATAGCAATTTTGCTTGTTCTCATAGCTGCTGAACCCAAAATGGGAGGATGATATTTAAGTCAAAATCCGGATCTCCGGCAAACATTTCCAGCGCCCAATTAGCCAACTAACTGTGTCGTCTATGATCATGCGGCTTCAATTCTTGCATCAGTGCAACCTTATATGTTTGTAGGTCAAAATTTGACCGCGAAATTAACCGGGTTGACTTCCTGGTGAACAATTCAGCAGATTAGCGTCTTAACTTCCGATTGTAGGGCACCAGCTCCTGATAAGGGAAGCAAAAAAAGATTATACCGTACAATTTTATGAAGAATTTTTAAGATAATAGCCAAATTTCAGTTCTCTAGTACAAAAACTTTAGGTACTTGAGCCCAAAACAAGCAATGCAAGTGGTTTTGTCTGTTTTTTAGTCAGTCTGCATTGTAAACAGGGTTCTTTGCCTTCCAAGTCCTGCAGCATACTTTATGTTGACAATAAAATACTTTTCTGTAACAAACATTGCTTTCACATCTCAAAATTCCTGTCTGGTGAATATTGAACTGCGATCTTAATTGTTTTGAGACTGGCCACCATTTTCTCTAACTAAAAATATACAAGTTCGCTGCTGGCTGCTTCGCAATATTTGTCTCTTTATTTTCCTATAGCTCGACTAGAAAATTTATTTTGAATTTAATTTAAATTTTCCTCTCAATGTTTAGCGAATTTTGTTGCCTCTGAATATCTGACTGCTTGTCTGTCTATATCTAACAAATGTATATAAATATACATGACTGGCTCACCAGTGTGTCGCTACACACGAATGAAACAAACCAACACTTTACGAAAATACATATTTATAAAAACACAGCATAAAAAGAAATGTGCTTGTTTTTGCTCAGTTTTGTTATTTTCGTTTATGCAAATTTATTTAAACATTCTAAATTTACTATATGATTTGTTTTTATTCTCTTGCACAAGAAAATAGAAAAACTGCTACGTTTGTAAGATTTTCTTGTGGTCAAAGCGAGAAATTCTACAATAAGATGAATTTTGATTTTTTTCTCACACTATCTCTGAACAAATTTTCATTCTTTTGTTTGCGGTGATTAACACAGCTCGTGTGTTCTAAATAGATTCGACTGCGATTGTGTAAATAGAAAAATAAAAAAAAAAACATTAAGAAGGTTCACAATGAAACTGGAAATTATGTGCCACCGGAGAGCGCCGAATCAAGGCAAATGATCAGAAAAGTAATAAATTACAAAACGTCTAACAAGCGCTGCCACAACATTAGATTCCATTGCGTCGACTCTGAATGCTGCTGCTGCTGCTGCTGCTGCTGTCGTAATTGTAAATGTTTTTGAGCGGGTGGGCGAATGTTTGAAATAAAAATAAAACACCAACGAAAATGGTTATCGCGCTGGCAAAGCTGCACAGCTAGACAGACAAGCAATGTGCTCTGGCATAACGATGGAAATTGCCCATAAAACAAGCATTGATGGTGCTCGTTCTTGGGTCCTTTCAAACATTGTCTGCGTTTGTTTTATATGCGATCCCATGTTGCTTCGTTTGCGGTGCAGTGCAGCAAGTGGGAGAGATACCTGGAAGTGGCTGAACAGCTGCATAACGACTATGTGTGCGTGTGTGTGCTTATGTGTTTATGTGTGTGTAAGCAGCGCACACCAACTGTATGTAATTTTATGTCATTAACACTTTTTGAAGCGGCACATAAAACAAAGCGAGCGAAGTTTGTCTTGTTCAACTGCTGGTTAATATTTTTCGTTTTTGCCCGTTTATAAAAATTGACTGCATTGAGAGGTAGATTGGTGGTAGTTATTTTTTGTTGGTTAATTGATTGACTGCAATTAAACGTAATTATTCCGAATTCGCTTGGATTAAATGTGGAGCATCAAATGGAGTTACTCACACGCCACGTTGGTCTCGAACTAAAAAACAAAGCTTTATTATCAAATTTATACTTGCAATTATACTTTTTCATACTAAATGTAGTAATTGAAAGTCTCAAATTTTCATGTTGAATTTACATTTTGATTAACATGTTCATCGACACCCGATCATCCGATCATTAAAGAGTGATTAATTACGAGCATTTTGAAATTGCTCTCAAATATAATTTTTGGAAACTGACTGCATCTGACAGTTGAAATGATGGTAGTTAATTTTTGTTCATTTATTGATTGACGGCAATTAAACGCAATTATTCTGAATTTGCTTGGTATCAATCAATCTTTTCTTACTCATACGCTACGTTGGTCTTGAATTAAAAAGCCAAGCTTTAATATCAAATTTATAGTTGCAATTATACTTTTTGATACTAAATGCAATTATTGAAAGTCACAAATTTTCATGTTGAATTTATATTTTGACAAACATTATCATCGACTACAATGAAAGAGTGATTAATTACGAGTGTTTTGAAATTGCTTTTACATATAATTTTTGTAATAATTCGTGAGATGTTTGTGTTGTTCAACTGCAATTCAAAATTGACTACACCTAACTTGCAATTAACCGCAATTATTCTGAATTTGCTCGGCTTTAATGTGGAGTATCAATGTATCTGTTGCGATCTTCCTCAACCAAACGAAGTTACTCATACGCCCCGTTGGTCTCAAACTAAAAAAACGAAGCTTTAATATCAAATTTTTAGTTGCAATTATACTTTTTGATACTAAATGCAATTATACTTTTTGATACTAAATGCAATTATTGAAAGTCATAAAATTGTATGTGAAATTTGTATTTTGACAAAAATATTTATTCACATTCGATCATACACATTGAAAAAGTGATAAGAAGAATTTTGAAGTTATTTTTAAACATAGCTTTTAACTAAAATTGTTTACTATTTTTTAATTTTTAATAAGAGTCTTTGTGGCAAAACAAAAAATACTAATTTATAAAAAAAATTATTAAATTATTAATAAAAAATTAATAATTAATAAACTGAGCAACGACGACAGTTTAATAAGTCAGTGACTTTTTAATAAAACATATTTTGTCATCAAAAAAGCGTTTGATTTCTCAACATAATCTCCTTTTGGCTCGACACATTTAGTCCAGCGCTTTTATAAATTTGGTATCCTTTTCAAAATAATAAGTTTTCGTAACCCTTTCGCTATTTTCTTGCCATATGGCAACATGCTACCTTGTGCACGTTTGATACCTCTAAAGGGTTTTGTTGGTAATTTAAATATTTCTAAGAATATTTATGTTTGAAAAAGAAAAGTATGCAAAGTTTTCTGAATGTTATATCTCTTCATAGAAAAGAAAGAAGAAAAAAAAAAAGAGAAATTTTTAATTTAATTTAAGTAAATGAGGAAATATTTGATTTCTCGATATGCATTAACAATTTTATATTAAAGTAATTATTACAGCCACAACGAAATGATTACTGATGACTCTAAAAAACATGGTTCGGTAATTAAAATTTAAAAAATTACTATGGAATCTATAAATTTAAAATTTTGATTTTCTTTAGTAAAAAACTTAGGATCCTAAAAATAGGCGTTTGGCTCAGTGATGACCTTTTTTCGACCCAAATCTTATCGTCAATTCATTACTTCAAATTTGAAAACAGGAAATAGTTATTGAGATCTAAAGCTGGAGAATTTGCTGGATTTGATAGCAGTTTGTGGCCCAATTTTCGGGTAAAAGAAGAGTATTTTTCTTCGCCCAATGCAATCAGTTTTGCTTCAAATCCATGTCAAATCTATTCAAATCAGAATAATGTTTGCCAGTTATCGTTTTAACCTTTTCAAGGTTCGAATGACGAGTAACACAGAATACAATTATCATTAAACGAGACCAACGGCCGAAGCTGGGGAGCAGATAATAGGGGGAAACATGAATACAAAAGGACAAAGCAAGGGAGGGATTAGAGATGCAATCGACAGATCACTTGAGACAGCACTCATTTAGCCACAAGGTAATCGATTTCAATGACTACGCGTTGATTCCTAAGAAACTGTCGACATTAGCTTATTGAGCCAAACAACTACTTTGGCCTTCTTTGGTGCACATTCAGCCAAAGTAGTCCACGGCTTTGACTGTGCTTTGGCCTCTGGTGTATTGTAATGGATTCTTGTTTTACTCATGAGTCCGAAAAAACGCAAAAGCTCGTTCGAAACGCAAATTAAATATTGTCAATCACTGGATTTCTTTTTACAACAAATTATGTAAATCTAAGAAATAATTTTTTCTATAATTTTATATTTCTTTCAATTTTTGCTGATAGCTTTATGGATATTTGTTTCTCTGTTGACTCATTTCTGCAAGCACCTAATTTACTCAAACCCAGTTTACAGCCAAAGGTGTCCATAATCTTTCCGCATCCTTTCGACCAATTTGCTATTTTAATTAAGCTCTCAAGACATAAACGTCTTCAAAGGTAGAAAATATAAATTATTATAAAGAACTACTTACAATACTCGTAACTCAGTAAACATGTCGCCAACGTGGAAAATCCACTTATCAACAATTCGCAACATCGTTACGTTGCCTCGCGTTGGCGTTAGTGGGCGCAATGAAAATGCAAAGCGTTTTGCATTAAATGAAAACATGCAAAATTCCAGCAGAGCTCCAGCTATGACACTTTGTATGTGTGTGTGTGTGTGTGTCTGTATTGTTCGGTTGGTGGCGTTTATTGTTATTGCTTTCACCATTCTCGACAGCAATCGGCCACAATGCGCCTCAAATAGATGAAGTTGTTTCAACACTGCAGTCGTTCCTCATCGTTTCATTGCCTCCATGCAGCAACGCCTCGCCCCGCCTTCGGTTCAACATTCTCGCTCATTCTCATTGTTGTTGCTGTTGTTTTTTTTATTATTTTTTATTATTATTTTTATAGTGATTCTTCTGCGTTCATTTCGTTACTCAAAATGTTTTGCATATTTTCCTCCGCACATTTTTTCACTCCCACATTTGCTTTGGCCCACTTCCGCTCTGCTCCGTCTCCTTGTTGTGTCGCATTTGCTTTTGTTGTCGCTTGCCGCATATTTTGCAATTCATTTTGTATTGTTTGGACGCTCTTGTCCCACGTTGCAGCAACAACAATGTGCCGCGGGGTATGCGTCCATTGTTTTCGACCGGTTATGACATTGTTTGGTAAACACGCATCGCTCCATTGTCCTTTGTCAGTGTCAAGAGTAGTCCGAACAGGTTTAAAAGGGGTCGACTTGCTTTGCTTTTATCTCTTTTCAATTAGTTTTATTGTCATTTATTTGCAATGCTCCTCTTTACTTTATTTCCTGCTGATTTCTTGCTTCCCTTTTTCTGACTTTATTGAGTGATTGGGGTTTTATTGGGGCAAAAGTTTATGTTCTTGATTTACATAAATTTTCAAAAAGTTATGAGTTTGACTTTTTTCTTTTCAACAATGACTAACCCAAAATATTAATTTATGTACCTAATAAAAAATTTAAAAACAGTTTGATAAATGCTTTTTAAAAACCTTTTATTATCTATTGAAAATTTATTGTTATTTATTGATTGAAATTGCATGTACTTTTGTTGTTTTAATTAATTTTTTAATATGAAGTAAACTCGCAGTTGAAATAAGACAACTAAAGTTTGACTTGATTTATATTTTTAGTGCAATAATCTTCAAAAGTTTAGTGCACAGATGTCCTTCTTGTATCTCGATGTGACATCCTTTTACTGAATTACTTTCTCTCTAAAATTACTTTCACATTTGTTGAATATAAGTTGCACTGGTGTTTTGTTTTGGAATGTTCTGAGTTTTAGTTTGTTCAATAGTTAGTTTAGTAGTTAGTTGAATAGTTAGTATAGTAATTACTGGTTAGTTTAGTAGTTAGTTTAGTGATTAGTTGGGTAGTTAGTGGTTAGTTTAGTAGTTATTTTAGTAGTTAGTAAGTAGTTAGCGATTAGTTTAGTAGTTAGTTAAGTTGGGTGGTTAAATTAGTGGTTAGTGTAGTGGTTAGTTTAGTACTTAGTTGAATAGTTAGTTGGGTAGTTCGAAAAAAGTTAAGTGGTTAGATTAATGGTTAGTTTAGTTAGTTAGTTGAGTAGTTAGTGTAGTAGTCAGCAGATAGTTAAGTAGTTAGCTGAGTAGTAAGTTTAGTGGTTAGTTTTGTAGTTTGTTTAGTGATTAGTTTAGCGGTTAGTTCAGAAGTAATTTAAGTGGTTAGTTTAGTGGTTAGTTTAGTGGTTTGTTGAGTAGTAAGTATAGTAGTCAGCAGATAATTTTGTAGTTAGTTGAGTAGATAGTTTATTGGGTAGTTTAGTAGTTAGTTTAGTGATTAGTTGAGTGGTTCTTTTAGTACTTATTTAAGTAGTTAGTTGAGTAGTGAGTTTAGTGGTTAGCTTAGTAGTTAGTTTGGTAGTTTGTTGAGTAGTAAGTAAAGTAGTCAGCAGATAATTTAGTAGTTAGTTGAGTAGATAGTTTAGTGGTTAGTTTAGTAGTTAGTTTAGTGATTAGTTGGGTGGTTCTTTTAGTACTTATTTAAGTAGTTAGTTGAGTGAGTGAGTTTATTGGTTAGCTTAGAAGTTTAGTAGTTAGTTCAATAGTTTAATTTAGTTAGTTTAGCGGTTAGTTGAGTAGTTAGCATAGTGTTTAGTTTAGTAGTTAGTTAAGTGACTTGTTTAGTAGTTAGTTAAGTGGTTAGTTGGTTAGTTTAGAAGTTAGTTTAATGGCTATTTGAGTAGTTAGCTTAGTGTTTAGTTTAGTAGTTAGTTAAGTGACTAGTTTAGTAGTTATTTAAGTTGTTAGTTGGTTAGTTTAGAAGTTAGTTTAGTAGTTAGTTCAATAGTTTAGGAACTAGTTTATAATCGTTTAGTGATTTTTTTAGTTCTTAGTTAGTAGTTAATTTAGTGATTAGTTTAGTAGTTATTTAAATGGTTAGTTGAGTAGTTAGATTAGTGGTTAGTTTAGTAGTTATTTAGTGTTTAGCTTAGAACCTAGTTTACTAGTTTAGTAGTTAGTTTAGTAATTAATGTAGTGGTTATTTTAGTAGTTATTTAAGTGGTTAGTTCAGTAGTTAGTTTAGTGGTTAGCTGAGCAGTTTGTTTAGTGGTTAGTTCAATAGTTTAGTGATTAGTTTAGTGCTTAGTTAGTTAAGTGGTTAGTTGAGTAGATAGTTTAGTAGTTAGTAAGTAGTAAGCGATTAGTTTAGTAGTTAGTTGAGTGGTTAAATTAGTGGTTAGTATAGTGGTGAGTTAAGTAGTTCGTTAAGTCACTAACATATGAGTTTTTTAATCTATTGGTTAACGCAGTGATAACCTCAGGTATCATTTTGTATATTTCTTTCTCGTTCTTTCATGAGCAGAAAGAATCTTTTTCCATTATTCCTTGAACTCTTAGCTTTCTCTGCTTATTTTCTTCTTGTTTTTTATGTAACCAATAAACTTTGCAAACATTTGCAAAGAAAGCGGACTATTCGATGAATTTTTTACATTTTTGATTTTTCAAGATTCAAGTTTCTCTCCAAGTTTGTCTTTAAATTTGTCGCTACTTTCTCCTTAATTAAGCAGCAAGTTTTGAATTTTTCAAGTTTAAAGTTTCTCTTCAAGTTTCCCTTTAAAGTTGTTGTTATTTTCTTAGCAGTCTTTGTATTTTCGTCGTATGCTAAATCCATTAATTGTGCTGCCCGCCAGCTACAAAATCCTGTTTATTTATCTTTGATCCGCGTCGCACCCCATCGCCCCCGGCACCAGAGCTGTTCATGGCTGAAATTAAACCCACATTTATGAGCTGCCATAAAGTTTTGTTTGTTGCGAAAAAATATTCAATGCGTCATATGCACTCGAGTGCGTTAATTTAAATAAATGGCCAGCACTTTGCGCCAAAAAGTCTGGCAGCTAAATCTTATCTGCCGCACATTAGAAGATATTCAAAATGTCTGCCTGCAGCATTCAAGATTAAAAGTGTTGTTGTCGAGCGCCATGCCTGCTGCATTTGTTTCGCTATAAAAGTTGTTCTCATGGTGGCTCGCACAAAGCAACAACAAAAAGACTGTCGTGAACTCGTTGCAAATCGGCCGCATTAGCAGCTCGTAAAGGCTTTTGTAAGATTTTCACACAGTCGTCTGGCTGTTTGTGTACTAAAGTCAATGCGCCTATGTGTAGGCCATGAAATTGGCTCACTTCACGCGCCATTCACTCTTCACACTCGTTTTCGGTACACATCTGTCAATTCGCATTCATTTGTCAGTGTGAACGTGTTGTCAGTTTTGTTTTTTATTTTTTTGCTGTTCAATGTTCGACACATTTGATTTATTTACGCACCTGATTGAGTACAACAGCAAATAGTGAAACCCAAAAAGCAAAGAAACACAGCCTCACATAAATACAGCCAGGACATTTTGGCAAAAGCAAAGAGTGCACATAAAAGTAGCTCAGGTAAACCAGGTCAATTTGATGGAAAAAATCGTAAATTTGTCTTAAGCATCGATTTGTTGTTGCGCTCTTTGATGGCGTTCAAATTGTGTGGCGGTCTTTGTGCGTTTTTAGTTGTATTTGTGTTGTTTAGATTTACTAAATGTTGCCTTGATTTCTTGTGCGCTTGATTTCCCATGGGGTTATTTAAATTATTTGGATTTTTCTTCCACTACCTCACATTGGTACAGCTTGATCCCTCGAGTACACAATGCCAAAATGATTGCCAGAGGTTTTCTTTGTAGTCGAAGAAAATATCTGAAAATGAACGCCAGAGATTTTGTTTCAAGTCGTAGAAAATATCTGAAGTATGAAAAAATTAAATAAATATGATTTTTTTAATCAATTATTGAATTTATAAAAGAATAGTTTTTGTTCTTAATGAATGGAAAATAAGTTGATTTAGTTTTAAATTATTAAAACTTATTTATTGAAAGCAATTTAATTTAGTTTATTGATGTTGGAGAAAATTTCAACGAAAAATCGAGGACAATTTGCTATTGGAGTTTATCTTTTAGTAGGAATCTAAATATATAGAAAATTTAGAGTCTGTTGGCTCTTTCACAATGTTTTGTTCGGTCTTGTCGAGTACAACGAGATTCTTTTCCAAATAAACGTCCTTATAAAAAATTAGGTTTTGGATGCTGAATTTCAAGGATCATCTAGAGTTAAGGATAGGATATAATCATAAAAGGGGGGTTGATGCTTACGGCCGACATTCCGACGACCAATCCCTATTTTAGGCTACGAATAAGGAAAACCGTTAAGATATCGTGGGTTTTCAATTCGTTTGGGGTAGAGTAATCGGTGTTTCGGTACTTTTCGGAACAAGTCGGATGGTGCATTGTTAGGAGTATAGTCTCATACATGTAGTTATTGCCGAGCCAACAAAGATGTGTGATAGTTCATGATGTAAGATGAAGCTCGGGTTAGTCACGAGACATAATAAACAACAGCTTATCTATTTTCCTAGATAGTTCTTCGCAGTTTGCATGGTTCCGAAACTGCCAATAAATTGCCTATTTGTGGATCAGGGTGTACACCCTTGGGACCAGAACCAATAATCGGCACCAGTCTAGCAGGTACTCTGGACTGGATCAAAACCTACGTAAACAGCTTACATAGGGAGCGTTGGTCTAGTTTGGGAAGCTGTAGGACTACTGAGTGTTTTGTGTTCAGCCCGAACAGGAAGACAGTGGTATCGTTTCTGAGTGTAAGTAGGAAAGATCTTCCCCGGATAGTCGAACTAATCGCAATCCATGGACACAATCCCACATTAGCATCATTGATGATCCAACTTGCACATCCTGTCTGGAGGAGATAGTTAACACAGAGCATTTTCTCTGTGTATGTCCCGCCTTGGGGCTAGAACGAGATTGCATACTTTGAGTTCAGTTGTCCTTAGAATGGACCAGGCCTAGTCTCTTACCCTGTGTGATCTCCTAAGATTCATTAAAGAATCTAGACAATTTTTGTCTTCACACATCCACTTTCTGGTATCTTCCTATCTCTCTTTCTTTTATCATCCTTTCTTCAGTACAATGGGTAGCCTTAGTTCTTGAAGAATGGACCTAGAGTTTATTTTCTCCGCTCCTTTAACATTCATCCATCCATTCAGCTCATGATGAATGCTAATCTTTGTGTGGATTGGTTAGTTTAGTGGTTGTCAACGCAACTAAGTAGAACAATTGGACATTAAAATGTCATGTTGGTGACGTATCCTCTTTTTTGTTGATGTTCATTGGTATTTAACACTTTTGTATGATACAGGAAGTATAGAAGCCTGATCTCTATAGCTGAAATTGTTCTAAGGTCTTCCGAGAAGGGAATCCCCAGCGAGCGCAGTCTACTTTTTGAATAATCCTGGCTTGTACACAGAATGTAAGACATTATTTTTCTCTGGTCCTTTCCACAAAGCCGGCATCGAAAGTCCCGTCAACAGTGCACTGGCTTCTCACACCAGTGGCCCTAGGTTCGAATCCTAGCTCAAGCTGGTGGAACGCTTATCTACTTCTATCGTTATTCACATGAAGCAGATGAGAATTATAAGAATCGCACAAGTGAGCTCTTGGCAGGAAATGGTAAAACTTCCAAGTTTGAAAAGTGCCAGTCGCCTGTAGGTCCCCTACCCATATCTGTTTGCGGAACAGTGTTACAAACACATTTAAAAAATGGGTGACTTATGTGGCATCGCAATGGGTGTCTTAGGCCTCTGGGTGGGTCTTTTAAAGAGACAGCCACCATAACTTAACGCGTGTTTCTCCACTGGCCAATGAACTGTAAGAACCGCAGTGAGTCTTTCAGTATTCCCCTGTCTTTCAGTATATCCAAGCAGTTGTTTCGTTCTATTCGGGTCATAGTTTCGCCATGTTGACTACTTGATCCATCTCTCCTTACAGTGGCGCACACAGGATTTCATTTTGGTGGGGTTTTCGTACAACTTTTGATCCGAATACAATTCCAAACCGTAGTTTGTACCAGCAATTTTTGTGTTTGGGGAGGGGGGTTGAACCCAAACCCCCCCTGTGTCCGCCACTGTATCGTTAGCACGAACCGGAAAGTGGCCGTGTAGGTCGCTCGTATGTCTCGTAGTGTCTGCTTTCTCATTCCTAACCTTTGTAGTCCCAACAAAGACACAGCATCGCCTTCCTTGTCGTCAATCCCCGCTTTGACACTGTTCTTGGTGCTTCATCTTTTTTCGGCCAAGACTTTTTTCGAACATTATTAACAATTTTTTATGACCGTTTATTTCAAAAATAGTTCGATTTCCTCTTCTGGGCCACTAAATTTTTTTACACTTAGTTCTTGGTTCAGTCAAACATTTAGTTTCGTTTTGAAACCAACTTTATACAAATGTTTTTAAAATTGTTTTGTTGTCGATATTCAGTTTCTGAGCGATGTTGTAACTGCTCCAATAGCGACCTTCTCAAACCTGATTCATAATTTCGTTGACATCTGCTGTGTTCGAGAAGAGTAAAAAGTATCTTTTACTGCAAAATTTTTGTATACCAGTTGACAGTTTTCGGCAGAGAATGCTGCATGTTCATCGTTGAATACAAACACCCATAATCGCTTAGCTCATCTTGTTGTCGCTTACAAGAAGCTCTCCAAGCAAATCTATTTCTGTCAGTTTGAGACCAAGTGCCACGCTCTGAGACTGAACACATTTGCATGATGACAAGTTTCCACACAAAATTTCACACGAAAATATCTGTTCCGCAATTATGAACAAATTTGGTTGGCAACACTTTGCCCTACCAGCTCAACTTTTCACTTGAACACTCCCCGAGATTAGGCTATCTTCTAGGAAAATAGCAACAACTAGGAAAATAGCAACAACAAGCACACGCACATGCTTCTTCGAGCGAAAATATTTGCATAAATTCATAAAATTTGCATATTTTATATACTTCACATGTGCATAAATTTGCGTAAATGTCAACACATTGTCTTTATTATGGGTTTTTTCGTTTGTATTTGCAGAACTCATGGAGCACAAAAGCGCGAAGATTTTGTACAAATGGCGACGATACAACATGTCCTGCTGATGAGCAACCAGTAACAGGTGAGCGCCGAACGCGGCCATAACATGTCCTCACGATAATGAAACCAAAGCATTGTGTGTGTGTGTATACGTGCCACAATAACCACACCCATACACGCACACAAACACGCACACACAGATGTCGCTACATGAAGCCATGCACGCAAAGCTGGAAATAAAAAAGACGTAAAGGCCCAAACAGCGTTTTGTGAAAAACTACTTAAGTCAACTCGATGGGTGGGGGCGAGGGTGGCTTCATTTGACAGCCAGACAGCAATGACACGCATGCCAGCTGGTCTCTGAGTAAATAAGCGAGCACGGAAAAATGAATTATCCTTGCAACGTGACGTTGAAATTTATGTTGATTGGTAGAATAAATTTCCACAATCAGTGAATGTTGGCATTTTATTGGCGCATTTCCGGTGCACCAAGGAATTTTATTTTTATTTATTTTGTTTTAATGTAATGTAAAAATAATTCTCTTCATTTAAAGATACTTGCAAGACTTGATAAATAATAAAACTGCAGACTGAAAAATAATGTTGAAAATAATAAATAAAAAAAGCAAATTAGAATTAAATTAATTTAAATACAAAATAAAGCAAATTTGTATTCTATCAAGGGTTGAAAAATTATATAAAATAATGATAAGATCGTAAAAACAGTTAAGATAGTAAAAGTTAAGCGATTTATTGTTTGCATGAAATTCAAGATTTAAGTTAGCACAGTTGGACTGAATCGATTTGGGTCAAATATGCATCGTTTTGTTCGAAGACTTAATGACATTTTAAGGTAAAACCAATTGTCTTTTTCATAGAAATTCTTGTTCCTATTCGATCTTTGCAAACTTCTTGTGAGGCAAATTGTTCACCAGACAGGAACAGGTACTAATTACTTGGTACTAGGTTCTGACTACAAGGTGAATGCTTAAGAACCTTTCAAGCAAGCTTCCGGAAATTCTGGCGATGTGACTTACTAACAATGTGAGTGCCCTGGGGTTGTCCCGATGGCCACTTTTGGGCAATTGCTTCCTTCAAACAGTCCAATTGCTGACAGTACAGACGCGGATCAGTAGTTTGGCCACAAGGAAGTAGTTCTTAGTTAATAATTCCCATCAAACACATAGCAAAACTTTACTGACCACCAATGCTGGCTTGAGGACCGCTTGCGCTGGCTTCAAGCAATTCCACCACGACCCTTTTGCTTGATGTTGTCCTAAGTTACGAGCTTAAAGAAATAGACCGATCTTGTTACGATTCAGCAGCAATTTGCAGATGAAGGCTCAATACATTACATTTTTTTTGACGCTAACTCGTGTGGCATTCCTACAACGAGCTTATTTTGGGTTGAATCCCTTTTTAAGTGATTCGAACAACTTTTTTTAGAAACTTTTAGCTACTGCGCAATTGAAACCGTGCTTACATTACAATCAAAATTTACAATCAAGATTTCTAGGATTTTTGTGACATTTTCGACAATTCGATTTCCAAAGCGTAGTGCAACTTTGACATCAAAATTACCAGAACGAATTTGATGAAATCAAAATTGCAAATGATTGACTGTTACTTCAGAACCGTATATACTGTTCAAAGTTTCAACTGCCTGAATTTTTCAACGAAAAACTGTTAAATATGTGGTTTTTTCTAATTGCTGGTGTCCTTGTTTGATGTGCGCTCAAAAAAAAAACTACGTCAAGCAAGCGCGAAACTGTCTGAAAAGTTTTTTTTAGTACAAAATCTTATCTTTTTAATGCCATTTTATGTAAAGCTTGATTTTACTTGTACAACGATAGATGGAAATAAATAAAGAATACATTTCTTATAACTAGAACTTAACCCTTTCGACCCCGAATTTTACCCTGTTTCTCGATATTATTTTTTGGTATTTAAATCATGAAACATTAATTAATTCTGGCGTTCAAGTTAATTTTTGAGCTTTGATGTATTCAGAGACCTATAGCAGAATTTTATGGCGAATATTTTTGTGGCACATTTTGTCCTTAAAAAGTCCTGTTTTACAGGACATTTTTGGCATTTTAGAAAAAAAGAGTCAAATTGACCCATATAAATAGGAGCTACAGGGTTAAAATGCTCCACAAAAATGTTCCTCGTAGTATTTTACATTCTTATAACTGGAACTTAACCCTTTTGAACCCGAATTTTACCCTGTGTCTCGATATTACTTTTTGGTATTTAAATCATGAAACATTAATTAATTCTGGTATTCAAGTTAAGTTTTGAGCTTTGATGTATTCAGAGACCTATAGTAGAATTTTATGGCGAATATTTTTGTGGTACATTTTGTCCTTAAAAAGTCCTGTTTTACAGGATATTTTTGGCATTTTAGAAAAAAGGGTCAAATTGACTCATATAAACAGGAGCTACAGGGTTAAAATGCTTCACAAAAATGTTCTTTGTAGTATTTTACATCAAATTGCTGAACACATCATACATCTAAAATGTGATGTTAGATGGTTTTTGTATGCCGATTCACAAAAAGAATGCGCGAAAAGGAGAAAAAAAGTCACACGAAAACTTTCAAAATGCCGATACACGTATATTTTTTTTGGTCCCCTCTACCAGAATCCGTTGTCGGAACCTTGTTATTTTTTATTGTGTTGTGCAGTGTTAAGGGGTAAGAAACAGGGTTTTGATCAAATGCGCCCAGTTTGTAGACTTCAATTAGAACACAAACTTTCCCTGATATCGCTGCAAATTATTTAAATTTATTTTGGGAAAAACAGTAAAATTTTTGTAATTTGCTTAGAGTTCACTTCTAAAAATATTAATTTGTTGGTGCCTATTTAAATTAAATCCATAAATCAATCGTAGCTTTTGCTAAAAGAAGACAAATAGGTGAAGTTGCTCTCAGACAACTTTGGAGTCGAAAGGAGTAAATTAAAAAAAATGTATAAAATATAAACTAAATTAAATTAATTTAAGATATTAATAACTTAAATAAAGAATGGAAAAAATCGCCTCCTGAAACCTTTCAATGAAACAAAATAGCAAAAGCTTTCAAAAGGAATCACCACTCGTTGTGTGTGTTATGAGACCAAACCTACACAACTCAACCTGTCACAACACAAACGCAGCTTACGACAAACTTTTTCTTGGGCATACACACACTCACTCAAATCAAATTTCTTCTAACATATTTAATTTAATTAATTTGTCAATTTCTCAAAATTTTTACTCATATTCCACAAAAGTCCAAAAAATTGTCCTTCATTTGTTTGTGATTTATTTGAAATGTTCTTCGTACATGGGGTTTTTTGTTGTAAATTATATTTATTATATATTATTTAAGTCTAATTTAAACGCGTCTACATATTCGTACTTTGGATTAGCTACTTTTGGCATTAAAGCAAAACTAATTCAATATGTATGTGTCTTGAGCAAAAATGTTCACAAAATGTTTTCAAGTTTCGATTTTAAAAGAAACAATTTCCTTCATAAAGTTTAATTCAAAAGTTTTGTATGTAGTTTGAATATTAAAAATGTCTTTCATTCTTTAAACTCATAAATAAAAAATGTCTTTCAATCTTCAAACTCATAAAGCAGAAAGTTTAGAGGTGAATTGAAAAGTTCTAAGTGAGTAGCAAATTTCATTTAATTGAATTCAATTCAAACTTGAATAAACTTTTCGAAAGTAAAACTTTTCCATGTTGTCTGTACCCACACCCGAAATCGTTGCTGATTTACATTTACCACATACTGTCGCCACTTGATTGAGCAACGCAATCATTTAGCGTTTCGATTAATTTAAAGCATTAAAAATGGTTTTGCATAAATTTGCTGTCATCGCTGATCAGAGTTTATCCTCCAGACTGTCATAGCAGTCACTGTCGTCTCTCGACGGCGCCTCGTCTGCGCCACTGTCAATGTCGGCCGCTGCTGCTGCTTTGGGCGGCGCGTACGAATCGCTGACAGCGCACAAGTTGCCATCAATCGCAGCAGCCGATTGTCCTTGCCGCGCCACATCTCCACCAACCTTCACATCGATGTCCAGCTGTTGCTGTTGCTGTTGTTGTTGCTCCTGCTCTGTTGTGGCATTTTCAATTAACTTTTCGAAATCCTTTGTCGGATCATAAACTTCGAATTCCTCGAATTCAATGTCGTCGTACTTGCGTTTCTCGAACAGGCTTTTGTCGTTGGCCACATAATGTCGCACAACGCTCTTGTCGACGAGTGTGGCTGACGCTATTGTTGTTGCGGTAAGATTGCTGTTGCTGCTGCTGGGCGTGAGCGGCATCCGCTGCAGCGGCGCTGCGACCGTATCGACGCGATGAATTTCCACGGGCACAACGATTTGTGTTGGCGCTGTGACTGTCGCTGCCAGTTGGCTTTTTGTGTTCTGCACAGTGGCGTTCGCTGCCGCAGCGCGGCTCAATGGCAAATTGGTTTGCAAGCCGGCGCCATTGAACGTTGTGCTGTTCGCATCGTCCTGACTTTCGCTTCTGCCAGTTGCCAGCGCCCTAATGCTCTTCGGTTGTTGGTGTTGTTGTTGTTGATGCTTAGCCATTGTGTACGCCAAATCGACATTTTTATTGCGCCATATTTTTCCTCCCACGCTGTCGACACCGGCACACTCGTTCAGCTTCTCCGGCGCGCCGCCACAGCTGAGGCGAATGTCGAGCGCGGAGCTTTGATATGTTTTGCCGCCAACATCCGCCGCGTGCTGATTATCTGGCGGCATGTGGCCGCTGACAGCCTGCGACGTTTTGGTCGGTGTGGGCGTCTGTCCTGTGGCGAGCACATTTATGTGATTATTCACTGTCACTTGCCTCGCCGGGCCATTAGTAGCGCTCGTTCCAACTGCGCTGCCACTGTTCGCATCCGGTGCGCGTGCCGGCGTCTGACTGTTGATTGTCAACAGCTCCTCCAGTGTGCTGCCGTTCTCGCCATTTGCATTTTTCACTGCCGCCGGCTGCTTGTTGCTCTCGAAATGGTGCACCATTTTCTTGACGACTTCCGTTTCCGGCGCGGCCGAGTTCTCAATCTCATCGCCGGCATCTGTGGTCAGCACCACCTCGCCAGCGCCCGCCAATTCAAGTCGGCTGCTACAGCTGTTGGACTTGACAAGCTTGAATTTGATACCTGTCAAAGCAAACAATAACAATTGAAAAACAAGGACTCAATAAAATACACAAACAACAATCACGCCACTTCATACCGTAATGTGTTGTTGCCGTTTCGCTGTTGTTGCTGTTGTCGCTGGCTTCGCTCTGCGGCGTCTGCTGCTCGTGGCCGCGCGTTGAGAAGCGCTGCTGCAGCTGCTGCTTGTGCGGACATTCGTTCGGCTGGCAGACGCTGCAAGTCTCGATTTGGCGCGCTCGTCTCCTTGTCAGCGTCATGTGGTTTGCCGTCGGCTGCGCGCCGCCGCTGCTCGGCACAGCGCTGCTGCCGCACCACAGCTGCGGATCCGGCGAACTGCACTGCAGCACGCGTCCCCCGTAGTAAGTGACCGACGAGCCGCATTCGCGTATCTTCTCCAGCACGTCCTGTCGTCGAAGAGAAGCGAGACAAAGCACAGTGAATGTGGTGGCTGAGCGGCAAAATGATTGGTGTACTTAAGTTGGCATAATAAAGTTTGAATTCTCCTTTGTGTTGTAATTTCTGACAGAAGCCAAGAAACTTGTGCGCTCACTGCCTTGAAGTGACGAGGAGATGACGGAAAACATGGTTTTGCTGTGCAGCGCGGCACAAAAATTCAGGATTATTGTCAGTGAGAGTAAGGATTCGAAAGGAATTTTACTGGATTTTGATTTTTCTGATTAAAGCTGGTTGCTTTTACCTTGCTGCCTAAGCAATATTGTGCAACATGAACACACAGCAAGTCTTATCTTTTTTGCATTTGTCCTGCAATAGACTTGAAAATATTTATTCGTCTCACAGAACAACAGAGGTTAGGTTAAAGGAGACAGGTAGCTTTCTATATTCAAAGCAAGTACACTCGGAGGCCCATTGAAGAAGTGGAAACGATCCAACAATACCTGTGCCACTTCCCGGCTCTGAAGGAACGCCGTCTCCGTACCTTGGGGTCAAGGGTCAAGGCTCCTGGCAGACTTGGCTCGCGCGGCAAGAGTTGAAATTTCGGATCTAATCTCCTTCATCAAGAGGTCGAACTGGTTTGCGCCGGACTGAGAGCCATTGGTTAGCTCCAGAACTTTCCAAGAAGGAATTCAAAATAGGCCATTTTGGCCTCCGAGTGGAAGTGCGGTCTCGTGAGTCGCACACACCCTTCCCTTCCTAAACTAACCTTCATAGCAAAGACACTCGGAGGCCTCAAGGGTCCATTGTGATGCCCGATTTTTGTAAGAGTTAAAGTCACACAAATAGTTTGTGTTGTATGCAGTCTGTGTGAAGATTTCTACCCCTGACAAATGTTGTACGTTCTGTGAAGAATCCTTCACTTTAGTTTGAAAAGCAGAGGGTCTATAGGTGAGATGGTTCTTGAGAATTACAAAGCAACTATCAGGTTGCCGCGTATAACAACTTTTCATAAACCGAATCTAATCTAACCTTACCTTAGTAAGAATAGATAGATCAGATAGGAATTGCTGCAGGAATTTTTCATTCTGTTTTAAAGAATTTTTTAAACTACAAATCGAGACCCAACATTTTAAAACTAGCTTAGCAGACATCGGTGTGAGCGAGGTTCCATAGTTAGGAAAGTCCATCAATAGGGGAATAGGTCAAAGTATCAGTTCTCAAACGAGAGCAAACTTAGGTCCCTTTTAGTACCACAGGACCAATAACCTTTTTATTAGTTGGACTCAAACCAGCCTTAACAAGTTATGAGTGCCCTTGTTGTGGACCTTCCCTATGTTGGCATCAGGGGTGCACACAGTGGAGAAGGAGGTTGGGGGATCAAACCCCCCACCCCCGAATCAAACGAATTGTATGTAGAAAATATGGTTTCGAATAGTTGTTGGCTCAAAAGTTGTATCCAACCCACCCCCCTCAAATGAAACCATCTGTGCGACACTGGTTGGCATGATTGGTGGCAAAACTCAGGACAGATGCCAAGTAAGTGTAGAATGGCTTCTTTTTTTTACCACGTCACTGCAGCTTTTAAAGAAATTGTTGGCACACTCCTAGTTTTCTAGTTCTCTTTTGAAGCTAAGCAGACTTTTGCTGTGCCTTAAGTGCAGTTTTACTGCGATGTGTTGTCTGTTTATGACGGTCAACTAGTAGGTACTCAGCGGAATACATTAGATCTAACAGATCGTGCTTATACCGAGGTCCTAGGTTCGATTCCTAGCTCGGGCTGGTCAAACACTAGTAGACTTCTTTCACTATTCGCATAAAATAGATGAGAATTACAAGAATCGATGAGAATTAACCCTTTCCTGCCTGCCTTAACCCTATGTCCTGCCTGTGGGGAGGACGTTGAGACGGCGGAACACTTCCTGTGTCTCTGCCCCGCGTTCGCTCATATCAGGTTTGAGACGTTTGGCACTGATGTGCTAAGAAGCGACCACCTTGGCTCCTTGGCACCCCAGGATCTATCAAGGTTTCTCCGGAAATCGGGTAGATTTAAAGCACATTAACAATGGACGTATAATTCTCTGAGTACTGCACTTGCTAGATCGTTCCAACAAGAAAAAAAACCCTTTCCGACATGAAAATAAACCGGGCTGTATGAATTGTATGGGTTGCAGTCCAATATATTGGACATTGTTACTGAAAGGATTAAAAAGACGTGCAGCAGATACATTTCATACATACCTTAGGGTACCTACCGGGAATATTGGTATCAAAACGGCGCTAACGCGCTAATTAGATGTTGGAACATCGCCACTTGAACCAACTAACCAACCAGACACATTTCAGGCTTCTGAATGCGTGTCAGAGGCAGCTACCATAACCTAACCTTACCTATCAGGTCGTGTATAACGACTTCGTTTATGTCTTATCTTCACGTAATGGGGTTCTTTCTCGATACCAATGACAGACCTCTGAGAATATAAAAAAACTCCACCATTTCACTGTTCAAAGTCGGCAAAAGATTTTTTGAAAAAATCTATACCTATCTAATGATTAAGTCCTCGTCCTTTGTGGGCTGTCCTTCACATTGTCACATCACTGTCTTCTTTATAAGAAATTTTCCCTGTGTTAACCGTAAAATCTTTGCTAGAACGCAACTTCACTCAAAACCCTTTTTCCTAACCCTTTCTCCATATTCTTCCGGAACCAACGCAATGCCTCGCATTAATAGGGGTCATCCCCTGCACGTTTGTTCGAGTGAAAAAAAAAACTAAATCAAGTAGCTCAAAAGAAAGCCAGTGCAAGCCTTCAAATGTCCTTAAAATCCCTTTTAAGCAGCAGAATTCTGCGCTGTTGTGCAAAATTTTGCTAATTTATGCATTTCTCATACTTCGTGCAAACGTCAAGAAGAGTCGTTCGGTATTTGTAAATGTCATTGTCACCGAAAGCGGAGCAAATCCCCAAGGAGGCCCACATCGGCTGCGCGGCACGTAGCATCATTGAGCGCCCATAAAGGACTCCTAATTGGTTGAAACAGGCAGCGCGGCTCGTAAATGCCAACAGCTGAATGCGTTTTTACGAGCGCGTTGTCCACTCCACCACTCGACTTACATTGCTGACGTAGTAGGATTCGCCGAGCTCGTCATCAATGTCCGCTTCCTCGTACTCGTCCTCCACGTCGTCGTCTGCATCGTCAGCGAATGTGGCGCTGCCAGCGGCATTTGCTGCATAGTGCGCCGGCCGATTGTAGTCGTTAATTGCACGCTGACAGTTGCCGCCTGTGGCCGCATCTGCCAAAGTGCCACTAATGGCGCTACGTGGACGCGGTCGCGGACGTGCGCTGGTGCGACCGCCGTCGTCGGCAGCCACATGGCGCGTGGACTGCGTGGCGTTGCCGCAGCGCTGTTGGCGGCTGTTGTGGCGCTGCACCACCTCCTGCACGTGCACGTCCTTCAAGGCGTTGACCATCTCGAGCGTCGGGTCAGGCGGCGCTTGACTTGGCTCGGTGTCGTTGCAGTCGCACGGCGACGACAGATCGCCGCTGGAAATGCCGCTAGACAGGCTGGCCGTGTCCCATTTGCGCGCTGCGGCGCCCGGCTGTTGCTGCTGCTGCTTCGAGTGCTGTGTGGCTGCGTGGCCGTATGAGGTGTCAATCGTTAGATAACGGTACTTGCGTGCGCGACGCGTGCGTGGACTGGGCTGCTGCTGCTGCTGCTGTTGACGCTGCTGAATTTCCGCGGCGCTGTCCTCGGCGCGGCGCACCAACATGCCGCGTCCCGGTGTGGGCAGAATGTGTTGCTCGAAGAATTTGCGCACATTGCGCACAACGTCCGGATTGGGCAGCTCCTCCTCGTAGAGTTCCCTATTGACGCGCACTGGCTGGTAGAAGAAGTGGCGCTTGATGCCGCCACCCCCCGCCGCATTGCTACCCGCATGCTGCCGACTGGTACCGTCAGCCTTCGGATGTTGATTTGTTGCCAAAGTTGGTGTCGATGTCGGTTTCGCCTTGGCGACAGTCGTCCCGGCCGCAGCTGTGCTGTGGCCCACTTTCGGCGTAGCCGTTGCTGCCATTGTCAGCGGCCGTTCGATTTTCGTGCGCACCGGCTCCACTATGACCACATTGTTGTTGGAGAGCAACTCTTGGAAGCTGTAGTCCTGCAGATACTGAATGAGGCCGTCGAATTGTGCCTCCTTCTTGTTGCGTGCCAAAATGTTGCTGCGTATGAGCTGCTGCGACTTGAGCACTTTGTAGCGTATGTGATCGAATTGCGGCTCGCTGGCATCGTTGCAGAGTGCGGCAGCGTCCGCCGGCGAGGCGCTCACAATGGTGGCCGTCTTGTCGCCGTCCAATTCGACTATTTCAATCGATGGCATAAAGCTGCAAAAGTCGTCGGGCAAGCGTGTGTTGTTGCTGTTGTTGTTGTTGGCAGCAGCGGCTACGTCAGCCGTCAACGACGGCTTTGGCTGAACGGGTGCACCCAAAATAAAATGTCGCGGTCCGGGTCGCGGCTTCTGTTCCTCGGTCGTTGGCAATGTTTGTTGTTGCTGCTGTTGCCTTGACTCGTTGCAGTTTTCCAGTTCGCTCGAGTGATTTACGTGATTGAATAAATTGGATTGTTGTTGCTCCTCCGCCTTCTCGACTTGTTGTTGTTGCCTCTCCTTGTCGTCCTTTGCCAACTTGGACCAATAGCTGCGCACCGCATCGACCTTCTTCAGATATTCGCTTTCCGCTTGACAGTCGACAACTTTGGTGCTGCTGTCGCCGTTGTGATTGTTGTTGTTGTTGCCCATGCCAAGCATGTCACATTTGCGTTTATTATCGACAACGTGCAAAATTTGAGGCCGTGACATTTTGGTGCCGCTGCGTCGCCGAAACGAGTCGCTATTTGTCAGCACTTTGACAGGACGTGCCTTGTAGATCTGCGTGCTGAGCACGCGCCGCTCCTTGGATTTGCCCGGTGCGGTGCTGCAACTGTTGTCGCTGCTGGCAGTGTTGTCTGGCTGTTGTTGTTGGCGCTTGGGTTTCGACGGTACACGCTTTAGCGTTGACACCCGATTGTGTGCGTGCTGCGTGGACTTTGTGTTAGCTTTGCTGCTGTTGTTGCTGCTGTGGCCACGATTTTTGATTGAGATGTTGTTGCTGACAGTTGACGCTGCCTTAACGTGGCTTATTTGCTCAGACTGTGGCTGACGCCGCGTTGGCGTGCTTGCCCTTTCCCTTTGAACTTCTTTCAGTTTTTCGCTCGTTTCCTGCTTAAACTTTTCGCCCCAACCGTTGGCTACACTCGCTACAGTTTCGCTTTTCTGCTTCGCTGCAACCTCGACAATTGAATCTTCTTCTATGATGTTATTCTGCGCATCCGTTACTATAATGCGAAACGCCGCGCTCTCTCCCGCCGCCGGGCACTCCGCCAACTGGCTGCCAACTGCCTTTAATTTATTGTGTCCACGCTCGCTCGGCTGCGTTGCGTCCGTGAGTGTCTTGGGCAGAGTTCGCTGGCGTTTGGCGTACTCCTTGATTTCCTTGGCGCGCCGCTCAATTAGTTTACTAAAGTTGGCCACCTCAATGTCGGGCGCTGACTTTGGTGTCTCGCCAAAATCGAGCGGTTCGTCGCAACGACTTTGACTATCGTCTGTCGTCTGCAATGCAAACGGTTCTTCTATAATCTGCGTGGCGACCAGTGAATCGCCGAATTCCTCGCATTCATCTATTAGTTCAGCAACAACGTCGCTGCTGCCAGCTTCTGTAGCGGCCACTTGTTCACCTTCCCATACGTTGTCGTCTGCCTGCGGTGTCTGCCTTGTCTCCGCTGCAAGTGTTTTATCCGGTGTCGTTTGCCTTGGCTCCGGCAACACTTCGTTGGCTTCGAGATTTATGCGCTTCTCCTTGCACTCCCGCTTGGCGAGCTTCTCCTGCGCTTCGACCAGCGCCTCGTTCAGTTCCTGGTATTCCTTCTGGCGTGCTCGCTGGTGCGCACGTCCGAATCTTTTAATTGAGTCGTAAATCTCCTCGTTGGTTACGGCGCCCTCGCTCGACTCGGCGTTCTCCGCAGCGACAGCGTTGTTCTCCCGGCGACAGCAGTCGATTAGTGCAGCGTCACTCTCTGCCGCACGTTGATACTTGTGCAAATTGTACGACGATCTCAGTTTCGCGTCAATGCACTCGGACACCTTGAGAATCTGTCCGATGTTGACGTCCGGCAGACTGTGGTACTGATTGTCGCTGAGATTGGCTTTGAACGGCAGATACGTCAGCGAGTCGGCAGTCGCCTGCCGCTTGAGCTGTGCGTAGGGGTGTTCACCGTTCGAGTGCTGCGCTGATGCGACCGCAAATGCTTCTCCCGGGCTGGCACGCTGTGTTGACGCTTCGTTGTTGCCGGTGTGGTTCTGGCTGTGGCAGCTGTTGGTGTCCGTGTGACGCTTCCACTTGCGTTTCTCCACCACTGAGAGTATTTTCGGCTTGCTGGCCACGCTCGAAGTGATGCCCACTGTGGGTGTAAGCGTATTGTGCCCGATTGCCTTCGGTACGCTGGCCACTGCTGCTGTTGCTGGTAGTGTTGTTGTGCTGCTTGTGTGACCCACTTTCAATATCTGCGTGTACAAAGTGGGCGCCAAGCTTTCGCTCGCTGATTCTTCGCGCGTCACAGCAAGCTTCTTCGAGGTTGTTTCTATTTGCTCACTTTTTTCCACTCGACTGTCAAGTGTCTCCAACACATTTACCGTTGTTTGCTCAGCATCACTTAATTGTGTCTCTATTTCCGCCTGTTCAGTTCGCTTTTCAGGCGTCTCCAATTCCCGCTCGACTCTGTGCTGCTTGGGCTGCGGCTCGTAGATGATATCCTCTATGGAGAAGCGCAGCAAAGTCGACGTTTCCACGCCGTCGTCCTCCACCTGGGCCGTCAAGTGCGTGGTCCGCTCGTAGGCCTCGCAACTGGGCTCGCCTGTGAAAGTGCTCTCCGAACTCTCTTCGGACGACAAATACACCGAGTCGTAGGCAATGAGCTTCTCCAAGTTTTCGCTAAGTGCGCGCGTACGTTTCAAGGTACCACTGCCCACAAACTCCACTTCGGTGTCGCTTGTGTGTTTGGCCTTTTCTTCGTCGTCGTCTTCGCCTTCGTCCGCTTCGTCTTCAGTGGTCTCGATGCGCGTTCGAGTGGTGGTCGTCAGACTGATCAGCTCGTAGCCCTCCTCGTCGCCATCCAGCTGCGTCTCCTTGTAGATTTTCTCGATCTTCTTCAGATCGTACTCCTGCTCGGACAGCGACGCACTGTCGGTCTGATCGTCCGAGTTGCTGGTGGTGGTCTCCGGAAAGGCGCTGCTCTGACTGTTCTCCGGGTATGAGTCGCCCGCAATTTGTAGCTTCTGCTGTGCGCTCGGCAGCCGCTCAACATGTGCGGCGACACGTTGCTGTCGACGCGACTGGTAGATGCGCGGCTTCTCGCCGGCCAGAAAGCTCACCGCCTGCTCGAGCGCCTCAAAGTCGAGCTGCTGCTTGAGCTCGTGACTCTGGTGCAGCGAGTTCTTGAAGTAGTCCGAGTTCAGGCTCTCCAAGTCGCTCTTGTCGTTGTGCCACGGATGCAGCTGTTCGGCCAATCCCAGAGCCAACGCATCCAAACGCTTCAGATTGTCGTAGTAGTCGTCGGCCTCACGTGATTGCGGCTGCTGTTGATTATGTTGTTGTTGTTGCTGTATAAAGTGTTGATTGTGATGATGATGATGTCGATGCTGCTGTTGTTGTAGTTGTTGTTGTTGTTGTTGCTGCAGCAGCAGCTGCTGCTGTTGATGCTGATGTGAGTCACAAGTGCTGACTGTGCCGTCGCCTACGCTGTCACTCAGCTCCTGCTCGTCGCCGTTGCTCGCGAGCACCTCTCGCGCTGCGACGCTGTGGTGGTGGTGATGATGGTGATGCTTGTTGTTGGCGCAGATTAATCTGTTGGGGGAAAACGACACAATTAGTGTTGGCAGTAATTGCAGTCGGTGTCGGCGCAGTTGATTGTTATTTGTATTTTTATTGCTTGGCGTTATGAATTTTTATTGTCAACAGTTCAACATGAAAAAGGTTGCATGCCGTTTACGGCCTCCCCCCAGTTTTCCCCCCACCGATTAAGTTTCACTGCACTGAGCTCTAAACGCTAAAAGCGCTGTGCAAATATTGAAGGTGAAGCTTTCGTTACGTTTCAATCGTTTTCCAGACCTGCTATTAATTGTATTTGTTCTCTCTATTGTTGTTGTTGTTGCTATTGTTTGCAAATTGCATAAAGAGGTGTTTAACGTCTGTGACTTCTCTGACATAATTGCGTGGCGCTTCAGTGTGCAATGAGCACATGAGAATTTCTCAGATGGAATTTAATGTTTGAAATTCTGTTAGTTTTAGTTTATTGCAATAAAAGTGATTTCAAGGTATGTTAATGAACCTACACTGAAGTATCCCGGTGTAAGGAGTCCACAAGGAGGTGTTAGGGTCCCCTGTCCGAGACACTCCGTCCAAGTAGTGAACTATTTTGGAATGTCCCTCTACGTTACTGTAGGAGTTTGTGTCCCCCAATGTTATCCAGGGACTCCTTTAGTTTCCTTAGATTCAGTTCAGACAAACCTCTCGTCTGTATCACCTCCTGCCCTAATAATAGGGCCCCTACTAAGACCGTAGCTATTCCAGATTGAGATACTGTTCACGGGTTGGCAAAACGTAGTAAAAACTTGGTCGTAGCAACAACCCCTCATGGGTTTCATCACAACTGTAAGCTATTCTGATTCTGATATTCTGCTGATTAAACATGTTCCTTGGGAATTGCAATCCATGTTTTGAATATTTCATGTTCTTTTTGGATATATTTGCTTTTTAAGGTTTTATTCGGTGCCTGAGAGTGTGAATCCAAGGTTGCTATATGCATTGTTATCCTCAAGTTTCCAAGTCTAGAGACTATAACACAAGGTCAGCTCAGAATCGTGTAAGATGGAGAAGAGTCTTGTGGGGGTCTTATGCTCAAGAAAGGAGTGAACAAGGAAAAAAATAGGCTATAATTTTGCTTTGGGTTGTTATGCTCTTCTTTGGTGTTATTTCTCCGACATAACTATTTAGGAAACTTTAGTAAAAATTTGTTTTTTGTACTTATTCACTTCTATCGAAAGCATAAAGCTTTAACAAGGATCGTCTTGTGTTATTACGTTAATCGGTTGTGCTTTTCTGCCAGGGTAGGTGATTGACCTACCGCAAGTAGTCCTAAGTGAGAGGGCTGCCATCTATCGGCACTTAGGAACGACGCCTCCGATGTTGTGAGCTGCCGCTCATAGCGCCATCTGTTGTGTAAATAAGGTGACAGCAGAATGGTTGGAGACTTCGCTATGATTGATTTAATGCGCTGGTTTCGCTAATGCCCGCTTCCCCTTACAGCCGTCGCTGTATGTTTGTTTTACATTTTACAGCCACACAGCGCATGATTGCACCGAATATTTCATGGAAGTGAGTGGGAAAGAATCATCTGAGGGTCAGAAGTTTTGAACTGGAGTGTGTTAGGTTATGTTACGAAAGAGGTATGTGTGGCAAGCACTCGGAGACCCTGTTTTCCCATTGTGAATCCCTTAATTTTTCGGAGAAAATAAACAAAGAAAACTGGAGTGTGTTGCTGGACTAAAAAATATTTAGGAGACACGAAAAGTTGGAAGAGTGCGAGACCATGCACCAGGTAGGAGTCGAACCCATGACCGCTGGGATGATAGACCAGTGCAGTGCGTCACTGCACTGGTCTGCAAGGCTATCGAGGCTGCAATGATTTACAAAGTCAAAATTGTAACACCCAAAGTTCTCCTGAAGCACTTCAGATTGGCAAATCCTTGGGCAGAGAAACATCCAAAGACATGAATCTTGTTCTATTTCTATTCCTTCTACACCTTTTAGGTTAGGTTAGGTAAGGCAAGCAATGATGGGCCTCAAAGTACCATTGTGATGCCCGATGAGGGTGTGATAGTCTCGTGTCATGTCTTCAGAAACCACCTCTTAACAAATGTAGGAATTTTTTTAATACATGGTTTTTCTTAATAACTTAATTACAACACTTACAAGTGAGCTGCCAATTCCACAGAAAAAACAACAGTTTTATCTGGCAACCTACTTAAGAGTTAAAGATAAAAGGTTTGTTGAAGAAAACATTCCGGAAAGAAAATAAATAGGGGTCAGTCTTGTATTTGTTACATCTGTGGGCTACCTGGGAGAAGTGGGAGTCCATTTTATAAAAACAATTATTTTGTATTGAAGCCGCATTAAAGGTTGGAGATAGACGGTAAGTATGTTCGAAAGAAACGTTCAGAAGAAAAAATTAGTGGTTAGATTTAAATCCTCTTAGAGTAACTTCTAAACAACTGTGAAGAAATTTGTGGAATTTTCTAGCACTTTTGTGAAATTTAAACTCGATACGATGCGTTTGCAGTGGGATCATTTTGTCTGGAAGCCCCATTATAGGTTGGAGATAGATAGTTTACAGTTGTGAAGCAATTTGTCGAATTTTCTACCACTTGCATGAAAATTAAACTCGATCATGGATCATGGGATCATTTGGGATCATTTTGCATGGAAGCCCCACTAAAGGTTGGAGATAGACGGTAAATATGTTCGGAAGAAGAAATTAGTAGGGTCAATCATGGATTTTTACCCTCTATGAACATCTGCTAAGCAGCTGTGAAGCAATTTGTCAGATTTCTGTGAAATTTAAACTTGATTTTTTCGAACCACATCATGTCATGGAATTTTAAGAGTAGAAAATACACTTTTTTCCTTGTTTTCCTTTTTTTTAATTCTCTATGTAGGCAATTTAGATTTTTTTCTTTCTTTTCCTACTGTATTCTCGTTCCTGGCCATTGACTACAAAGGATTTTTCCTTTACGATGAAACTACAACTACACGTTTGCCTGTTCAGCTCACAAGTCACGATTGAATCAGTCAAAAGTGAAAATATCACAAATAATTGAAAAATTCTAAGCAAGCTAAAAAAATCCTTTTTAGAAGCACAGAATCACATCAACTCTGTTGCCTTCATGTCGATTTGCGCTGTGCGGCTGCAGTCGACTGCGCAAGTCGGTCATTTCAAAAGCGAACTGGGAGCCAGCTTCCCTGCTGCACTGAGCCCTGTACACTTTGCGGCTATTTACCGCTGTTTTGATGCATGCAGCGTGCCACAAGCAGACATTGGTGGCATGTGTGCGTACATGCAGTCGGCAAGTTGGCTGCCACAAAATCCGTTTACAGTCTACGCTCCCATGCGGCCGGCCGTGTGTTGACTTGGCTTGGCAGGGACTTTTGTTTTTTTTTTGTAGTCGACTTGTGATTGCTGGCGCCAACCGTATCAACTGCAGCAGCAACAAGGAAACCGCACTCGGTGCACACAGGAGACAAATAAATTCGAATGTTTATACAGCAGCAGCAACAACAAACGGCAGCTGTGCAGTAATGATTCTGTACTTTTCAACTGTTTTCTCTTTGAAATGAAACTCGGTGTAAATCTGCATCTTTCATGCACAGTTTGCAAGAGAGAAACTTTGTTAAATAAAGTTGAATTGCGCTGCAACAGTTTAAAGTGTGAAACACAATTCTTATCAGACTTGAAGCTCCAAAAATGCTCATAAATTTTGTTTCGTTCGATTTCTGCATGTTGACAGTGTCTATAAAATTTCACAACGCTGCCGAAATTTCAATTTTCAAAATTTCTGCGAAATTTATGTAATTTTGCGCGCAATAGAGGCCAAAAAATTGCATATCTGCAGCGATGCGAGCTAATCAATGCCGCAATGCAGCGCCACAGTTCACACATACAAACACCACACGTCGTCGTTGAACATGTCGGTACCTCTACATCCTTGTGGCTGTATGCCTATCCAGGTCCTGTTCAGTACACATGTGTGTCCTTCCGTGTGTGTGTGTGTGCCTTTAAGTGAGCTTTAATTATAAATTATGCCGCATTTTGGCGCAAATTTTATCACACACGCTGCCGCCATCAACGTTGTTACTTTTAATGGAATTTATTCGAAAATTATGTGCGCGGCGCCAGCGTTGCAATTCGGGGCGCAGCGGTGACTTTTATTGTGTGCGCAGCAACAATTTTTCCGCAATTTTTTGGCACCAACAATTTTGGCACAAATTTTATGTTACCTGTGCTGCAGCTGAATGAGTGATTTCGGAAATTAAAAACAATTCCACACTTCATGAAAATCATTTTGGCAGCCAATGTGCTAAATTTATGTCGAAAATGTCTTTTATCATTTGTGCAACTTTCAATTTTGTTTGTTGCTGCGGCTGCTGTGAATAAAAATAGAGCAAGGAAATGCAACAAATTTGACAATTTATTTGGCAAACTCCAACGCAGATTCGAAACACGACACACCGACACTCCCCGAGTGAAAGCGCTGCACATGCAATGTTTGTTCTTGTTGTTATGATTGTTCTAAAATATATATATACCTATGTATGGAATTATTTCAGGTTAGTTAGAGAGTCTGTAGGTTAGAGACCCAATAAAAAAATGTAAAAAAACATTTTTTGCGATCCATCTTTTAGGAGATAGTTGCAAATCTTCCAGTTCCTGAATTTTTTAATCATCTGGCAACTTAAAAAAAAAACAAAAATTAATTATGTTTTCATAAATTTCGCACTCAATAGACATTGAAAAAATCTTGGATAATCTAAAATCGAAATCATCTTTTCAGTGAAAAAACTAAAAATACAAATTATTTTTAACGTTCTTCCTCTCAGTTGTAATTGGAATACTAATACTTCTCCAATACTTCTGGAATCTCCAATACTTTTAAATCTAAATCCTCTGACAAATCCAGACATATTTCACAACCCTCGAGGACTTCAATGCCCAAACCCTAAGACTCCAGGATGTCTCTTTCAATGTTCTCAAAATGCATCATATACCAGAGATGCCACTTTCTAATAGAACTGACCGCAGAATCCATGTGGGACCAAAGAATAAATGAAAGAATAATAGCACAAAAATTACTCAATTTTAACTGTAAGCATTCGTTGGGGCCAAAGAATTATTGAAAGAATGTTCAAAAAGAAGGACTAAAGAACGGCCTGGACTTGAAAGAGACTTGAAGGACTTGAAGAGGTTTTAGTGTGGATAAAGTCACACACTGACGGGGTTTTGTTCTATGATGGTTTCCATCTCTAAAAACAAAACTTACACCTATCTACCTACCATCCTCATCTTCAGATAAACATAATGGATACAACTTTTCATCAAACCTATACCTTATTTCTAAAGTGTCCTTTGTAACACTCAAACCTAACCTAAGGCTTTTTATATCCAGTAATAGAAGATAGTTCGCCAAGTGATACGAAGTTTTGCTAAGAAATCAAGAATCAAGAAAATCAACAAGTTTTGGCTTCCCAAAATTCTCTCTTTCGGAATATGTCGAATCGTAGTATCTCTCAAGAAGCATGAACAACAACAACTTTCTGCTTCCCAAAGTTCTTCCTTCCCTGAGTCTGAGGAACCGTAGTATCTGTCAAAGAGCATGAGCACCAACAACTTCCTGTTTCCCAAAGTTCTTCTTTCCTGAGTTTGAGGAACCTTTGCCAGGAAGCATGAACACCACCAAGTTTTTGTTTCCCAAAGTTCTTTCTCCCTGAATATGAGGAGCCTTATTATCTCCAACTGTATCTAAACATTCCTATAACAGATTTTTCTTAAAAAAAATCAACTCATCTAGAAAATATTCCAAAAAAGTCCTACTTCCAGAAAAATTCCCACAAAAACATTCTTCCTTTTCGTCGTACAGAAAACATTTTCCCTGAAAATCAAATCATCTCCCTTGCAACTTTAATGCGTTAGCATTATTTCACCTTACGGAAAATGCTTCTTCTTCTCAAAAATCAATATCCATAAATATTTACTCTTTCCGCCCACTTTTCCTAATCCTTTGAGAATATTATGAATGAAGCTGCAGCGTCGTCAAGGCTTTTACAGCGAAAAAATTTTACTGCATAAATCCCTCGACATATGCACAACATTTCGTTTCAACACAACACTAAAAATAAAGAATATATATAAAAAAATACATAAAAAAACGTTGAGGTTGAAATTGCAACCAGCGCCAGCAAATACGTTGCAATCACTTTTTCATGTGCAGTGGTTTCATATGTGTGGTTGTACATATTTGGTGGCAACAAGTTGCACTCGCCTCAAGTGTCGCCATTACAAATCAGTTGCAATAAAAGTTAAGCTGGCGCATGTTGTCGGCTTCAAGACAGCAGAAATCAATAAAAAACGGATTTAAAGCAGACATTTTCCAAGTGCGTAGTGCAGCCAAATGGCAAGAATCAAATTGCACCCCCCGACACACACACACACACAAACACACAGGGCTGCGTAACTTTGCGATTTTCCGCTAGAATAATAAACTTGGCAAAGTGCGCAAAGCGAGACGTTGCCGTAAGAAATTTGCACAATTTTGCCATAGAAACGCATGTCGAGAGTTTGGAAAAGTTGCATTGCCAAGTGGGCTTCGTGCAGCAGCAGCTGCATCAAACTTCGATGCGATTTACTGCAGCACAATATTTATGCACTTGCCACAATCTAAATGAAATGAAAACACTAAACACGCGACACGTGACACGTTGCCGCACAGCGAGGACTAAACTTTTGAGTGAAAGTTGGACTTTTGAATTTTGAGAGACTGCACATTTTAAACTACTTCAGATTTCAATACATATTTTTGGTAAATATTTAATTTTTAATTTTTTTAAATTTAATTTGATTTAATTTAATTTTTCATTATATAGAACAATTTACACATTTTTTAAATTTAATTTTTTTTACAAAAATAATTGATTTTCAAAATTTGTTTTTTAAATTTGTTGTCAAAAATTATGAAATTTATTGGTTTTTTGAAATGAAAAATTTATTTTATTGTGTTTAAATTGATTTTTATCAAATAAAATAAAATAAATATTTGTTTTATTTTAATAAAATAAAATAAATATTTGTTTTATTTTATTTATTTTATTTTATTTTATTTTATTTTAATCTATATTATTTTATTTTTTTTTATTTTATTTTTTTATTAAATTTTTTTATGTTTATTCTATATTTTTGTTTTAAAAAAATTATTGATTTTGAAAAGTTATGTTTTTTAAATTTGTTGTTCAGAAATTATGAAATTTATTGTTTTTTTGAAAATTTATTTTATTTTGTTTGAATTAAATTGAATTTTATTTTATTTAATTTTTTTGTTTTATTTTATTTCATTTTATTTTGTTTTAATTTAATTTAATTTAATTTTTTACTTTATTTTATTATATTTAATTTAATTTTATTGTATTTTATTTTATTTTATATTTTTTATTAAATTTTTTTAATGTTTATTCTATGTTTTAAAAAAATTATTGATTTTAAAAAGTTATGTTTTTTAAATTTGTTGTTCAGAAATGATGAAATTTATTGTTTTTTTGAAATGAAAAATTTATTTTATTTTATTTTTTATATTTTATTTTTTACTTTATTTTATTTTATTTTGTTTTACTTTATTTACAAATTTAATGAACTAATTGTTTAATTTACTTTTTAACAAAAATAATTGATTTTCAAAATTTATATTTTTAACGTTTTTTGTTAAAAAATTATGAATTTTATTGAATTTAATTTTTTTAAATAGATATTATGTAAATTTTTTATTAATTTAATCAATTGTAATGCACAAATTTTCGCTTTTGTTGCCTTCAAGTTTAAATTAAACTCGAAAAAAAACAAACCGATCAGTTGAAACCCATGTCGAGTGTTTCGGCTTGAATTGGCTTCAACTACAACTTGCACGCGTGACAACAACACACTAAAGACTGAAGCGAGCAGCCGCCAGCGGCCAACCTGTAGCTTCCAGCGCTTACGCCGCCTTTGCACGCGGTTCGGCCAAACGCGTCGGGCGTTCTCGCAAAGCCGCAAAGCGAAAATTAACAAGTTAAACGCACGTCATTGTAAACAGGAGCACGCGATATGCTTTTGCCTACTGCACCCTCCCTCCACCTTCACCCATTCATCTGAGACGCTCATTGTGCACGAGGCAAACTGCGTTACACCCTGCAATGCGTTGCAAGGGTCGTGTTGACTTGCACTTTGACGAAAGGGTTGTGGCGCCAGTAAGGAGGGGTCTGTGTTATTAACATTTATGTGTATTTGTAAAAAGTTTTTTGAGTGCAATGGCAACCTTGTTTGTCTGTCAAAGGCAGTCAGAAAAAAGAGGCAAATACTGTTCACTTGCCAGACGAGCAAATCAGTAACGTTCTGATACCTTGGCGACTAACCAAAGTTTGGATCAAACCTGAGAAAAGAGGCGGATGAATGCAGGAGATGCAAAGAAAATGATGTCAGTGAAACCTTAGAGAACGTTTTTTAATTCTGTTCTATCTGTTCTGCTATCTTAAGACTGCACCTTACTCACTTGGCGGCCCCGTTCTTCTCTGGGTTAGATGGGATCCCTAAGTACGACATTATTTCGCTGCTGAACTTTGCTAAGAACACCCACATTCTCAGCAATTTATTTTACGTTGACACGCAACTCTTAGGAGCTCTAAATGGTATCGATTTGGATCCAATAGGGTCTATGCATGGCCTACCTGGCTTTCCTAACCTAACCTAACGTTAATATTTTTATATTAAGAACAACATGTCGCTGATAATCAGCGGCTGATTGACTGATAAAATCATTCGATCCCATCGCTAACCTCACTTTTTGCATCCTATAAGGACTGCACTATAACCTGTGATTGGTTCCAATTGAGACAAAAATTCATCAAACTGTGGGTTGGAGTTTGATTGTGACTCACACTTTCTATAGCAAATGAAATTTTTGTAAACTTATTCGTGTTTAAAAATTCTAGTAAAATTTCCAAACATTTTTGTTTGACTAGAATTTAACTAGAATGGACTTGTTGCACATAAAAATTAAAAATTTTAAAATAAAAATTTTTTTTTTTTAAATAGCATAACGCAGCGTCCATCTAAGTCGAACTAAACCCAACCGAAAGTGCTTGTTGCACATAAAAGTTATAAATTTTAAAAATAAAAAAAAATAAACTAAAAATAACATAACGCAGCGTCCATCAAAGTCGTTCAAGACCCCCACCGAAAGTGCTTTTACTTGTTAACAATAATTTTCTATTATTTTGTTTTGGTAAAATACAAATTGAAGTCATGTCAACAGAGAATAAAACTAACAAAAACCATAATAGAAAGAAGCAGCAGCAAAAAAAGACAATCACAATAATAAACTTCAGTGTGTAAAATCAAAAAAGCCCCAACACCGCAGCTCATTGCCGCGCTGGGGCCGACTCACCGTTCGCGCTCGCGTATGAAGCCCCGATTGACGATACGTGCGCGCGGTATCAGCTGCGATCGTCGGCGACTGCTGTTGGCCGAAGTAATTTGCAAATCGCTAAAAGTCTCCTCACGAATTACGGCCAAACTGCGCGAGCGTCGCAAGCTGCACGACTCGCTGCCAAAGTCGAACGCCTGTAGTGCCGACGACGACGACAAGTTGGCCGCAGTGTGCGGCTGCTGCTGCTGCTGGTAGATGATGTTACTGCTGTTTTTGTTGTTGTTGTTGTTGCTGCCGGCGTGATAATTCTCGTCAGCTTGAAGCGCATCAGTGAGCAGCGCAACCAAATACCCAGAGGAGAAAAAAACAAAAACGAGAAAACAAATAAATCAAATTGAAGTTGAAGCGGAAAATTTACAATGTGCGATTTAATGTGCGGCTTCAACTGCAGCGGCCCGAAAATCATCTCTAATCGAGGTCATTCAAATGCGACACGCACAGCGACACGAAAACGCAATCGCGCACTTGACCTTCGGCGATTCGGCGTTCGACTCACCGTAATTATAGTCGCGATAGAGCGCCGATTCGTGCTGTCGCAGCCCTACGCCGTTGCCCGGCTCGTCCAGCAGCACGTCGTCATCGTAGGGTCCGTCGGCTTCCGGGTCCAGGCGCCAGTAGAATTCGGCTATGTCCAGCGCGTCCTTGCAGCGCTCGCCAATGTGATTGTAGTCCAGCGAACGTGAGTGTCGCAGCTGGCGCGCGTGCGACCAGTGATTTGCGCCGGAAGCTGCACTGTGGCAGCTAGTGGCCAAATCTAGGTGCGATATGGACTTGTTGTTGTTGTTGTTGTTATGATGATTGGTGCTGTTGTGCCGCCAGCCGGAACCACGCGTCGGACATTTGTAGTCGTGTTGCAGCGAATGCTCTGCCAAACGAACGCGATCCACGTAGTTGTACGTGAGTTCTTTGGTTCTTCTGCGAAATCGAAAAATAATAAAAACAAACGTGTGAGCGAGAAGAAAAAATTGCACAGAATTGCGAGGTAGAATCGGTTTATTCAGTGAGTTAGTTTTAGACAAAAGTTTACCTATTAAGTTTTTCGTGTTTACAGGATTTTAGGGACTTAGACTGGATTGTCTTTTGACTGAGTTGTGTCTCGACTAGATTGTCTGAGTAACGTCTTGATAGGATTGTGTCTTGTCCAAGTTGTCTCTTGTCTGAGTTGTGCCTTCTTTGAGTTATGTCTTTTCTGAGTTATGTCTTGACTGAGCTGGGTCTTGTCCAAGTTGTCTCTTATCTGGGTTGTGTCTCGACTAGATGAGATTGTGTCTTGTCCAAGTTGTCTCTTGTCTGAGTTGTGGCTTCTTTGAGTTATGTCTTTTCTGAGTTATGTCTTGACTGAGCTGGGTCTTGTCCAAGTTGTCTCTTGTCTGGGTTGTGTCTCGACTAGATTGTGCAGATTGTCTGAGTTATGTATTCACTGGGTTGGGTATGGTCTAAGATCTGTCTTCTTTGAGTTGTGTCTTTTTTGAGTTAAGTTTTCGCCGGACTGAGTTAGATACGTTTCGATAGGCTTGTGTCTTGTTGGAGCTTTGTCTTGGATGAGTTCTGTTTTATCTGAGTTGTGTCTTGACTAAGTTGAGTAGATGGTCTGAGTTATGTCTTGATTGGATTGGGTATTGTTTAAGTTGTGTCTTGCTTGACTCGTGTCTTGACTAAGTTGTGTTTTATTTTAGTTCTTTTTTTGTCTAAGTTATATTTCGATACGATTGTGTCTTGTCTGAGTTTTGTCCTTTCTGAGTTGTGTCTTGTCTGAGTTATCTTTTGGCTATACTGTCTGAGTTACTTATGACTTGATGAGATTGTGTCTTATCCAAGTTTTCTCTCATCTGATTTTTGTCTTGAGTAGATTGTCTGAGATGAGATTGTGTCTTGTCTACATAAGTTATGTCTTGTCTGAGTTGTGCATTGTTTTAGTTGTGTTTTGTCTGAGTTCTATCTCGACTAGACGGTGTAAGTTATATATTGATGGGATTGTCTATTGTTGGAGTTTTGTCTTGGATGAGTTTTGTCTTATATGAATTTTGACTGCTCTAAGTTTACTGGATTGTCTAAGTTATGTCTTCATAACTTGTGTTTGGGCTGAGTTTTGTCTTTTCTGAGTTGTGTCTTGTCTACATAAGTTGTGCCTTGTTTGATTTGTTGCCTTGTTTACGTTGACTGAATTACAGTTGTGTCTGGATATAGTGAACTAATTTGGTTCACTATATCGAGGTGTTCACTATATAGAGTGTTCACTATACCCAGACACGACTGTATGTGGATGAGTTTTGTCTTGTCTGGATTTTGTCTTCTATACGGTGTTTCTTGCCTGATTTGAGTCTTAACTGTATTGTCTGGGTTATGTCTTGAGTGGATTGTGTCTTGCCTACATTATTTTCTGTGATTTTTAAAAAGAAAAAGAGCATTGTTCAACTACCGACTGTTGCCTGGAGCCTCATTACAGAAGTAAATGGCTGCTACTGAGAGCCATAAAATTTCAATGTGTATTTTCAAACTATCTTTAATGATTTTGTTACTTTCAAAAGTATAACAAATGCTAAATAAGGTTAGAAGATCAAATTGAAAAATTTAACCAAAACTTTAATGTTGCAAAAAAGCCTCAAATACCGCGAAATTTGCGGCTAATTATTATTTTGCAAGTATTACCTCAACACATGACTCTGTTTTGCACATTTTAGTGATATATTTTAGATTATAATTGCGCTCACAACAACTAATTGTCAACAATAAATATCAACTGTCCAAGGCAAATATTTAAATTCTAAAATATTTATGCATAAATTACAAAAACTTCTGACAGCAAAGTGAGCGGACACAAACACACAATGTGCAGCAGCAATTCGTAGAATTTTAGTTATGCATTTTTTATGTGCATGTTGCAATGCAGTTTCTACACATACAAACATATTCATATGTATATACATACAACTACAATGTTTATTGCCAAAATTTGGGCCAGAGAAAACATTTTAATGGATTTTATGTTGTTTAGGCAAAAGCAAAATATAATAAAAAAGTTGTAATAATGTTTGAATAATTTGTTTTGGAATACCATTTAATAGCAATAAATTATTTTAACAATCCTTTTTGTGGTTTAAGGCATTGAAACACAAATCGAAGCATTGTGAACTGAATTGCATGGATGGGTTGGTATGGATTGAATAAGCATAAAATGTATAAGACTGAACCGCTCAGAAGTCTTAGAAAGTCAGGTTCAAGTTGCCCCCTAAGCTTACTTCATATCTGTTAAATTGGTACCGTGCGTCAAGTTGTTCAGTTTGAATTGCCTTCAAAAAATGTATGCGTCACACACTAAAGACTGAAGCGAGCAACTGCAATACGGCCCACAGTGCTTCGACTTCATATAAAATGGGGACAAAAATAGAAGGAGTACTTAGAATTCGCGGAAAAGTCATTTTGCAGTCCAAGTTATTTTGGGCTGCTGACTTCAAAAATAATGTTTGTAGGGATTGACGCCAGTTCACACTATTCGAATTGCCTTTCTTAATTTGGTTACTTTTTATTTTCATTGATAAAAAATGTTTTCTTATTTTTTGTCCACTCTCAAAGCACTGTGCGGCCAGTCTTTCAATGTGACTGCAACACTAAAAATCTATAAAATTTTTTTCATTTCGTTTACCCAAAAAAGTAGACAGATGACTTTCAAAAGTCTTTTAAAATACACAAAATCCCTATGTGTCAATAAACCTAACTTACATGATTACATTTTCACATTAACTGTCATCACAGATAAAAACAAACGACAAGTGATTTTTTCTGTCGCACTCTTAATGACTCATTAGTAAAAGTTAAACGCTCAGCAAACCTTATCGACGGCTTTCGAGTCTAATCTCTTAAAGCACAATGATGTGTAAAGTGTTTGCCAGGCTCGTTTTAATCTGGGCCGAAAATTCAGATTGACACTTAAGACCCACACGAGGAGGCCTATTGAATTGCTGCGTAAGCTATGCTAATCAATGTTAAAATCCCGCAGTTTAGTGACATCGGCAGCAGAAGCAACGACAACCTGAACACTGCCATTATTTTATGTCTGAGTGTACTTGGCACACGGACACGGAGCGCATTGTCGGGTCGATGGCTTGTAATCGACAATGGCACAAGCCACATGGATATCAAGCCCTCTAATCCCCCCCCCAACCCACTCAATACTATTTGCTGGCGGCATAAATGCTCGCCTGTAATTTTCAACAGCGTCAAGGCTGCCATTCTAACATCGTCATTGTGCCCGACTGTCGCTGCTCAATGAAGCATGGACGCCTGCAACATGCCGGCTGCGTTCAACATGATTGAACTTTGCCAATAGCAAAAGTTCTCTGTGTGTAACCATTTGCAAGTTCGGCAGCGGACGAATTGCAATTGTTGGAATTGTGGAGAAATCACGTGAAATGATTTTATGTCGGATGGAAGTGTTATTGCATAATAAATCGTATGGGCTGAGGTTAGGTTAGGCATTGTGTTGGCTGCGATGATTAATTCAAATAGGCAAAACAATGTGTTCCATCGAAAGTTGTTTGCATTTGCAATCAATCAGCGGCTGATTGTTCTGAGAAATGAGAATTTTTCATTATCGATGAATACTGATTACTGATTGCTTTTTGATGTTTAGGTATTCAATAATTTAGCATAATTTTCAATTCTGAATTAGTGCAGCATTGGTTGTTGAACGTTGTCGGAATAGCAGTTATGGTTTTAATATTCCCTCGGGAAAAGACATAACACGGCTAGATTCCATTTGGTCTAAAATTATTAGAATAAAAGCGGAGATTGTTATTTTTCCTCATTTATTCTGCAAGATGGATTCAGTTCTTAGAATATTTTGAAACAAATCTTTTCACAATCTTCATTGATTATCGAATCTTTTGAGAGCAGTCTGCTCTTTGTTTCTGTAGCTCAGTGTTGCCAGATTGGTATAATTCATGCCAGATTTAATTGAAGCTCGGCCTCTTAGGAGAAATAATGGTTAGGACTAAGTTCAGGAGAATTTAACTTTTGTGATAATTTGCTGAATTTTTCGCATATTAAGTGAATATGCGACCTAATTTTTTTACGTTTTCTCACAAAACCTAATGAAAGAAAAATTATTCGATTTAGAGTTTTTATTTTTTTTTTTAAGGAGAAACTTATTTTAATTAAATCTTCGTAACACTTTTTTGTGCCAACTATAAAAAAATTTATTTATTTGCTGCCATTAGATTGTTTTGAACATTTTTCAGAAGATTCGTTTTCAGAAAATTTAGTTTAACGTTTTTAGAGAAAAACTATAATCAATTGATTAATTTGAGTTCATTCGATTATTTTGCATGCAATTTAGGAGTTTTGGAAAAATTTTGAGCTATTTTTTTTTAGGAGAAACTATTATAATGTTTGCTAACTGCTTGCTACCTGAAGATTGAATCTTTTTAAAGCTTTCTGTGCCATGAATTCAAATCCTCCGTCAGTTTTTCAATAAGAAACTATACAAAATTTATTTTAAAATCATTAAAATGTTTAAAACATATTTTAAAAGATTTAGTAAAAAATTTCAGTAATTGTTTCTTGTTGTTAGAAACTAATAGCTGGCTGGTACCTTAAGACTGGATCTTACTTTTTTGTGCCTAGAATTAACATCTGTTGTCAGTTATTAAAGTTTTTTCACAAAAACTAATAAAGGAAAATCTATTCAAAATTTAGTTATTTTTTAGGAGAAATTTTAAGTATCTGACTGGTTTTGTAGACTGGATCTTAATAACGCTTCTTGGTGCCATAACTTAAAATCCGTTGTCAGTTTTCCACTGAGAAACTTTATGAAATTGATTTTTTTTTTGAAAGTGTGAGATTATTTTGAATAAATGTTCAGAGATTTGGAGAATCGTTTAGTAATTTTTTCTTAGAAGAAACTAATCTTTGGTATCTGGCTGGTGCCTTAAGATTGGATCTTTCTTTTTTATGGAAAGTTTATTCAAAATTTAGTCATTTTTTCTTAAGAGAAACTAATTTTTGGTATCAGGCTGGTATCTGAAAATATTATCTTGGTAACGCTTCTTGGTGCCATGAATTCAAATCCGTTGTCAGTTGTTCAGTCAGAAACTTTACAATATTGATTTATTTGAGTTCATTAAAATTTTTTGGATACCTTTTAGAAAATGTTTTGATAATTTTAGATTTTTTCTAGAAAAAAGTAGTTTAGGTAAGTGAAGACGGAATCTTGGTAATAGTTTTTGTTGCCATGAATTCAAATCCGTAATCAGTTCTTTAAGTTTTCTCAAAAGAACTAATGCAAAAAAAAATACTAGATGTATTTCTTGAGTCTGACATAAGAAACCCGTTGGACAGTAACAAATTTTCGAAGTATTTAGATAAATTCAAAACAACAGAATTTCCTGATTTCCAGTTTCGAATGCAATTTGTGGCTCAAATGTTGTAACTGATTTGTTTACAGCATTTTAATTTCTTAGTTAAAAAATGGTACTAGATGATTGTTAAGAAGATTTGATGAGACTTGAAAAACGCCAGCAATATAAATCAACCAAAAAAAAAATTATTCGCTTTATTTCACTTTCGATGTTACTTTTCTAAACAAAATATATAAAAATTGATCCAAAATAAAATAGAAATGAATATAAGGAAAATACATCATTTTTATATAGATTGTGTTGCAAAAAAAAAGCCAAGGAAGCAAAAGCAGCGTATTCGAATAAAGCAGTGAAATTTGGATTAGAAACAAAATAGAACAGAAATTAGCGTATCGAAAAGATTAAATTTTATAAATAGATGAGGTTGGAATAAAAGCCAAGAAAAAATGAAAGCCAAAATATTGAAATGAAAAGGCGAAATTTAACTTAGATACTTTTTTCTACTTACAATCAAACCCATCAATAGTTAATTTCTCTAGTATCTCCAATCTTCATCAACCCACAACTTTCGATAGTGTTTGTCATTTTCTCTTCCCCTGTTTGACTACTCTTCATACCAACTTAAGTTCATCAACTGCTCAAACTCTCTGAACTATGTACAAACTTCTGCACTAAATTCTTTTGAGTTGTTAACAACCGTTGCTGCAGTCTTTGCTTAGAAAGTGAACCGTCACATGACTCAAACAACTATTAAAATCTCTATGCCGCAAACTTGCTAACCACATTAAATTATTTTCATCTCACTTTTAAACTCTTGCAAAATGTTAAATTTCTGGCTTAACAAACCAGTTTAACGACAACTGAAAAATTGAAAAAAACAAAGCGAAAAAATTAACAAAGCCGGAAAAGTAATGAATGTGTTTCGAATACGTGCAAAAATTTATACGCGTAAAACTGTCGCAGCGCAGATTATTCTATTAAAGTTTCAATGTTTCCACGAAGTGCAGTGAAAGCGCTTGAAAAATGAAAACTATGCGAAAAAGACCAACAAAGTGCTCACACAAAAACAAAAATGTATATAATAAAAGAGTAGCGCGAAAAAGCCACGTGCCACAAGTGGGCGGTTGTTTGAATTATAATTGGATGTAAAAAAAATTTATTAAAAAAAATATTGTACGAAAAAGTGGCGCAAAAGCAACGGTAAAAGTAAATTGTGAATAAAAAAAAACAAAAACGTAACGCAAAGAGGAAAAAGAAAAATGTTTCTTTACATATTTATAGCAACAAGCGCCGCGAGAACATTAAATAAAACGTACTCAAATTTACGCGTTGGCAACACTGGAATATCCGGTGTGGTTGCGGTTCCGTTTGCTGCTACAGTTTAACGGTAATTTTAACTCAGAAGCATAAAAATTGCAATTGCATAGTTGTGTGGTTGTTGTTGTTGTTCTTGTTGTGCAGTGCAATTGAGAAATTGAATTCGAGATGACTTAAGCTATTAAATTGGCTGCATTTCGTTTGTGTGCAGCGAATCGGGTGGCAGCACTGTAGCGTCACAACTGTGCAACAAATATTGAAAAGGATATATAAAGAAGGATTGAAGGACAGTTATATGGAAAAACCTGAATTAGTCTGGGATTGAACAAAAATTTAAGATTCTTTCAGAGTTTTAACCCTTTTACTGCCATGGTTTTTTTGTAGATTGCATCTTATCTTAACTATAAAAACGAATAATTTCCAAGTCCTAGAACTCCCTATCCTCCCTATCCCTGTCCTGCCCATTGGGAGATGCACATTAAATTTCAATATACTACAAGTTTTTGTGAAATTTCGAGAACCAAACTGAAATTTAGAAAATCCATTAAATTTCTTATAAAATATAATAAACTTTCAAGGGTTGGAACCACATGTGTTAGGAATTACAGCCATTTGAAAATATAAGAATTAATGTCCACTTAGAGATCCTCCCTTAGTTTCAGTTTACTGTGGTTCTTGGTGAAATTTCGATGACTGAATTCAAGTGGTGAAATTTGAAATTTTTTACAAAAATAAAATCCCTACTTTCAAGTGCTAGAACCACTTATTTTAGCAGTTAAAGCCATTTGAAAATACAAGAATTAATGTCCAGTTAGAGATCCTCCTTTAGTTTCAGTTTACTGCGGTTCTTTGTGAAGTGTCAACGACTTTGAATTCAATTAGAGAAAATCCATTAGATTTGCTATCTTCAGCACTAATTTTGAATTTAATAGAATCAATTACGGGGTAGAGATCCAATCCTATTATGATTGCATTACAGATGCTCTGAAAACTTTACCAACAGAGGGAATGACGGGATCTATCCATTCCCCACTAATCTATCCATCATCCACTAAGTATTACGGTGGAAGTTAGACGCGTTCTAACAATTGGATTTGGTTTGAAAAGCAATGTTTTAGTGACTTTGAACAAAAATTCCAAAAATTCATGAAACCTACCTAGAGTTCCTTTTGAGAAAGTTCCTCATTATATTCTTTGGTATATTACATATTCTCTGAAAAGTTTAGCATAAAAACAAACATAGATTATGTTTCTGTGAGATCTATCCACTAATAAATACACTTCCTTAGAATTAGAGTTTGGTTTCGGCAACACTCAATTTATTTATGTATAGGGTTTCCAACAAGAGGTGTTATTTTGAATCACCCGGTATTTCGGTAGCTGTCACTTTTGAAGCTTTTATTCTTTGACATTTGAAAAGTAGAAACTACGCCATTACTAAAAATGGAACGATACACGCTTCAACAACGCATTGATGTTATTAAAATTCACTACAAAAATGGTGAAAATCTTGCAGTCACAGTTCGCAAAACTAAATCATTTTTGGGTCGTCGTGAAGCACCTCGGTGGCTACGTCAACAAGCAAAATTGTCGCATCTGGTGCTCGGAAAACCAAAGAGTTATTGTTTAGAAGCCTTTCCATCCTCAACGTGTGACTGTTTGGTGGGGTTTATGGTCCAGCGGGGTCATTGGACCTTACTTTTTCGAAAATAAGGTTGGATCAACAGTTACGGTGAATGGATTGCGCTATCGAGAGATGATTAATGATTTTTTTATGGTCGGAGTTGGATGGTATTGATCTGGACAACGTTTACTTTCAACAAGACGGCGCTACGTGCCACACAAGCAACGAAAAAATTGCTCTTTTACGGGAAAAGTTTCCGGACCGTGTTATCTCTGGAAGAGGTGATCACAATTGGCCACCGAGATCTTGTGATTTAACACCTTGCGACTTCTTCCTTTGGGGCCACGTGAAAGATAAGGTGTACGCCAACAGCCCAGCGTCGATTCAAGACCTCAAAGATAGAATTTGTGAGGCTATCGAGGACATAGGGCAGCACCTTTGCAATTTGGTTATGGAAAATTTCATGAAAAGGATATGGTCCTGTAAGCGTGGTCGTGGTGGCCATTTGGCTGATGTTGTTTTTCATTATTAACCTCATACCTTCCTCTTTATTATGAAATAAACATCCGATCATTTATCTCAAAAAGTGGCATTTTTCTTTGAATACCAAAATAACACCTCTTGTTGGAAAACCCTATAGGTTTTTGGTTAAATTTTGCTTACTTATACCTCAAATTTGTAAAATCTATAAAATTTGGTATCAGATATGATAATGTTCATAGTCTACTCCGTCTTGGAAATATGGAACGGTTTATTGATTCTTGGGACATTTTGGTGATTTTCTCAACTGTGAGCCCAACAAAAGGCTCATGAAACTTGCAACTATCTGGAATCACTTTCGGAAACTAAAAATTAAGCAACAAGTCCTACAAATTAATACCATTTTGTTATATCTAAAACTTGTTTCATCTTTTTCCATTTGAGCTCCAATTTAACGAAGTTAATTCAATGATACTGGAAAATCTAAAACTGAAAGTAAACTTGCCGTTTCCATATTTTTAAGAAACCTGGGAAATCAAAAACCAAGGTTCATTGCCAATGATCAGGTTTCCATACTTTTGAAAGGTTTTATTGCACATTTAAATCAAAATAAGAGTTTGTGCTTCGTAAATTTTCTGTACGCCCAGACGGCCTCGAAAAAATTCTCCCCTTTTCTTGGACATTACTTTAGCTAAGTTTTTGGAAAATCGAAAACTGAAATGAATCTTGACTTTTTCATATTTTCTTTAATCCTGAAAAACTAAAAACCAAGATTTATTGCCAAATAATCAGAATTCCATACGTTTGAAAGCAGTGGCGGATTCAGGGGGGAGGTTTTGGGGTTTAAAACCCTCGAAATATTAGGACCAACTTTAAAACTACGTACAAATTAAAAGGCATTTTATAAATAATAAAGAATTACCTTTTAACCCCCCCTCCCCCCGAAATATGTTTCTGAATCCGCCCCTATTTGAAAGGTTTTATTGTAGAAGTTAAACTAAAAGTATCCGGTAATCTATCTTCAACTTAAATTCGTTGTCTCGGATTTTGGTTGAACTTTCTAAACTCTTTGAAAAATCACCCAAAGTTGAAGACAAACTAGTATTCAGAAAGGCCATTAAATTTACTACAGAACAGCGTCATTCAGTCCGTAGTCTACTTTAGCCTGTAGCTTTTCAAAAGTCCTTTTGAGGTGACCATACAAATTAGAAATTTCATGAAAATGTCTCAACACGAAAGACTGTCGAAAGAATGAACGAATTTATATGGTTAGATGCAGTGTTGCCAGATGAGGGGTTTTCGCCCTAAATTTGGAATTTATTTGAAATATTTATTTTATGTGAGTTTTATGAAGTTTGGGGAAATTTTTGTTTTTAAGGCGAAATGGTCTTCATGTTTGGGGGATTGCTTGAAATCCAGCAGCCGTAGCTCTGCTGACTAGTGCGTTGGGCCGCGAGTCAAATGCAAGGCTCGAACCCAGGTTCAAGACTCCGTTGCTGCTAACACCGAAAAAAATAAAAACTATTTTTCTTTCGGCGGCTGTCCTCTTATCAAGAAATGGCAAACCTCTGAGAGTAAAATTGCCTATGAAAAAGCTCCCAACTCGCCGTTCGGAATCGGCCCTGTACAACCCTGTACAAATTCACACGCACAACACGGATGGTTGCGGGTAGCTAGGCCCACTAAGCAAATAAACACATAGAGGTGTCAACTGGCACAAATTTGCGTACCAGCACAGTAGGTCCCATACGCACTTCGGCTATTCGAACATATTCGCGATGACTTCGGCAAACTTCTCAATTCGAAGTCAGCTTTCATAATTTGCTTTATGTTGATGTGGTCAGTCGCACATCAACTGTGCGCTGTGTTACTGCTGTTGTTATGCGCCTTGCTTTCAGCGCAGCAGGTCCCATACGCACTTCGGCTAGCCGAAAATATTCGCAAAATTGTGTGCGTTGCCTTCACACGCAATGAAATAATCAACCACCAAAAAAGCCAACAAAATCAACAACACAATTTCACTTGTTCGCGCTTATTTTTGTGTGTATACCTTTTTTCGTTGACGATCGCTTTCGCTTCAACAAATTTGCTGATGATGAAACTTCGACTGATGGACATATTTCTTGGTCGATTATTTGCAGGTTACATGAATTGGATAAAAACAATTCAACCCGCCTTTGTCCCAAATTGACAACAAAGCATATTCATCCTAATTCATTTGAAAAAATGAAGGTTAAATACGCAACACAGCAATACTGTATCCGCAGCCATAAAATCTTTGGTTGAAAATGGCTGTTATAATGATTGCAAAGAAAAAGCTTCTTTCACAGCTATATTTATTGAAAAAACAAACAGACTTTTTGATTGTTTGAATAGCCATCTTTTTGATAAAAATCCTTTCCGATCAGCTCTTCGTGAGAATAACAATATCCAAAATTATTTGAAGGAAATGAAAAACTATGTCAAAAGTTGTCAGTATTCTAAAACTGTATACTGTTGAAATGGTATAGTTTTATCAATTACTTCCGTTTTGTCTCTTTCACAAGATATCTGGGCGGAAAAATCCAATTTTCTTTTATTATCAAGACTTAATCAAGACCCGCTTGAAAATCTTTTTTATTTGGTAAGAAAAAGCGGAGTTACAAACAATAATCCTTCACTTTTTGAGTTTGACCATATTCTTGCGATAATGATCTCAATGAAAATAATAGCATTTAAGGCAGGAACCTTCAATTGTGAACCAACTGACGAAGGTTCATTTATAATAATTGACAATAATACCAGTTTGTTTGAACATATGAGTGATGGTTCCCTTCGTTATTCGTCTGGCAAACTATTGAAAAATTTGACTGTCATAACTGCAAAAAGTTAATAAAAGATGAGCTTTGTGATTTACAAAGAAACGAAATGTTTATATTTTTCAAAAATTTCAACTATTTTAACAATAGTTTAAAACTAAAAGCTCCAATCGACTAATATTTTTTGTTTCAAAAATCGTTTACAACACATTTCATACGTTTTTTAAGGAAAACCCTCATTCCTCCAATATAAAAAAGCTTTTGTACAATCTGTGTGTTGCAAACGTAACAAAGTAGATGAATACAAAATGTGATTTTCAGAACCGTCTACTTGTAGGGAACATAAGCAATTTATATTAGATTACTTTTTAATAATTTTTGCTAAGAAAAAATTGCATTTGGCTCAAAGAGAAAATTGCAAGTAAACCGAAAAATAAGAATAAAATAAAAATACTAAAGAACACATAAAACTGCTAAATAATATAAATTTTAAGGAAATGATAATAATAAATAATAATATGTTGCTGTTAATATATGAATTTAAAAATTTATCGGTATGAATTTTATTAGGTCAGAAGGCAACGTAGCCTACATGAATGCCAACATTGCACAGCAGAAATTCATGGTTTTGGTTTTTTATCAATAGGAACGCACACTCTACTGTACGCCTTTGTAAATTCACATGGTTCGTTATTCATAGCAGAACTGAAAGCCATGGAAATTCAATTTGCTTTTTATCTTGTGCATACACAAGCACACGCACATTTATTTTCACACGGACACACACCCTTGCATATTCGAATTTGCAAACGATACGCCGCGGCGCGCCGTTTCGTGCTCATCAGCACAGCACAGCTTACAATTGATGTTCCTTGTCGAACATCCCACAAAGAATGAAGATGAACTTCGAAAATTGAAGTTTGGCGAAGCCAGCGACAAAACTTCGTATAGCCGAAGTACGTGTGGGACCTACTGTGCTAGATTTGCGTGACCGAAAAATTTTGTACCGCGTGGTACCTCTATGTGTTTATTTGCTTAGTGCTAGGCCTCAGTCTCGTAATCGGGCTGTCGTGCCAGTCAAGAAGAAGAAGAAGAAGCTTGAAATCCATCTGGTAACACTTAGATGCATTTTTTTTAACCTATTTTTACTATTTGTTATTTCTATTTTTCTATAACAATTACCACTTCTTTTGGATGTTAAAATTTTTATTGGAATGTGAAAATTGCATTTGAAAGCAAATTATTTTATTTTCAACTATGAATAAGTTTAGAACTTTGCTAAAGTCTTAAGTGTCTTGAATTATATAAAAACAAACATAACAAAAACATATTCGAATCTATAAAAGACATCAGTGGCGCATACAGGGTTTAATTTTGGAGGGGTTTGCTTACAATTTTTGAGCTCAATTTCATTTGGAACCATGTTTTGTATCAACAATTGTTGTATTTGAGGATGTTTGAACCCAAATCCCCTTCTCCCCCTGTGTGCGCCACTGTAACACATACATTCGAACAGCTAAACTATGGTAAAACAAATATGACCCACGCCTCTGTCTGCCGGATATTGCATAATTTTTTCCCCATTTCAATTTTAATGGCTCATTTGCACGACGCCGCCACACACGCGGCTGCTTTGAAGCACCTGTGCTTTTCTCCACCCTCACTCCCCCTCAACATCACCACTTGCTCCGAGGAAGTGTGATGCGCTCCATTGCGCACTGAATGCCATTTTTTGCAATTTCGTCACGGCGTGGCATGCAACGACGCGACGCCTGTTGCCGCATGTCCTGCAGCCAACCAGCCAACTGCATATAACGGACGCTTTAACGACGTATTTATGTTGTTGTTTTTGTTTTATTATTGTTGCTGCCTTGACTCAAACGCTTAACGCGTTTTCTTCTGTTCTCCTTTAGCGCCATAACGGCTCATTTGACGCAGCGTCAGTTGTTGAAAGTGTTGGTGCAGCAGCACAAAAGGCTGTGGGAAGGGGGCGGAGAGAGCCAGTAAAACGGTGTTAAGCACTTTTAACTTTATTGCACAAAGCAAGTCGTTTGCCTTTGTAAATTGTGCAAAGGAAATGGAAAATGAGCCCATTGCCTTGTTTGGTGAAATAATTTTTGCGCTCGACACCACTAAAAAGTTCAAAAGTTTAAGTTTAATTAATTTGGCAATGACCAGAAATAGCTCGAAATAAAGTGAGTGAATTTTAAATTTTACGCTCAAGTTATGTGAGTTCAATGAAATTCGAAAGTCGTTCAATTTGTAATCAAGTTACCTAATCAAGTTGCGCCAAGTTCGAATTGTTTTTTATTAAATTTTTTTTTGTAACCACATTTTACTCGGTCAGACTATGCTGAGCCTGTTGCCTGTCAAGTCAATACGAATTTCATAGACGTGAATAAAAGTTTGTGCAACGTCAATTTGCCTTGAGGAAAATCTCCCAGTTTCTTGCGCATTAAATTAGCAATTTTTTTTTCTGTTTTGCATTTTATTTTAATTTTTTGTCTGTTATAAACGCATTAACAAAGTTGCCAAAATGCATTTAAAATTTTATAAATACTTTTCCTTTTCGAAAGGAAATTTGATTAATAAAGTTTATCTGATAACCACAAACGTTAGGTGGGCAAGCTGCCACTTGTGTCAGCTGCTGGATTTTGGTTTTTTCTTTTTAATGCATTTTATTTAACTTTATTAAGAGAGATTTATTGATGGTAGAATTTTGAAAAGATAAAGTTGCGCTTTTAAAATATACGCGGACAGAAACAACGTGAAGTTTCGAGCAGAACTTTGGTTCAGTTTTGAACTGGGAAGTGTTAGTTGTTGTTGTATATTTTAGTACCCAAATTTAATTGCTTATTGTGCTCTACAGTCTTTTTTTTTTATTTGCAGAATGTTACCATTACTTAGCCGTACGAATGTATGTGATACAGTGGCGCACACAGGGAGGTTTGGGTTAGGTTTGGGTCCAAACATCCCAAATACAAAAATTGCTGATACAAAACATGGTTTCAAATGGTATTGAGCTCAAAAATTGTACGAAAACCCACCGAAAATTAAGTCCTGTGTGCTCCACTGATGTCTTATATAGATTTTCAGATGATTTTATTATTTTATTTTTTATATTTTATCACAAAACTGCAAATTAAAACTTATCTTCTAAGTTAGGTTATAGAAGGGGTTAGGTCCATAGTGATTCTCTTCATTTTGGAAATCCGATGCCTCTCCCTATCTGTTGGGCTCCTTGTAGATTCAGTCGGAATCTTTTGAGATGCCATTTGGTTTTGGCAAGAAAATTGTGTAGACTAATAATCTGTGCAATCCATTGCGAATCCAACAATGGTCCCAAGGGTCTGGAACTCTCGTTCATGTACTAACGAACAGTGGCCTAGCAGTTCTTTTGTAATTAAAAGCACAAAATTTAAGCATTTTCAGACTTAAGCACACTTAACCCATTGCTGCCGTGTACCAGCTCCGCCCATACGATTTCGATAAAATTACATATTCATACACGACCTGGAATTGACCCAAAATGATCAGAAGCAAAATCTCAGCTTTCTATCTCTGCACGTTGCTGAGATATTCATTGGGTATTTTGTACCCATTAGACACCAATGGTAGCTTTTTTTTGCATACTTTTTAAACTGATCAGCTAAACACGTAAACAAAAGAAGTATTGTTTACAGGTGAGTTAGGAAGCCGATTTTTGTGAAGTTCTAAGGAAAATTCACAATTTTTGGAGTCTGGTAACTCTAGCTAGATGGCGGAATTTTAAAGTGACCTCCACTAGACTAAGTTAGTTCCATCTTTGCCCCAACCATCCCTATCAATGATTTTGAGATATTTCTACCACGAACTTTTCTGTGATTTTTTTAAAAGTCAGTTTTCATAGTTTTTCAGTAGTTTAGAAAAATTTCTTTACTCATGTACAAATATTTCTAAAAAAAATATGTGTATAAAAACTGTTGAAATTCATATTTAATTATTTCAAAACTAACAAAAATCTAAAATCTTTTATAATGAAATAAAAATTGGCGACTAATAAATGAGATATTTTATGGGCATAGGGTGAGAAATTTCACATCTATTTGCTTGTTTAATAAATATTTACAACATTTTTATGTGGATCATAATTTTTAATGACAACAGTACAATTACAATCAATACGAAACCTTGTGAATGCTTTAATTGAATGCAATTTGAATTTAAGTCCTTGAATAGTTAATTCCCTGAGCTCAAACTAAATCTCATATTTTAGCAGAATTCAAATTCTTCGAATAAAATTTGATCAAGTAGATGTTAACCATTTTATGACTGTTAACTTCAATAAAAGAAACACTTAAACAAATGATTTTCAATGCTTGAATTAGTGCTAAACTCAAGCAAACTACAGTGGAGGCCAAAAATCGTATTCCCAATACAAACAAATCAAGTAAAGAGATGTTTAACTATCTTTGGTATATATAGTTTTTTTTAATATTCCATTCAACATAAGGGATGATGTTTTGAAAGAGATATGTCAACTAGTTAAACCATGTTGTTGAATTCGTTATGCTCTGAATCTTTCACAGAGTGCGCGGACTTTTGGTTCCTGCTTCAGGGTATCTGACTTCAAGCTGTGGAAAATTCTTTCTTCATATATCTAAATGAACACCAGTAGTTTGTTTTGGTTCGTTCTAGTACCTTTTTATAGGAAGTATTCAGTTTATTTCATGTGTAAAATACCACTGTCAGACTTCTATACATTTTCAAGATCAATTTCAGACAAACAAAATGTCATTAATTGATCTTTAAAAGTGTTGTAATAAATTCAAACGACTAGATTTTATTTAATTTTTATTCATTTACAAGTAATGCAGTTATTAGGTGCGCAACTAAATTCTCGCTGTTTGTCAATAGATGGGAATGATTCAGGATTCAGAAAGGAAGGTTCCTTGTGATTTGAAGCCAAGGGACTTTAAGCGTCGTTCTTTTGCCGGTAAACAATTGCTTCAGCGACAAAAAGGGTTTTCTTTTTGAAAAATGGATTCAATATAGGAACCCAAAGAGCAAATATCTTGGGGACTGCCCGGTCACGCATCTACGTCGCTAGCTCGGCCGAATATTCACTTGGACCAGGTCGGTGTTATTCATTATGGGCTTTTGAAACGAAACGAAACCATCACTGGGCAGCGGTATCGAACTCAATTGATGCGATTAACCTGAGCACTGCGCGAAAAAGTGATTCTACTGCATGACAGCCCACTTGGAAACGCTCAAATAGGAAATCCTACGACTGATTCTTAGATTGCCTAACACTTTATCGTCAAGGAAAAACTTGAAGCTAGCCATGGCCAATATTTTGAATGATTCAATTGCAACCATTGTTTCACAATAAAATTGAATTTTCATCAAAAACACAGCGAGAACTTAGTTGCGAACCTAATAATTTGTATTAATTTACAATAAGTGCAGCTATAACGTTCTTTGATCATAATATGATCTATTATGCCTCCATCTGTTGTTCAATAAATGCCTTTTCTAAGGAAACTTTCAAGTTCCCATGGGTTTAAGGGATTATTGTTCTTCTCTATCACTCAAAACTGCTTCAGGCAGCCGCATCCAGTACTAATGTTGTTTGCCCTATCTGAGTATTTAGCTGTCTCGGAGCGTTGGTACTGGCTTTCTAAGAAGCTAAAGCACTTTATTCTGGTTCATAGTTTCCTGTTCTCAGTCACTAATCCAAAAAAAAAACTATACTTAACTGTTCTCTAGCTGTTTTTTAAGGTGTGGCAACGCCTTAGAAAGCTTCCATATGGGCCCAGCGTTAGCAACTTTGACGAGTTTTTCCAAGACTTATTGCATATTTTGAAAGTACTTATAGGTTTGCCTGCGTTTCTCGATTCTGTCTCCCGCACTCAAATGCAGTGTTGCCCTCTTATCTTAAAATGCTACTCTGTGTTATTTTTCTCGTACTTCCTATTGGCTGACGTTTCTGTTTTGCCATTTAAAAAGATCTATTTATAAATAATATTTATAAATTTTTTAATAATATTAATAATATTTTTATTATTTGTAATAATATTCATTAATAATATTTCTTATTTATTAATAATATTTATTTCTTTTTATTTAATAAATAAATAATAATAATATTTCTTTTTTAATTAATATTAAAATTTATTAATATTTTTTATTTATAATTAAATGTGTTTTTTAACCCTTAACTTGTTTGCTTTGCTACAAATATTTATTTTTGAATATAAAATTAGTTGAACAATTATTTAATGTGCTGACAATTTCATGATCCCATTAAAAACTTTCAGTTGCTTACACAATTTAACTATTCCCCCTCCTCCCCCTCCCTTATAACGGATTTAGACACCTAAGACAAATACCACAATGTCAAACCCATACACACACACGCACACACGCACACACCTCATTTAAATGTCGCTTCAACAATTTTAGTTAACGCCAAACTGCCTTCAGGGACTGTTGAGTGCAAATTTCCAAGCGACTGCACAAACTGTCGCCAAGCGTCAATTTGACAGTGGTGGTGGGGGGTCAAACGCGTTCAATTTGGCTCGCAGCAAGTGCAGAACACCTTTTGCCACCGCAAGCAGCGTCACAGCTGCGCATCTCGCAACTCAATCGTGCCGCAACGCTGTCGAATTGCATATTAATTTATGCAATATTTGGCAACTCTGTGCGCGCACTTCCGCGCACCGACAACAATTGCGGCAGCCAACAATCACATCAATTCACAGTCGGCGGCCGCAGCTCAAATGTCAGCGGGCCACAGTCGATTTGGATGCATTCAAAAAACTATGGTTTTGCCGGCATTCGATCTGACTGACTGACAATCGCATGCAATGTCTGACTGCAACGGTTCGATTTGCAAGTCGCATCAACTGCTGTCGAGTTGTAGAGTTGGTTGTTGCGTTTGCTGCAACACGTTTCCACAATTAGATTGGATGTGCAGCCGCGTGTTTGGTTTTCATAATTTCACCAAATCTCGTTGGCATTTTTTTCATCAACAGCCACAAATAACAATTGCTCAATGCCGCACTCGTTTCTATTTTTCATTTAATGTGCAATGGTGAACAATTTTTTTCGTACAACTTATCGGAAATCAATATAACTATTTTTGCATTAAAAGTGTTGTTGTTAAATTTCATTTAATTTGCTGTTTGTGCCAGATTGCTGGCAATTTTTGATTTCACTAATTTGATTACATACATATTTTACTGTTAATTAAGTTGTAAACACACATATAAATGTACACGTGTGTGTATTAAAGAGGGCCGTCGAGAGAAAATTATGGCCCTAGAGAACAGAGTCGCTCGGGCACTGCTTACGAAGTGTTGGTTTCTATAAAATATTTGAACGAGTGACATAAAACGGTTCACTGTCTAATTGACACTCACACTAAAAGGTGAAAATTGTTTTCAAAGACTTTGGTTGTTGTTGGTTGGCCGAGAAAGAGCGTGAAAATGATGTTCACCTTCTAGGCAGTTGTCATGCTTTATCCAGAAGAAGAATGATGAAGACTGTTTGCAGTCTACCAAGTTTCGTAAGAAGCTCAAAGTGGTTCAGTGAGTAAAAAGCCTTCTACTCAATTGTTTTATGGTAGCACATGGGGCCTTAAGATGTATGATACATTACTCTATGTAATATGTCCTATGTTATATGTTTTCTACCTATAAATCTGAAACTACTGGATATTCTACTCAAGTTCTTGTAGCATACATGAATGCTTTATGAACGACATAATTCTGTCAGCAAAAATGTCATACTGGTCCAAAGTGTTGTCTATAGCTCCAGAGTTTCTGACTTAAAGTATTGGAAAATTCTCCCTACTTATACCTGAATGAACACGAGTAGTCAGTTTGGTTCACTTTCTTACCTTTTTATAGAAAGTATTCTGTTTATTTGATGTATAAAATACCGCTTTCAGACTTCTACACATTTCCAGGATCTCTTTCGTATGGCCAGTTAAATAAGTTTAGTAGAGATTAGATCATAAATGATCTATTGTGCCTCCCTCTGTTGTTTAGAGAACGTCTTCTTTACACTTTTTTCACTTGTCGGTTCATTTCATCTTTTGCTGTGTCCATTGTATTACGACTTGATGTTCCCTGTTTTGAATCTACCTGATCTCTGGAGAAATCTGTCTCAAACCAAACGTCTCTCTGAGGAAACTTACATGTTTCCATGAGTTTAGGTGAATAACGTTCTTCTTTAACTACTAATAGACACTGTTCCAAATAGAGAGTTGTGTGCTGCACACTTGCCTACTCTTTACTACAGAACCTACCGGTACGTATCAGTTAAAGTCCTCCGTTTGAAGGTTGCTTCCTTACACAACAGTGTCCAGTCCGATGTATATGTAGTAATTTTTAACATATGACTTCGATATAGACTAAAGCAGAGTTAACCTAATCAAGTCCTTTAACCCAGATATGGCGATTATACTAAACTTAGTGCATCTGAATGCTGCGTTAACTGTGCTTTGAATTTGCTAACTGATACCTTGAAAAGTAGTCATCACCGAACACTGCACTCATCACAGAAGCTGGGAAGATAGAGAAGAGATAGTAGCAATACAACACGTCCTATGTCACTGCCCGGCTTTGCAGTAACGTCGACTTCATACCCTGGGACCAAGATTCCCGACGTATCTGGTTATCGGGGATCTGGGCTAAAAAGACCTTTCTTACCGCTAAGGCGTCTAAAGTTCGTGATTCTTTACTTAAATGAGAAAGTCTACACAATGGCACATCGGCTTAACTCAACAAAGAGCTCCATCCTACTTGAGTTACATACGCTTTCCAAGTAAGGACACGAATCCCCCTATGACCATTGACATCTTTACATCCTAGAACCTAGAGTATAGTTACCTATATATCAAATCGAAGTCTGTTTACCAGTATGCGGTGCTCGAGCACTTATTCTGTGAATCAAGATAGTGCTTTCACCATCTGAAAATACTACGCAATTCGATCTTCTTATAATAACCTTTCATTTATATTATATTTCGATCCAGATTGATATGTTTAAAGAACCTAATTCTTAGCATATATGAAATTACGACTAAAGCGTAATTCAATTAACAGGAATAACTGTTTTCTTCCTTGTGAAACCCTCCCATAACTCCCTGCAAAGGCAATGCCTTGTCTATGCTTTCTTCTTCCTCTTAAGTCTCTCTGCTGGATATTAAACACTAATCAATTAATTTGATGATGTTTTACTTTATTGTTTTATTTAATTGACACCTACATCCACTTTAATTGGCACTTAATAATTGATTAAATCATAATTTGTACATTGAACTCAATATTTTTTTTGTCGTTAACTAAAGTTGAAGTGAAACCCAATTAAATGGCATCATTTCTGATTTCATGAAATTATTGCAAAAAAACAATGCCTTAAATTAAAACATAGATTAATCTATGTTGACTTTGACAAGTATTTTAATATATTTAAAATTAATTAACTCTTAAAATTGACAAACGTTGTCAATCCAAAAAAAAAACATTTTAAATAAACAAAACTGCAGCTATCCACAAATAAATTTATTTAAATTACCAAAATGTAAACTTTCCGCAAATTGGTATAGCAACAGCAACAGCTACTGCGGCTCTAGCGCGATTAATGAGCATGAAATTGTCGCAATGAAATATTAAAACACTATGGCAACACTGCCGGGCAACTGTCGATGCGCAACTAGCGATGTGATGGCGACGCTGCGATGTCGCAATATGAATGTTGACATTTAGAAAAAAAATCACACACACACATACACTGAAATTTTTATTGTAGCAAAGCTGTTGCTTTAATAACACGAAACAAATTTGCCAAATGATTTTTGTTGATGATTTGTAAGCAATTCTTTCTTGCAATTTAGTTTAAATTTTTTTTAATAATTTTTAATATTTTTTTTAAATATTTTTTTTTAATTTATGATACATTAAATACACATTAAAGTGTCCTTAATCACTTTGTTTCAAGTTTTTATTAAAACAATCAGACTTGAATGTTCAATTTGGCGACCGAACGTTTACGCTTCAAAGCAGCATTGCGGGCGTTCGCGAGCGCGTTCCGTGCGGTACTGATGCGGCACACTGACGCGTATGGATTACAGTCGGTGTTGCTGTTGCCATTGTTATTGTTGCTGTTGTTGCTGGTAATACTTAGTTACTTTGTTTGTTGTTTTCATATTTGGTTTTTTGTTCGTTGTGCTTTTGTTGTGCGCTATTGCGACCGATCGCGCTTGTTTTCCATAGTTTCAGCTGCGGTTTGGCTCGTTCAATTTCAGCCACCAGCAACACCACTTACAACAACAACAACCAGAGCACAAACCATTCAACTTGAGTGGTTTGGCCTCTGTGCTCGTCGCGTTCGAATTACGGCAACAAGAGAGCAACAAGTCGCCGCCAACAATGGCCAACGGCGTTGTGGGGTTAATAAAATACGCGAGTCGAAAGCAAAGTGCAGCGTCGCCGAGTTGCGCCGTTCGCTTTAAGCTGCAAACGTTTAATGTCAGCGCACAAATTTGTCAAAAAGTTCGCCATTTGGCCGGTTCGAGGTGCGGAAGCGGCCCCAGCCAACCACTCAGGTTTGGTTATTTCGTTGTTTACTTAGCTTTTTTTTGCTGTACTCACAAACAAACGAAACAGAAATCGGCCAATAACACCAAAACAAACAGATAAACCAACAAATAAACAAAGAGCTTTTGTTTTTCTTCAACAACAACACTTTTGTACACAGTTTACTTTTGCACTTTTTTCCGCATTATTTTCTATTATTTCTTATTTTTGGCAAATGCCAAACAAATCGCACCCAAAAAACAGTGTCACCTGTGTGCTTGTTGTTGCTACTCTCAAATAACCATTAGCAACAACAATTCGCAATGTGAGATGAGTAGTCAACTGGGCGCTTCACTCTGCAGTAAATGTCACTGCCGAAATGCCAAGTCAAACTCTGTTCCAGCGCCTCTGCCCTCTTCCCTTGGAAATGCTGTCATGAGTCGCGTTGCCGCCTGCTTGAGCCACCTTGTCAACGCTGCGTCGACTGCGGCTGTCGACTGTCATCCATGCGATAAACGCAGAATTAATTCGATGCTCATTCCTCGACTAAATCGGAAATTTCTGCGATTTTATTTAATGTCTTTTGAAGTGCTTTCAAGTGTTCACTTGCGCTTTCCGCTTTTCGCTTTCGACTTGCAACTGCGTGATTTATTTATTTTGCGCTTTTGCTTGTAAACAATTTTCGTTTCGTTATGTTGGGAAAAGTATTGAAATATTTTCAAAGAACAGAAGCTGTAATTTTGTTGGTAATTTGTTACCATATTCAGTTGTTGAGCTTTAATAATCTCAACTAAAAGCATCTCTTACTCGGGTAAAATAAATTCATAAAAATCTTATGAACTGCATTTATTATCTAATCTTCTTTTTTAAATTTTTTTTTTAAATTCATAAATGTTTGGAATATTTTCATAAACTTTATGAAACTGTTTACACATTTATTGATCTCTTCACATCTTTAGAGTTTATAAATTGTGAATGAAGAGTGAATACAAATCGGTAGTTGTTTTGCATAATTGTTGCGCTTAACCCTTTTGTTATTTTGGTGTCATATGGCAACATGCTACTTTGTGGACGTCAGAACCCTGAATGGCTTCAAGAAAAAAAATTTTCCCATACACACGAACCTTCAAAAATCAAGTTTTGTAGGAGATTTGAGTACCAATTGTGAATAAGTACGAAATAAACACTTAAACACATTTTCAGTTTTGGCTTAATTCTGACGTTCAAGTTAATTTCTGAGATTTGGTGTGTTCAGAGACCTATAGTAGAATTTCATGGCGAATAATTTCGTGGTACATTTTGTTCTTAAAAAGTCCTGTTTTATAGGACATCTTTGGCGTTTTAGAAAAAAAGGGTCAAATTGACGCATACAAATAGGAGCTACAGGGTTAAAATGCTCCACAAAAATGTTCTTCGTAGAATTTTAGATCAAATTGCTGAACACATCATATACCTAAAATGTTGGGTTACATGGTTTTCGTATGCCGATTTATCATAAGAATGAGCAAAAAGGGGAAAACTTTGACCTCCCCTAAAAAAAATTCAGACGTAAACTTTGAAAACGCTGATACACATAGGTATATATTTTTCTGGCCCCCTCTACCAGAATCCGTTGTCAGAACCTTGTTATTTAAAAAAAAGTTGTATTTTGTTGTGCAGTGTTATTACAGCCACAACGATGTGGTTGCTCTTATAGAAAAACTATCTAAAATACAGGGTCCGAGTATAAAAATTAAAAAATGTCTTAACTTGTGTGTTAATGTTAATTTGTTAACTTTCCCCAGTAAAAATCCGTAGCGAAAGGATTAATACAGCAGACCCATTTATTTGCTGAGGCTGAGCAAAACTGATTTGAGAGCCATTCCAGGGCTCATCACATGATTTATTCCACATAACGAGTATGCGAACTGAATTGGGGAACGTGCCTCGGTCATTTGTGACGTGTGTTCAGAGGACATTGGATCTGCTGCTCACTTTATTAGGTCCGAAAAGGATCCTATCAAAGGCAGTCAATCATCTATAAATAGTTGAAATGTCTTTGGTCCTGTGACATACACATATGCCAGCATAACCTCATCTGGTAGTCTCCTGGACAAATATGTTCTGCTAATAACTCGTACACACTTTAATTCGGTCATGGATCGTCTTTAGTAACAAAAACATATTGAAATTTAACGCTGTCAAAACTTCAAACAATGCTTCTTTGAATTTCAAATGGCTTTTCAATGTTATTGAAAATTCCAGCATGATTTTATATCATCAAACACACAACTAATTAAACCATCAAAACATGTGAACAAATTTTCGGGAAACGATTTCATTGAAGCATTGTTCAATGCAACAATGCACTGGCAGCATATCATAAAATATTCCAACCATTTACTATTTAATACACAAAGCTCCAACAAATATTTAATAAAGCGGCTTTTGTTTCAAAAAGTGAATAAATTCAAGCAGAATCTGCACAGAATGTATTGTTGGTTCCGGAGAGTAGTCACGCTTTGAGTCTTTTTCATGAGCTGTACGCAGCTATATACACATGTGCTGAGTATATATGTAAAAAAATGTAATTGTGTGTGTGCATGTTAATTGTAACCAAAATCGGAAAATATTCAGCACATTTTTGCATCGCAACACTTGTGACATGGACAACAAATTGTGAAGAGTAACGAATGCGAATTATTTTCAACGCAGTAAACACATTCTGCAAAATTAACAAGAGACAACAACAAAGGCCACATTAATCGATGTAAAAGATAGGACGTAACAGAGAGGAGACAACAAAGAACTCGATGGCCGCTGGAAATGGTTCATGCGGGCAAGTTTTGCTAAAACAAGAAAAAAATTATAGTAAAGTGGTGGTGGGGAATATTTGCTATATAGACACATGTGTACATATGTATGCGAGTACATGTGCGTTGATATGTAGAGAACTATTTACAGTTCTGTACCTATAAATATGTATGTGCTGTATCCATTTGACGCTGACCGCGGTGCGGGTCATTTAATATGAAAACAACAATAAATAATGCAACCCAGTAGGAAAATGTTTAATGCCGCTAATACGAAATTAATTAGATACAAATTATCTCCAAATTGTTTTATATAGTTGAGAGAAAAACATTTATAAATCGGAACCAAAGTTGGTGCTTTATGCAATTATATTCGAAATAGAGAAATTAATAGAGTTTGACAATACAATTTGCTTTTGGTTCGTAGAAACCCAAAAGTTGACAAGGCCACAACTTCGTTTGAAAGGCGCCCTCTGGTGCTGAGTTATTGAGTCATAATTATTTTTGTATTTTTTGCACTCAAGAATGTGGACGATTGTTGCATAAATCATTCAAATCGGCTCAGTATTTTCCGAGATACGATAAAATATTTCGTTTACTTAAAATATTTAAGGAGCCAATTCCATAGAAAATGATTAGATTTGTATGGCAACTCCCTTAAAACGAGTAGATATCGGTTAGGTATGTTTGGAAGAAATGTTCGAAAGCGAAAAAACTCAGTGTCGGTCTTACATTTAGCACATCTGGGCTCAATCTGGAAGCAGTTGGAGCCTATTTTATAAAAAATGTTCATTTTGTTGTCATGTTCAGTAGGGAAAACTAATGGGAGTCTGCCATAGATTTGAGCAACTTCTGAGCATCTGTGGTGGAATTTGCTGAATTTCCTCCAGGTTCTTCATCACCGAAATCGAAAAATCGTGCACGAAATCATGTTCATGGATCCAGGCACGTAGACATTGGTGTTCACAACTTTTAACACATTCGAGACGACGATTTTTTTCGAACACGGTCGACAGGAGCGAAATTTTATTTTTCTTTGTATTGTACACAGTAAAAGTAATGCCAAATTTTTTTTTCCTGTACTTTACAGAATTCATTAGTTTCAGAAATATCTTATTTAGACGACTAGTTTACTCAGAATAACTGATAATTGCACATTACTGTCTTATAGCCTCGGAAATCCACTGCACACACGATGTGCAATCGGTCTCGAATGGGTTAATTGATCCATCACTTTCTAAAGCAAAGAATGTTCGACAACTTGAGTTCCAGTAGCTCATACTCCATTGGATTCGTTTTCCCAAATCTCATGTGTCCAGAAACTGCGGTTTGACAGTCCCCTAGACACATGTAGCAAATAACCAAGGCACGTCTCCGAATTCGGTTGACGCACTCGTTATGCGGATTAAATCCAGTGAATCCCACATTAGTTCAGCCTCAGCAAGTAATTGGTTCTGCTGGGTTTAAGTACATCAATAAACATCTTCAACTGCGTACGCAGCAGTCGTAATGTGCCTGTTGTGTTCTTGTAAAGTGTACCACAAAAATTTATATATATTTGAAGGCATTTATATATCTGAATCAAATTAATTAAATTGGATTACGGCAGAAGGGTTGGTTTAAATGTTTAACAATTAAATTGTTTTGTCTACTTTAAGCAGCTTTATTGTCAACAGAGCTTTAATCGGAAGTTAGTTTACTTACAAAAGTTTATCATTGTCTGATGTTGAGTCGAGATTTCAACTCATTGTCTTCGTGTTTTTATTTTCTAAACAGTGAACTGCAGTGACTAACGAGAACAATTTGGCATTTAACTCTTTTTTAACTTTAAAAGTTTGACATACAATGAAATTAGAAGAGTTTAATCTCTAGCGCTTTCATAAAATCTTGGTCTATCTTCGGATTCAGCACTTTACCTGGTTTTAATGTATTGAACCGAACACCAGTGTTTCTTTCAAGTTCTTAGAAAATAATTATTTTCAAGCACTCACAGTTCAAAATGTGAATAAGCATTAATTTATATACTTTGGAACAGAACTGCTGAATACATAATAAACAGCGAAACTAACAAAAGCTTGCAACACGGCATGAACTTTTGGCATATTTAATTTGACATAGCATTGGAAAATTTCATTTAAAGTTGCACAACAAGCAGTCAAAATGAAAACAAGGAGACGCATATTTAATTACAAAGACAATGAAGGCAAATTCCAATACCATCGCAAAAGGGTTCGGTTTGCCATTCTTTAAAGCCTGTGGAGAGGGAATTAAAGAGTGAATTTCACTTATGTAATCGAAGTTGAAACTGAATTTTGGGCAGAATTATACTTAACTTTTTTTTTAATAATTTTTTATTTCATAACATTTTAAGAGATTACTCAGATTTTTATTCCTCCTGTAAAAATTTTAAAGTTGTGAGATACATCGTTTCCATATTAAGGTGACGATATGTATTATCCCAATTATTATTTATAATATTTATAGAATTTATATTAAGCTACTTTGTTTTTAATTAATTTTGTAATTGATAGATTTAAGTTTAATTATTATTGAAGAAATTTAATTCTGATTGAGGTGTAATTAAAAGACTTAGTTGTTACTGCACTTAATGTATTCTATTCTAAATAAAATAAAATAAAATAAAATAAAATAAAATAAAATAAAATAAAATAAAATAAAATAAAAAAATAAAATAAATAAATAAATAAATCTAATTAACAGAATTAGCTGTTGCCACATAGTGAATAGAGTAATAGAAGTGTCAAAGTTCCGTTGTTGTTCACGTTTTTGAATATTTTTAAACATTTTTTTTCTTCATAAATTTTTCTGTATAACCTATAAATTAAAACTATTGTCCAATGGTCCAGCAGAAAGAATAGAAGAAGAAGAAGCAAGTACAAAAAAAACATTGTCCGCTTAGTTTCTAGCCACACTCCAGTTTTGTCCCAACTGGCCACATTTCCTACGGGGTCTACGACAAAGCAAACCTTATGGTACACATTGTTGCTACCATTTTAGCGAATCGTGGTGCGAATTGCATTGTTGTTGGTATGACGTGTAGCGTCGGCGCCGTTGGATGAGCTACTTGAGTGCAGTGAACTGTGTGAACCGCGTTTGTTTGATTTATTTGCGACAATTACTGAACTCATTGTTGGCCATTTCTTTCGTGTGTCCATTGCTGGCCAAGAAAGCAACGTTGAGGATTGGACATTAAACATTTGCATGCGACATCACTGTCAGCTCAACAGGTGTTGCTGTTCCACAAATAACTCGGCGACATTATGTTGGAATATGATGAAAAATATTTACATGCAGCTTTGAGTTGCACTCATTGCAGAGTTACTCGCAGCAGTCGTTTTCTATTGTGTTCTATAATTTTGTAATTTTGCTGCAAACTTGTGAAATACGTTCAACTGAGCCGGCGCGCACTTCCTGTCGCCGCACATTCAAAGCCATAAAGCATAATAAAAGCGCGCGTCACACGGCCAGTAAACGCACTTCCGCTGCGGTGCGCTGGTGGAGCGGCCAACAGTCCAGTCAGACGGCAGCACATTGTCGCTGTGCGCACTTGCATGCACCACTGAGCGGCGACAGGCAGCCAGCCAGACAGACGGACAGTTCAATGCGGCAGCACATTATGTGTGCGTTTGGCCATTTGTCACACACACACACACACACACAGATTAACACGCACACATAATGAGTGTTAGAATTATTTTCGTGTCCAATGCTGCCGCGTCCTCGCTTAATCTGCCTTTGTTTTTCTTCTCTAATATTTTATTGTTTGTCACTCTTCGTTTTTTGGCCAATTCAAATGACTTTTGAATGTGGGCCAAACAATTTTTGTTGGTCTCACTACAGCCGCACTTGAAGCATTTCCAGCCAAACGCTGCCGCCACACTTGGCCGCTCGCCCAAACGACTTGGCCTATGCGCCAACGTCAGTGCCGCGCACATGCGACATTACTTTACGCTCGCTTCGGTGCACGTGCAACATTTAACGGCGCACCGTACTCGGCAGTGTTGCGTCAGTTTTGCCGCCTTTTAGCCGCTTTTGTGCGCAGCGCCACATTCCATGCAACGCCGCTCAAGTTCAGCCGTCACTTGCCGCAGTTAAAGTTGGTTATTGTGTCTGGTTTTGCTGTGACATGTGATGTAAGCAGTTGAAGTGCTCCAATTTGCATTTCTTCCACTTTGCGCAAAGCGTTTTCGCTGTTTTTTCTTACTTCAATTGCGGCCTTTTGGCCTAAACAATTGTTTAGTGTTGCAATCGTCTGCTTTGAAAGCTTTCAGTTTTTCTGTTTTCTATCTATCTGCGTCTTCATTTTCGTACTTTGTTGTTGTCAACATTTCATTTAACTGGCCGTTTAATGTTTTTCTTTTTATTATTTTCTGCTAGGCCACCTAACGAAAAGTGAAATCGTTCACAGACGACACACAACTGTCAGCTGTCAAATGTCAACTGAAATTAGAAACACTTACCAAATGTTTTGCAATAGTTAGTAAAAGTGTTTTTGTCGCTTAGTACCTTTTAATGGGTGGCGTTGCAGTTGTTTCGGCATATGAAAGTTTCTCAAAACTATCTACGCAATTGAGGTCTATGTATATATTTACTCATGACAACCATAGCAACCATATGTGCTATAACTGTTATAGATGGATTTTATGAGCTTTCCATTGAGTTGCATACTAAGGCGAACTGTGGGATATAGTTACAGTGAAACCCATTCAACCCATTCGAGACCGATTGCACACTGTGTGTGCAATGGATTTCCGAGGGTATAAGACAGTAATGTGCAATTATCAGGTATTCTGAGTAAACTAGTCGTCGAAATAAGATTTTTCTGGAACCAATGAAATCTGTAAAGTACAGGAAAAAAATTGGCATTGGTTTTACTGTGTACAATACAAAGAAAAATAAAATTTCGCTCCTGGGAACCGTGTTCGAAAAAAATCGTCGTCTCGAATGGGTTAAGTACCCCTTCTCTGAAGTTCCTAGCCGTCAAGTAACCTACATATTTGGGCCCTATGGGTTATATATGCTTAGTAATTAAACCACTTAAACACCTCAACCAGATTGCATTTCCAGAAAAGGTACCTAGGCAGGTTTTACTGTTTATGTCATATAGGATCTTCGTTCCAAAAGACCTTAACCTTAGAGGTGTACTGTACATTTTGCAGATTATGTATAGATTTTCTAAACAGAGATGCTGGTATGGATTCATGCATTGGCTCACCGAGTTATTGAACACATCCAGGCCTCGGCCAATAACCTCTGAACTGGCACTTGAATGTCTTCAAAAACCCAACACATCGCTCCTTCGCTGCAAGAACGTCATAACTCAAAACTACAACATTCCGAGAAAATTCAATTTTAAAATTTACCATTACAGGCAGTTTAAGGTATCAAAAAATTTTTCATGTCGTCTTGTGAGCAAAGTATTGAATATTTTACAAAGAGGTTTTGACAGATAAAGTCTGCCATAAACTGAAAAAAAAATGTTTGAAGTTATGACGTTCTTGCAGCGAAGGAGCGATATGTGTCCATGGCAATAGGGTAACTATCTTTAGGTGAGAGAACATGTCAGAATGGACACAATAGAGCTGGTAGATGGTCACTTTTGTGGACCTGAACCATGAATTGGGTTTGGGTATCTTGTCGGCCGTTTAATAATAAGTGCGATTAGCAATAAAGGGGACAGTAGGGCATCCAGCTCTTTTGACCTTTGGAACATCGTCGAAACGTGGCATGTGTGGTGTTATGTTGAAACGATGTTCCAGTGCACTACGCACTCCGGAGAAAGTTCATTTTTGGCCCGTGCAGCGCCAGAATGTGAAATGGTCTCCCTGCAAATATTTTCCCCAGCACTTATGATCTCGATAGGTTCAAGGCCAGAGTCCATAACCACTTCACTCAAAAACCTATCTCCTAATCTTGACATCCTTGCTGAACCAACGCTCGAACTAACCTCGAATTAAAAGGGGTCAACCCCTGCGCGTTTGTTTGAGTTAAAAAAAGGGCTATCTGGGATAACCAACAGCAGGCAGTGTTAAATATTTCAATGGCTATTAAAGCCAGAAGAGATCTTAGTCTAAATCGTAGAACCCTTAGATGGCTTACTTGCTGAAATAGTTATCTCTAGACTGTGTCTTGAAGACGCCGACCTTCTGTGTAAATGTATTTCGTGAGACTGTCGTTAAAAGAGAAAGAGATTTCCGCTAGAGATAATGCGTGACATAGTCACTTGGAGGGAGTCAAAGATTACGCCAGACTAGATGAGGTCACGATGGGTACCTCTGTAGGAGATACACTGAGGTCTGTTCGTAACTCCGTTGTGATACCAAACACTCCACTCGTTTCAAATGTGTTTAAGGCCAAAACCCTTTCACAGTCGGAGTTGCTTTTTGCCATTATCTGCCAAGAGCGCACTTCTGCGTTGCTTACAATTCGTATATACGTCTTGTAGAAAGCGATAAAAGTAGAATCGAAAGTAGAAATCGAACCTAGGGCCTTTGAAGTGAAAAGCCAGCGCTCTACCCGCTAAACTATCAAGACCAGATGAATACGCACGAACGAACACGAACTTCATAGGGAGAAGAGGGATCTGAGTATGTGTCTTGCTACGACATTGGCCCAAACATGAGTGTGGAAGTGTGTTTCCTGGGTAAGAATCCAGCTGGCTGGTGAATTCGAGTCTGCAGTTTCTTTTCGCATTTCCAACTCCTGACATGAAACAGGCGAGTTATAATAGGGGACTCCTGAAAACTTTAGACATCAACAGAGACACATTGTTCAAAAGCAAATGAACTCAAACAGGTTTAAATACCCAATCAAAGGCTCGCTAAGGTCACAGTTGTCCCATTATGTTTCCACAAAAAGACTAATCCCAAGAAAATGTAGTACACATTCTTTAGGCATTAGAGGGAAGCAGCAACGGGAATCCGGTTACAGATGCACAGGGTGTACTGAGGTTGTAGGGTGTACTGAGGTTCACCAAGGATCATTTCACCGCCCGTGTTAAAGATCTCCAGACGGCACCAATCGATGACGAAGGTGTGGATGTGTCAACGTCCAACTATGATGAGGTCAGGCTTGCTTTCAAGCAACCTAAGAACAATCGAACAGGCCGGACGGTCTACAGCAGAATTTTTCATGGCCTGCCGTGGTGAGCTGATGGGGTGCATGAATCAGCTGATCAGCAAAATATGGCCAACGATTGGAACCTCAGTGCCCTTTGTCTGAACTTGGTATCCTTTCAAAGCTCGTGAGAATTTGTTGAGCAATACTGACAGGTTTGTCAAGGTTTGAAGTGACCTTTCCGATCCATTCAATACCAGTCAAGGCATCCTTTACCATGCGACCTTTTCAACTCACCTTGGACATTGTAATGAAACAATCTTTACCGATTCGACAATGAAATTGACGTCAACGGGCGTAACAAGCGAGATGTCACTGCTGACCTTTCGGCAATCGAAAGAAAATCGGTTAAAATGGGTTTTGGTAGTAGATGAGGGCAACGATCGGGTCTCACGACGAGTCTGACAGCTATACTTTTGAAGTTTTCAAGAAACTCGCCCGAAAGGCCCATTGTGATACCACATATTTCACCCGTTTTTGAACTGTGTATGCAACACTGTTTTGCCAACATATGTACAGCACACATTTCAAGCGGATGGGGAAAGGGAGGGAGGGGACCTACAGTTTAACGCCGAATCCGAACGGCGATTGGCAGTTTTTCGTTCACACTTGGAGGTTTTGCCATTGCCTGCCAAGAGCGCACTTGTCAGATTCTTGTAATTCTCATTCCCTTCACGTGGATAGCGATAGAAGTAGACGAGTTTTTCACCAGCCCGAGCCAGGAATCGAACCTGGGGCCTTTGGTATGAGAAACCAGCGCGCTACCCGCTGGACTATCGAGGCCGGCTTTGTTTGAAAGGTAGTCACAAATTTGTGCCCTTCGTATTGGCGAAGTCTATCGAATACGAACCAACGAGCTGTACAAGCTGTTTAAAGACTTGGACGAAGCACAGTGATCAAACATTCAGCGACTACACTAGCTCGACCATGTTTCCCGTATGGACGATGAAGCTAAGGCGACAAAAGGTGCTTGACGGTGAAGAGGGAGATCGTGTCTTCATTGGAACGTCCAAGTTGAAGTAGACCGCTAACATCTCTTGGTGTGACCAACTAGAGAAGGCGTATACAACTAGAGAGAACCTTTGCGGCAGGCCGTAACCCGGTCAAGGGTTGTTATGTTAGTTAACGAGTTGTTAAGTTAGTACGTAAGCGATATCATATCTCCTGTATTCATCTTCGATAAGTCACTGAGGTCGACTTGCAACAAAACCCCAATGATTCGTAGTCTCTTACGAACTTATGTTTAGTACTGCCACATAGGGTATGGAACCTCTTCACTCCATACCAATTTACGAGCCGCTCTGAAGGAGCCTCTGGGTGTGTCTACTAAGGTTTCAACGATTCCTTAAGGGAAAAACATATTGTAAATTTTACAAATTTCTAAACGTAATATCTCCTGGTATCACTTATTTTGTCGTTACACAAGTTGCACCGCATATGCAACATTTCTGAAATGAATACTCCAGGGGTTACGATAAGCTGTGCGCTCGAGGGAGCAGATACTTTGTGAGCGTTGCGCATATTGCGCATATATCAATAATTCGACGACAGCAGCGAATGCATTAAGTGCACAACCCGAGTGCATATGTGTCATTATAAACACATTTCGCTTCAGTCATGCAAGTGTCCATGGCGTTCTCCAGCAGCAGCAGCAAGGAGCACTATTGTGCGCAAGGATATGTGTGCTTAGTGTGCGTCTGCTGGGGCCGAGATGCCGTGAAGTGGCACGTGACATGCGATACTTCGATTATGCTCTAAAACCATTTAAAATGAATAAAACGTGGAAGACGACAGCGAGGGAGCGAAATAATGCCACTCAGACGTTAAGTAACTTCACCATGCAGCAACGCAATAAGCAACAAAGAAGCTGTTAGTAGTGAAGAAGCTGCAGCAAGAGTTTACATCAGTTGCTGTGTGACGAACAGAGAGACAGCCAGACAGGCACAAAGACAATGCGTGTGCAAGTGTGGGTGTGTCAAGCAGTGCCTGAGTATATCTGCGCATGCGCAGCGGTGTTAAACAGTTGCGACGGCGATAACGACAGCAAAAACTGCAGCCAGAGATATTTTAACAAATGCTTTTATGCTGAACGTGACAAGTGCGGTAGCCATGTTGCACAGACTCTTGCAACAATGAAAACAACAACTGCAGTCAAAATAGGAAAGAAAGGGGCGAGGGGCGAGCGGTGCAGCTGTAATTGTGTTGCATTTGAAATGGGATTTTTATGCGAATTTAATGTGCAAGGTTATTTTTATTGTTAAAGAAACCCCATTGCTAAGTGAAACTTGGCTGCTAAGCTGCTAAGTATGTGTGTGTGTGCGTGTGTGTGAGTGGGTGAGAAAGTTTGGAGAAATGTCACAACAGCAGCGTGCGCGCAAGTACCTGCAGGCAAAACCCTTTGTTCGCATATAAAGTTCTGCAGAAAAGTTGCAAGATATATGAGGAATGCGAAAAACCGGCAGTCGAGTCGACTGGCGCCGCTTCAATGTCCTTTCTTGCCAGCTATGTGTCTTGCAACTTGCCGTCTGGGTGTGTTGCTGCATTTTCCATTTTCAGCCCAAAATATAAAAGGTAGTTTTCCTACATTCTCCTTCGCATAGAACATAAATATTACATCCAACTCACACACACACATACGTTCGCATCTACTATTCCACCCTTTGACTGTTTCGCAACAACACTATTCAGCGATCTCTGCAATGCCTTGCCAGGAGTTTGTGCGCATTCGTTTTGCCTGCAAAACGTCGTTGTTCAAATGTCTTTTAAGCCAATGGCTATAAAACATAAAACATGTAGAAAACTACTTTTTGCCGCACTCAAACACATTTTGCGTTCGTTCATAAATGATATTTTTTCATATCTTTGCAATATTTGTTGAATACCTTTCGCTACCATCGGTGCTGGCCAGTCCGCACAGTTCATTATTGTTCCCGAGTAAATATGAATGAATGAACAGCAAAACAAGTTGCTTCAATTGTGAACGAAATCCCTTGGTACGTGCTTGCACACAATTCATGCGATTTGCTGCAATTTGTTTGTGTATGCAGCGCATAATGGTCTCACACACACACATACACACACTTAAACTTTTATAGTGCAGCAAATTCTGATCACTTCATATTTCCCTTCATCGACCCACATAAACAAATAAATGCTTACAATTTGCTAATGTTTGTGTCGACATGTCTATGTATGTGTGGGTGTATGTACTTTGCATCTGAAGCTTGTTTCAGTTCGTCTTTTGTGCCAGCGAAGCACAGTAATTGCTTGCACGTTTTTAAACCTATTTTCACAAAAACATTTTCAACAACACTCACGTTCCATTAACCTTCACACTGTCACAAATTTTTATATACGGAAACCGTCACTATTAACATATGTTAATATTTTTCTTCTCATCCGTTTTATAAAGACAGTTTTCATTTTTTGAGCTAAGTTGATAAGCAAAAACATAAAATGGACTGTGCTAAAAAGATTTTAGGTTCACGTGTGGAAGGGGGAAAAGGGATGAATGGGGTTTCAGCCCCTACAATGTGGGCGAATTTGTTGCTTTTTTTAAAGAAATGCCATAAAAAGTGCATTTGCAAATATATTTTCATCAAATTTCGTATTTAAGACTTTTAGGTAATACTACATCACATATCCAACATATCCAATATTTGAACGAGATCGGTCAACTATATCATATAGCTGCCATAGAAACGATCGCTCAAAAATGCGATTGGTACAAAAGGGCTAAATTGGTAACAATTGGTGCATTTTCAAATATATTTTCATCAAATTTCGTATTTAAGACTTTTAGGTAATACTACATCACATATCCATATGCAACTATATCATATAGCTGCCATAGAAACGATCGCTCGAAAATGTGTTGCATTGCGATTTGTACAAAAGGGCTAAATTGGTAACAATTGGTGCATTTGAAAACTGATAGTTGGCCGATCTCGTTCAAATTTGGATATGTGATGTAGTATTACCTAAAAGTCTTAAATACGAAATTTGATGAAAATATATTTGAAAATGCACCAATTGTTAGCAATTTAGCCCGTTTGTACAAATCGCAATGCAACACATTTTCGAGCGATCGTTTCTATGGCAGCTATATGATATAGTTGGCCGATCTCGTTCAAATTTGGATATGTGATGTAGTATTACCTAAAAGTCTTAAATACGAAAGTTGATGAGAATATATTTGAAAAAGAATTTATGGCATTTCTTTTAAAAAAGCAACAAATTCGCCCACTTTGTAGGGGCTGAAACCCCATTCATCCCTTTTCCCCCCTTCCACATGTGAACCTAAAATCTCTTTAGAACAGTCCATTTTATGTTTCTGCTTACCAACTTAGCTTAAAAAATGAAAGTTGTCTTTATAAAACGGATGAGAAGAAAAATATTAACATATGTTAATATGTAACCAAAATAGGGGTAAAAATTTTCATTTGTAAAAAAAAGATGGAAAAAATTAAATTTTTAGTTTTCTGATTACATATATAGAAAGAGGTTGACAAATTGGCCACTGAGCCGAAGCCGCATGAAAATCGGACTTAAACCCAAAAAGTTATAGCAAAATCAAAATTGAAATATTAACATATGTTAATAGTGACAGTGTGAAGGTTAATAGTGGCTCGTTTTTATTCCCTCAACCAATTGCCAGCAGATTTTTCCCATCGCTGTTGAGTTGGTTTTTTAATGGAATAAGAAAAGTTTCGCCTGTTAACTGTTTGATAAATTTTCATTTTACTTTTATCATTTCTTTGATTTGATTTGATTTGATTTGATTTGATTTGATTTGATTTGATTTGATTTGATTTGATTTGATTTGATTTGATTTGATTTGATTTGATTTGATTTGATTTGATTTGATTTGATTTGATTTGATTTGATTTGATTTGATTTGATTTGATTTGATTTGATTTGATTTGATTTGATTTGATTTGATTTGATTTGATTTGATTTGATTTGATTTGATTTGATTTGATTTGATTTGATTTGATTTGATTTGATTTGATTTGATTTGATTTGATTTGATTTGATTTGATTTGATTTGATTTGATTTGATTTGATTTGATTTGATTTGATTTGATTTGATTTGATTTGATTTGATTTGATTTGATTTGATTTGATTTGATTTGATTTGATTTGATTTGATTTGATTTGATTTGATTTGATTTGATTTGATTTGATTTGATTTGATTTGATTTGATTTGATTTGATTTGATTTGATTTGATTTGATTTGATTTGATTTGATTTGATTTGATTTGATTTGATTTGATTTGATTTGATTTGATTTGATTTGATTTGATTTGATTTGATTTGATTTGATTTGATTTGATTTGATTTGATTTGATTTGATTTGATTTGATTTGATTTGATTTGATTTGATTTGATTTGATTTGATTTGATTTGATTTGATTTGATTTGATTTGATTTGATTTGATTTGATTTGATTTGATTTGATTTGATTTGATTTGATTTGATTTGATTTGATTTGATTTGATTTGATTTGATTTGATTTGATTTGATTTGATTTGATTTGATTTGATTTGATTTGATTTGATTTGATTTGATTTGATTTGATTTGATTTGATTTGATTTGATTTGATTTGATTTGATTTGATTTGATTTGATTTGATTTGATTTGATTTGATTTGATTTGATTTGATTTGATTTGATTTGATTTGATTTGATTTGATTTGATTTGATTTGATTTGATTTGATTTGATTTGATTTGATTTGATTTGATTTGATTTGATTTGATTTGATTTGATTTGATTTGATTTGATTTGATTTGATTTGATTTGATTTGATTTGATTTGATTTGATTTGATTTGATTTGATTTGATTTGATTTGATTTGATTTGATTTGATTTGATTTGATTTGATTTGATTTGATTTGATTTGATTTGATTTGATTTGATTTGATTTGATTTGATTTGATTTGATTTGATTTGATTTGATTTGATTTGATTTGATTTGATTTGATTTGATTTGATTTGATTTGATTTGATTTGATTTGATTTGATTTGATTTGATTTGATTTGATTTGATTTGATTTGATTTGATTTGATTTGATTTGATTTGATTTGATTTGATTTGATTTGATTTGATTTGATTTGATTTGATTTGATTTGATTTGATTTGATTTGATTTGATTTGATTTGATTTGATTTGATTTGATTTGATTTGATTTGATTTGATTTGATTTGATTTGATTTGATTTGATTTGATTTGATTTGATTTGATTTGATTTGATTTGATTTGATTTGATTTGATTTGATTTGATTTGATTTGATTTGATTTGATTTGATTTGATTTGATTTGATTTGATTTGATTTGATTTGATTTGATTTGATTTGATTTGATTTGATTTGATTTGATTTGATTTGATTTGATTTGATTTGATTTGATTTGATTTGATTTGATTTGATTTGATTTGATTTGATTTGATTTGATTTGATTTGATTTGATTTGATTTGATTTGATTTGATTTGATTTGATTTGATTTGATTTGATTTGATTTGATTTGATTTGATTTGATTTGATTTGATTTGATTTGATTTGATTTGATTTGATTTGATTTGATTTGATTTGATTTGATTTGATTTGATTTGATTTGATTTGATTTGATTTGATTTGATTTGATTTGATTTGATTTGATTTGATTTGATTTGATTTGATTTGATTTGATTTGATTTGATTTGATTTGATTTGATTTGATTTGATTTGATTTGATTTGATTTGATTTGATTTGATTTGATTTGATTTGATTTGATTTGATTTGATTTGATTTGATTTGATTTGATTTGATTTGATTTGATTTGATTTGATTTGATTTGATTTGATTTGATTTGATTTGATTTGATTTGATTTGATTTGATTTGATTTGATTTGATTTGATTTGATTTGATTTGATTTGATTTGATTTGATTTGATTTGATTTGATTTGATTTGATTTGATTTGATTTGATTTGATTTGATTTGATTTGATTTGATTTGATTTGATTTGATTTGATTTGATTTGATTTGATTTGATTTGATTTGATTTGATTTGATTTGATTTGATTTGATTTGATTTGATTTGATTTGATTTGATTTGATTTGATTTGATTTGATTTGATTTGATTTGATTTGATTTGATTTGATTTGATTTGATTTGATTTGATTTGATTTGATTTGATTTGATTTGATTTGATTTGATTTGATTTGATTTGATTTGATTTGATTTGATTTATTTTTATTTTTTTTTTTTTTATTTTATATTTAATTTGATTTGGTTTTAGTTGGTTTTATTTAGTTTTATTTGACTCATTTAATTTATTTTATTTTATTTCATTCTATTTTGTTTTATTTTATTTTATTTTATTTTATTTCGTTAATTTTTTTGTATTTTTTTATTTAATTTTATTTTATTGTAATTTAATCTATTCGGTTTATTTTTTTTATTTTGTTTTTGAATTTTTTTATTTTATTATATTTAATTTTATTTTTTAATTTAATTTTATTTAAGTTTATTTAAATTTATTTTATTTTCTTTTAATTTATTTAAATTTATTCTGTTTTATTTTATTTTATTTTATTTTATTTTATTTTATTTTATGTTATTTTATTGTATTTTATTTTATTTTATATATTTTATTTTATTTATTTTATTTTATTTTATTTTATTTTATTTTATTATTTATTTTATTTTATTTTATTTTATTTTATTTTATTTTATTTTATTTTATTTTATTTTATTTTATGTTATTTTATTGTATTTTATTTTATTTTATATATTTTATTTTATTTATTTTATTTTATTTTATTTTATTTTATTTTATTTTATTTTATTTTATTATTTATTTTATTTTATTTTATTTTCTTTTATTTTATTTTAATTGATTTAATTATTTATTTTATTATTTTTATTATTTTAGTTTATTCTTTTTTTATTTTGTTTTATTTTATTTTATTTTATTTCGTTTAATTTTTGTATTTTTTATTAAATTTTCATTTTCAGTTATTTAATTTTATTTAATTTTAATTTAATGTTTTATTTTCTTATTTTCATTTCTTTATTCTTTATTGTCATTTATTTAATTTTATTTTAATTTAATTTATTTTATTTCATTTTTGTATTTTGTGTTTGTATTTTTTAATTTAATTTAATTGTTTTATTTTATTTTAGTTTATTTTATTTTATTTTCTCTTATTTAATTTAATTTTATCTTAGTCAATTTAATTTAATTTTATTATATTTTATTTATTTTATATTAATTTAGTTTATTTTATTTATGTTATTTTATCATAGTTTATTTTATTTTATTTTATTTTATTTTATGTTATGGTATTTTATTTTATTTTATTTTAGTTTATTGTAATTTAATTTGTTTAAATTTTGTATTTTGTTTTTGTATTTTTTTATTTTATATATTTTTAAATTTTATGTCAATCGATGTATTTGTCAATATTTTTGTCTGCCTCTTTTCATGTATTTTCTTGCTAACAATTTTCCATGCCACTGCGTAATTATGTGTTTTCTTCCTTAATCATTTTTTTCACTCCCAATTGATTTCGTTATAATATCTTTCATTCCCTTTTTCCTGTCTCTGCCCTCAGCATATTTAATTTGCAGTTTTCTTGCTTATTTCGCTTTCAAATCTATTCCGTCTCATTTAACTTCCCACCCTCAATTTTACGCCTTGTCATTGTTTCCTTCCATTCAACGTTCTTTCTCGTCGCTCTATTAAGCCACAAGTGCCGCCCATCGCCCATTTGTCGCGCCTTCCTCCAGCTGAATTCATAACTTCGAGCTCATCAGTTCACGCTGCACAATTAATTAAAATGCCTTCAATGTTGTCAGCTTCTCGTTTATGCGATTTTCTCCTCCTTCCATCATCGCCACTCGATTGCTAGCGATGCTTATAACAGCTTCATTAACAATGAGGCTTGCGTTTTTGTTCATCGACCCATCTGCCAGCTGTCCGGTTAGTCGACATGCATGTCACCAGCGCAGCTTTCGTCCTAATTGCGACTGAACGGGAGGGCGGCATAGCCTAAATTGCTGCCATAAAGACTTCTAAGGGAGCAACGATTGAAGGCCAAATTTATCAGAGGCCATTAAAAATAATAAAGCATACTTTTAGGCGCCTAATAAACCATAAACCAGGGATTGTGCTATTATAAGTTATTTTAAGAAAACAATTACATAGCGATAAATAAAATAAAAAGAAATTTGATTTAAAAGTTATGTAACAAAACAAATTTCCTAATATTAATGGCAACGAAAAAAGTGTTTTTTTTTCTCTCAAAACATAAAAACATTTATTACATAATAACAATTACCGGCCATGTAAAAAATTTCTTAGAGGTAATAATTTTTACAAAGCAATATTTATGGGAATATCTTAATTTGGAGCAATGCTGTTTTCATTTCCCGAAATTTGAATAGTAAACCACAGCAGATGACAAAAAAGATATAAAAACCACCGGAATTTGACCAAATCTGAAATATTTGTGCGCAAATAAATGCTGCAGTTTTGTTGTTGCCGCATTGCACTGATGGCGAAAAAATGAAAGGAAGTCACTGAGCACTGAAAACCATTTGGCAACGTGGCCAAGTTCAGTGCGGCAAATGAAGTACGAGGGGGAACGCATAAATTTGCGTTCGCCTGACCGAGTGGCCAACTGACTGTGCGACTGACTGGCTGGTCGGTTGGCTGTAAAACTTTCAATGCGCAAAAACGTGAGCCTAGTGAAATAACAGCTCCAAAGTTTCATGCGGCGACATGTCGGTTGGTCGAACACTGGTGCAAAGTTTATTTCAGTTGAATTAACGATGACACCGTTGTTGTTGTGGTTGCTGGTTCGTTTGAAAAATTCAATTATTATGTTCGAAGTTGGAAGCTTAAGTCTGAGGGGCGAACAATGTTAAAAATTGTTGGCATTAATTTTTACTTAAATATTCTTAGAACTTAATTAAAAATGTCTCTGTCTCCTATAACGTCTGACTTATTAATTCTGTCTTCTTTTTCGTTGCAGGTAATGTGTGTTGAAGAGTGCGTAACGAAGTAAACGTCGAAGCTATTTGCATAAGTAATGCACCAAAGAATGAGTAATGTATTTATGTATACGAAGTTGTCTTCAGTGCCTACAAGGACGTTGTAGGTGTGTATATGTGTGTGCATATGTGAGTGTGTAATGAGTTTTTGCACTTTTATGTGAAAATGAAGAAGACACACAACGAAGAAGAGCTATTTGGGCACTGAAAACAACTTCAACAACTGATTTAGATGTCACAAGAGATCAGCTAAAGAAAATTTAAAATCTCATATTTCTATTTTTCTCCTCAGAATGTTTTCTTAAAAAAAACTTTAATTGACTCAAAAGTCATACAGGACTTCTTTGTTTGCGTTAATCATAAATTCATAGCAGTTATGGGTTTGAGACTAACTCAATAGATGAGATCGTCTTTATTTTATGAACATCACAATAGTTCTCACAGGTCACAAATGCTTAGATCGTGTTTTGTTTTTAATCTAATCTAGTGTAGTCTGACTTAAAATTTATTGAATTTTTTTCTTTAAAAAGTTTTCAAAGATACACAAGTTTTTTGTTATGTGAAGTTTGGGTTACAAGGTTTCTTTAATACTGATTGGGCCAATAGCTGAGCTCTTCGGGGGCAGGACAAGCTTTTCAAATTATTAAACTCAAGCAAAGTTAGGATAGGTTGGAAAGGTTGTAAAAGATTTTCTATGGTTTTTAGTTAATAAAGTCCGGCATGCGAATTCTCCATATGACATCTGTAACACTGTACAAGCTATAGTAATATCCTCAGACTAGATTAGAGACAAGAAGTCATGCTCACTTGAGCGAATAATGGCGCCAACACAGTGACGACAGCAACGATAGGGCCACATGACTACAAAATAGCGGCAGCTGCAACCGTCGCCGTGTAGTCAACTACTTGATTACAATGAACGCAATAAAGCTAAAAATGTGAACTGAAATACTAAGCAGTTTGTAATTGTTTCCATGCATCTAAAAAAATTAAGAAGAACACCAACCAAAGCATTCATTTTGAACCGATTGCTTTGGTTTTGTGACCTGAAATATAAATATTTCTTAAGCCAGTGGTCGTGGGAGAGTTAATCGTTAATTCTGTGGTCAAAAGCAATAACTGCCTAAGTCAAAAATTGCTATTTCGAGCAATCTCGTTTTAAAGTTTTAGCGCGTAGTCTGTTTGTTATGTGAATGCGAATAGGTTTTTTTATTTTACAGTTACAAACTCCCCGATTTTATACAAACGTAGAGCACAGTCAAGGGAACGTGATGGCATTCATAACTCAATTTCTTCTTAAGTCAAGCAACGTTTTGATTCTTAATAGAAATATAAATAGTTTTAAGGTTGGCGGCAGCTACAAGTGTGGTTGTGTAGCCGTGCAGTCGTCAACATAATCGTCTTTTGGGACCATAATGATTCTATATATATATTTTGATAGATGTGCTGTGGTGTTGTTGCCGTCGTCAATGTGTTTAGGACATAAATCGTTGTTCTGTCAACATGCACTACTCGCTTCTACGGTTACCAGAGTTGGGTACTTGGAAAACGTGTTAAATTTTGCCGCATGATTAAGTACTTGGTTACTTTTATTTGTGTTTGATGACCTTTTTGCAACTTTGTTGGTTCGGTTATGATATCTTCTGTTTTGCACGATCAAAGCAAAACTTTGTCCAAGAAGCAACGTTGAAGAGAAAAAAACGGACACAATTTTTTATAGAAGAAAAAATAAAAACCTGGTTAAAAAAGTTTTCGTCCAGTGGGAACGGCACCCGCTTCGAAAACTTGACAACATACACAGAATCAAATCAGAAAGGTGCCTCCTCGATTTAGGAAATTTTTAGGCTTTTGGGAGAATTTTTAGCACAGCATTTTTTGCGTCAAAAGGAACAAAAGTTGTTAAATTATACACAGTCAAATTGGTCTAATTGACCCAGAATGTCCCTGACGATTGAAAAAAGATGTGTTCTAGTTTACTTTTGAGCAATTTTAGCTTAAAACGGGTTGAATAAATTTTGTATCAATATTTTTTAGTTAAAGAAAAATTATTCATTTTTTGTGGAAAAATACAAAATTATCACTTTTTTATTGAATTTAACCATTATTAAGGAAACAGGGTTTTTTAACAAACGCTTCCAATTCGTAGACTTCAATTAGAACACAAACTTTTCCTAATATCGCTGCAAATTATTCGAAATTATTTTGGGGATAACAGTAAAATTTTTGTAATTTGCTTTGAATTAACTTCTAAAAATATTTATTTGTTGTTGCCTACTTAAATAAAACCCATAAATTAATCGTAGCTTTTGATATTGTTACGAATACTAAGTCTAGTGGGCGGTCACGTATCTCTGGATTGTGTGATTTGAAAATAAAACACAGTCAGTTTCTTAAACGCAGACAATAAAATACACCAACAGTCACTTTATTATTCACAGTTTATACTTTACTGTTCGTACACTTAAGTATTTGCTTAATTATTCCGTGTGGCAACTTCACTTGTCAAAACCAGACTGACTCGCTGCACCGCATCTGGCCACCTTTTATACTCTGTCCGGCCGTCGCGCAGATCGTTCTCGCACGTTGCCAGATTGGACTAGAAGTTTCCCTGATGACCGCGACCATCGTTGCCAGGTTGGACTAAAAGTTATTATCGCGGCCGTCGTTGCCAGATTGGGTTATAGCACGGCACGTAGCGGCAGGGTTGCTTTGCACCGCGACAGACTGTCTCATCGTTACAATATAAAAAGACAAATAGGTAAAGTTGCTCTCAGGCAACTTTGGGGTCGAAAGGGTAAATTTTGTTTACAAAATTTTTTTATTTGAAATAAAATTTTCTTCATCAATTTATGTTAATGCTTTAGTGCTTGGAATACATTGGAATACATATCTACATTTCGGTAAATGGTCATTTTAATATTTTTAAAACTGCTTAAATGTTGTGTCAGTTTAGAGCTCAAATTGCTTTTTTGCTTTTGAAACAAAGTTTTCCCATATTTTTTGTTCAATATTCTACTTTTCTGTCGTCACTGAACGACTAAGTAAACTTCAACTAAAAAAATAAAGTCCTTAAAAATGTATATACAGGTTCCTTCTTAGAACTTTTTATCTGCTCTCAAAGCGAATGAAAACAAGGACACGCACACAAATACGTGACGAATATTTGCTAAAGCATTTTCAATATAAAAAAATCGATGCTACGCTGGTTCTCATGCAATATTAGATATTCAAGCAAATATATATATATATCACACACACACATACAAAAAAAACAAAAAAAACACACAGTACATCTTTGCGAGCATGAATTTTCAAAGCATTTACACCTTTTTACAGTCTCAGCAAAATGTACATTTGTCACCTGATGTTAGCACAAATTCATGCACAAACACATTCACATTCAAACACATACCTGAAATATGTTATACATATACATACATACATAAATACACACATAAATATGTAAATGAACACATTTTCAATATATTTTGAGACTCGCACAGTCTTGGAAAACGAGACACAGCGCGCTGTGTTTCGTTGAATTTGCGCCTAAATTAATGCTACGAATTCGTACATAATGCGAAATAAACAATCATGATAAGCCACCACGCAAAGAAGTCTTTAACGAGTCTTTGCAACTCAATTCCTGGGCCGTCGTGCAAATTCTTCAAATTACATTATTTTGCCTCAGGCGATGCGATTTTTTTTTTTGTTGACTCCTTTTTATGCCACTCATCGTCCTGTAATTTCCTCTGTACGAGTACTTCTTTGTTGTTCTTTTTGTTCTTTTTCTTTTAGTTGTTGTTTTCTCTTTGTGTGAGTGGGCTGTGCCGCGTACGTGTTTCCGCTTTCATTTCCGTTCGACACTCGACACTTAGTTAGCTCGACACGGTGTTGCTTCGCGATTGAAACGCCCAAGTTTAGGCGGCAAATGCCCAAAGAGTTCGTACAAGCCAAGGAAATGGCAATCAAAATGTCAAGTTTTGTATTTAGGCTGCCAATTGGAATTGTTGAAATTTCGTGACACGCTGCTCAAATGAAGTCGTAAAAAACTTTGTGGGGTGTGGGTGGATCCTGCTGCCAGTGAGATTTATTGTTCTACCATAAATTATGAAATGAATTTTGGCGCATACAATCAAATCAGCCGGATTATAGATTACAGATTACAGAATCTAATTTGATATTTCGGTGGTGTGATAACTAATTGGTCGTTGACATGAAAAATTATGTTTATTGCACTAAACTTGGGCCCATTAATCTCTTTGTAAATGCTTTTTTGTTTATTTTTTTAGGGCATTGAAAGAAAAAGTCACAAAGCATTAAAGGGTTCACTTACATTACCTTATTCAACCCACAAAGGGTATTTTAAGATATTTGTCATCTTATGGGTCTCACAGCATGGGAATCTAATAACAAAGGTTTTACTTAATCACATTTTTCCATTAAATCAATGGGAAGTCTGGCACTCTTATTGAAATAAAACATTTGTCATGTTACGGATTGCATAATTTTTTTCGATTACTTCTTCTACGAAAATGTGTCAACCTGAACCGGCTGCTCTGACAGTTTACAATGACACAACATATTAAATTGAATTGAAATGAAAAAACAAGACACCGACAGTTGTCTAACATTTTGCAAAACTATGCAAAATAAATTGACGGTGCCGGTGTGTGACAGCGCGCCATTTCTTGGTCCCTTATCTCGGCAGACATTAGCGTCCAAGACAGGCGAAATGAAAAATGTCAAACGCGAGGCACAGCCACACACACACACACAGGCAGTTCATGGCACGAACCGAAGGAACAAATCAATCAGTGTGTGTCGTTTCTGTTGCACTGATCCTGCCACATGTCGCACACACGAAAGCGCAGCTGACTCTGCCAATGTTTGTGCAGTTTTTTGCAGCCTTTTTGGCGCATAGACACACACACACTCACACATTGCTTACATAATTAATTTCAAATGTGCACATCGGATTTTCGTTGTACTGAAAGCAGCTACGGTAAGTGCCAAATTGTGCGCGAATGCGTACCAAATTACGACGACGACGACAACGACGAGGGCGAAGGCGAAGGCGCCAACTATTAAAGTTTCTTTGCGCCAAGACTTGTAATTTTAAGTGTCCTTGCATGGTGCCAGGAGCGTGAATTGCTCGCATTTAACGCCGACGCTGCTGACGAAATCGGGGCATTCCGCATTTCGCGTTGCGGTAAGTTTTCATGGCACTTGCAAACAATTTGAAAACTCTGTGTAATTTGTTGTAACGACGATTTGTTGTAACTTTATAATTGTGCAATTGTTTGTGTTATGTAAAACGGGTGTGTGGGTGTGTGTTTTAACTAACAGCTCCTTTTTAAATATTTACAAAACACAAAAACAAATCATTACGAAACTAAGTTTCTTAACAATTTTAATTTTATGGTTGCTGCTTTAGCTTTCGGGTTGATGCTTAAAACTGTGATCTATCTTAGATCCAACTGAGCTAAGAGAAAATATAAAAAAACACATTTTTTCAGAAATTTATCTCTGATATTTAGTCAAAATAATTCCATATGAAAAAGCTCCCAACTCGACGTTCGAAAGCAGCATAGACCCAGGTTTCTTTCATTCATGTACAAAATCCATACAACTCCAAATGTTTCCAAGAAGTTAGACTTAAGTCTCGTCATGGGATTGTTGTTCCAACTTCATACATATATGTATATAAATATATAAATATTTTACATACATATATCACCTATTTTATGAAAATATTCCGACCAAGTTCCCTAACAAAGAGTCTTTAAAAATCAATTAAAAAATTGCAGCACATGGAAAGAGTTTGTTGCTGACGTGTCTCTACGAATAAAAGAAATACTAATGCTTCTAAAACATCCGTAATTTATTCTCATAGAAAAACCATCATATACATAATTCACAAAAACTACATAGTTCAAGGGCATCAAAAAATGTTCCATCTAAGATTTCTTACGGTAATCTAATTTATCTGTTGTCATATTCTCACAAAATTACGCATCTAAAACCCATTTTTTGCTTACAATTTTCCTTTTTATATCTTAAAGACGACAACTCAATGATTTGTCCAGAACTCTGGCAATGTTTTGTAATTATTGTTGGTTGTTGGTTGCAATCTAAAAGAATCGTTGTATCCCATAGAAGTATTAAATTTTTGATATCCTAAATTAATAAAGTTAGAAGGACATTTTTCAAGGATGTAGTAGTGTACATATAAGTCCTTAAGATATATTTTTTCAAAAAAACTTTTGGAAACTTGCAAGGATATTCAAGGATAAAGTTTTAAAAGGATATTTTCAACACCTCTTTGTCTTTTTGCATCAAAACATTAAATTTTCTAAGATTATAAGAATTTTCCTCTTTCATTTGATACCCATATTGTTATTCTACAACGCGCTCAATTTTTTAAATAATTTCTTGAAATAAACATGTCCTTGAAATTTCAAAGTCCTTTAAAAATAAATTAAAAGTAGTGTACATATAAGTTCTTAAGTTATTTTTTTCAAAAAAAAAAGTTAGGAAATTTGCAAGGATATTCAAGGATAAAGTTTTAAAAAGGACTAATTTCAACACCTCTTTGTCCGTTTGCACCAAAACATTAAATTTTGTAAGATTCTCAGGGTTTTCCTCTTTCATTTGATACCCAAATTAATATTCTACAATGCGCTCAGTTTTTAAAATAATTTCTTGAAATAAACATGTCCTTGCAATTTCAAAGTCCTTTAAAAATAAATCCTGTCGTCAGAGAGAAAAACTAAAAACGCAGTTTTACTACATTTTGTCCCTGGTTTCGTGAGTATGTAGATTTTTTCGTGTGTTTTTGACATTTTTTGATTTTTGTCGCACGGTGTATTCAGAGGTAATAGCTCTGTTTGGCTAATAATGAAAGCTAAGCGGCGAAACTTATGTCTGGTTCTGGCCAATGAGAGACATTAGCGAGGGTCCAATGACTTCTGCCGAGGATGCGGTGCCGAAAAAGAGCCGTCTTGCAGTCTTTCCGCATGCTTATCTTCGGTTTTGCTTATTGAGTGACAACTAAGGTTGAGCAATTGGTTGGTTGGTTTGTTTTGTGTTATAGATTGGCCAAGTTAGTCGAGAGATATCTATGTATAGCAGGTCGGTTCCTCAGACTAAAATTCATTTGCAGACTTATGAAAATGCCTGAGCATCAGTTTAACCGATGCAAGTAAAGCCCGCCCTGAGAGAGAGAACGAACCCTTTGTCCACTTCGGCCTAACCTCAAATATAATAAAAATCCATTCAAAAGCGGACAACTCCAGTTCTTGAAAACAACAATGAATAGACTAATTCGCATCTTGAAGTCATAGTTTTTAAACAGGTGGACATAATTTTAATTAGTTCTTAGTCCTATAAACCCATTACTGCTTTAACGAACATTTTTTATTCAAGACTCAAAAAATATGTATTGTTTGGTTTTGGTATAAAAATGATGTCTGAAATAAAATTGTTTGAATTTTACAAATATGCAATAAAATTTTCATAAAAAAGCAAATCGAAAACGCTATTTTTGTTTATTTGAGAAAAATAGGGGAATTCTTTGTAAGGTGCCACTCTTTGTAAGGTGCCACCCCTGCTCGATTTCGATGTTCCAGCAATCCAAGAAAAAAAATTGCTATTGTTATTTAAGGTATATATGTCAACATCAATTCCAATTTGGGTTTTTTGGGAACATACTTAATGGTACGGTCTGGGTAAATAAAAGTGTCAAATTTGGTTAAGAAAAGACATAAAAATTAAAACTGAAGGTTTTTCTTGCGGTGAAAAAGTAACCAAAAACTTATAAAAAACTAAGGTAAATATCAGTGTTGGACTTAATTTTTAATGGTTTTTCATAATCCGAAATGATATCCGAGCATATCGTAAAAGGAACAAATTTATACAATGATTTCCAAAATACCATAAGAATGTAAAGTGCCACCTTTTTTTCTTTGTAAGGTGCCACCCCCCCTTTTTCATTGTTTTGTGGTCCTATATCGGTATAATGACTTTTTATTGCTCGGAATCGTCATTACAATGAATTTAAAGTGTTCTTAGTCTAATTATCTTAGTATTAATTATCTATTTTTCTCTAATCTTATCATGAGGAATAAATTAGTTCAGTTTTGTTTATCAATTTCCATACAATTATTCGTTTCATTCGTTACCATTCAATTTCCATTTTGCTTTCGGTCATTTTCTATTCAATTCAAATTAAATTCAATAATCTTTCGTAAATTTTCTAAATCATGCATTTTTGCTTGAGATTTCTACGTTTTTAGCGGTTTTTTTAGGGGGTGGCACTTTACATTAAAAAATTTTAGGGTGTCGATTTTGAACACTTTGCGAAATTGGCAGTAAAATTCATAATTACGAAAAATTCAATTGAAGTGTTACCTTGGATCCTAGCCCCTTTAACCCTCTTTCGAACGGTATATTAAAATTGGCGATACGTTAATTTTCTAACGAATTATGCGCAAAAAAGCTATGGGGTGGCACCTTACAAAGAATTCCCCTACATGTTTTTATAAATATTTAAATTTTTTTTTATTTCTAACTAGTAAAATGTATGATTTTTTCTATTAACTGGGGTTTCCAAAATGTACAAAAAATTTACAATTTTTATTTTACGAATTTTTTAAATTTTTGTTATCTCTAACTAGTAAAATATATGATTTTTTCTATTAATTGGGGTTTTTCAAATGTACAAAAACTTACATTTCATGGTGTTTTGTAGTTTTTTATAAATAACTAAAAGTGTAAACACTTTTTCATGCAAATATTGTAATAATTTATCATTTTTTTTTAATTTTGGCTAAATCATTTAAAAAATAAAACATTTTCCAATATGTCAGCAAATTCTTTAGTTCTTTTTTAGTTTTATCACTTCACGCCGATATCGAACGATGTTATTAAATATGTTTCTGACTTGGCACAAAATCACCAAAGCCCAGCATTCACTCAATGCCGTTTTACATGACTCGGTAAAATCGAATTGTGTGTTTTTGTGTAGTTTCGACTTGTGTGTAATGTACAGTGAAATGTTGAAAGTACTCAGCGGTCCATCCTCCTCCATCCATCAATCGATCCATCAGTGCATAAGCAACGACTCCCCACATTTCAGCATTTCACTTGCACAATTTGCACATCTACACACGAGACGCACAAATGTACAACGTGGAACAACATTTTGCTCTGGTTTCCCAAAATTTATTTATTTTTCTTGGCGTTGCTGACAGCCCAAAAGAAAACCAACCACAGAAGATGTCAGAATTCAGTACAATTGTGTGCATAATAGAAATTTTTGTAATTTTTCTCAATAATGCATTCAAAGTTTGGTTGCATGTGGCAACATGTAAAAATGCATTTCAGTGCAAAATTGTGTGGGAAAAATATGCAAAAGCCTTGCAAAGCGGTACTTGTTAAGTCTTCAATGGCTTTAATGTTTATTGGCTTTATTGAAAAATTGTGAATATTTTTGCTTAAATGAAAATAATAGATGGAAATAAAACGTATGGAAATAAAACTTACCGCTTATCCTTGCGTGTTTGTGACGTTCGAAAGTAGCCGTTGCCCATTGTGCCGCCATAGCAGAGACTGTGACTCTGTCCGGAACCTATTTTGAATGCGAAAATCAATCAATCCGACGTTGACGCGAAATTGATGGCAGGCTGCAAATGAAGATTGACAATCAATAAGAATTGAATAATGATTCGGCACGCACGGAGAGGCGGCGTGCAACATTGACATTACGATGGATTGTTTCAATGGGCTTTCGCCAACACTCAATCATTGTCTCGCGGTTGCAGTTTAATCAAATTTGATCGAGTGTTTTTAATGCGATTCGGGTTTTGAGTAATTGAGCAATCATTTTACTTGTAAATAAATATGAAAATTTAATTCACTAATTGAGCAATAAAAATAAATTTTTTTTAATGAAAACTTAAACATGTTCGAACTTAGTTTAGGTTTAATTTTTACATAAATTTGCCCAAATTTGAATTGACTTGAACACAAATCAAATTGTTTAGACATCACATTAGATTGTTGGGTCTGTCAAAGGATTTGCCGCTGCCTGCACACTGTTGCTTTGCTGCTTTCTGCGTCCGTGAGTGTGCATATGTGTGTATGTCTATGCTCGTTAATGCATTAAAAGGTAAAGGGCAACTTAGCAACACTGACAGGTTAGCAACAAATTGCGTATAAAAGACCCAAAAATGCAAATAAAAGCCGCCAATTAATTAGTCATAGACACGTTGCTAAAAAACCCCAGACGCTCGATGCTTTTGTATGAACACGTAGGACTCTCTTGAACTTTTCGGTTCAGCACAACTTGCGGCAAGGACTTGTGGCATGTGTAATGAGCGTATAAAGGCCACTTTAAACGTGCTGGAAAAATTCTGACACAAAGCAGTGTAAACAAGCGCACAAGCTGCCTTTGTGACGCGCCCAAGACGAGTCTGCAACCCACAACACATTTGTGTGCAGTGTGATGTGGGTTGCTGTCGTTGTTGATTGCTTAGGCCAGACGGCCGAAAAAGGAGCAACACTTAATTGCTTTAAGAGGGAATTCTCAAAGAGATTAAATAGTCAACAGAGTCAGACAGTGGCGCATTAATAATTGAGGGCACGCAGCAAAGGACTTTGTTCTTTTTGAGGACTTGTCCTTCAAAAAAACTTCAATGTAAATTGCAAAGCGGTCATTACATAATGCCTGATGGATGATTTTTATGACATTGAATAGGACAGCAAAGAAATCAGGGACAAAATTTAAATTATGCACTTTTTTATTGCTGTTGAGAAAACATATTTAACGTTGAGCCTTTTGTTGCTGTTCTATAAACTTTCTAACCCACCATATTGTCGGAGACGTGAGTAATTGAAAATCAAAAGCAAGAAAGGAAGTTTTGGCAAATTGTCAGCAAAAAAGAGCAAAAACGAAAGAACAAAAAAGCTGCTGAAGAATTAAATTAAACCAAAGGCGCCCAAACTTAATTGGGTCATTGCATTGCAAACATTGTGTCACCGTCTTAAGAGACTTAAAAGGATTTGGCAACACTGAAAAAACGACTAATTCGCTCATCTTTCTGCCACATTAACAATTTAAAAGTTGAAACAATCAACACTTTACATGAATACTGATTAATCATAAAAGATTTTTAAATCTAAAATCGGAAATCTAATATTTGCTTTCGCTGATTTTCTATTTATGATTTGTTCTACTCAATTTTATCATTTATTATTTAATACGAGCGCACTGCAACGTTTTCAGTCGAGTGCAGCCAATCAATCATACGTCAGCCTAGGCAGACAGCACGTGTCTCTTTCATATAAATTAGCCATAATTAATTATTCACATCCCCGGGGTGTGCGCTGTGAGCATTTATCTACTCACACACACACATACACACAAACATTGACACGCGTACATGCACACATACATGCAGACATGTAGCCAGAAGATAAATGTTGCTAATCCAAAAAATCCAACCACAAACAGCAACCAACCAACAACATGAACGCTGTCAAGACTTAAGTAAATTGTGGCTTAAGTTTAAACATGAATTCATACAAAACTCTTCAAACCATCGAGATTGAATTGTTTGCTTTTGTTGTCGTACAATTCCATTGTTATTAGTATTTCGGTTTGAATTTGTTGGTCTATGAAGAAGCTTGATCTGTCAGCAAAATATTTAATTTTAATTACATTTTAATTAAATAGTTAAATATTTTGTTGTTGTTCTTTGCGGCACAATGAAAGCAAGTCTGCAGATTCATGGAATTTGACATTCGTTTTCATTTTGTAGAATTTAAATTCATTTATATGATTTTGCAAACAATTTATAAGTATTATTTTTCAATTTTAAATAACTTCTTGTTACTTCGTAGAAATCTAAATTAAATTTTTTTAATTTTGCAAAAACTTTTTAAGTATTCCATTTCTAACTTTAAATAAGTTTTTGTCACTTTGTAGAAATTACATTAATTTATATAATTTTGCAAACAATTTTTTAGTATTATTGTTCTAATTTCAAATAAATCTCTCTCAGCTTGTAGAAATCCAATTCATTTATATATTTGAAAAACTTTGTATTATTTTTTCAATTTAAAATGTTTGAAATTTTGTATAAATTAATATTTTTCTAATTTGAAAAAGCTTTCGTCACTGTTGTAGAAATTAATTTAATTTTTATGATATCGAAAATTTTTCTAACTTTAAATAAGTTTTTGTCGCTGTATACAACCAGATTTTTCATTCTGACTGTAATAATACTTAAACAAAAAATTTTTTACGCATAATTAAAATTTTAATATTTCTTAAATGAATATTTCTTCTTTTTTAGCTGAAGTAGGTAAAATTATTTGAAAACTTTATCTGATTTAAAATAAAAAGTAAAATATGAAATCTAATTTTTTTTAATAATAAGTAAAATGACAAATTAAAAAATTTTTTTTTTGCTTCGTCTTTTTTAAACTTGAATATTCAGTTTATTAAATTTAATAAATAATAAAATTTCAAACTATTCTAAGGACCAACAAAAAAAGAATTCTTGAAACCACAGAGGGTTCAGACGTCCACAAAGTAGCATGTTGCCATATGGCAACAAGATAGCAAAAGGGTTAACATAACTTAACATGGATATAACTTTAGATAGCATCTGTAGGTTCCGTGCAGAGAGTATAAAAGCATCACTCCACAGACAGATCACAGACTGCAAAACTTTAATGCACAGAATATACCTGATAAGATAAATGCTCGGAAAGCATTGCTTAGAGAAGAGCCGATTCCTTCAACTTGATTTCTTAAATATTCATAAATAAGACAAAGGTTCGATAGATGAGATGGTCTTGGTCTTTGAACCATTGAGGGATCACTATAAATCTAACAGGTCGCAATGTATAACAATCACCAAATGTGTTATGAAATCAGCTCATTGAGGAATCACAAATCCATTCCAGTTTTTTACCGGTTAATACGTACGGTTTTTTTTGGAAAATTGAAGCTTTATTGTGAAAAAATGGTTACAAATTTAATATTCAAAGTATTGTCCATCACTAGCTATAACTTTTTCCCATTTTTCTGGCAATTCACGAAAACCCTTTCTGAAAAATTCGGCCGGCTTTTCCGCTATCCAAGAATCGATCCAATTTTAGACTTCTTCATAATTGGAGAAGTGCTGGTCAGCCAGGCCATGTTGCATTGCATACGGCGAGTGGGGTAGGATATCCCATTTGAGCGTTTCAAGGTAGGTTTTGACGACCTGTGCAACATGTGGCCGAGCATTGTCATGTTGCAAAATTACCTTGCCGTGCCTTGGTTCATATTCCGGCTGTTTTTCGCGCAATGCTCGGCTCAAACGCATCAATTGTTGTCGATAGACTTCCCCTGTGATCGTTTCATTCGGTTGCAACAGCTCATAATAGATCACACCCGGCTGGTCCCACCAAATACACAGCATAACCTTCAGCCCATGAATATTCTGAACGGCCGTCGATGATGATGCATGGCCGGGGTATCCATACGTTGCTCGACGTTTTGGATTATCGTAATGGACCCACTTTTCATCGCCAGTGACAATTCGATGCAAAAAACGTTTTCTTTTGTGCCGTTGAAGCAGTTGTTCACACGTGAAAAATCGGCGTTCGACGTCTCTTGGCTTCAATTCATACGGCACCCAATGGCCTACCTTCCGGATCATTCCCATTGCTTTTAGACGATCGGAAATGGTTTGTTGAGCGACGCCAAGTGATTTCGCAAGTTCTTCTTGCGTTTGGGATGGATCTTGGTCGAGCAATGTCTCCAATTCGTTCATCGTCCTCCAAGTCAAAATTGCCACTTTTAAACCGTGCAAACCACTTCTGGCACGTATGTTACGCTCAGCTAGAGCATGCACACCATACACTTCCACCAAAATACGATGACTTTCGGCAGCATTTTTCTTCATATTGAAGTAATGAAGAAGTACTCCCCGCAAAAACACTTTATTCGGTACAAAATTCCACATTTTCAGAGTAAAAAAAGTATTATTGTTTACGCTTCAGCTAAATGACACATACTGATTCTGAAAACATATGACAATAGCTTTCCAACACATATTTGGAAAAGGTGAATCACTGTTCACAAAATCGAGTAACGCCGACTGTTAGAAAACCGCATGAATTAACCGGTACCCCTATTATATTTATATATATAAAAATAAAAATTCTCTATAAATGTAAGCATTTAAAAAAAATCAGAATGAATCAGTGCTACTAAGAGCCAAATTTCTCGAAAGGTTTTAGAGTTGTAGACAATTTTTGAAGAATGTTTGTATTGAATAAATTGTTTCGTCTGACCTTAGCTTAATGATTGAAGGTCAAATCACAAAAACTGAACATAAAAAATTAATATTGAAAAGATGTAACTATAAGCAGACCATACTTTTCTTCAAAAATACATGTTAAGTGTATTCCTGTTGACGTGAAACATTGCAACACTGCTTTCATAGTCGCAGCTTAGTGTTCAGTGAGTTAAGTCACAAGTCAGAGAGTTGGAGTATTATCACCTATTAAAAACAATTTTGTTGCAAAAGAGTAATACATTTTTTTGATTAGGAGGATATTTCTCATTAAAGTTATTGTTACCTTTCACATTTTTCATTGATTTTCATATTTTCATATAACTCACAATTTCAATATTTAACAACAAACTTTTGCTTTAGCTTTGCTACAAAGTCTCTGAATTTGTTTCCAGTTTGCAACTAATTAAACGAATTGCTAAAATCATTTGCAATCCTGGATTTTGCCGCCAGTTATGTGCGGAAAGTTTTCCAGCTGTACGCATTGAAGCGACAGCTGCAGCCTTTTCGATTTGCGCTCAAACCTTCAACTCAATAAACGCCATGACGCTTTGCAGTAGCAATGCTGTTAAATCCATCGACAATTCGTTCCATTGCCTCATTTGCACACAAAGTAATTTCCTTTATTGAGGAAACGATCAAAGACAGCCGCCGAACTGGCTGCAAATTGAGCGAACTGACGTTCTGTTTTGCATGGCTCCAGCCAATGAAATATTTGGAAGCTGTTTTTACATTTTGCATTTTCCTATTTCCTATTTTTAGTTTATTGCTTTTGGCAAACAATTAGTAAAGCAAATATAAATTTCGCCAGAAGCCGAACATGAAACATGAAATCCGTTATGGATTTTTTTCTTTGAATGCAGTGATTTAAAGTCGATTTCTCAGGGATGTGGATCACAAGTCTGTGGTTCGAGAATTAAAAACACAACGCAGATGATATTGAAGAAGTAATTCTTACTGCCAGTAATCCGACGTTATTCAATATGATTGATTTGAGTAGTATGGGCGGTGCCACGCCCTCTTGTCCATACACCAATAATATTCAAAAACCTTCTATTGGACATATCATACATTGTGTCTAAATTTCAGATCCATCAGTCCATCAGTACATCACATCGAAATATCTATGACAGCACTGCCAGCATAGAATTCTAGAGGCATTGCCTTCACATCACGAAAAACCGATAGTATCGATAGTGCCAAAATCTATTAATAGTGGTAACAAAATGAAACTATCGATACTGTCGATAATACTTTCGGAGTTACATCTCTGGGAACCTGGGATTTCACCCATATTTTGAGATTTTTGTACCATTAAAGGGCGACCTTGAGTCTAAAAAAGGGATTTTTGAATCAATACCCATTTTTTACAGTTTTTACAGTTGGATCTCCCCAAAACGCAACTATCCAATAAACCCAACCTCTTCGTAGATATAATGTATTACTTAAAAAAACAACTTTTGTGCGTTTTGCCTAATGGTCAAACTCCATAAAGCGCGTTTTAAGCGTATCGTCGTTTTTCGCGTTTCCCGTGTTTCGAGAAAAAGTAGAATCAGTGTATTTGTATGAAGCAAACTCCATGACTTGACGTCGATACGCCCGAAACGCGGCAAAAGTTGAACTATTTTCAACTTTCTCTCGCGTTTCTCGCTTAACGACGTCAAACAGCTGACAGAGCTCCTAAAGATGTCATACATTATGTGGTTAAATGGTAATGCCGATAACAAACTTGTGTTATCGCAAAAGTCGAATGCATTTATTTTACACGAAAGCTATTAAATACATTTAAGAAACATTTGAAATTCAATATTTTAACATAAAATGTGGAGAAATTCCTAAAAATGAGCATAATTCTTTGACAGACGAAACTTAGTCTTCGCTGTATTGGAAATTCGATAGCTTATTCGTTGTCGATCGAATTTTGCTCATCCCTGTGAAATAAATTGCTACAAATTGAATTCAACTGAATCTTTTTTTATTTTTTGCAATGTTCGATATGCATTTATTGTGTTTAAAATGAAATCAGTAAATTCTATAAAGTCTTTAACGTCGTATAGCAATTTCATTTCGTTGTTTTTCACAATTCACAACGAAATCAATCAGCAGTTTGCCAATTAAAAATTAGAATAAGCTGACTTAAGAAAAACAAGCTGACGCGTGAAACGCGCTTTATGGAGTTTGACCATTTGCAACGGGAATAACACGAGAAACGCCATAACACGATAAACCCCGAACGCCTGAAACGCGCTTTATGGAGTTTGGCCATAATGGAATGGGACTTTTTGGATGCACACAAGTTCAAATTTCAAATAGTAGTTTTTCGTCGCCTGAGAAAACGATTGTCGTATGTGCTATTAAATTCAATGGAACATACGATATTCGTTTTCTGTGGCGACGTTTTGTTGTTAATTTGTGCAGCATTGTGTTGTCAGCATTGCAATTCATTTTCAGCATTTTCGTTCCGCCTCTCACAACATTGCACGCCATCATATCGGCCGACAAGTCGTTAACGATGCTTTCAGTTCCAACTTGCTCTATTTTGCATTTAATGTTTTTGTTCCTTCTTTTCATTTTTTTTCTTCATTCAGCATATTCTTGTATATATAAAATTTCTCGCCATTTGGCGCCCTCGTCATTTCTTTGCACATATGTAAAAATGCACAATTTTTGGTTATTTTTTTATCATTCAAAATTTTGTTTCTCTATATTTCCTTTTTCTCTTCTTTTTCCGTTTCGTTTTAAGGCAAAACTAAAAGTATTAATGAAACGGCTTCGCCACACAGCGACGGCCCGACAAAGGCGCACGCCATACAATCCACACAGGCGGCCGTTGCGGCGGCAGCAGCTGCAGCTGCAGCGGCTGTGGCTGTTGCTCGCCAGCCGCGCAACAAAAACATGCAAACACACGCACAAACGCCTAAAACGCCACACCCAAACGAGCCGCTCGTTTCGAATGGGAGCTTTGTGTCAGGTAGAAGAGCCGAAGACATTCATCGCCACTGCTGCGCGCATTGAGAATTTTTCGCTGAGTTTTATTTTAAATGTTCTTTGTTTTTTTCATATTTTTTCGACACTTCATTCATCGCATTTCATTTGTGCTCCTTCCTAACACATTATCGGATCTCTGCCCTGTCACCGCCCACTCAGATTCCGATCACTTCGACCAATTGCGCGTGTCGCAGCTGCGTGCAGAGCTGCGCGCGCACGGCTTGAGCCCCGTTGGCAAAAAGGATGCGCTGATTAATCGCCTGAAAAATTACCATAAAATAGCAGCAACTGCGACTACATCGCCGCTTGTGGGCCAAGTTGGTAAATTGCCTGTAGAAATGGAGGAAAAGGCAACAGCCAGAGCCTTGTCGGAGACAGCCGAGCGTGAATTGGCGGCAACGCCCGTTGAGGAAACTATAACCACAACTGACGCGCAGTCGCAGACGTTGGCCACACTCAATCTGTCAAGTGCGGCTGCACCCATTAGAGTGGATCCCAGCAACAGCCACACAAACTTGCCACACAGCAGCGGCAGTGAATGCGCCCCAAAAGCCAACAGCCCCAACGGCAGCGGCGGCGACAATGACAATGCTAATAGCGGCAATGACAACGGCGATAATGGTGAAAAGCGCAGCGGCCAACCCACGCGCACCGCCGCCAACGGCCCATCACAGCGCCCGGGTATGTACGAGGCGTCGCCTGAGCACTTGGGCGCCTCATGCGTAATGCTTGAGTTCGATGTGGTAAAAGTTGAGCATTTTTCGGTGTAATGTAAAGTGGTTAACGGTGTAGTTGGTGGATGTCGATGTCTGTAATGTGATTAATTTAAATTTCGATTGTAAGAGTTGGTCAATAAGTTCGCATTATCTGAATTTTTTTTCAATATTTTTTTTTAATATTTTTTGAATTTTGTTTTTAATATTGGATAAAGTCAGACACAGTTGAGTTATAAAAATTCAAATTTATTTAAATTTTCATTGCTTGGAAAACAAATAGATTTTGCAAAAAGGCGGATTTTCAAAAACTCTGAACAACTTGAATCATTAATCATTCAAAACCATGTTCGAGTTAACTCAAGAAGAAGCCTATTGTCATAGTAAATTATGTTACAAAAACACTGGATACACCATCAACTCTAAAGACGATCCATGTTGAGACGGCCTCTCCATCTACCAAGCTGAACTAATCTACCGCAAGTGAATGTCAACAACAAATTTTAATACATTTTTGAATAGACAAAAGTTTATATAAGAAAGTGCCTGCTCCCTTTACCAAATGTTGAGCACAATTTCTGGCGCAATGTCCAAACTTATTCAAATTATAATCAACTGAAATGTAACTTTCAACTTGAAACCTGCTCTCTCTCCATTGTTCAGAGGCAAAGTTTGTGAAATCCGGATTGCATTGCATAAAATTGAAAATTTGCCATCCAATCTATGAGATGATGACACTTGAAAGAACTTATTGACCTACGCACGTAACTTTCATTGTTTTTGTTTCGTATACTTCACAAAATAATTGAGTACATTAAAAACTGTGTCAATGTTAGCTTTGTGCTTTGTGCTTTGGCTTTGGCATCTAATATGCTTTAATAATCCTTAGCTTTAATTGTGATGTCAATGATCTGTTAGATATTTCAAAGACAGTGAAACGCAAATGTTTTATAGAAAATTATAAAATATTTTGAAATAAATATAAAAATTGTGTAAAGTAAAATTTATAATTTTGTAAATTTGATATGATTTGAAATTCTCAACTGTCGGAGAAATTTCAAATTTTCAAATCGATTCAGTAACAGCAACCAAAAATCATATAAGTTGTTTGCCCAAGTATTCTTAACCCATTCACTACAGCTGTGTTATGTTAACATTCAAAATTCTTTGATTAAGTCTTCTATGTGCTTACCCCTTTCGACCTCGAATTTTACCCTGTGACTCGATATTACTTTTTCGTATTTAAATGACGAAACATTTGCCTAAGAAGCGAGCACACGACATTTGAGGTCGCCACGCCTCTTTCTAAGAGTTCTAGAGCTAGTTTGCTTTTGAAAAATGTAGCTCAAAACGGGTTAAATAAATTGTTTATCAATATTTTTTCATTACAGAAAAATTATTTAATATTTATGAAAAAATACAAAATTATCACTTTTTGATTTTATTTAACCATCATTAAAAAAACAGGGTTTTGATCAAACGCACCCAATTCGTAGATTTCAATTAGAACACGACTTTTCCTGATATCACTGCAAGTTATTGGAAATTATTTTGGAGATAACAAAAGAATTTTTTGAATTCACTTCTAAAAATATTAAATTTGTTGTTGCCTACTTCAATTAAACCCATAAATCAACCGTAGCTTTTGCTATAAGATGACAAATAGGTGAAGTTGCTTCTAGGCTACTTTGGGGTCGAAAGGGTTAAGCACTACTATTACTAGCACAACGTAACGACAACAACACTAAACACCACGATTACTGGCACAGAGTAACAACAACAACATTAAACACTATGATTATTAGCACCGGGTAACAACAACAACAACAACATTAAACACCATGATTACTAGCACCGAGTAACAACAACAACAGCATTTAACACTACGATTACAGGCACAGAGTAACAGCAACAACAACAACAACATAAAACACTATGATTACTAGCACCAAGTAACAACAACAACATTAAACACTACGATTACTGGCACAGGGTAACAACAACAACAACATTTAACACTACGATTACTAGCACAGAGTAACAACAAGAACATTAACTACTACTACGATTACTAGCACAAAGTAACAACAACAACAATAACCACTAAGATTACTAGCATAAAGTAACAACAACAACACTAAAACAACTACTGTCACACAGTTCAGAGGTGTCGGGTAGTCGAAGATGTTTAGGGATGCGCCTTAACCCGAGCAGGACTAAATATGTATTTGCTTAAGCAGAGCTAATCAGTACCTACTCTGTGTAACAGGTTTTTCGAACCTAGAATCGATCTCAACAGGTCGGTAGTACTGATATAGAGTACTGAGTACTGAGAATAGAGTAACAAACATCTAGCTGGATTTTGCAAAGTTAGTTTCTTTTAAAACTTACAGTGTTTTCCAAATCAGATTTTACTTTATAAGTCATAAGATATTCAAAACTTTTTATAGCTATCTTCAGCAAACTTGCAGCTTATATTGAGATTAACAAATTCTGTGATCATTCCATAGTCTAATAATTTTATCTAACTGAAATTTTAGAGGCCAATGTTAAAAAATTCAACTTTTTGTGGTTTTCAATAAAAAAATTCATATTTTTATTTTAGTTCTATTGAAACAAGAAAGCATTTGTATTGCAAAAAATATACAAAAAATTATAATTGTGCTAAGTGTTATTTGAAAACCATTTGTAAGGCTCGTCACGTTATTAATTCCGCCTAACGAGTGCGTCAACCAAAATCAGGATGTGCCTCGCCTATTTGTGAGATGTGTCTAGAGGATGATGGGACTGCTGCTCATTGTAATTAAAATTTCTCATGACTTATGACTCTAATGAAGAATGAGCTACTGGAACTCGAGCTGCCAAGCATTTCTTTCTTTACAACAGCGATGGACCAACTAAAAGAGATCCAAATTCTTTGGGAAACTTGATGTCAAGGACTAACTAATCACCTAACGTTGAGATCTACTTCTACTTCAAGTAATTTCGAGCTCTAGTAAAATCCTCTACGCGCTTTAATTGAACGCCAAAGGTTCTGCCTGGCAACTGGACGCGCTCCTGCTGTGCTTTGCGTGCTTCGACAGCTGTGCGTTGCCATGCAACCATTTAATTTGGCTTAATTTGATTAAAGCCAACAAACAGCGCTACAGTTCATGTGAAATGCAAACAGCCAACGTTGCATTCATAATTAACAAGATACACCCACACGCACACACACACACACATAGTACAAGGCCATGCTCACATGCAGCGCATAAGGCTGTGCACATATACATCTAAGTTTGCTTTCATACATGTCTGCGTGCGAGTGCCAGCACTTTGAATGTAAGGAATTTGTAATAAGGTGACTGGCTGGCTGGCTGACTGACTGAGTTGCTGTAGGCCTTTGTTTTCTTTTGCACCAATAATGATGTTTCACTAACATTGAACGCACACACTCACCCACCGACATTTATGCGTCGCATGCAACGTCATCTACCTACGTGTTTAGATGCGCTTTGCACTTGTGGTCGTCGCATGCATTTCCGTTTCCTGTTAACATACACACACACAACACTCTTGAACAAAAACAAAGCCTAGAATAGAAAAAAAAACAATGCACTGACCCACATACACCGTCAACTGAATGATGCGACGACGAGCAGAGTTGCTCAGTTGGTCTTTTTGCCTTTTGCACTTTTCGATTTTCGTTTTCAGTTAGTTTTTCACAAAAGTTTCAACTGCCTATTAAAGTCTAACGAACTTTGTTGGCGCTCCCAAATAACAAGAACAACAACAGCAAATTTGAGATAGCAAATGCGCACTTCCGAACACTTCCTCCTTCCGGCAGCCAATGTGCGGCATATCCTCTCGCTGTATTTGAGTGTAGATAGATAAATGTGTGTGTGTGAGCATATGTAAGCACAATGGGTGTGTTTGCCGCAGGCCATATTAGGCTCCAGCATATTTTTGCTGGCAGTCGTCCCACAACGACACTGTCAGTTGCGCACAGGCGCACAGCTCAGCCAGTTAGCCGGTTATTTAACCAGTCACAGAAACCAGCCAGTCAGTCAGCCTGGATGCCAGTAATGGAAAAGAGTTGAAAAAAAAATATGCTTGATGCTCTTCTGGGATGTGAGAGTAATTTTGGAATAACTCGATTGGGACAATTCTTATCGACCACCAGTGACATTCGAAAGCAACATGCAAGCGCTTTAAATTTTAAAATGTAATATTTTAACATAGAATACATGTAAAATGGTTTTTGAAGTAGGTAAACTGATTACGAGACACTTGAGACAAATTTAAAAATGTCACTCCCAGTATCCAAAGTCGTTAAAACACTAACAAAATGACTTGAAAATCAGTTCAGTGAATAGTGAAATAAACTAAAGAAATCCAAGCAGAGAAAGCACTATTAGTTGGACAACCTCTTCTGTCAAATTGTTTTTAATAATAATAATAATAAACAGTTACCATTTTTACTATCCATGTTTTTATCAGTTTTTTATTGATACTTGAAAAGTAAATAAAACTTATAATATGATTGATATGAGTTGATTTTTTAGCAACTTCCTCTTGGCAACTTCCTTTTTGGCAGCTCAGCTTTTTTCGTGTAACATGTTACTGTCAAACATGTTCGGTTTGGTCCATAATTTAACCATTAATCGACTTATAAACGAAAAATGCTTGCAGATTATTGAATTTTATTATCAAAATTCATGCTTGGTGAAGAAAGTGCATTGGGCACTTCTTCCATTTTATGGTCATTTTGCATGACCTTCTGAGGCGTCTATTCGGAATCCTGGGACTAAATTTCGCAGCAAATTACATTATTGGACATTAAACTACCAACACGCATACGTAGAGTGCGGATAGATAGAAAAATAAAATGTTGAGGTTTTATACAACAGATTACTTGCTGACTTATTTTTGTTCTGAAAGTTCAAAATAGAAAATTTAGTAAAAAAGCGACAACTTTTCTCTTCAATTTCATATTCATAGGTTTATCATTGCGTAACCAAAAATATAGAATATAAATATAAAAAAAATTATAAAGTCTATGAAATGTGTATTAGACATGATTTAGTGTCAGATTTTTCGATTTCGATGCTCCGCAACCTCTTATTTTATGCGGTTTGGTAAAATAGTGCATGAGCCAAAAAACTTGGGGGCTAGAGTGGGGCTGAATGGCGTCGCATCGAGGCCAAAGTTCACAAAAGAGCTGGGAAATTCGACAAATTGCTCTACAGCTGGTCAGAAGTTTCTTTTAGAGGGTTAAAATCTATGACTGACCCCCACTATTTTTTTCTACTGAACATTTCCTTCAAACATATTTATACCCTACCTCCAACCCTTAATGAGGCTCCCATACAAAATGGTCGTTTTTACAAAATAGCCTCCCACTGCTCCCAAGTTGCCCCCAGACGTGTCAAATGTATGACCGACACCCATTTATTTTCCCTTCCAAATGTTTCTTCCAAACACACCTACCCGCTATCTCCAAGTCTTAAGGAAGCTGCCATACAAAATTGACCATTTTCTATGCCATTGGCTCCCTACTTGTAGAGTAAGCGATAGAACATCATATCTCGGAAACTACTAAACCGATTTAAATAATTTAAAATAAAATAAATACAATTTATTCAGCGATCGCCAACATTCTTGAGTACAAAAAATACAAAATTAATTAAAGTTCAGAAATTCGCCACCAGAGGGCGTCTCCCATACGATCGGAGTTGTGAGGTTGTCAACTTGTGGGTTTCTACAAAGCAATAATCAAATTGCATTGTCGAAACCCCATTAACCTCCCCAATTTTGAATATAACTGCAATCATAATTAAGTGTTAAGAAGAAATTGTTTGATTTTTGTGAGAAAATTTGAATTTTTTATTCAGCCGGTATAGATAATCCTTGCGTAGGCAGCATTATAGTCTCTGATGAATTTTACGTCCCTTCCCACAGCCACGTTGGACATAAGAGTTAAACAGCTTGACTAAGGCAATTTTCAAATTTGGTCTGGGGAATGCAAAGTCTAAATCTATACTTTTGGCGACTTTGTTGAACTCAGAGAGGGCTCTGGAGATCGAAGCAAGAGCGGCATAATTACATCGGCTCATCTTTACGTAGAGAGGAAGAACAGCGCGAATTTTTTTGCGAGGGATCGAGAAGTCAATAGACTCTAACAACACAGGACTGTCCTTTACCTTACCTTAGCCTTACCACAAAATGTATATCTGTGGCCTTTTGACAAAACAACTTATGTCGAAAAAGCGCAAATTTCCACTTTTTTTAATCATAAAGTAACAATTTCAAAACGCTTCTTTTAGTGTAATCGGTTTGTTTCTATGACATTTAGTTACAGAGATATGACGTGTATAATTTCAACTTTTCTCGAGTATTGTATGAGATTTGCTCCACACCTTATCAGTATTTTCGCTCTCCTGAACATTTGCAAAATTAGACTTACATAGGTTGTTTTGCCAAAATGCCACAGATATACATATAAAAAATAATCAAAGGACATTGGATCAGAAATTAAAAAACTGAGTATGCCAGGTTTCACGTCTGTATGAACATACAACGTCTGTTTTAACATAGAAATTCATTACACATTTTAACATCTGACAAGCTTCTTAAAAATAATTCAAAAATTTTTTATATGTAGATCAGTTAAAGCTTTCACTGAGCATTCAAATGTTTACAGTTGAATTCAATTTTCAACTTGTTTCCTAGTCAACTGCTTTAATATTTTTCCATTCGCTATTCAATTTTCGCTACTGTCACCAGCAGTTGCATGCCATTTATTTCACAGCTTTGCAGTCCATTGTGTGTCAATTACTTAAATATTTCACATAATGGATTTCTGTTGACATTTGCCTCAAGCCGGCAACCAGCTGTGCCACTGTGTACGAAGCATAGTGAGTGCAATCACTGCAATATGTTTTTAACGATAACTTGTAAGGCACTCAAAAGGACCTTCAGGCCGAATGGTGTCTGGGTAATCAGCGCTTAGCTCGTTTCGAGGCACTTGAATAGACTGAATGAGGCAGTGTATGTATATGTGTGTGTGTAAGGAGACTCGAGCGGAAGCACGATAAGCGCCAGAGTTGATATATCAGCGAGCAAACATTTCTCATCATCGAACACTTGTCGTGGCGCACTTGAGCGCTTTCGCAACCACACTTGGCCGTTGTTCGATGCTCGATGTTCATCAATTTCACTTTGGTTTCACTTTGCGCCATCGCAACGCACACAAACATCCTTGATAGACTCGTTGTATTAGTGGCTGTCGGCCACGCGCCAGTTGCTGCGCTTGTTTAATCCTTTTTTGATGTGTGGTTGGGGTAGCCAAACGATGTGCTGTGCTGTGCTTCATCAGCGGCACAAATTGCCAATACACACACTCCACACAAGTGGTTATTGTTGTTTTGTGCTCAACATGCCCATAGGCTTTGTTGGTGTGATTGTGCACTGTGTTTGCATTGATTTAGCTATATTTTATTTTTGTTTGTTTTTATTTTTGCTTTTGTTTTCGCATTGACATTTCGCTCAGACAATTCACTTTGATCGCACGCAATATTTGAAATGTGGACGAAAACGTTTCAAGGTCATTTGCATATTTTGGCAATTTTTCATATGAAAAACGTGTGAAAACGTATTTCCATGTAGCAAATTTGATTTATTCAACGCGTTCACTTTGTGTTGAACCAAAAATATTACACGCACGCACACAAAATATTTAATAAATAAACATTTTTATATATTTTAGTAATACATTTTATTTTTTTTTAATATTGTAAAAATTATTCAAGTAATGCTGCACCTTAAATTGTGAAAATACTTTCTGTGCGCTATGAAACGATATAGCCAGCCCGAGGGAAAACGTCTGCAAGCGCGAAAATCTGAAAGTTAACTGATTTTTAATTCCATCAATAAGCGCGAAACAGAAAAAATGTTCATCACAATGAATTACACTAAATCCCAAAAAATCAAAGTGCATGAAAATAATAATCAACGGCAGCAACATCATTAACAACACTAACAACAACAACAACAACAACAACAAGACGAATAGCGGCAGCGGTAATAGCAACAACGGCGACGGCGGCATGTTAGTGCCACTTACCCACATAACCGTGCGCCATGCTTTGAGCGGCAACGTCATAACGACGCTCGCAATGATGTTGAGAGCCGACAGCGGCTGCCAAAACTCACTTGAAAATGCGATTATGAACCATTAAAGAAATTTAATTTAAAAGAAAACTACACTTACAATAACAACAACAACTAACAACCACTTCGTCTTCTCTCGAAGGGGCTCAGCGCGCATTCACCCACCGCCGCAGCGCAACAACGGCCGCCAACCAAAGTGCCAATAGAATCTTAATTGCAGCCAAAGCTGGCAACTGTAACAAATACTAACTACTGCTATACAAATAACAACAACAGCAACACTGAATAATTACAACAACAACAACAGCGGCTGCATGCAACTAATGAGCGGCAACATGCATTCGTACGCGTTGGTTACACGCAGCAAACAGCCAACAAGCTGCAGCTGCCCATCTATGATTTGAGTGTGTGTGTGTATGTGTGTGTGTGTGTTTACAGCTGTACCTGATAGTTGGTATTATTTATTGTTAAACTTCATATTGCAGCAATTAGACACATTTTGAGGGAAAAACTCGTACGTCGTGTTCAGTGAAAATCCAAAGACATCGTTTTTCTTTGTCTGCTTTGCGTTTGCTTGCGGCGCTTTCGGCTGATTTGCGAAACAAGTTGGCGCAGTAACGACTTGTTGCTAATATTTGTATTTTTTGTTGTTGTTGTTGCTGATTATGTTTGTGTCACTGGGCCAGCCCATTTAGAACAATATTGGTTGAACCACATGAAGTTTTTATGTTGGTTGCATTTGACATTTTCATAAACATCGAAGACTAATCTGCTTCGAATAATTCAATGTCTATATGAAATTTAACCAAATATTCCAAGAATCAAAGCATCAGCGAATGTAACAATCTTAAAGCTGTTGGCCCACTTTCAACTAGTCGAATTCAATTGTCGACTGTTTGCGTTGCACAAAACATGAGCATTGGCAATGTGCGGCCAAGCACTCGTCCAAGACTTTTTCATTTGCACTTCATTCAGCTGTGAATTTGTGTCTTGCAGCGTTGCTTTTGGTTTGTTTTGCTGCAAATCAGCCCCCGACAATTGTGGTGTGCACTATTATTAAACTAATGATAATTCGGCATGCGAGATCGAAAAGAAAAATTCCACTTGAAGCGTCAGCACCGGCGGCGACGGCGGCCGAGTCGTGCTCCAGAGAGCATTGAGCGCATTTAACTGGAAATGGCAGCGGGGCGCTCAACTAGCCAGCAATGGGCAATTAAATTTCTTCGGCGGCCCCAACTGTCAATGACCTTGAACAAAACTGTGGCAGCCGGGCGCCGTACGCACTTGCGCAGTGAAAAGTCGACATAAGTTCCGCTTTTCACATTTCCCCACAAACACAAATATGGAATTTGCAAATAGTTAGTTATGCCAATTCAGTGCAAAACACTACTGGCACAATCTGTTTTTTATACCGATTTATGTTTGGCAAAGCGAAATGTTAGTTGGCTCAGCGATAAACAAAGTTTCGAGTGCACTGCAGACGCGGTGCCCAAGAAGCGCCAATTGCATTCAGTCACATTGTTGTTGCGTTCAATTTTTGATATGTTAAGTTTGAGTTCAGGGTCGAAATTTTAATTCGGTTCAACTTTACACTAAGAGTTGGTTGTTTTGACTCTTCGGATACAATTAAGTAGAACAATAAACTTTCAAAAAATTGTATATATTTCAAATAAATCCTATCGTGGCGCAGCGAATAACTAAAATTAAATGGTTTCGATTTAGGTGAATTTATTCGGCCATGGTTGATTTGCTAATCATAACAAAAATGTATAAAAAGCCAACATTATACGAAACGGAGAATAGAAATGGAGGAATATGAACACAAAAGGAGACGGAAGGGATACGATTAGAGTTGAGATCGACAGATCACTAAAGACAGCACTCATTTAGTCATAGTTGATTTTGGACTGGACTTACAGATATATCTTCTGATAAAAATACCTAATTTTTCCATTAAAAAACTTGGGATATTGTCAAAATCTTCTTTTACCTGGGTTGGTATATCTGACTTCTGTGTTGTTACATCTGTTATCTAATGCTCAAATATCTGTTACAGCACCATCTGTAATGGTTATGAACTCTTGCCTTGAACCCATCAAGATCATAAGTTCTGGGGAAAATATCTGCAGGGAGACCAAGTAAGCTTTGTAAACAAGCGTTTATTGTACTACAAAGAGTTTATCTGAAATTTTGAATTTCTAACAAAATATTATGTAATATTTATTATGAAAGCGTTGAAATCTTTAACGGTGGCCTAAGGGGACTCAACAACGCCGAAACCAAAGCCGCAAGTGGTACAAAGAGCTTAAAGCGGGTCGTACTGTCATTCGAAAATATCAGAAAAGTTAAAATTAAGTTGATCTCGCTTATTGTCGTGTCAGCATTAGAGAGATAACTGCCGATCTTGGTGTATCTTTCGGATCAGTACAGAGCATTATGCTTTATGTTTCGGGCTTGAGACGAGTTAAAGCGCAGCTAGTGTCGAGAGAGTCGAGAAACAGCATCGGATTGGTGTCGCTAAAGAAGTAATTTCTGTGGACCAAAATGTTATCGATGATATCAACACCGGTGACCGAGACATGGGTCTATGAATATGGCGTCGAAACTTACCAACAATTAGCCAAAATTGAGCCAAAGACCAACGACTTTTTTAAGAAAAAATAAAGACAAAAGCGTTAAAAATTATGTAGAAAAAACTCGGCATCGTTCGCCACGACAACGCTCCGATTCACACATCTCATCTTTTATTCGACTATTTGAGCGAAAACCACATTCTTACCGTTCCGAAAGCTCACTCGACTGGCACGGCGATATCAAAATCGGCCTATGAAAAGTGTTTTCAAGATTGGAGGAATGGAGATTTCTTGGAAGGAAATATAATTAATATCCGTGAATTACTGATCTGTTTCCTTTTCGCTAAAGAATTTCAAATAATTTTTTTTATAACAAGGTACTTTAAGTGCAAAAAGCGGGCACAATCAGATCTCTTAGGTCGCAATGCACTTACACCCATCAATAATAATATCTCATAATTATTTTCACTTGAAAATTTTGCGGTATTCACAATCTGTGGTAACTATGCAATCAAATGACCAAAATATTGAGAGTATCGAATGAATTTGGTTCGTTTTTAAATTAAATAATGGCTCTGGCTATTGTGGTTTTAGTGCCAGGTGATTGCAGTGATTCCAGAGATGTTAGACGTTGGTCAAAAATATTCATTTAATATCGCTTTAACATTATATACTTTCTGTGTTAAATATGGCCAAATTTGTGTTGAATAAGCAACATTTGAGGGAGGTTTTAGTTGTCTGCTTTAATTGGAAGAAACGTGCAGCTAAAGCACATCGAATGCTTGTTGAAGTTTATGGTGACAATGCTCCAACTGACAAATCGTTAGAGAATGATTTCGCTGTTTCCAAAATGATTATTTCAGCTTTGAAGCCATGCTCTGGACGGCCAAAAAATTTGGAGACCAAGAATTGCAGGCATTACTCTATGAAGATCCGAGTCCAATGCAAAGAGGAGCTTGCAGAATCATAAGCAATGACACAACATGCAATCTTGGTACTTTAGAAATCCATGGGAATGATTTCAAAGCAAGACAATTGAGTACCTTTTCAACTAGAAGCAAGACACTTTGAAAGGCGCTCGGCCTCATGTAGCAAAAGTTGTAATGAAAATATTTGGAAATACTCAAGTGGGAGATTTCATTGGACCCGTCGTATTTTCCGGACATTCCTCCTTCTGATTACTGATTGTTGCGACGGATACAGCACGATTTGGCAAGTCAACTGTTCACTCCTTTCTCAGAAATCGATAATTGCCTCCTTACTTGGATTGCCTCAAAAGACGAGACGAAATTTTGTCGATATGGAACTCGGAAATAGAATAATCTTTCCCTTTATTTTGTTTTGAAATAAATGCATTTTGAAACTAATTTGTATTAAACTTTGTTGTCTCCTACCTGTGATCTGCTTGATCTGCTAATCTAATTAGAAAACAGCTAATTAATGTCTGCCTTGCTTTTCTGTCCTCTTTCAAAAATGCATAGATTTTTAATTGTGCTTTTGTTTTTTGTTAATTTTTTCCAGGTGACGTTTTCGTCGAATACATACATGGACTGCCACATTTGACTGTGCCGCTGCCCAGCAGACGGGAGACCTGTCGGTTTGCGCTGAAACCGGTGTCCCACAGAGTGGGCGATCTGATCGAAATGCTAAAGGCCGAAGATCGCGGCATCGATCGGGCAACGGTGCTGAATAATTGCGGCGTCCGGATAGCGTCCACATGTAACATAGATAGCATAATGGATGAACCGTTTGTGTAAGTAGAGGAAAAGTACAAAAAAAAGCATACATTTTTTTATGAATTGCGAACAGTCCGAACGGCCCCAATTCTCGACAGTTTGTAGATTGGAAATACTGTAGATTTAAAAAGTAGATAGTTCTGGTCTACTTCCTTTAACTGACTATCGATTTTGCATGAATAGTTGTAGTAAGCCACTTTGAAAAAAAATCATATTGCAAGTAAAAAAGTATAAGAACAATGTTCATTTGTATGGATATCTTCTCTTTGCTTTATATTTACAACCACAAATAAATTTTCCGTTCCAACCGCATGGATTATAATACTTATGTATGTATATATGTATTAGGGATTGCCATACCAAGATCCCTAAATCCGATTTCGGGATCTCGGGCAATTTCAGTCCTGAAAAATCCCGGGATTATCTTAATATGTGTCACCTTCATTTCGAAAAAGATAAACCTTGTTACTTAATACCAAAATAATTCCATACTGTCTATGAGGCTTGAATAAGTTCCATTGCAACAATAGCTCGGTTTGTGTACAGATACTTTCTAAAAATTTGTTACTAACTATTTAGCTCTGTTTGGGTACTTTTCTAGTAAAAATTTGCTAAAATTAGAAGAATAAGCAAACTTACGCCTTCAAAACTGAATCCAAACAAATGTGTAAACAACCAGTGATTTCTAAAAACCTGCAAGTTTAACTCTTGTTTACACCAGTGTGACTTGTCACATTCACAATACACAGGTAAAAGGATCTAAATAAGAGGATTTAAGAAAGAAACAGCTGACATAAAGGATTCATTTGAAATTTTAAGCTATGAAATTTGAATTACTGATATATCTCACACCGAATTTGACTTATTTTGAAATGGCGGAAATCGTGGTCAATACTTTCAAATACTATAGGAAGATTTACATACGATTCAGTGTTCAGATCAGTAGATTTTCTCCTAGATTTAGGAGATTCTTGCTTTTTTAAGAGAATTTTAGGAGGAAGAATTGTTTTGGAGAAAGTTTAGGAGATTTATATTCTATGTTAGGGGATTTTTCGGATCCTTAGTAGATTATTGGGAGATTTTTGGATAACGAAGTATTGGAAACACTGTCAACAAAACATATTTTGACAACTATTTTTATAGTCAAACCAACCTTTTGTGTTAAAAATTTGTAAGCTTACAAAATGTAAGCTGGTTCTATCTCGTTCTCACTTATTTCTGTCACAATGAAATCTCGCCAAAAACTGCACTTTTTGTTTAATTCATTTGTCATAAGTTTTGTTTTTGTTAAGTTTTTGTTGTTAAGATGAAGATGAATAAAAAAGGTTGCTTTAAAAAAAAGTATTTGTACATATTTTTATTTTTTATGATAAGTTTAATTCCTTTAAAATTACGCAAATTATAATAAAATTTTAGGAAAATTTTTTAACTTTTTGGATTTCAGTATTTTTTTAAGATTAGGAGAAAGCCATTTCAGGTATCTGGCAACACTGATACGATTTCTCTTCCTAGTATTGAACCAGAAAGATGATTTTTATCAGCAGGTTTTTATTAATATTTTGTTCTTAGTTTTTAAGTAAGAACACAGAATTGTATTTAATACAAAAAAGCATTTATTTGATTGAAAAATACGTCTGGTTTGGTTACTTAAAATATTAGGTTTATTTAAAAACTTTCTAAGTAAAAACTTGCTTAGAACAGCGTAAGAAAGAATTTGAAAGAAATGCTCTCACAAAGAGAAGGATGGAGAAACAAGTAAATGAACAGAAAGCCAACATAAATTCGCAAGCGAGCAGCTGTGGTACCTTTCAATTGCACTTTTGTTAGAAATAAATAATTGGGGAAAATTGGGAGGGGAAAATACCTCAGCAATTCGACGTTTTTTTGCCGTTGGATATGGCAACCACATTTGCAAATCCGCCAATGTTAATTTTTTCAGTCATATTTGAAATTGATAGTCGCCAAAAAATTTCAAAACACAAATAAATTTGTTTTGTTAATATTTTCTTAGTTAATTTATACGTTTTTCATGAGCTGAAAACTCTCACAAGTAAACATTTTTCCAGCAAAAATTTGCAGTTGCTTTTTTCTCTTCTGTTCTCGCTTGCATGTTTTTTGAGTTCGTGAACGCTTTTCCAGGAAAAACTTGCAACAAACTTTGTACAAACGTTTTGATATTGAACACACCTAGTATATACAATCCCGAAAAAGTCTCGGGATTGCAATCCCTAGTATGTATGTATGTATGTATCTATGTACGTATGTATGTATGTATGTAGTTTTGTTTCTATAATCTGCTGTGTTATGTAAACACACATGTACCAGTATACATATATGTACTGTACATAATTATGTATGTATGTATGTACACAAGTGTCAAATATTTATATGTGGGTGTGCACTAACTTTTTCGCCAAGAGCGCCGATAGCTTGGTGCATAATTCATGAACTTTTGGTACTGTATACACCGATTTATTTCGATGTCTATGCACGTATGAATGGAAATTTGCACACACACATCACACCATGTCGAACAACTATCTATACACATATCTAAGTTAAAGACATACATACATATATCTACGAAGTTAAACATTGACCAATTTTTAATTTATTGTACAGAATTGTCCAAAGAGATGAAAAACTTCAATGGACTTTTATGACAGGAACCTTTTGCAGAAAGCTAGTTCAGCATTTCGTAGGTTTCAATTTTTCTTATTCACTTCATCAATGAATTGGAATTCTCCCAAGGTGGGTACTTGCCCATCCCTAGCAATCGTAGGTAATGGGACTGCCATCTCTCGTTTTCTAGAAGAGATATAGTACTTCCGTATGATGAGAGGTTTGACTATGTTTTATAAGCGTCTTCTGTGTATAATTTGCTTTAAGGTAGAAGTAGATTTATTCCGGCCTCAATAGCTCAGCGGGTAGCGCGCTGGCTTCTCATACCGAGCGCCCCGGGTTCGATTCCTGGCTTGGGCTGAAAAAAACACTCATCTACTTCTATCGCTATCCACATGAAGGAGATGAGAATTACAAGAATCGCACAAGTGCGCTCTTGGCAGGCAATGGCAAAACCTCCAAGTGTGAACGAAAAACTGCCAATCGCCGTTCGGATTCGGCGTTAAACTGTAGGTCCCCTCCCCTCCCTTTCCCCATCCGTTTGAAATGTGTGTTGTATCACATGTTGAAAAAAAAACAGTGTTGCATACGCATTTCAAACGGTTGGAATATGTGGTATCACAACGGGCCCGTTAAGAGGCCTAAGTGTGTCTCATACAGAGGCAGCCACCGCAACCTAACCTAACCTAACCTAGGAGTAGATAGTTACCAAAGACCTCTTCTCTCGGTTGACAAAACTTGCACTCTATGGGACGCTCATTCGCCTTCTGGGGGGCTTCTGTCTGCCCCTGTATTGGCGATGAATATCGAATACGAACAAATAACGAGCGGAATGTACTGCTCGACCGATTAATCGGCTTCGGCGAAAAAATTTAAAATGGGCTTATAATCGATTTCAAACGACATACAGCTTCAGTTTATTCGAATTTCAGCCTTGCAGCCGATTAATCGACTTCGGCCAAAAAATTTCACCTTCGGTCGAGATCTATCTGAATGAGTTGCTTAAAGACATGAATGAGGTACAGCAATTTAACATCCAACGGCTACGCTGTCTGGGTTATGTCTCCGTTACGGATGAGGTAGATCGGGCAATTGCAGGTCTCCCGTTGAGGATGCCCTTTCATCTCTTGGTGAGAAGGCGCCGCAAAACAAAAGCGCCTGAAGAAAACGTTTGCACTGCTGATGATGTGCTGGTTGCGTGTGTAGAACTTCACGAAATGAGCATGTGCTCCTTGCTGCACTTCCACTGAATTGAATAAGACGAATAGAAACTTGGGAGAAGGTAATGGATTCAACTCAGTGAAATCGATGCAATGGGGAAACAATTTAAAGAAAATTTGAATTGGGAACCGAACACCTTCTGGGATAGAGCTCAGTGGGACACAAATTGCTGCAGCCATAAACTTTTCACAGCTCTCAGTTGCTTTCTCTTTATGGAATTACACAGTTTTGTGTCAATGATAACCTGCGAATGTTCGGTCTACTTTTTGTTTTCGTTTCTGGTTGAACACAACTGGGACACTATTTTCTATTCGCTCAAGGTATCCAAGTCAATCTTTCAAACTATATAAACATCTTATGTATATAATTATACTGACAACTATTTACATACAAATTTGAAATTGTTCTAACAATTGAATTGTTCTCTCTTGCAGGTTACAAATAAATGATACAAAATACGAAGTGGTTCCTCCGAAAAGGCAGAAAATCGATATTGAAGATATAAATAAGTTAGGCGATGTTAGATCATTAGTAGCACAAGTAAGGCAAAAGTTTCTTCATCGCCACATCTCTCATACATTCCGGCACTAATCTCATCTCTTCTCTTGTTGCTTTGCAGTTGTACGAAGCCTTACATGTTGGCGAATATCATTTATACAAGGAACAGGAACTAGTGTCAAAATTAGAAAATTTAAAATATAAACTTTCACCTTTAGAAATGGTAAATTCGCCATTGCTGCACACCGCGTCTTCCCACTGTGCTCTAACATAGATCTTCTCTTCTTTGCGTTGCAGCAAAAGGAGGAGCTGAGCAAGCAGGCGACTCGCAAGACCATCATTAGCATATGGGTCGGCCTGGGCCTGATGTCGGTGCAGTTCGGCATATTGGCGCGTCTGACGTGGTGGGAGTACTCGTGGGATATCATGGAGCCGGTCACCTACTTTGTCACCTACGGCACAACGATGGCCATGTACGCCTACTACTGCATCACGAAAACGGTACACACACACACACGCACATCAATCTGCAAAGAATTTCACAGTCACTTACGTGCGGCTTTTCTGTTGTCCTTTGCAGGAGTACACCTTCGACACGGTACGGCGGCGCACCTTTCTCTCCGACATACATAAGCGCGCCGAGAAGAAGAAGTTCGACATCGAGACGTACAACACCTTGAAGCGGGAAATTGCCGAGATCGAGTACGATCTGCGGCGTCTGCGCGATCCCATCAACCTGCAGCTGCCGCCGCACGTTGATCGCGCGCAACGTGGCCCGCCCGCCGGGCCGGCGCCAGCTGTGCCGCTGTCCACCGTCACGAAGTGTTCCGAGACCACAAAAAAGAAAGCCACCTTCCGGCTGCCCTTCATGGATCCTAAACCCAAGGACTAAAGTGTGCTGCTGACTGGAGAGCAACGGACAACAGAGTCAACCGGCTCTCGCCCATTTGTCGGTTCGCTGCGTTCAGTAGTGAGATCGACACACATACACACACACACACTCATCTAGCAGACTAAGCCAAGGCATATTTACAAACAATACAAAAACAACACATACACATACATACAGGCAGCAGCTGACACTTATGTTTTTATAAAAAAAATGTGTGCATTTTTCTGATTTTGCATTAAAACGAGTGGTGTTGTTGTTGTTTCTTCTGGCCTTGACCCCCTATTGTTAGAACTTGATTAAATTTGAAGTGCCCTTCAGAAATCGTATATTTTGTTAGTTGTTGTTTTGCTAAGGCAATCGTTAATTTCTAAGAATATCGCATAAATAACCAGAAGACACAAGAGCTCAACAGCCGAGCACCGAGCATTGAGAAGCTCTGAAGACGCAAAACAAAAAGACATACTAACTCATGGAACTTGAAAGAGACAAGCAAATGTTTTCATGTGAAATTGTTGGTTATAATCAAAAATAAAGATATTGTTTTGCTGTTTTGTTGTACAAGTGCTGTGTATGGGTATGTCCCACTGATCGATGACTATCCAGTTGTAATTATTGCGCTAGAAATTTATTTATTTATTTATGAAAATTTGAATGCTTTAATTTGGCCAAATAATCTCATCTCCAATAAATGTTTTTACTACAGTTGTTGTTTTTTGTTGTTTCTTTGTTTATTTGTTTGTTGTTTCTTGATTTTCACAGAGCACAAATTGTTGGCGATGTACTGGTTAGAATATGTACTTAACCCTTTCACGAGCAAGGCGACATACATATCGCTCATTCGCTGCAAGAACGTCATAACTTAAAACTACATCATTCCGAGAAAATTCAATATTAAAATGTACCATTACAGGCAGTTCAAGGTATCAAAAAATTTGTCATGTCGTCTTGTGAGCAAAGTATTGAATATTTTACAAAGAGGTTTGGACAGATAAAGGCTGCCATAAACTGAAAAAAAAACATTTTTTGGAGTTATGACGTTCTTGCAGCGAAGGAGCGATATGTGTCACAAAAGAATTGAAGAACAAAACAGAACAGACTTGGGGCACTGCTCTCCAAAAATTTATCAATTGACAGCAAATTCCAATTGGCCGTGAGAGAGGTAATTGTGCCAATAAAAGCGCACGATTTAAAATTTGTGGCATTTTTTTACATTTGACAGCAGTCGTCTACAGTTGTTTCGATTATAAAAAAAGAACGCGTGATCATTGCAAAAACAATCGATTTATTTGAGCATCGATTTCCAGACCGAATCATTTCGAAATTCCAATGTCAACTGGAAGCCAAAACCGTCCGATTTCTTTCTTTGGTTGGGTTTTGTGAAATCTTTGGTTTATGCGAATAAAACCACCAAAAATTCCTGAGCTCAAGGCTGAGATCCAGTGCATCTTCGATGAGATAGAACCGCATCTTTGTTCAAATGTCAAAGAAAATCGAAAGAAAATAATATTTGATTTTATTGAATGTCTGATATTTGCCAATGTTTTATTGGAAAAGAGCACTGCGAACTAAATCTTATTTTATTATAATTAATCGTAACATGTCTTCTTTACAATACAAAATGTCACCACTAGCTCAATGAATTTATTTTTTATTTATAAATTAAATGGTGCACTTTTATTGGGACAACATATAGATTTAAGCTGAACCCTTTCTTTACGGGTTTTTACTGAGGTAACTTAAATTTCTAAAATTTTACGTTTTCTTTCCTTCTATGTGGTTTTGTAAGCAACATTCCAAAAGAAATTTTTTAATTTTTAAACTCGAACCCTGTATTTTAGAATATTTTTCTATAAGAGCAACCACATCGTTGTGGCTTTAGGAATTACTTAAACACAAAACCTTTTACGCATGACGAAAATTTGAATATTGTTTTCATTTACTTCAGCCAAAATTAAAAAAAGCATCTAAATTGAAAGAAAACGTGAAACTAAAATGTTATCTAATTTTCTGCTTCTTCTTCCTTTACTATGTCAAGATATACCATTAAAAAGGCGTGTATACTTCTGTTCTTTAAACTTAAATATTCAGTTTATTAATTACGTATTTTTCCTAAAACTTCAAACTATTCTAAGGACCAACAAAAAATGTATTCTTGAAACCACAGATGGTTCAGACGTCCACAAAATAGCAATGTGCCATATGGCAACAAAATAGCGAAAGGGTTAATTTATTCACTTAAGTTCACCACCATTCAGTTTAATTGCATCAAAACTGCTGCTTAAGTTGGAATAAGTGATAAGTTTGCAATTTTAATTCGTTCCTATTGGATTTAGATTACAAATGAAAGAGTGGTTTTTAATTATGAAAAATCTTTTTGACTTGTTTTATCTAATCTTATCTTATTTTCTTCTTATTTTACGATTTTCTGCTTTGTTTGCTCTACTAAATATTTTCAATTGGTTTAAAATGGTTTAATTTGTCATTATTTGTTTTATTTATTTATTTATTTAAAGTTAGAGTAGGCAGCAGTGTTTACTGTGTGTTGTTTTATTTATGTTTATTATTTAATACAAAAAAAAATTATAAATAAAAATTTCGAGTACATAATAGCACTTTTTTATATCCTTTTGTGACAAATGCACACAAACTTTCATTGGTTTTAACATACTGTACTCGTTTGTATTTAAGACTCATAGATCTGTTCAAAGGTATTAATATCCCCAACACATTGAAGACAGCAACAACAGGGCCACACGACTACAAGATGGCCTTGACTTCAATTGTTGCCGTGTAGTCAACTATTTGTTTCATGTTTGTTGTAATCATGTTTTCTTTGGGCCTAAAAACACATTGTAGTATTTCTCTTTATTCATTTTATGTTTCTACAATCAATTTAAAACAGCTAGCAATGTGTAGGAATTTATAAAAAAAAGTCATTTATAACACAGTGCAACAAATTCCAAAAAAATTTCGAAGGAACAAGATGAAACATATCTCACTCGATAGAGGACCTCAGTAGGTAAAAAAGTGGTAAGGGATTTTTCCCGCAAATGTTTAAAGATGGCGGCTTAGTGCTCCTTACTGAAACATTTAAAACATCATATATCTTGATTCAAATGTCAAAAATTAATAATTTGTATATCAAATGAAAGCTAATGATATGAAGTCGAAGAAACAAAATCCTTTTTTGAAAAATTTTTATAATAAGGATATGAAGGACCTCAACTAAATTTGTATCCTTAAATATCATGGAAACCATGAGAGATACATCTATGCACACTTTTTCATCTACTGAGTTCCTCTATGGAATGAGACAGGTTTAACCTTGTCCCTTTTTTTAGTGTTGCACTGTGTAATTTATAATGTTTTTTATTTCTGTTCAAAACACATAGAAAAAGTCAGAAGGACGCCATTGAAAACATTTGCTTTGGAAACTTTGGTGCCAATTGATTTGGTGTTTTCACCTGTGAAATAGAAATAGTTTCACGGTTGGCAGCAGCCACAATTATTTCCGATGGTCGTTCAGCTGTGCAGTCTTCAAAATAATTGTCTCCATAGGAAGATTCTGACTCTATATTTGAAGCATAGGTTTTAATGTCCCTTTTAATGTTGTTCCTATGTTGTCTAACTAAAAACAAGGTTTATGGTTTGATCTGAGAAGTCAACCCAATTTTTCATGCAGTATTCACAAAATTTCTGGCACTTTGGCCAAATAACTTTTTTTACTTTCTGTTAGGAAAACTTTTCTATGATCTTCAAAAGAATTGCATTATACTTAATATATAATAAAAAATATAATTATTTGAGTTGCTTTATTTTAATATTCTTATTATAAAATATTCAAAAATTCATGTCGTATTAATTTTTAATACTTTTTAAATAGTTTCATTTCTAAGCTGCGCAAAAACTAACACAACTAACAAATGTTTGTATGAAATCAAAAACCAACAAACCAAGTTTTAGTTATCCATTTTTTTCCTAATCTAAGTATTATAGAAATAATATCAGAAATTTTATGAACAAAAATATATACAAAAAGATTGAGTGACGCTCTTCTGGATCACATCAAAGAAGCCTAAATATTGTTGAAATTTCTTTGAAAGCGACGGACTCTGCAGTTTATCGGAAGATTAATTTAGATATGCCAACCGTACTTTATATAGTAAACCTGTATTTTAGAGTATCGGTTAACATGAGGTAAGGTCGGCATATCTGTGTTAAGTTTCCAACATGTTTGGTCGGCTTTCGCAAACTAAGACAACTTGAACGCCAAAATTCATACCGAGTACATGAATGTAATCAATTTTAGTACTCCGACTTTTTAAATTTTTCATTTTTCTCTCTCTTTCTATTTCATTTTCTACATGAATCATAACGATTATGAAAAAATGTAAATAACAAACGCACCAATTAGAAGTATTAAATAGAGAATTAAATCATTTTAACTCGACGTTGGCAAATTCTAGATAGAAATAGCAAAACAAAATAATATTAAAAATAAATATTACTACCAATAACCAAAAAGACAAAAACTATATGAATCAATGTAAACCAAAGCGTAGCAAATACGTAGATCTGTACATATGACTTTGTGTTTCAAAGACAACGTAATGAAAAGAACGAATTGGCAAGGAGCAAATTCTGCCGAAAACAACATTTAAGCTAATGGAAGCAGAAGGAAAAACCAAAACAAATTTAGAGCACAAAATGCAACTAATTTTACTGCTTACTTAGAATTTGAAGAGGTTGTGTTAACTAATTGCCAGAAATAGTTTTAATGAAAACTATAGAAAAGCAACACAAACCAGTGTTGCTGACAATTTGAATGGGCTCAGTGTTAATTTTATTGTGTTAACCAATTGAAAACAAATAAGCACAAAGGTCGAAATATGTTAACAATAAGCTTTTGAAAATCTCTCACTGCACGTACACACTTATAATGCTCACACACACACACACTCATACACACACTCACTCAGTCACGTCCTTTTTAAGCTTAAATAATCAAAATAAGTCTTTAGAAAAACTGAACTTTGACTTTACTAAATACCGAAAATGTGATTTCCAATAAACATGTCAAGTCTCAACTACGTATTGCATTAAAATTTTATCAAATGAAACTCTAATTTACACATTTAATTCGCCTATTTTTTTATAATTATAAGAAAATCACACACCCGCTGCTAGTGTGTTGTACAAAGTTTCTAATCAACTATTTACCAAAGAGCGCAACTTTGCCATTATTTGAGTATTTTATTATTAAAATTTATATACAATCATTTTCGTAAGTCATAAACTATGAAACAAGAAGAACTATTTATTGCCTCCAACTATGTGCAATAAGCGACTAGAATGAATTCAGCAAGTATTCTCTTGGCCAAAGACAAACCAACACTTGAGTGTACAAGTGTTGTACATATTTGTTAAAACTCAAAACAAATGAAAGTATGTAACTTTATGCTTGGTAGCTTTAACAGGAAAAGTGAATATCTGAAAAAGCATTTGAACAGAAAAGTGCTCAGAAAAGGACAAACAATTTGCTAGAAAGCGTGAAGCAAGCAAGAGGTGCAATGAGCACAAGTTTTCTTATACTTCTAAAGATTTCTTTTTACAAACCAAAAACTTGTTTAAACATTTTATGAATAGATTGATTGCAAATTTGATTTCCTTTTCCTGGAAAAAGAGATGTGAAATTTAAATTGATTAGGTGCTTTAAATAGAAATCTCAATACAGAAAGCGATGGTAATACGAGTACAACTGTTGCAGTATTATTGTTATTGTAAATATTAACTCAAAATGAGGGCGACTAAGAATGTCTTACAACTTTTGGTGCCAGCTTCATAGTTTAACCTTTTCGAACTCAAAGTTGCCTGAGAGCAACTTTACCTATTTGTCATCTTATAGCAAAAGCTACGATTGATTTATGGGTTTAATTTAAGAAGGCACCAGCAAATTAATATTTTTAGAAGTGAACTCAAAGCAAAATACAAAAATTTTACTGTTATCCTCAAAATAATTTCAAATAATTTGCAGCGATATCAGGAAAAGTTTGTGTTCTGATTGAAGTTTACGAATTGGGCGCGTTTGATCGAAACCCTGTTTCTATATTAATGGTTAAATTAAAATCAAAAACTGATAATTTTGTATTTTTCCATAAATATTAAATAATTTTTCTGTAAAAAATATTGATACAAAATTTATTTAACCCGTTTTAAGCTAAAATTGTTCAAAAGTAAACTACCTCTAGACTTCAAATGTCGTGTCTCTTCTTAGGAAAATGTTTCATGAATATAATATCAAAAGTAAAATCGAGACATAGGGTAAATTTCAGAGTCGAAAGGGTTAAATACACTTTTTTAAGATTCAGAAAGTGTTGAAGCTTCCTGACCTGTACAGTTAAAATGGTTCTAAAGTCTTCTGAGCAGAAAGTGCTGAGCGAGCGTAACCTGCTCTTTGCCAAACCCAGAAAATGAGAAACTCATTTCCTCTGATCGTTCTCTCCTCAACTGCGGCAATGATTGTTGAAGGGTATTTGCCATCGGGCCGTGTATTGCCCCACTGACCAATGACCCCTAAGAACCACATTGAATCTTGTAGTATTACCCCCAAGTAAAGCAGCTGATTCGTCCTGCTCGAGGCATACTTTCTTAACCTGTTGAGCTGAATAACTTTCAGCTCAGCGTCGGTAATGTCGAAAGCTAATTCGTGTCTAGTCATTTCGTTTACTATTTCATTCCTCTCATTGTACTGGAACTTAGATTAGGATGGTGTCTAGCTTTCAACAGACAGACAGCTTTCGACAGTGGCTTACAATGTTTTTGCAAATTGTTTACTTCTTTCAAAGTTGTTCAGTTTGACAACAGCGCTGTGATGGCAACCTGACTTAAAATTGCCACTCTAGCACCTTCTATGTTGTCATAGAGCAGAACCATCCCTGTCTGTAAGATAGCTGGCATTTCTACCTGAACACACACTTATTTTATTTCAAAGTCTGAAGAATTTGGTTAAGTTTGAGCACTGCGAATCTGGTCTGATTGCAGGATCAAGAAATCAATCCAACTTCCAAATAAATCTAGTGTGTTCGAGGCGGAGGTTTCAGGAAGCGTCTAGGTTGGCAGTGGCAGACACCACCTTCAAAGAAGGAGTTACCATCTCTCCCATAGCTAAACTGCATTAAAGGCGATATTTCTCCCATTATCATTTCAAAACTTGTCTTGAAGTGTAGGGAGGCCTTCCTGGAACTGGCACGCCCATCGATTGTTACCCTCATTTGGGTTCCCTGATACAGGAACATTGAGGGTAACGAGGGACCGGACGAGCGCGACAGGAGAGGTTCCGCTCTTGACTATGGGGATGTAGTGGAAGTCCACACCCAAATAAACCTCATCGAGAGCGAGATTTTTAAGGACCTGCTGCCTGATCTTTAAGCTGGATACTTGCAGCATTAGTAAATCAATCTGGTCAAAATACAACAAAAACAATTCGGTGAAACTGATTAGTAAAAAGCGAGACGATATGGCCAAATTCACTGCATTTATCATAGGCCACTGGCCTTTAGTAGAGCATGAAGCCAGGATGGGCATCCCGCACAACACCAACTGCCGTAGCTGCTGTGATCCAGCTGAAAAAAGAGACAATCGTATATTTCCTTTGTACATGCCCGGCTCTAACAAGAAGGAGATTCAAAACGCTGGACAGATCCTTCTTCAGGGATATCAAGGAGGTCTCTAACAGGAAATTCAGCGATTTGTTGCCCTTTATCAATGCCTCGAAATGGCTGGAAACAGCTAAGGTTTTTTCGAGGCTTTTTTTTATAAACCGGTAACTGCATGTAAATACCGAGTGTTAGCTTTTTGTGCTAGTTAGATGTCGAGAGACATCACTACTTTAATTATTAATCCAAAACTTTCAACAATGTATTTGTATTTTTACATCCGAAATATGAAGATGGCCAACGCCTGGTATACGAAACTGAAAATCAAAAACGTTCTATAAGAAACGTTTTCAAAAAATCTTCGAAAACCCAGTTTTCACCTGTTGTTTCAGTTATGAGCACATATCTCGTAAACGAATCATCCGACTAACACAAGCTGTCCGTCTGTCAGAAGATAATATATTAGTCTTTCCAGTGATATATTGATTGTCCAAATCAGATGAGATTTGGGGAAGTTACTGACGTGGAAAGTTGTAAAAAAGTGAATTTTTCTGCTCTGGCTCTGCACCGTGCGACAGCATTTTTCACACTGGAAATAATCCATATGGGCGTGAAACTAGAGACAAAACATGGTAATACTGCGTACTCAGTTTTTCATTTCTACATCCTTTGTCCTTTTAAAAGGACTTAAAAATTTTGAGTAAGTAACACAGTAAGAACAAATAAAGTTAGAGTAATGAAATTTTGAGACGTGATCAAGGAGATTTTGGGTTTTAACATACTTACTTTTCAAGAAAATTATACATAAATTTTCAAGGATATAAAGGATTAAAATATTCAAAGGACCTTTTTCATATCCTTTTTTTACAAATAGATAAAAAATCAGTCTTATTTAAATTCTTGAGCCTTTCCTCTTTCATCTGATATATATATCGCTATATTCTAACTAGATTAAGTATTTTTTATATTTTTTTTATTTGTTATCCCCTTCAAAATTTTGAAGTCCTTTTAAAAGGACAAAGGATGTAGAAATGACAAACTGAGTACGCAGTATTACTATGTACGGTCTCTAGTTTCACGCCCATATGGATTTTTTCCAGTGTGAAACAAATTTTTAATTTTTGTCGCACGGTGTTATCTGTCTACTAAGTCTAACATCAACAGAATCGAAAAAAAAATTACAAATTTTTTTTGGCCGAAACACATCCAAATGTTGATATAGGCGTGGAAAGGGAGGTAATTTATAGTAATCTGGCGTAGTCAGTTTTTCATTTTCTGACCCAAAGTCCATTTTAAAAGACTTACAAATTTTAAGGACACACACATTTAAAATATTTTTTTTAATATTTGCAGTAGTGCAATGATGAAGATATGGGTATCAAATGAAAGAAGAAAATTGTCTCCTTCTAACTAAATTATCTATTTTAACATTCTATCTATTATTTTTTCCCATCGCTTTTTGTAATCCAAAACTTTACTTATTTCAAACCTCCTCTTGACTCCCACAAATTTTCTGCTACCATAGTCCGACAACTGTTCGCAGACTAGGTGCTACATAATTACATGCATACATACATACATATAGAGTATTATATATATAAAGTATAACGGCACATTCAAGTACCTTCAATGAACTATTAAAACTATTTTACATTACCAAACTATTTAAACTATTGCATTTCGTTGAGGTTTATCTAATGCATTTTTACGAATTTAACTACTAACTACATACTACGATATATACTAACAACTTGGCCAAGTATTTCATAACTCAAAATCAAACAATGAAAACATTACTTAAGTCTAAGGCAACTACTGCAAGTACTAAAATTTAAACGTTAGAAAAAAAAACGCTCTAATCTTTAACAAATAAGTGCTTTAATAATTTAAAATTTTTTAACTTTGACATACCAAATACCAAAGCCAACTTTTTTACACATTATATATTACCACGAGAATTTGTTATGGCTAAAGTAATGCTTTATGGAGTCGTCGAACCAAAATCCAAAACCAAGTATTTAACGATATTAACAAACAAGGAAACGCAGCAAGACGAGCATTGCTTGCAACTAGTTTTCGCTATTCTAAACTTAAACCTATTTCGAATTTGTGTTACCCTCTCTAGGTGCTCTTATCTTTTTTATAAAGAATTGAAAAGCCAAAAATTCGAATTCGTTTCAAACAACTGAAATTAAAAAGAAAATTAAAAATTAAAAAAATTAAAAAATAAATTAAAACACTTCAATGCAAACGACAATTAAAAAAAGAAAAGACGCAAAAACGCGAAAACGTAAAGTCGTGCGTCGAGCTAATGAAACGACAGTTTGTGTATATAATGAATTTAGCAAATATGCATAACAAGTGAGAAATAAACGATAGAATTTCCAACGAATCAAAGCAGTTTTATTTATCAATTAGAAAAATCGCATTCAATTCGATGCATTTTTGCATTTATTCATTTTTCTATAAAAGTACAAAAGTTGCTACTAACTAAACTAATCAATCATTAAATCAGTCAATCAATCATTAAAACATTAACTAACCACACTACATGCATTGGACTTCGAGCCTGAGGCACCGGCTCGAGTCGGTGGCATTCCAGCGCACCAGTTCCGCTATGGGTCGGCTGGGTTTGAGGAACAGCGTCAGCTCGGCATTCAGAGTCAGCGGCGAGAACTTGCTCACCACGACAGCCTTCGTTGCGTCCCGATAGCGGCCCAGCAGCGAGTCGTTGCCAAAGCTGCGGCCGCGCTGATCAGGCGGCTCGCTGGACGCCACCACCTCGTTGGCCGCGTTGTCAATCAGTCGATAGCTGGGCTGACGAAACGGACTGTAGCCCAGCTGCTTGCAGATCTGCTTCACTTCGGCGGCATCGGGCGGTGTGCTGCGCGGAAAGCACTTCGTATGCCAAATGCCATACGACTGTTCAATCACCTGACCAAAGTTGGGCTCGCTACGACAGATGGGAAACATGATTTTGTGAGGACGAATGAAAATGACATTTAACTGAGTCGGCGGCTTACTTGGAATGCACTGCTGAGCTGGACTTTGTGTTGACCGCTGTTGGCAATGGATGCTCCAGACCAAAACAGTATTTCTCGTCCTCGCCGTTGGGACAATCGGGTTCCTTGTCACAAACAAAATCCCGCGGCACACACTCGTGACGGGCGCTGCAGAAGAAGTGAAATTTTAGATAAACAAAAACAAAAGTTTCTATGGCGAGTCTGGCACAAACTTACGGTCCGCAGGGAAAGTGATTCTCGGTACAATTGCACAGCACCGGACTCTCGTCGCTCTTGTCCCAGCAGTTGCGTATGCCGTCGCAGATCTTTGAGGGATCGGTGGCTCTGCAAAAATGATTTAATTAATTATTTATTATTATTATTATTTAATTAATTTAATTTAAAAATTTATTTAATAAAATTAAATAAAAATAAAATTAAAAAATAAAATAACAAAAAAATAAAATAAAATAAAATAAAATAAAATAAAATAAAATAAAATAAAATAAAATCAAATCAAATCAAATCAAATCAAATCAAATCAAATCAAATCAAATCAAATCAAATCAAACCAAATCAAATCAAATCAAATCAAATCAAATCAAATCAAATTAAATCAAATCAAATGAAATGAAATGAAATGAAATGAAATGAAATAAAATAAAATGAAATGAAATAAAATAAAATAAAATAAAATAAAATAAAATAAAATAAAATAAAATAAAATAAAATAAAATAAAATAAAATAAAATAAAATAAAATAAAATAAAATAAAATAAAATAAAATAAAATAAAATAAAATGAAATGAAATGAAGTAAAATAAATTAAAATAAAATAATATGAATATAAATAAAATAATATAAATAAAAATTAAAAAAAACGTAAAATAAAATAAAACAAATAAAATTAAATTCAAATGAAATAAAATAAAATAAAATAAAATAAAATAAAATAAAATAAAATAAAATAAAATAAAATAAAATAAAATAAAATAAAATAAAATAAAATAAAATAAAATAAAATAAAATAAAATAAAATATAATAAATCAAATCAAATCAAATCAAATCAAATACAATGAAATAAAATAAAACTAAACAAAAAAATAAAATTAAATTGAAATAAAATAAAATAAAATTAAAATAAAATAAAAATAAAATTAAAAAAATAAATAAAAATAAAATAAAATAAATTAAAATAAAATAAAATAAAATAAAATAAAATAAAATAAAATAAAATAAAAATCTATTCTTTTCTATTAAGGGACACAGTTCCAGCATACTTCAGATATGTAAAGCACGAGCATATGGTGGGCTCATCGGTCATATCCTCACAATCGGGCATGTGATCGCAGAACTTGGTCTTCGGTATGCATTTGTGCGAGGTGCGACACTTCATTTCCGATGGCTGACAGACTGTAAATACATAACAAAACAAGGTTTAGTAGTTCAAGTCCAAATTGCAAACTCTTCTTGGCAAACCTTTCTTTCGAACTATACACATTTGCTGCTCCTCGTCACTGCCATCGTGGCAGTCATTGTGATCATTGCAGACTTGACCCTCTTCCAGACAAACGCCCAACGGGCAGCGATGGGTGCTGCAAGTGGGCGCTTCATTGCTGTGCTTACAATGCGGCTGATCTGAAAATTTTCATTTCTTAATGTCTATTTCCACTCCAAAATATATACCACTTTACTAACTAACCAATTATACTCTGCACCGTCTTATAGACCTTTTCCAGCGTGCGCATGCCGAATGCATCCTTGAAACTATTGCAATTGGTGTTGTTGTAGGCAAAGAGCGCAGTGGGATACCAGCCGGTGTCGTGGTCGCGACATACGAGAATGCCCTGATCTATGGGCTCCAGTACTTCACTGTCGCTTGCATTCGCATTGCCAAATTGTGTGCAAGTGGTGTAGTGCGACAGTGCCGATCCTGTCTTCAGCAAGGCGTCTTTCGGCACCACCTCGCCGGATAGGCTGACAAAGTCATTGGCGCTCGGCTGCACCGGTGGCTGCTTCTCCACCAAACGATAGCAAGCCATGTCCTCGTGTGAGCACAGTTTGTCGTTCTTTTGCTCCACCACTGCGACGGTCTTGATGCGTCCATAGCGATCGTCGTGCAGCACAGCCAGGCACTCGTGTTTGGAGCTCTCGTTGTAGGCAGCGCTAAAGAAATCATCAAAGAAATACAAATAAATAAAAAAGAACATATTAACCAGTACTGAATCAATAAGCATTTTTAAATTACAAACTGTTCTCTACACATCAGTGGCCGTTTGGTAAAATAGTCCGAATGAGTATAAAACATTGATTATGCTGTATCAACTTTCTGTGTCCAGTTGCCAAAACTCAATAGTTAGTAAAATAGTCGAATTCTAATCTAAATTCAGTAAAACACTTCAATTCAGTTGAGTCGAAATTTGTATTGAAGAGTCTACAATATTTTTTATGAACTTTCTGTTCCTATTACTTCTGTCTATTAATTTTTTAAGTTTTCAGTTGCAATAACCACTCAAAATTATCGTTTAGAGCTCATTTACCAACCAACCACTAATATAGAAACCACATTAACTCTCTTACAGATCTGGCAGGAATGTGGGCAGCACGTGATGCGTAAAGTGCACCGGCTTCTCCAGATGGTACAACAACACATCGCTGTTCGGCACCTGCTCGTAGCAGTCGATGCGGCGAATCTGCTCGTTGACGCTCTTGTGGTGCCGATGCTTCGACTTGCCACCGCCCAGCAAAGCGGCAACATAATTCTTACTAAATCTACAGAATCAAAACAAATGCTTTAGTCAAAACCCCACCAAACATATTTAAAACCGAACTAACCGCACACCGAAGAAACACGACTCGTGCACCATGACCCAATACTTGTCCAGCAGTGTGCCCACACACCACAGCCTGCCGTCCACATACACATCGACCACCCACGGCCAGTGCAACTCCTCCAATGCCTCGTGCAACTTATTGTGCACCAAGACGGTTTTGTTGAGCTCTCGATTCACCTCGACCTCGTGTGGCACTGTGGGTGCGAGCACAACTGGTTTGCCGCGTATCTGCAACGTTGGCTGCAGTGTCTGCTCTTCCAGCTTTTTGGGTGCTAGCGCCGCGCCAGCGCTTACAGTCTTCAGCGGCGCTGTGTGATTCGATTTGGGCTCGCACTCCAGATAGAGACCCAGGCAGTCACGTCCGCTCTCTATGTGCTCGGTGCGCGCTTTTGGCCCAAACACTGTTTGCCGAAATTTGCGCGGCTGATTGCTTCCAAAGTGCAGATTGTCGCCCAGTATTTGTGCAAAAACTGCCGGCAGCCGCGAGCGCGCATTTATAATCGGATCGACGGGCACAACATGCTCGTGCGTGAGGTATTTTGTGGTATTGTAGTATCTGAAGCCCTTGAAACCGAGCAGTCCGCATATCTCGCCAGCTGTCCTGGGACCGTGCATGTGGAAGCCAGTTTCGTAGGTGCAGACCACGCGCCAGACGCCATGACGATTGCGCGCGAAAACGCCGGTGCTGCTCAAGGTGGGCTGGCGGTTGACATCCAGCATGACGTCTTTGCCATTGGTCAAGGCAACTAAAACGAGAAATGATTACATTAGCAGTTGAATATAAAAACTTGTAAAGCTTAATCAGATAAGCAGAAATCAAATTTATCTCTTGAAGAATAGTTCTAGTCTTCCTATTTGTTGAAACCAATAAAGATTTCTTACAGCAATCTTGTTCATCCTCCTTGAATTTGCAATCAACAACGTCATCGCAGCGTTTAACCAGCGGCAGACACGTCTTCGAAAGAGGGCAGTGAAATTCGTTGGATTGGCAACCACCTAAGGAACATGTTTTTATTTCATTAAAATAAAAAATACAAACATTTAAATGCAGATGCCTACCACAATTATCCTCATCTGTTATGTCCTCGCAATCAGTTTTGCCATCGCATATCAGAATATTTAATGACCCCTAGGAGAAAACATATAACCAAGAAGTGAATGAGGGTTCATCTAAGCAAAATTGTTTTCATTCAATACTTCTTTCACAACCACATAGGACGTTTGAGTCTCATATGAAATTTTACTTTCCTTAACTGTCTTAATACTGTCTTAAATTTCAATGAGTGGTAAACAATTTTAGCAAAACTATGTTTCCTTCAAAACATATATTGCTACAAATAATTAAAAAAATATCTGCCAAAACTGACCTTTAAAAAGTCGCGGCAAGTGCAGCCATCCTCATCTGTGCCGTCTTCACAATCCACAATGCGATCACAGCGGTGGGACAAGTCAACTATTTGCGGCATTCTTGAATCAGAAAAATATTTTTTTGTACAAAAGTAAGTATTCTATGTGACACTAATCAAGTATAGCAAGATTTATATATATGTACATCATACAAACTTAATTTTGAATTAAGGAAAATGTATTGTATGAATTAACATTGGAAACACTGAACAACTGCAGAGTTTTTAAATTTTAATAGATAAACTGCAGATTTTAACTTAGCATTCAATCAGAATTTTTTTAAATTCTCAAAATTAATTCAATTTTTTAATTTGCTAAAATTTTACTCAGATGTGTCAACAACCACAATTAACAACCACTGTGGCTCAGTAATGATTGCATCTATGAGTTCGAGTCTCATATGAAAAAAATTGTGTTTGGTTATATCCTAAATTGGAACCACATGTCCCACAATATTTCCCCCATGTAGTCACAAATCTCTGTTCACTTACTTTTGGCACACAAACTTCCCTGGAATATGAATCGCCGTTTTACTAGTCGGTTTAGTGGTTTCATTCGCCGCAGTTGTTGTAGCCGCAGTTGTTGCATCTATGGGCGAAGACTTTTTTGTTGTTGGCTTCGGTTCGTTTGTGGACTCCAAAGTGATTTCTTGCTTATTTATTTTAGTGGTTACTTCAGTTATTTGATTTGTTGTACTCCAGCCACCATCTGTGGTGCTGGTTGCCTGTTTCAGCACTTTCACTGCCAGTTCTTGCACCTTTTTCCACTCTTCGATTGACGACGGAATGGCGGTGCTCGACAATTCGGTGGTTGTTATTAAATGCGTTGGCGGTACCAGCGTTGTTGTAATTAGATTAGCCACATCAAGAGGCTTCGGTGTTTCGATTGGCAGCTCAGGCGGTATCGCTGCTGTCGTAGTGGCTGCGACTGTAGTCGTTTCAATTTCCGTTTCCGCTTTACTGGTGGAGATTATTGTTGTCTCCGTGGTGGTTTTCGCACCTTCTGTGATGGCAGTGGAGAGCGTTTCGCTGTCCGTGCCGTCAGTTGTTGGCGCTTCCGTCACATCCACCGCAATGGTGCTTGTGCTCAATTTCGTTGTGCTGTCTTCAGGTGTTTCACTTTCAATTTCCTGCGTTTCCAGCTCATCATTGCGCAACAAGCCTTCCAATGTGTGCGGCGGCGACGGCGTCACCTCATGCTCCGGATAGTAGTCACTCTCAGTGGTGGTGGTCACATTCTTGCTGGCGCCCACCATATCTGGTATGAAATTGTAAATGCAGCCCACTTCATCCTCGCCGCCCAGACAGTCGACAATGCGATCACAGCGTTTTCGTTGCGGTATGCACCGCTTGCCACCCCACACGCACACATAGCCAGGACACAGCTGCTTCGGCTGCTTTGACGGCAGCACGTTCAGCTGCGTTGCCATAGTTATCCAGTCACGGTACAGTGCCACGCGCGTGTAAGCTCCAAACTCGCCTGGCCTGGCGCACCCGTTGCCATGACTAACCACCCCGGCCAGATACCACTCGTCCGCATTGGCGACACTTTGACAAAACAGCGGTCCACCCGAGTCGCCCTGGCAAGCATCACGTCCACCGCCCACATCGCCCGCGCAAATGTCCTCCGCCTCCTTATCCTCCTTCTCGGTGCACTCCTTGCGTATGGGCACCACCACCTCGCGCAGCTGGTCACCTGAAACGGAACAACATTATAGTTGTCAGCCACTGAAGCCGCTCACAGCTGCTACCTACTTCCGGGCCCCTTCTCTCTGACCGCACCCCAGCCCACCACGGTGCACAGTGTATTCGCCTCGGGTCCCCATATCCAGTCATCGCCGGCCGTGGTGCGTCCCACATCGGGCAGGCAAATCGGCTTGACCCAACGGTTGAAGCTCAGCGGTTCGGCCAGTCGCAGCAGCGACAAATCGTTGCGCATACTGCGTCGCTCGTACGCCTGGTGCACCACAATGTGGGAGACGGTCTGTATTTGCGTGGAGCTGGCGTAGCTGGAGCGACGCAGCAGACCGGCGCGTATTTCGTAGTGGTACTTGGGATAATTGATGACACAGTGAGCGGCGCTGATAATCTAGAAGCAAATTCGTTGGTTGAAAATATATTTAAATATATTTGAAACAACCTGGACTTGGTCCATCCTTCTGTCTGTACGCTTACCCAACTTTCCGAGTAAATTGTGCCGCCGCAATGAAATTTGCCATCTCTGTACAGTGCCACCACAAACGGCCACCGCTGCGGCGCACTGTAACTGCCGCCCACAATGCGTTCATCCATATCCGAAGAACGTTCTTGAAGTTTCTTTGATAGATTGGCCAGCTCCTTCGAACGTCTGCGACGCATCACCAACGACTGCTGCTTCCTGATCAGGCCGCACTCTGTCGGCGCGCATTTGACGTAGGCCGCCTGGTCCACGAGCGCATCGTCGGCGTCACGCTTCTGACACGATTGCGGAAAGTGAGCCTGTCCCACCAGCGTGGGCTCAATAAACGGTCCCGGCAGCGATATGGCACGAATGGTAACATTTGGCATCCCAGCATCCGTGCTGCCGACCTCATTGTGACACGCTTCCCTGGCCCACTTGTCGCCATTGTTGCACACGGGGTACCACTCGCCGCGATAGTTGCGATACAGGAAACCTTCCGTCGCCGATGCCGAATGGGACTGAAAATGAATGTGCTTGAAGATATTCTTCGATATGCCACGCTTCCACACTCACCATGTGATGCGCCACATTGCTCACAATGATGCTGCACTCCTGCTCATCCCGTCCGTTCAGGCAGTTCATAACACCGTCGCACTTCTCGCCGGCACTGTAGCACATCGATACCGTCGACTTGTTGAAGCGCTCGTACGCCTCGGGACTATCGTAGCACGAAAACATAAAGTCACCACAGCCGAAGCAGCCAATCTCATCCTCTTTCATGGGACAGTCGGCGTAGCCATCGCAAATGCGCGAGGCTAGCAGACGATCGATGCATCGGCATGCAGCCTCATCGCTGCCATCGGCGCAATCCACCCGACCATCGCACCAGGCGCTCTCGTTGATGCACTCGTGGCCGCCATAGCAGCCCACCTGGCCGGGCAGTGCGCACTTGAAGTGATCCTCGTGGCCCAAATGGTCCGGCAGCTCGGCGAACGAGGCGTATATGATGTCGCTGGACGAGTTCTGGCCACCGGAGCGCAGTTTGAAGTTGGCATTAGAGTTGAAGCCAGCAGCGTCAGCGCTGCCACTACCAGATTGATGCTGACTGCCGGCGCCATGGTTCTGCATGTAGGTGCAAAAGAATTGCTGCTTCTGTGGCTTTTGCGACGAGGCGTTCTTCGGGAATATGTTTGGCACGTTTGCTTGACTGCAAAAAACCAGAAATCGTATTCAGCTCCATGGAAATAAGTTTAACTTACCCTCCACCGGTGCCGCCGCTGGTTTGCCCAAAGACATTGCCCGTGGGTCCGAAACTCTGCGGCACGTAGAACACGCCACCGGGCGCAGCCATACCGCCCATCGAAGCCATGCCGCCCGCACCGTAGATGCCGTAACCACCTCCGCCTCCAGGCATACCGAAGTAGGTGGGCGTCCACATGGCGCTCGGATTGCCCATACGGAAACTGGCCGGAGTGATGTAGAAACAGATGGGTATGCTGGGCATGCCGAAGGTCGGATTGAACATGAACTGCGCGGACGCCTTCATGGTTTCGCCCGTCACTGGAAAGCCGGCCACGGGGCCACGACTGGTGAACTGCACGCCTGGCGCGTGCGTGAAGCCATCCGCGTCGGTTTCACCCACCGAGCCGGCCTTGTTGCGTAGCCGCTTCGCCATGTGTTCGCACAGTGTCAGGAATTGAGAATCTAAATAAACAAGTTATACGCTTTCAATCGACCCAAAGCACCTCCAACTTACCGTCAAGATTATTCATGTTCGCCGGATTTAGTTTGGGCCCGAATTTGTCTATGCTTTTCATATCCATTTCGCCAAAAGTGTCGATGAGCTCATTCTGAGGACGCTGGCTCTCTTTGAACTTCATCCCATCCCACGCCTTGGCATCGTAGGGGCTGACAGTGGTGGGCGCGGCTGTAGTTGGCTTTTTCTCCCTAACGATGGGCTTCAGTCCCTCGTGCCGCTCAAAGCTGTCCAGCATATTTTCCAAACTGCTCGGATAGTCAAGTAAGTGTGCTGACTCCTGCTTGACGGCCGACGATGTGTTTTCCATTGCCACAGTGGTTGTGACATCCTCACTGCAAACATCTGAGCGCGTAGCATTTGGTTTGGCCGTTGTGGTGCCGCAGCTATACGAGACCGTAACATCTGAGCTGTTCGCCAACGTGACAGTCTTGTGCAACTCCAAAGCTGGCGACCTTGTGGAGACTTCCTCGCTAGACGCATAGCCGTCAAGGATCCAACTAATTTTAACATGCTTCGGTCTGGTGGGAAATGCGCTTGTCGCTTCTGTCGTCCTGTCACTTTCGGCGGAGTTATCGAATTTCATCTTACGCAGCACGTCCTCGTCTTCCTCGGCGCCTGTTGTGAGCTGCAGCTGCTCCGTAACATTGTGTCTTGTGGACTCTGTGACCACAGTGGCAGCAACCGTCGAACTGGTTGTGGCAGCTGCTCCAGTGCTGGCAGCAGCCTCATCGTTACCGTCTATGATCCAGCTTATTTTATCTGGAATCGCTGTTGTGGCATCTGTCTTTGCTGTTGTTGTCAACTCCCAACTGTCATTGCCGTCCACTATCCAACTGATTTTATCTGCGCCCGTTGCTGCTGGCGCATCCGTTGTTGCATTCGCCGATTCTATAGCTGCAGTAGTTGCTATTGTTGTAATATTTGTAGCCAAATTCAAAGACGACAACGTTGTTGATTCCGCCGTTGTTGTTCGATTGGCTGCAGCAGTGGTGGCTGCCTCCTCACTCTCCGCACTGGACTCCAAGAAGTCATCGTTGCCGTCAATGATCCAACTAATTTTAACTGGTTTCAACTTTGTTACTTTTTCGGGCTTCGTAGTTGTCTGCGTTGTGGGCCCAAGCATTGCCTCCGTTGTACTGATGTATTCCGTTGGCTTTGATGATATTAATGTGACCGTCGTCGCTCCCTTGCCCGCCGCCTCCTTCGATTCATGCGAGGCGGAGCTCAAGCTTTGCTGCAAAATCAGTTCGCTGTCCTTGAACAGCTCCTTCATTCGCTCCATTTTCTCGCTGATCTCCTTGGCAATGTTGTACATCTTAACGAACGCCACCATGCAGTCGTCGCCGTTCAGCGACTCTTTCTTGCAGCGCACGTAATCCTGCTCCAGCTTGTTGAGCGCAATCTGCGCGCGCTTGCTGCGCACTTTAGCGTAGAGTTCTCGGAAATCGGGCGCACTCTGCTGCAGCTGCAGCGGATCGAGCAGTTCGGGCAGCGCTCTGGCCGCGCGATGGTGCGCATACTTCAGCCGCAGGTGCTGCACCTGTACGCTCTGTCCATCTTCGTAGGTGGCAGTGTGAGCGTCGGGTGTCGTCTCCTGGCCCGTGTCCACCATCAGTTCGATATTGGACGCGCGTTGCGGCCCACTGTGTAGCTGTTGCCGATGCTGATGTTTCACATTCAACGCAACGATTTGTCGCAATTTACCTGCATTCGAAAAATTATGAAATGAAAGAATGTTGCGTTTGTTAATGTTGAGCTAAATAGAAAAAAAAAGATGGAGCTTGACTTTGTGCACTGCAGTCTTTGGGGTTTGGACAGTATTTGGGTCTATAACTTCGTCCACAGTCAACTTTGTTTATCTACAGTATTTACGTAGTAAACATACCCATTCGTTCCAGCACGATGCCGTGATAAATTATGATCATTGTTAGGAGTAACAGGACTAGGCCCGACACTGCCAGCACTCTGGTTACCGTTGATTTGGTACATTTTCTATGTGTTCGACTGCGAAAGCTCTCCAATTCTGTAAACAGGAATAAGCAATTTATACATAACAATTTGAAATGGTTTTTCGAAGAAGACAAATCTAGATAAATTTGAGAGCATATTGAATTCCTTTAGGCTTTAAAATATATAAATGTTTGCCGCAAAACTCAGCCACAGAACTGGTGTGATACATGGTGAGTTCGGGGTTTTGGTTTTAACACAATTACTACTCAAATAATAAACTCTTTATTGCCTCAAATGCATAGGTTGACCTCAAGACGGATTCATATAAATATATGGAAATTTCTTCAAATTGAACTTCGATACAATTTTTTTAACTACGTTGAAAGTGTTTTCACTACTATTTAATAGAAATTTTAGTCCTAGATGTTTCCTGCTAAAAAATTGCCATAAAAACAAATATTATAAAAAATTTGTACTAAAAAAACAAGAAAATAATTAAAACATTTAAAAGATAAAGACTCCATGTATTTAGATTTTATCAACCCTGAAAATATATCATAGAAAAGAAGACTCTAGTCTTCTGTAAGATATTCTAAAAAGTTACTGAACAAACTGAGAGTAAAAAGACCTCATAGAGATTTGATAAAACTACCAAATTTATCATGCAGAACCAACTATAAAGACACTAGTCTTCTGTAAGATATTCTTAAAATGTGTGCTTCAAGTTACTGAACAAACTAAGAAAACGCAAACTGTATTAAATTGCTCTGGGTTACTGAACACAGGAGTATGATTGCAGTAATAGGATATTGATGAAATGCCAAGCGGGAACTGCTAATAGGGCTAGGCAGATGTGTTTAGGCACAAGTCTCGTCTAACGAGAAAAGAACTCGAAAGATTAGACCAATAACTCAGCACTTATGTTAGGTTAGGTTAGGTTAAAGTGGCTGCCTAGACACGTTACTTGCCGAAAGACATACTTAGGCCTCGGAAAGTGTCCATTGTGATACCACAAGGAGGAAGTGATCTGACTAACTGCAAGTTAAGTGCTTATTCAAGCCATTTAGTTTTGTGGATAAAACCAAGCAAGTCCCTAATGTTGACTGATCTAAGGTCATCCAGGTTGTCGAAGAAAGTAGAGCCCAACGCTTTTCACCTTCGTAAAGAGAGAGCCGGGCAGTGACAGAGAAGGTGACTAATGGATTCCTCCTCCTCCTCATTTTGACAGCTTCGACAAAAGTCCTGACTGTCAAGACCAAATATCAATGTCCCGTAAGAATCGAGACAATCGTACTGATGTGTTGTCTGCTAAACAAGACGAGAGTTCTCAGCACTTAGATATCCACAAAAAATCTGAAGAGAGTCCAGTCAAAATGGTAATAAAATTACAAAAAAAAAATGGTAATGGTAATAAGTTAATAATAATAATAATTGACTGGCACGACAGCCTGATATCGCGACTAAAGCCTGGCTACCCGCAACCATCCATGTTGTGAAGGTTACAAGGTTGGAAGGGACCTACAGTTTTTTGCCGATTCCGAACGGCGAGTTAGGAGCTTTTTCATAGGCAATTTTACTCTCAGAGGTTTGCCATTTCCTGCTGAGAGGACAGCCGCCGAAACAAAAATTGTTGTTTTTTTTTTTGCTGTTAGCAGCAACGGAGTATTGAACCGGGGTTCGAGCGCCGCATTTGACTCGCTGCTCATAAGCCAACTGAGCTACGACGGCTGCTTGTAATAAATTAATAAAATTTAATTGTGACTAAGCACAAGTTTCCTCAATGAACGTTGAAACCTGAGAAAACATATTATACACTTTACAGAAGTCACAACTAAACATTTTACAATATTGACTTTTATCCATATCAATTCGCAGTGCATCTCTCTAACTAACTCAAAAATTTCGCTCTTATCACTGTCTTCTTTAACTGAAAGGAGGAGAGGATCTGTACAAATGTGTCTCACTGTAAACGACATCTCCCGAAACAATATCCAAAACAAGGACATCAGCTACTAAGTTCTTATCGGAATCTCCTAAAACAATTAAATTGTATTAAAAAATAACTCAACATTTTCTTCTTTTCTTTTTTGTATTAAGTTCGATTGATAATGGCGGCCAATCCGATGTTGAATGTTTCACGCTGGACAACAGACTTCAAGAAAGTGAAGCTTAGGCCCTTCCCCCTGCAAACAAGTGGCAGCGGAGCAATTCTTCATTCACCAACTGCATTGGATTCTGTAGAGAATTTTTCAAACTCTTCAAACCTTTTGGTTTTCTTTCTACAAAATATTTGAAAAATTATCGAAGCTTTTAAGATGAACACTTCAACACTTTGTGCACTTTATAATTGCATTTTATTTATTTATTTCATTTTCATTTATATTTTTTATAAATCGTATTGTTTTCAACTATATTTCATATACATATACATATATATTTTTTTATTTTAATTGAATTTATTTATTTATTTCTTTTTTATTTATATTTATTTATACATCGTATTTTTTAACTTTATTCCATTTATATATTTTTTTAAGGTTTTCCATTTATGTGTATTTTTATTGTCAGCACAATGCACACCAGTATTCACAATAAAAAATTGTATGCAACTTTGTTGCTGATATCACAATTTCGCAACCGAAAAACTTAATTAATTTGCACTAAACCCCACAATTGTATTAAGTTGAATTGCAACTTTTAGTAATATTGTTTGCACTTCGCTGCAGTGCCGCAGTTACGTACCGTCGGACACCAATTTCGCTTTCGTCACCATTTTGCCACACGTCGCAATTACCACACAACCGACTGCAGATAACAACTTGCAGCCTGAGTGGCGCGTGTCCTTTCACTGTAGTTCTTTCTTTGAGAAATGTTTGAATGAAAACAACAAACTCCGAACTCCACTCGACTCGACGCAGGTGCAAATATTGCTGAAAGCTGCAGCGTTAACGCGACCGCCACACGTTTCGTTACTCGTTTGCGCATGCAAAACTTTCCAGCAAGGATCAAATTTCGTCTTCCGCGAATTGCTTTCATTCACAACACTGACACATTCTACAAATACAGCATCGGCGGCTTTTACAGCCAATATAATCCACAGTTGAAGTGCGGCTAATCCAAAGTTGACACGTAATCCGAGCGTTTAGTCCATTGCACGGCGACTGCTGCTGTTGGCGATCGATCACTTCCGTTGGCGTTACGCGACGCGACTGAAGGCGACAACGCTCGCCGCGGCTGCTTTTCAAGCATTCCGAATGTGGAGCGCCGCCGGTGGCCAAAAGGGAATTGACCCAAATTTTGCTGTTCGATTTGTGCTGTGCCGGCGCAATTCGCCCACAGTTTTCAATTAATGAATATGCTTTCGCTTCTTAATGCACTTTTTCAATTTTTTTTCCTAAGCGATTTTTTGTCATAGTTGGCAATAAAAACACGACGACGACAAATTCGACAAATCGAACCAAAGAACATATCACTTTTAGCGTGTACGCGCTCGAGTTTCGTTGCGAAAAAAAACTACATTGAAAAATTGTTGAAAGAATTATTAACAAAATGCACAATAACAATCAAAAACAATTTAAATGTTGTCAGAGTGCAATGGCAAACATGTAAAATTTATAATTGAAAAGTTGAAGCGGGCGCAAAGTGAATGAGTAAAAAGATTTCGTCACAGTCCGCAATTAGGGGCTTGAATGCGTTACGCGATGACTGCAGATTGTGCTTACCGGATGATTGGCGAACTAGGCGAAAGATCAAAGTGCGTTCTTAAAGTGCAACTTGTGCCGGTACTGGCTTTCCTTATAGTCAAACAAGCTTCCTTAATTTATATTCAACTCTTTTATTTCAATTGCAATTCATTTTGTACTTTGTTCATAACATTTTCACATTTTACATTGCTATATATTCAAAGAAAAACAAAAGAAAAGTTTAAAGAAGAGTGCAAAAACCTGCGTAGTCGCATTTCAATGCAAATCGAAGTTTTTCGGTTACTTCAAAGCCGCAAAACTCGCTTTGTTCTAAAATTAATGCCAATACAAGATCCTAATTGTAACAGTTGTATGGATATATACAGTGAGTATGAGGTAATGTATTGCTAATTCAATGATTAGTGTAGCACTTTAGCAAGGGCAGTTGGCAATTTAACAACTTAAGTCTTAAAGAATTCAAGTCCAATGTGAAAAGCAAAAAAATAGATTAACAAGCTATACCATCGTTAAATATATATACACTTGTACAGGTCAATATAAAAAATATACGTTTCAGCTGGAAGTAGGAGGCTGGTTTCACACGGAGATTGGTGATTTGTGTCGCTTTTTCTCGTCGTACAATTGCTGTATTAGGTCACGGAACAGCATCGGGTTGATGTTCACGCTCACCTTGAAGAGCAGAAACCAATCGCCGAAACTGATGTTCTCGAGCGCACGCTGCACTTGCGTGCTCGGCATTGGACGCACCTGTGTGCTAATCATCTTCAAGCGAAAGTTCGCGCTGAACAGCAAAAAGATGCGATATAGCAAATTCAGTCCGGCCAGCACTGCCATTATGATGAACCAGCACCACAAAAAAGCAAATATCTTTTCGTTAAGAATGTTGAGCGGCAGTATGCAGAGCACGTCCCGCTTGCTCTGGTCGCCGCTGGCGCCATACACGTAGTAGTCGCATTTGGCAATCTTGGGAAAGACGCGCGAAGTCTTTTGATTCCATAGATCCCAGTCGTAGGCGGGTATGGCGGCCAGGGCGCTCACATACTTGGACCAGTAGTCGTTGAGAAAGACATCGAGCATGAATATGTTGACGACCTGTGGGCGTGATGGAAGATTTTGAAAATGCATTTCAAACAGTGTATGAGGTTGTGGCGCTTACGCTGATTATGAAATTCATCACTTCACAGAGTAGACATTTGGCCATGTAGCAGAAGTGGATATCCTTGTAGTCGGTGGAGAAGTATTTGACCAGTAATTTGCGGCGTGCAAGATAAGTGTTTTCGGGTACAAGAGCGTCGCCTGGAAGTGCATTAGTAGACATTTAGTAAAATCACATGTGGCTATTAGTTGCATAAATTCGTTCAACTGTGACCTAACACCAGATCATTGGAAAGAACCTAACCTAAAAAGTGTTTGGAAATCTTTCACTTTTGTTGCAATTACAGTTAAAAACCATTGAAATAACTACTTATCTGGGCGTTTACAACCCGGTTTTGCATACTGCGAAATCAATTTTGACACCCCCCAGGCACCGGCGCCTTGCGTGACTGCCTTCACTTCACTCACCTACTTCGGAGCACAGTTGCTTCAGTCGCTCCCCCTCCCACACTTTCCAAAGAAACGACGGAAAGTAGAAGACCACCGACTGCATCAACAATAGCATTATGACCCATTGATAGTAACGTAAATAGACGCGCTCCGTCACGCCTGGCACTTCGCCAGCCACACCCTCCGCTATAAAGAACGACTCTTCACGCTGTCGGCCGGTATGTCCACGCGGCAGGCCCATCAGTAGCTCTCCACGCTCATCGTAGAAATTCAGAATGTATGTGCCCATTGTCCAGCAGAAGGAGTTCACGAACTCGGCATTCTTGTCATCGCTGATGCACTGTATCGGCTCGCCGAAGTACTGCTTGGCGGACAGCAGGAAGGAGCACGTGAGCAGTATGACCACCGTGCACTTGGAGTGCAGCGTGAAGACCACGTCGTAGATGCGCACCGACTTGAACTGTAGGTATTTGGAGAGCGGCTTTACTGCCGCGTACATTGTCAGCGTTTGTGGAATGAAGAGTTCCAAAAGTACTGATATGATATCGCAAATTTTGTGGCGGTTTCAATCTGAGACGCGCATAAGGAAGTCTGAAACTTGCGTTTTCTACTTAATTCGTAAGGAATTACGCAAACGTGCCCGAAACGCGCGGAAACTTCAACCAGTTTTTCGCAGAAATTTAATATCGTTATAACGGTAACGAGATTTTGCAAAACTTCAAACACACATACAACACCTATTACAATTTACAGAAAGTGCTGCCAGATGGGAGAACCTGTATTTGCAATGACCTCCGTATTCCAGTATAACACATTTCAAAAATTAAAAAAAATATTCGTATCAAACATCGATCCACATAGTGTAGTTTCTCGAAGGTAATTATTAGTGTCAGAACAGAATAAAATCCATGATACCAGTGAACGTAATGTTGAGAATTCAGTGTAAACAGAAAACTTTGAACCAAAAATAAAAAATTATGCTTATTATAAAATTATCTATTTAATGCGTTCCCATAGAAAATTTACATTCAAGTAGTAATAGGTGAGAATTAGGAATCGGAATTATTTGCAAGTGCATATTTTTTTGGAGCTTCCGATTTGAACGGGACCAATAGAGAAACTATTTTTATTGAAACATATTAAGAATGAGCTAACACATGCACTTTTGCATATTTGTTGCATTTTTTGCATAGTTTTTGCATATAAATCCGACACCTAGTGAGAATGTTTCATATGAATAAGCAAAGCATCAGAAAACTGTTTCGTATTTGCAACCAAAGACATTCGGTAGCAAACGCTTTTTATAAACAACTGAGTCACCCTGTACAGTAATAGATTTTCCAAACATCCACAGAATAAGTTATGGTTGCATCTACAACTGGCCTGTTTATATTTTTATGTTCGTGAAAGTTTTATATTATATTTTGCAACAAAAGGAAATATAACAAAATATTTTCCAGTTCAACATTTATACAAATTGTTTATGCTCAAGTTTTAAAAGCAAAGCCGTATGCAACGAACAGCCCAAATCAGCTGCTCGGTTGCTACTATTTTCGGTGTTGTCTATGTTGAAAAAGCGACTCGCAGCATGTGCTCGGTACACCCTCAACACTTTTGAGAACAATGTCAGTTGTGCTCTCAGCACGTGAAATTTCAAAAATAAATAGAAAAATTTTGTTGAACTGCAAATTATTTTATTTTTATGTTTGACTGCGTGCAACATTATTGCAATGAAAACATTTTCAACAAAACAGCAAGAACGCAAAGAGAAGAAGAAAAAGAAGTTGCTGGCGCTAGCGAATCTGGTGCAGATGAACGACAACGATAAAAGGGAGGCGGCCACAGCCTCTGATTCCAGCTCAAGTGTGGCCGCAGCAGAACCTGCTGCGGCTTCTACAGTTGCTGCACTAACTGCCGATGCAGAAGACGAGGATGGTTTCGTTAAGGTAATTGGCTGAAAAAGCAATAATAATAGATACCTCAGCAATTGTCAATCTTGCAGGTAACACACAAGAAGAAGTCGCCGAAGGGAAAATCGCTGTCCGCTAACAACTCTGCCCACATCATAAATATGGCTTCCGAAACCGCTGTCGCTGCTAACACCAGCACCACCACTGCTGAAGATGAGCCTCAGACAAAACGCGCCAAACTGGCAAAAGCTGACAGCGACGACGGACAGGTGAGCGACGGGTCTGGTGTCTCGTCCTTCGCACCGAGCGAAGATATGCAACAGTTGAAGCTGCAGCTCACCGAGGAACAATACAAAGACCTACGCCGCCAGCTGCGGCAGCGTAAGCGCGAGTTGGAGAACGTGCCGGCGGTGCGTTTGCGTGAATTTGGTCAACGTGCTATGCTGCAGACACCGCAGGACCAGCGCACGCCCATCTTCCTGACTGACATCCAGCACCTGCTAATGGCGGCGCTAATTGGCAAGAAATCGCCGTGCGCGCCCGATCGATGGTGCTTTTTGGAGAAACCTCTGCGGCTGTCGCACAGCGTGGTGCTGATTCTGGAGGGTCTCTCCCTGTACCACTACCTGTCGCACGAGAGCAAATTCGCGCAGACTAATCAAATATTTGAAACGCGCCTGGAGATGGTGTTGCCGCCCTGCAAGGATGGCAACATCATGGAGGAGATAGCGCAGGTGCCGCTTACGAATGTGCAGGCACAGCAGCTAATTGAACAACATGGGTCGCTGGAGTCAGCCGTGGAAATGACCAAGGATCCCACACTGCTGGTCAAAGCAATCTTTCCCATGAAAATTAACGATTCTGAGAGCTCGCAAGGCGATCTGCCGCACGGTGATAAGTTTCCCCGCACCAAGCTGCTGCTATCCGCGCTGCAAATGGTGGACGAGGGCTACCCAATGCCGCTACGCGGAGAGCTAAGCGAGCGCTTCAAGGACTACGTGCTTACGAAGGAGAAGTACGCGCCGGTCAGCAATCACAGCCCCCTGTTCGGCGTTGATTGCGAGATGTGCCGCACCATTGTCGGGTACAACGAGCTCACTCGCATCTCCATAGTGAACGAACAGCTGGAGACAGTTTACGAGACGCTGGTGATGCCAACCAATAAGATCATCGACTACCTGACGCCCTACTCGGGCATTACGCCAGAAATCATGAAGACCGTGACGAAGAGCATCAGGGAAGTGCAGCGCGAGGTGCAAGCTCTGCTGCCCGCCGACGCGATTCTGGTGGGTCAATCGTTGAACTTCGATTTGAACGCCATGAGAATGATGCATCCATATGTGATCGACACTAGCGTTTGCTTCAATCTGAGCGGACTGCGCAGACGAAAATCGAAGCTACAGACGTTGGCAATGACATTTCTAAAAGAAGCTATTCAGGAAAACGCGGATGGTGGGTGTCACTCTTAACATGTTATATTCGCTTTTTGCATTACATTTATATTCAAAAATAAAAAAATTGTAGGTCACGACTCTGTGGAGGACTCTTTGGCCAGTTTAAAGCTGGTTAAAATGAAATTAGCCAACAGTTTAGAGTACGGCGACGAGATTCTCATACAAAAGAAGCGTCTACACGACATTATTCGCATGGCCAGCGGCGACAACATCAAAAACAATTTGTTCGCGCACGCCTCACAACGCGACAAGCGCACTGCCATTGTCACCGCTGGCTCGCTACAGGAGTCAATCAAAACGATCATAGAAAAGGCCGAGCAGAGCGCTGCGCAGGACACGCTGAAGGCGGTCTCGGTGTACGAGTTGGATTCGAATAAACGAGCCATCAACAAGGCACGCGAAATTGCGCTAGAACACTCGCTGACCATTACGAACTTGCGTCTGGGTTGCGAGGATCTGAAGCTTGACACGGCCGAGCAGACTGTGGAGAAGCTGGACAAGTGGATTGGAAAGCTGTGGAAAACGGTGGCGCATAATGGCATGTTCCTGGTGCTGATGGGCGGCTCCAGTGAGTGCCCCAGCGGTGTGGCGAAGATTGCCATCAAAAAGCAAACGGCTGGCGTTGCGGCCACGACGCCCATTACGCTGTAGTTAACAACTGGCATATTGAATTGGGGAAATGAATTTGTGGAAAATTGAAATAAATTTACAAATGATATCTATATGTATAAAAAAACTTGAATATATTTTCGAAAAAATATCTGTTTTATTCTAGGCGTATTAAATTATTACTGCTTACATTATTTGATTTGATTTGATTTAAATATTGATTCATTTGAGGTAATCTATGGCGTTTACTATATTTGATAATAAGGCATTTTCTTAAGTTTATTTTTAGTTAAGGCTTTATTTCAATTTTTTAAATTTTAACTTTCACTTATTCATTTCAACTGGTTTGAATTTTTTGCATTTTAGTTGGTTTTTTACTGCATTAGATATAATTATTTAATTGTTTGCGCTTGATTATATATGAATTATGTATACTCGTATTTAATACCATATTTGCTTTTCGTTTTATATAATTTATTTGTGTTTAATTTGTATGAAACATGTTTACAATCGCTTTTTGCATTACATTTATACTAAAAAATATGAAAATAATTTTATATTTTTAATACATTTTATTATGTTTATACAGTCGTGTCTGGGTATAGTGAACACCCAAATTTTGACATCGACCCTCTGAATATGGAGTTATTATCGTTAAATATCGAGTTTTTGAACAAAAATGTTAACCTTGATATAGTGAACAACCCACTAAGACTTGAGGAAAGAACCAGGAACTCAGAACACTGGTCAAATGCCACAGGTCTTAGGCAATCGAAAATCTTCATTAAAGGTTATAACTCCAGATGAAGTGAAGAATGCCTCAGACTGGGAAAAACCCAGCTTAGACTGGTCACCGGGCTGTTAACCGGGCACTGCAGGGTGAGGAAACATATGCAAACAATCGGAATAGAACAGGTAAGCGTCTGCAGACTCTGTGGAACAGCGGAGGAAGCCCCTGAGCACGTCATACTGTACTGCGATGCGGTATGCCGTAGTAGGAGACTGCACCTGGGCCAGTACTGGCTTGCAGAAGAAAACGTCAAACACCTTCTCCCACGTAAGTTACTAAGCTTTATTAGGTCGGTGGGACTGGGGGACGTTCTCTAAAGTTGTAGGGGGCACAATAGATCAACTTTGGTCTCAGTGCACATTCCCCCCTTCAAATCTAATCTAGTGAACAACCGCAATACTGTGAACAGGCCTTGCAATAATTAGTTCACTATATCCAGACACCACTGTATATAAATAAAGATATACAATGTTAAATCAATATACAGAATGAAACTCTTAGTGCTATTTTGAAAAAACTTTAAGCTAAGCTTTATAATGTGTCAAAAAATACAAAATAAATCATGTAGTTATTTTCTTATTCCTCAATATTTAATACAGTCGTGTCTGGGTATAGTGAACCCCCTATATAGTGAACACGTCAATACAGTGAACAGGCCTTGCAATAATTAGTTCACTATATCCAGACACCATTGTATACATACTAATTTTTTTATGCATTTTATTTTTTTCCATATTATTTTGAGTAAGCCGCACCTATTATTGTATTTATTGTGATTCATTTTAATTTTCTTTATTTCAATTTTAATTTTTACTTAAATTTTCCTGAGCATTTTTGAGTTTTTACTTTTTCAAATGTTATATTTTTACGGATTGAAACTCCTAGTGCTATTTTGCAAAAATTAAGTTTTATAATGTGTCAAAAAATACAAAATAAATCACGAGTTATTTTGTTATTCCTGAATAACTCATTTACTAATTTTTTTTATTTTAAGTTACCTGCACCAATTAGTGTTTTTATTGTGATTTATTTTAATTTTTTTTATTTCAATTTTATTATTTACTTTTATTTTCTTGTTTTTACTTTTTCAAATATTATATTTTTACATTAAGTTTTTGCCGAATTAGTGAATACTCACATTTGTAAGCCAAACAAAAAAGAGGCCACAAATGCACTCAAGGAATTTAAATTGAAGTCGAAAAATAATTTTCTAGATATCTGCCAATAAACACAAGATTTCATTATAAACATCAGTAAAAATAAATTGCATTCCGTTGGCGCATTCCGTCCAATTATGCCATTCGCATTTGTTATCACCTCGTTTTGTTTACACATACAGCATCTGCATCACCCATTCACCATTCCCCGCTATTCCTGAGTCTCTCAGTGTGCCTTGTGATGTTAACACAGTTCCCTACTTTCTTTGCCATCTTTACTTCACCATCGAGCATCGAGTTTCGTGCTGGTCGCTCGTCACACCAACGTCGCCCTGCTCGTTTCCAACCTCACGCACACATTTCGTGTTGTTCACCCGAGCAACCACCGTGCGCAAGGCGCCCACATAACGGCACAGAGTGCGAACTTTTCCTATCCCAAGCGTTGGCAACATGCTGCATGCTCAGCGCGCTCTGTGTTGGTAATGGCGTTTTCCCTCGCTTTTGGTTCGGGGGCAATTTGTTCGTGCGCATTGTTGCTCGGTGGTCGATTGATAACGAAATCAGAATGTAAACAATTCAGACGCAGAGAGACGGATTGGCAATGAGAAGTGGAGTGGCCGAGTGGAGCTTACAGGCGAATGAAGAGAATTGAGCAATGTTGGAGCTTTTGCTCAGCTGTTGGCGTATGACGCGCAAAAACTGTTGAGCGTTGGAAATTTGAATTTGGTGTCAACAGTAAAAGGCTTAATCGCATCAAATAAAAATGAATGCAACAGAATAAAAAAATTTTTTTTTAAATGTTGAATGGGTTTCGGGAGACGGCAGTGACATCGGCAAATTACCTCATTACCGCATTACCTCAATTATTGAAAATATTAGCTTAGTGCAAGTCATTAATGCACTGACAAGGAAAAGAAACTCAGTTGAAAGAAGAAACTCGATTGAGTCCAATTACAAGGATCGTCTACAAGAATTCTGGTAAACAAGCCTGCTCCATCCCTGCTTCTCTGCCCGCAAGTGTCTCAATTTAATTTGCCATAAATATAAACAGAGTTCAGAGTTCAGCGAGAACGAAACACCAACAAACGTCACACTCGCGAAAACATTGTGCAGTCGCTTGTACAGGACCTACAATGCATCACTCCCACTGCCGTGAAAGCTCGCTACAGTGCGCATGCGCCGACCATATCAGCCAACTTGACAGCAGGCGGCAGCACAGGAAAAACGCTTTCAAGTGTTTTTGTGTGTCGTGTGACGCTTTTGCCGTTTTTCCGACTTTTCCCCAAGCAGCAAACGTAAACTCAAACAACAAAAACAACAATAATAACCAAAAAAACAAAAACAACAAATTTCAGTTTTCCGATTGAGCAACTTTCAAAATCAGCCACACAGCCACAGCAGCAGCAACGGAAAAATTCTTGTATACGCTTTTCAAACGTCGCACCGTACGCCAACGAACGCGGCCGCAAACGCGCAGGAAAAGTCGAATCGCAGAAAACAGTTTTCTGAGTGAAAACAAAAATTGCTCTTGATTTGTAAAAGTGTTACTGCTGTGATTTTTTTTATTGAAAACACAAAAAAGTATTTAGCGCAAAGAAGATCGGTGTTGAAGCATAACAACAAAAAAAACATAATAAATATAAAACAAAAACAACAAATAAATGAATGCAGAAATAAACAATAGCGAAAATATTATGAAAAATCGGTGAGTAAATTCCACAGCTAGGGACTGTGGCCCACTGCAATAGCGCAAGCGGCATACAAACGCGCAGAACGCGTTTGTTGCTGGAGGGGGCAAGAGGGCAAAACTGACCAAAATTATCAAATCCCAAATCGGGAAGCGTGAAGGAGTTGTATTGATTTTCACGAAATTACATATTAGCACCTACGATAGGATCCGCAGGGATATGCCAGCACGAAAAGTGGGAGCGCAAACCGTTGCCAGCTTGCCGTGACAGTGACAGTTTGTGTATCTATCGGATACCTTTTGCACAGCAAAACAGCGGCGACGAGGCGTTGCGAGTCGGAGCAGCACCGACCCACTCACAGCGACGTCATCACTGTGCCGCCGTCTGTTATGTGTGTCAGTGGATACACTCGAATATAGCAACAACAACACCAATGACAACAATAATAACAACGATAAACAGAACACTGCAGCAGCAGCAGCAGCAACACCAAAAGCGAGAGGATAACAAAAAACAACAACAACATGTGTAATGTTGCACTTAAAGAAGGAGGTCCTCGCTTTTGAGTCATAGCTGGCAAATTGTTGTGGCATTTGTGGAAAATTGAGGTTAAGGTGTCTTCTCGGAAAAGATTCGCATAGTTCATATGAAGCCTTGTTAATTTTTTATGTGCCGTGGAAGTGAAAATGATGTAAGAATTTATTGAAGCCTACTGAAATATTTAGCTCAAGCGCATTAGGAAATGTACAAAATTATGAGTTTTTTTAATTTAATGCCAATGACAGATAATAAAGTTGGGAGATAAGAAGTTGTGAACTTATTTCGACAACGAGGAAGGAAAGGAAAAAGAGAAAAGAAAGGAAAAGAAAAGTAAAAAGGAAAGCAGTCACCCCCTAACTTAAAACTGTAACAAAGTAGGAAAATGAACTTAATTAAACTGTAAAATGTGGTTAGCTGTCATTTTCATATTTGATAAGCTTTAAAAAAAGTTTCTCACAGCAAAAATTTAAACATATTAACTGTTTAAGATTATGAAGACAGTAACATAATAGAAAAGTGAATTTAGTTCCACTGTAAACTAATTGTTTTCTGACGTCCTTTCAACCACGATACAAAAAGAATTCAACGTATCTGACTGATCTACTTATTGTTAATTTTGTTTCAATTCTTGCTACTAACTAAAACAAAACATTGCGCTGGAGTTCTTAACTTTGCATGATACCAAAAATAAAGGTACAACCGCTGTTGTTTGACACTAAACGTGGTAATTAAAGTTCTTTGTATTTGCAAAAAGCTTGAGTCGTGATGCCACTTCAATAAAATATAAATTTAGCGTTATTTAACGTTCTAAAAATTTTTAAATCTTTTTTAAAATAAACACGGAATAGACATTACGCTATGACTAATTTATTTTGGGCAAAAGCAGATAATACATTGCAGTATAAATAAAACATTTGCCATTCTATGTTACGACTGATTGTGCTGAGCTATTTCAATCATTTATGATTGTGAAAGGCGTTGAAAAGCCGACTGTGTTACTTAACTCTTTCGCTATTTCGCTGTCATATGGAAACATGTTAAATTGTGGAGTTCCGAACGCTCTAGTTTCAAGAAATTTGTTTTTATTTGTCCTTAGCTTAGTTCGAAGTTTTAGGAATAATAATAGGGGTACCGGTTAATTCATGCGATTTTCTAACAGACGGCGTTACTCGATTTTGTGAACAGTGATTCACCATTCCAAATATGTGTTGGAAAGCTATTGTCATATAGTTTCAGAATCAGTATGTGTCATTTAGCTGAAGCGTAAACAACAATATTTTTTTTTACTCTGAAAATGTAAAATTTTGTGCCGAATAAAGTGTTTTGGCGGGGAGTACTTCTTCATTACTTCAATATGAAGAAAAAGGCTGCCGAAAGTCATCGTATTTTGGTGGAAGTGTATGGTGTGGTGGAAGTGGTTTGCACGGTTTAAAACTGGCAATTTTGACTTGAAGGACGATGAATTGGAGACATTGCTCGACCAAGATCCATCCCAAACGCAAGAAGAACTTGTAAAATCACTTGACGTCGCTCAACAAACCATTTCCGATCGTCTAAAAGCAATGGGAATGATCCGGAAGGTAGGCCATTGGGTGCCGTATGAATTGAAGCCAAGAGACGTCGAACGCCGATTTTTCACGTGTGAACAACTGCTTCAACGGCACAAAAGATAAAGTTGTTTGCATCGAATTGTCACTGGCGATGAAAAGTGGGTCCATTACGATTATCCAAAACGTCGAGCAACGTATGGATACCCCGGCCATGCATCATCATCGACGGCCGTTCAGAATATTCATGGGCTGAAGGTTATGCTGTGTATTTGGTGGGACCAGCTGGGTGTGATCTATTATGAGCTGTTGCAACCGAATGAAACGATCACAGGGGAAGTCTATCGACAACAATTGATGCGTTTGAGCCGAGCATTGCGCGAAAAACAGCCGGAATATGAACCAAGGCACGGCAAGGTAATTTTGCAACATGACAATGCTCGGCCACATGTTGCACAGATCGTCAAAACCTACCTTGAAACGCTCAAATGGGAAGTCCTACCCCACTCGCCGTAGAGTCCAGACCTTGCGCCATCCGATTACTATCTCTTCCGATCAATGGAACATGGCCTGGCTGACCAGCCCTTCTCCAATTATGAAGAAGTCAAAAATTGGATCGATTCGTGGATAGCGGAAAAGCCGGCCGAATTTTTCAGAAAGGGTATTCGTGAATTGCCAGAAAAATGGGAAAAAGTTATAGCTAGTTATGGACAATACTTTGAATATTAAATTTGTAACCACTTTTTCACAAAAAAGCTTCAATTTTCCCCCAAAAAACCGCACGAATTAACCGGTACCCCCTAACAAAATTTAAAAACTTAAGGGGACCCGGTGGTCTAGAAATTTCAAAAAATCGATTTTTTGTTTTTTTGATATTTCGAGAGTATAGTATCTTAAGAATGTAAGAGTGAACTTTTCATGCGGAAATTCCCAATATTATAGCTTCTACAGCCCATTAAGGGGACCCGGTGATCTAGAAATTTCAAAAAATTCAAACTTTAAACTCATTTATCTCGAAACGACTTTTTTCGGCACGCCGCGGATGAAAACAAAAAAACTATTTAACCGAATCACTTGAAATTTGCATATGTTGTTCACAACATGTATGACTATCGTCGGAACTAGAATCATAATTTTATTTAAATAATTTCTTATTGTTTACACTAAAAAACTAGTGAAAAATACCCGATTTTACGAACTTTTTTTCAAAAGCGCGCCATTTTGTCAATTTTTAATTTTTTCGATTTGTTCTAGTTCCGACCATAACTGCACTCTTTCTGATTAAGAGTTTTCTTGAATTTTGTGTTTTAGATGAGTAGAAGTCTCGAAATCACGTACGCCGTCCGGGTCCGATTTTTCGAGAGGGTCATGTTTAGCAGCATTTTTATAATAAAAAATATTGTTTTTAAAATGCAAACAAAAATGTTTTGTATGCTCAATAAACGTAGTAATAAGCCCAAAAAGTTGAAACATCGTTTTTTTAATTTTTAATGGCAAAAAAAAACCCGTGAAAACAGGTGAAATTTTCGTGCTCTAGACCACCGGGTCCCCTTAATATTTAAGTTTAAAAGAGATAAGTATACAAGATGTTTGAATGATATAACTTTACATAACAAAGAAAGAAGAAGCCTGACTTTTTACTTCAATTCAGATACATTATTTTAATTAATTTAAGCTGAAGTAAATATTCAATTTTACATTTTATCATAAAAAAATTAATGCATACAAGAATAAAATAAAATAAAACAAAAGAAAAAAAAATAAAAAATATATAATAAAAATATGGGATGTTGTTGATATAACCACAAAAAATACTAAAATCGATAAATTTCAAGTTTTAACTTTCCCTCAATATGATTTTTGAGAAAAGCAGTACCCAAACATATGTTACTCTTGCAATCCTCTGACTTAGGACCCCCATTCACTATAAACTGAATCAATCCAGCCGAGGAATGGAAAATATGGTTTTTGTAAAATATATAAACTCATTTTTTGAAAGTACACGGACCAACAACAACAAAGTATCTATACTTTATAGCTCAAATTGTTTTTTATTTAGTGATTTTTAACGTTTTTAACTATGGGCCAACTTTTTCTCTACTGGAACTGTTTCTGAATTCATTCTACCACTTTGTATTTATTCTCTTTAAACATTTATTTATAAAAATATTTAGGTTAAATTGTTTTTTCGGTCTGATTATGACTGACCTCCTGTCATCATTCCAGACAAACTGACAATTGCAATTCCTCAAATATTGTGGAAATTTACGAAATATTGCAAATATGCAAATATTTGATATATTACAAATGTCTGCAAATGATGTGATTGACAGTGACGAATGTGGTATGACAACTTGACAGATTTCCACTTGAAATATGTGTTTTAGACAGCATTGAAGATTCTTAAATATGAGTAACAAATATTCAAAAATGTACTGTATTTTGTATATTCTTAGCTATGAGCTCGTCCTCGTTACAATTTTAACTTAATATCAGTAAAGAAATTTATTCATAAACAATTAGCTATGCACAACTGGTTGGTTGTTGAATTCATTCAAGACTTAACCCACATCTATGTATACATCCGGCTTTGTTGGCTCATTTCGCGCGCTGTACCCAAACAACTTAAACGCCCTTGACACACTGAAATCTAACATCAACCCGCAAATGTCACATAACCATTTCGCCCACCACTCCAAACACACACACAAGCACATGTCAAGCCAATTGAGAACGCTGGAAATTCGGTTAATCCTCCAACGTTATTGATATTGAATTCTGGCTTCCTATCGCCCGGCACGTTGCCACGCTTACAACTCGCAATTTGGCACACACAATGAGTGAGTCAATGTTTTGGGCGCAGTCAGTGTGTGTGTGTGTGTGTGTGTGTGTGTGCGTATACGAGTGCATTGAGTCGCCGCTTTCATTTTTCTGTTTTGACTTGTGGAGTCACTTCTCTCGTTTCCTGTGGGCTTTGGCCCCCATGCACTCGTACAATGACTTTGATAACCGCTACAAACGGGGGTTGAAATTCGCTGGCACACTACATGCATACATATATGTATGTATGTACATTCATAGTGTTGTTAGAATAATTCAACTAATGCAAAAACCGGTTAACTGAATATTCGGTCGATGAGCAGTTTTTCAACTATTTGCTTAATCATTCAAGCATTTCAATCAAACTGGTTGAATGCCACTTTGGTGTTATTCGGGTAACCGAATATCAATGATTACTCCACTGATCCAAGAGAATGATTAATGCGTTACAAAATTAAATACGTTTATCTAAGTCCAAATTCAACTAAGGCTTCGAGTCTAAGCAAATATTTAGAGCCAATTAAGCAAGCAGACTAATCTCATGCTATGTGCTGTAATTATTGCGATTAATGAAATCACTGCCAGCAGAAATCAGTAAAGTTCCTAAGGAGATAAATGCCTTAGCACATAATTGAAGTTCTCGAATAACCGAACAGTTTGAAACACCAATACTCATGTTCCATAGTATTTCTATGTATAGGTATGTGTCAGTATTTCCATCTAATCTGTTGTATACAGGTTTCTGATAATGTTGTGTCTATTTTTGTCAACAGGAACTGTATAAGATTGTTTGGATCCATTTTCAGGGAAGTTGTAAAGTTATTCGTATTGTACATATGTATGTAAAATTTCATAAATGCAATTGAATTTTTATTTATTAATATAATTAATTTATTAATATAAAACAAGAGCATTAAAAGTAAAGAAAAATCAAAAAAATTTGTTTGCTAAACTCTTTAGGCAAACGTCCTCCAAAATCATTCAAAAAAGAAAACTTATTAATATATGATTTACAATATATATTTGCTCTCAAATAGAAATCGATCGATCGATGTTTGTACTTTACTCAATTTAGTCTCACATCGGCGACTTAAGCTGTTGTTCCTTATCGTCATCACTACTGCATTGTTGCAGCTCTTCATTAAGTTTTTGTTGCCTACTTTTATGCTGTGCGCAGCTTGACGTTAATGGCGTCTAACGTGCTGCTCCAATTACAAGTTAATTAGTAGCAAAATGTGGTTGTCGGAATATAATTATGGTAATACAATACTTTGGAAAAAAACTACGCTGGTACAGAGGCCAGTTTGAATACTAGTAATGAGTTTAAATTTGGTTTTAAGTCATGTTGTATAAATAAACGTGATTTATTAGGCCTATTGAATTCAAACTTGGTGAAAATACTCCAAATCAAATATAATTCAACACGTATTTTCAATATTTCGACAATCAAAATTTAACGGGGTCAACAATGGATTAAAGTTCATATACGGGAGGACTACGAAAAAACATTAACCAATGGGCCTATTGACTTCAAAATTGGTGGAAACATTCAAAATAAAAAATTCTAAAAGACGTGTTTGTTAATTTTTGTGAAAATCAAAACTTAAAGGGATAAACAATGTGTTAACAGTTTGTATGGAAAAACAAAATATATTGGGCTTTTTGACTAAAAGCATATTGAAATTATTCAATTGAAGCAGATAGAATGAAGGCCTCTGTTTTGTATTAAAAAAAAACAGAGAAATTTAAAACATCATTTGTTATGCTCAAAAAAATTAACCCTGAATAACACACAAAAGTTTCAAACTTGTTGAGATTTGAAACAAAATTCAAAATTCCAAGAAAATTCAGCAAAAGATCTAACATGAGGCATTTTTTTAGTGTCCAACGTAGTAGGTTAGGTTGGTTAGGTTGCGGTGGCTGCCTCTATAAGAGACACACTCGGAGGCCTGAAAGGCCCATTGTGATACCACATATTTCACCCATTTTTGAACTGTGTATACAACACTGTTTTTGCCAACATATGTTACAGCACACATTTCAAGCGGATGGGGAAAGGGGGGGAGGGGACCTACAGTTTAACGCCGAATCCGAACGGCGATTGGCAGTTTTTCGTTCACACTTGGAGGTTTTGCCATTGCCTCCCAAGAGCGCACTTGTGCGATTCTTGTAATTCTCATTTCCTTCATGTGGATAGCGATAGAAGTAGATGAGTTGTTCACCAGCCCGAGAAAGGAATCGAACCTGGAGCCTTTGGTATGAGGAGCCAGCGCGCTACCCGCTTGACTATCGAGGCCGACGTCCAACGTAGTAACGACTTGCAAAAAAGTAATCAAGAGAGTGTGGGCTGCACTTAAATGAGTCAAAGAGCGATTTAACCCTTTCTACCCCACGAGTGTACTTGCTGAGAACCAGCAAGCCGCCTGTCTTACCTAACCTAACCTACCCCCGAATTGTACCCTCTGTCTCGATATTCCTTTTTGGTATTTAAATCTTGAAACACTTCTTATTATATAATTTTATTGGTGCCTACTTAAATCAATCAAATCAATCGTAACTTTTGCTATAAATAGTTGAAGTTGCTCCCAGGCAACTTTGTGGTCGAAAGGGTAAGGGGTGTTGAGTTAATGCAATAGAGAAACTCTTTGACAAAATATTTGTCATGTTTTTGTTTTCTATTTATGAAAATATATGAAGTCGTGTTAAAATCTGGTCTACTGAATACATTTAAAGTATTTCAAATCAAAATTAATTCAAAGCGTGTTTATAATTGTATCCAAAATGAAAATCTGATGGGCTCAACGATGGATTAAGAATTTGTACACATGAAAGTATTCTTTCGAAAAATTCTATCGCGGTCAACAAAGCGTTATAATAAACTTGATTTAGTGGCTCCGTTGACTTCAAACTTGCGTGAAAAGCCGTCGGGATTCATAAGAATTTTCATAAACATAAATTTTCACAAAGTTCACATCACAAATATGCGGAAATGGTATTATTTTTTCAACATTACTTGAGTAATTTTTCCGCAACAAATGCCCTTTGCGCTGATAAACCAATTTGTTTGCAATACTCATTGAACAATGCAATGTAGACATTAAACAATAAACATAAACAGAATTTTATTGCCGGAATTTCCAATGACTTTGGCTTGCGGCACGTTGGGCATTAATCCAAAAACCAAAAAGATGAATTTCAAAAATGACATAAATCAATATGAAATCTTGCTTATGAGTGAATGTAAGCAAGTATGCAGAGTTTTACGGCGACCTCATGTCGGCGGCCGACAGCCGGCCGCGGTTGCGATGACTAATGTGCCGGGCACTCTACACCCACGCCATGTATATATGTATCGGTCGGCTGTGTGTTCATTGCAAAATGTGCGCAAATGAATTTGAGTATTCATATGTAGAAAGTTTTAATGAAACAAGGAATATTCAAAAAGTAAATTACACGCTGAAAAATGTTTACTCTGTGGTTGAATTATGTGCAAATTATGCGACAGCAACAAGTTTCAAAATGACATAAACTTTTTAAATAAATGTGGTAGAATTGATAGAAGAGATTATTGAAAAGTTTTAGAATACAACATCTCTAAGAGTTTCTTTTTTTTACTACATATAACAAATTGCAATGTTTGCAATTGCATATAACAAATTGCAATGGTTCACAAATCTTTGGTCTGATCTATTTGGTGCTTCTTTTTCTCAGTGTTTATGCAAGTTGTCAAAGTGCAAAAGCGTCATTGTGGCGAGCAGTCGACAGCATCGCACTGCCAACGCAAAGAATTTGCCTATGAATTTTCCATGTTTGTGTGCGAGTGCAGCACGCACACTTGTGGAACATTGGCAGCAGCGTCAACAACGACGTCGACTGTTGCCGCGAGGTTGATGGCACCTTGCTGGTGCTGGCCAAAAGTCTCAAGCTAGGCGAATTTTTAATTGAATTTTTTACTTCTCAGTATCTCACAAATACTCATAAGAGTGAATTGCATTATATTATTGTTGTTTTCTCACAAGATTGCTGACATTATTTAAAGCACAGTGAATCTTGCTACACCCAAACTGCACTTAAGTATGGATTTCGCTACAGTGAAATGTCCAAGATTGCTTCTTTATCGACGACTGCACATGGAATAGTTTTTAAATTGCAGATATGAAATCACGCAGCTGATAAGTGCCCCACATATAAATATACACGTATACATATATGCAATGCCGCAATAAAACATAGCGACGAAATTTCGCAACGAATTTGAGAATAGAATTTCTAAAAATTGCCACCGCAGCAGCCAATGCCCGATGCATGGCATTCCAGTGGCCGGTTGCACTGCACTCGCTGTGTGTCTGTGTGTGCGTGTGTATTAGTGTGAGTGTGCATCACCTACTCGGCGCTTTCGGTGCTGGGAAAAGTGTTGTTGACTTGTGCGCCGCCACACGGAACTACCTGCTGCCTTTATTTAAACTCTGGTGCGCCCATTTAGAAATTCAAAAATAAAAATGCCAACATGCCAAGCTATAGCAACAACAATCAATGCAACTGTAGCCGCTGCCAGCATCCCAGTTTGCGGCAAGTTGGCTTGCATCCTATTTTTATGTCGTAAAAACAATGGAGTGCCGATCACTTTTTATTTTCTTTGCGGTGTTTTAGTTTAGTTTTTTTTTTATCGGCAGCCAAGTGCCATAATTAGCGAAATATTTGCAAAGTTCCGTGTTGCACAGTTCAAGTGGTGTTGCGGTACGCGAATCATGATTGGTGGTCCTGGCGAGTACTGATTAGTCAATTTAACATATTAACCGTAGATCGAGCTTTGTATCAAAAATGATACATTTGGTTTTTTGTTTTATTATAACTTTTTTCATGATATAATTAATTTCACCATTCTTTGTGACTTTGTTGTGTTGGGATTATGCTTGTTTAAAACCATCTTTCACACTTTTTTAAGAAAGAGGTCTTGAGAAAATTTAAAAGTTTGTAATTCTCTCCTTTGTATACATAGGATAGGATTTCTTAATTTTTTTTGAAGTTCGATCTACGGTTAAAAAAAACCAAATTGTGTGGACACTGAAATAAATGCCACAGCTACAGAGTTTTAAACAAATTTTGTAAATTTTTGCAGAGAAGCTTTCGACAAGTGCGAACTATTTCTTACTCGGTTTGGCAGCCATTATTATTGAGGCTATTAGGCACTTCAACCAGTGTAGATCTTTTGTGCAAGCCTTGTTTAACCCTCTAAGTTGAGGCTTTTTATTAGTTTCAGCACTTTTTGGGGTTCTTGATTCCAGATCTTTACGGGACTATAGTGGTCAGCCCTAGCTGGAGAAATCGTTTTCTTCTAAGTGCAAGACAATCACAGAGAACGTGTATAGGGGTTTCTGTTTCTTAATTGCGGCAGCCATGAATCTGTTTACATTTTCTACTCTATGCATCTTCTTACTACGATAGCACCTTCTTCAGTGCTGTCACGTATTGGTCTAAGTGTTCTGGCCTCAGAAGTCTTGTATCCAAACATATTTTTCACTTGCTCTATTGTCTGAAGTGACATAGTCTACTGTGGTTCTGGCTGGGAGCGGCTGCAGTTATACGAAACTTATGCTTCGCGTCTTCTCAGGCAAATGTTCACAGTTTCTTCTGTCTATATCTGACAGTGAGCTATGTCCTGCTGATGAAACGGTAGACCACTTATTGTGTGTCTGGCTCACGACGCCCAAACCAGAGAGACATGAAACATTTGACACTGATATGTTGAGAAGCATTCAGAAGAGCGGTGCTCTTTACCACCATAGGATCTGTTCAGATTTCTCGTGAGGTCGGGTAGGTTTCAATACGACTTTTGGCCAGTGAAGATATTGAATTGAACTAAATGTGCTGTAAATAAATAAATTACATAATTTCATATTTTTTTTTTTTTATGCACAAAGAGCACGCTTACACTTCTGAACCTATACCCAGTATGAATTAGTTAGGTTATGCTAACCAAAACACGTGTTGTGAAGTACTGACTACAGACTACTGTTTGGTCCCATCCCAGCACTTTAAAAAGGAATACTTTTCGCACCAGTAATTTTTGAACATTATCTGGGACTTATATATCCCCGCAGTATTGAAAGTCTTAAAGCAAATTAACAGGGAACATCAAGTCGCAGTACAGTAGACTAATCACTGCCTGAGTGATGCGGTTCCAAGGGGGGAAAACATAGTTTATGTTATGTCTTGTTTGAATGGTCAAAATAAGCTTCTCTCAAGAATTTTTCTTTGGAATTGTGAGGAGACTAATCGTTGCGACAATCAGAATTTCACGCCATGATAAAGCACATGTAGGATATATTTTTAAACCATGTAAATAAAAAATGAATTTGAAGCTCACTTGTCGACATCATTGACATCCTCTGAGCCTCAGCTCTAGTGACGCACATAGGGAGTGGAGTTTCCCTCTCAAATACACAAATTGCTGGTACAATGTGGATATGATTTCAAATGGTGTTAGGCTTAAAAATTGTGAGCAAAACTCTTCCCAAAAAAGAAATAAATACTGTGTGCGTTGACAGATTTTTCATTTGTTTTATTTTTAGCAGAATGTCTGCTGGTCTCGAACCCAAGGGCTCTGGGTTTGATTGTTAGTTCGTGCAGTGGTCTATTAAAAAAAAATATTAACTATTTTTATTAAATTACTATTATTCACAAGAAGCATATGAGAAGTGCAAGAAACAGGACAGTGCTTTCAATTAATGCAAAAAAACCCCCAAAATAAAAATAAATAAATAATTAACTTTAGAATTTATTTGGAATCTGCTTTGGCTCGTACCATTATATATACTTTCTAATCATGGTTTTTGAATGATTTCGTAGTGTATTCTGCACTAGACTTGTAAATTTTTACTTGACTTTCAACAATCGCAATTTTAACCCTTTCGACTCAGAATTTTACTTTGTGTCTCGATATTACTCTTTGGTATTTAAATCATTAAAACAGCTAAGAAGTGTGCACACGACATTTGAAGTCGCCAAGCCTCTTTGTTAGAGTTAGTTTACTTTTGAACAATTTTAGCTTAAAATTTGTATCAATATTTTTTAATTACAGAAAAATTTTCTAATATTTATGGGAAAATACAAAATTATCACATTTTGATGGTATTTAACCATTATTAAAGAAACAGGGTTTTGATCAAACGCGCCCAATTCGTAGACTTCAATTAGAATACAAACTTTCTTTGATATTGCTGCAAATGATTGGAAATTATTTTGGGGATAGCAGTACAATTTTTATAATATACTTTGAATTCACTTAAAATAAAATATTATTTTGTTGGTGCCTACTTAAATTAAACCCATAAATCATTCGTAGCTTTTACTATAAGATGACAAATAGGTAAAGTTGCTCTCAGTCATCTTTGGGGTCGTAAGAGTTAAAAAGTTTTATGAGCTGCATTCAAAATCAGATTGATCCAGAAAACAACAGCATTAAGTCTTTGCAGCATTTCCTTGTCTATCCATTAGCACCGTGAGCAGTGCTTTTGAGCTGAACTACCCATGACAAGCGGAAAATGCGACAAGCGCGGAAAGCGACATAAGTATTCAGCAGACAAACAAAGAGCGGTTCTGTGCGATGACATTGCGCGCGCACTTCAGTTCATAGAAGCGAAGCAATAAATCAGTTGACTGTAAAACATCTGGTTGCAGTCGGAAAAGTGTCGAGACTTTCGAAACTGCATGGAATTGTGTCAGTGTCAAGGTCGCAAGGCACACGAGTGCGAGGTGCTAACAACACGCATACAGTCGCAGCACTTCCGCAGCGATGCGTAATGCGCCTTGTGCTATGCATTGTTTGGCTGTTGTTGTCGCCAGCGCCACTATCAGCGTTCGTACTTATTGCTGCTGCTGCTGCTGCTGTTCCACTACGCAGAGTCAAGTACGCCACACAAGGCGACATACTTATTTGCATACTAAACATACACAAACAAACATTATTTGCATTTGTTATTTCGGTAGATAAACTGAGTGCATCATCGTACTGTGTGATGACGGTGGGCGGATGGTGGAGTGTGCGCGCAGCAGAAACTCATTACGACAGTTGCCACAAATCGCCACTAAGCTTCGATTTAAGTAAATTTTGCTGATAACACACACACACACACACACGTGTACCCACACAATTACGCACTCGCAGTGGAAGTGCTTCCTATCGCTCGACGAAGTGCGTTCCATTGATTTCGCTTATCATTGATTACCGAGCGCTGTCAAATATTTATTCGGGCGCTCAACGACTTAGCGTCGTCGTCGTCGGTAGTTGGCCAGCAACAACGTCGGCCACTCATGCGGGTGTGGTGTTAATTGGAAAATGTGACAAAAGCTCGCTGGGCACAAAGCTGAAGATTTGGCCCGCAGTGTTTATTTTAATAATTGGACTTATATGCGCTGATAATTTAATTATGTTACATTGTGTGCGGCTTCGATCGATGACAGGCTATTGTCCTACATATGTATGCGTGTACTTGGTCGTCTCTCTCAGTATGTATTTTATTTGTAAGTGTGTGTGTGTGAATTGGACTTGTTGGTAAACATTGAATGCGAGCATTTATTTATTTTATATTTTGTAGAAGAGTATTCACAAATATACACAAATTTTGCAGCGCTGTCTTGATTTATTTCCTCATCAATTAATGCCCATATTTACCAGAGATTGCAGTGAAGCTTGCAAATCACTGCGCCCGCAAAGTTCTCACACCACTCTTCAACTGAACTCCTCACAATTATGCGGGTCCTTGGCTTCACTTAATTTTCAACATTTATGTACATAAGTTGTACGCATTGCATTACAGTTGACTCCCGATAAAGTAAACTTTATATAAACGGCCGTTCAGTGCACTTTGAACAGCAATTTTTTGTCATAAAAAATCAATACGGAGATGAAAGCAGCTGTCAAACATTGTTCTCCCCAACTTCACTAACTTATCTCTAAAGTCATTAGCCCTTGTTTTGTCAGAATTTTGATATTTAAAAAGATAATTTTTTGTTTCATTTATTTATTACCGTCTTTGGTATAAAAGCTTACACGTTAGAAACCAGCAAGGTTAACCCTGGAGATGGCGCGCCTCGCAGAGTAACATGGATTACCTTTGCATATAAAATGTACAAAAAAACGTAAGATTTTTATTCACAAATAGACAAATATTTAGCCGCCGTAGCTCAGCTGGCTAGTGCGTTGGGCCCCGAGTCAAGACTCCGCGACTTCAATACTCCGTTGCGTTAACACCGGAAAAAAAGAAGAAAAACCACAATTTTTCTTTCGGCGGCTGTCCTCTCAGCAGAAAATGGTAAACCTCTGAGAGTAAAATTGCCTATGAAAAAGCTCTCAACTCGCCGTTCGGAATCGGCAAAAAACTGTAGGTCCCTTCCAACCTTGTAAAAACATTTGCACGCAAAACACGGTTGGTTGGGGGTAGCAAGGCCTTAGTCTCGTAATCGGGCTGTCGTGCCAGTCAAGAAGAATTGTAAAATATGTTATTTACAACAACAAAATATATGTTTTCTGCACTACATATAAGGTCTGAAACAAATAGCAAAAATGTGTCAATCATTGAACAATTTTACTAATAAGCACTAATATCTTTCTCTGATGTTTGAGAGATGTCAAAATAACCAACTTTTTTTTAGTAAATTGTGCAAAAAATTAAATAAATGTTTAACAATAATTCCATGTGTATGAATTCAAGTTAGCTAATCAATAAAAATTTTAAAAAGTAGAAGTTAGTAAATAATAATAAAAGTAAAAATTACTCCATCTGGCCATTTACGGAAGCTTAGGTTAGGTTAGGTTAGATAAAAGTGGTCACAAAGTGGACCCATTGTGATACCATAAGGAATAAGTGATCTGTCTTACTGTAACTCGGAGAGTCTATACGATTTGTGAGTTCCATCACTAAGCATTTAGTGGCTGTTTATTTGCTTAGTGGTTCCACCTTCGTCTGGTGGCAACCGGACAGTGACAGAGGAGGTGAGTTATAGTCTCTTCCTTCTCTACAGTTTGTCTGCAGCAATCGTCTCAACTGTCAAGAGCCAGGGACTTTAAATTAACAAGGTTTTCTAGTTTTAATGTTATTGACAGCAAAAATAAAACCTGAATGTTACTACTTTCGTACTTTCAGTTAAGAATTTATTACAAAAAAGGAAATATATTTCCATAATTTCCTCGTATTGATCTTCCCTACATGGAAATTAAGCATTAAAACCAAGTCGTTTTGCCAAGGTAGGACTTATTGCATTTTAGTCTAACTAGTCTCCGAAAGATCGAAATTAGAGGGACTATTTCCTGAACAGAATTGCCGCAAGGAAGTGTTTGAGTGTTTCACACTCGTTTTCTTCTGAGCAGTCTCGTAATTGTAATTTCACTGCCTGTAGATCAATCTAGATCAGCCTAGGCACATTCCTACGAGAATTGAGCAGCAGACCGTTTATGATAGCCAAATATGTCGAGCCACTCAGTAGGTGGAGAGATTTCGCTACCTTCTGTTCGCTATCCGCAGCAAGTTGTGCTGTAGCTGTTACTAAAAGGCGACACCACCCACTAAAATTGTTAGTTCATAGCAGTCACTCTGGCCAGCTCACCAGCCAATTCATTCCCTTGAGTGCCCGCGTAATTGGGTATCCAGGAGATGGTGAGCCTAGACCAACCTCAGAAAATACTTACAATCTCTGACTAATAACCGTAGCGAACAGTGCAATATTTATGTATAATGAAAGTTCTTAATTAAATTACTCAAAATATTATTTCACACCAAAAAAACTAAACAAACAAAAAGTATATAGATTATAATTGGATCTACCAAACGGCAGCCACAGATTAAAATTTTGGAAATCCCATTACCAGCTGTCAAATTTTGTGCATCGTAGAGAGAGGCGGAGGGGTTTACGTACAACTTTTGAGCTCAATTTCACTTGAAACCATATTTTGCACCAGCAATTTTTGTATGTGGGAGGGGTTTGAACCCCCTAAACCCCCGACTGTGTGCGCCACTGTACGCTATGAACGGTATTTTTGCATTATTTGGCCCCTCGACTTACTGACACCAGCTGTGACGCTGCCGAAACATATTTTTAAATACCTACAGGTATCATATATGTAAGTATGTACATACTTACATATGTAGCCACATACATACATTACGTATGTAAATATGTGTGCTGCGCGCTGTGTTTACAACCATGCGAAATATCAGCTAGAACAATAATATTTCTTGTACGCCGGAGAGCAGCGCCGCCACCGATGACTCGAACCGCCAACGAACCACAACAGCAGCAGCCGCTCAACAAGGGCGCACTGCAGAAATGGAGAGTCTCGCACAGCCGATAAGACCTCATGGCGTGCGGTTAGGATGGTTTTATAATCGGAAATCGGAAATAAAATCGGCACCCAGCCACTTCGTTTGCAATGTGGAGGGTGGGAGCTGTCGCGTCGCGTACGCGTCCAGACAACTCGCAGTCGAAGTTCTAAAGTCGCGTCGTGCAGATCGCTCGACCTAAATACAAACATACATAGCTACGCGAATGAAAACCAACATTCGCTACATGAAGTGTCAATAGACGCGCGCGGAAAACCAGACTTTTGCAAATAAAATTTCAACGAAACAAAGATTAGCAGAAAATATTTTCGACAAATTAACGCTGAACGGTAGATATCAGCAAACGGACAGCGATCGGTCGTAATTGATCGATTTTCGGCGCATGACGATAAGACTGGTCGACTGGTCGGTGCTTTGAAAAAGTGTGTAATGCTTTTGTAAATAATTACTTAAAAGAAAGTACAAAAACAAAGCAAAATATAAACGAGAAAAAAAACCTTTTTACAATTAGCAGACAACTTGTAGTGTGACAAGTTCAAGGTATGTGAAAAGTGAAAAAGGAAATGCCTTCTGAAGGTAAACTAAACCTGCCTACTAAACTGCGATATATTGAAAATTGTAATGGTGCATTTGTTGCATTGTGTTATTGTTATTGTAGTTGAAAAGTGTGAAATGTTGAAAGTGAAATTGTCAATGCAAAAATTGTTGCTGTAGTACAAACCGAGTTTTATGTTTACAGACTTGAATTTGAAGCCTGATTTTGGTTTTTTGAAGGATTATATTAGAGGTATTCACGACCTGGAATATATTGTGAGGGATTCGGGAGTAGAAAAAAATTGGTTACAAATAAAAACAATTTAAGATTTTTACTTTTCGTGCCTTTAAATCAGACTTACTGCAGACTGTTTCTTTAAATTATATAAAACAAGTATTTTTCTTTCTTTGTATATATTGAAAATGTGTTATACGAACCTTAAATGCTATAAATTGAACATTTTGTTGGAATTTTGAACTTGGATAGTACTAAGATAAGAAATATGAACAGTTAAAATGGCTAAAATCGATTCTAAGAAACTGAAACTTTGGTATTCAAATAAAAAACTTTCTTATTGCTTCTAAAGAGTCGATTACAAAAATCGATAAGACTGTAATAAAAATGATGCGCTTTAAAATTGTGTACAGTCGAGTCCACTTAGCTGCAAGTCGAATTTGTAGGCCTTTTAGTTGCATTTTACCGGTATTTTAATTCTAATTCCGAATTTTTGTAATGTCGTTGCAATTTTAAAAGCCAACCACCCCAACTAATGAAATCAGCTGATTCATTTATCAGAGATGTAATACTTAATACAGCCAAATTTTAGCAGGGAGTAATTTTAAATTATGAATTGTGACACATAATTTTTGACTTAGGTGGAGTTGAAATATTGTAAGATTACGTTTTGGACCCAAAATATTCTTGCACTCAACGGCATATTTCAATTATGCAATGTTTCAGTTAAACGAACTTACTTTCAGGAAAAATACCAAATAAAAAAGGGACCTAGGGAAAAAAGAGAAAAGGGATTTTTTCAATTAAGCTGATTTTTCAGTCAAGCGACTTGCAGTTAAGCTGTTTTGACTGTATTTTGAAATTTGTATAATTGTTTTCACAGCAATATTCATGTAAATATGATCAATATAAAGTTTAAAAGTTCATCAAAGATACTATTAAAATTTTTCAATACAATTCGCACAAAAAAAATTCTAAACATTTCTAAAAAATGTCTAAATAACACTGTACAACACAAAAAAATAGCAAGGTTCCGACAACGGATTCTGGTAGAGGGGCCAAAAAAGATATACCTGTATCGGCGTTTTGAAAGTTTACGTCGGAATTTTTTAAGGGGGTCAAAGATTTCCCTTTTTGCACATTAATATGGTGAATCGGCATACGAAAACCATGTACTCTCCAATTTTAGGTATATGATGTGTTTAGCAATTTGATGTAAAATACTACGAAGAACACTTTTGTCGAGTATTTTAACCCTGTAGCTCCTATTTGTATAGGTCAATTTGACCCTTTTTTCTAAAACTCCAAAAATGTTCTGTAAAACAGGAATATTCAAGGACAAAATGTACCACGAAAATATTTGCCATAAAATTCTACTATAGGTCTCTGAATACATCAAAGCTCAGAAATTAACTTGAACGTCAGAATTAAGCCGAAACTAAAAACGTGTTTAAGTGTACTTTGGTACTAAATGATAAACTTGATAAACTTGATTTTTGAGGTTTAGTGTGTATGGGGGACAAATTTTATTTTTTTGTGCAGTACACTGCATAGTTATTGAAAAATTACTTGTCTTATGCGTCATTAAAGAAACAAAACAGATAAATCGAATAATTTATTTATTTGTGACATAATGAATTAGCACTCGATGTAAAAAAAAACAAAAAAGTTTAGAGCGTTGAGGTGGTGCACGCATGTGGATTTTGGGAGGTATTGTTGGTTTGTTACAAACACTGTGAGTGGAAAATTATGGAGACTGTGCGGTTAATAAAGTATGTAGTGTGTTTTAAAAAATGCAAAATGGACACTGCAAATACTGCAAATTTCAGCAGTTTATACAGTTCAACAAAGATATTCCTACTTTAAAATTGACTCTTTTCAAAGACACGACAGGTATGTCTCTCTTAGTAAGCTTAAAGTAAATAGAAAACCATTGTTGGCTCCATAAAAGAGTGCTTTCAGATATCCTCCTTAGTAACTGAAAGCTTAAAAGAAAATTATTGGAACCACTTTACACGAACAATTACATCTGACTCCATTCGAATTGCTTCCAACTACTATAAAGCAAATTTTTTAATTTTTTGGCTTCTCATACCAGAGGCCCTAGTTTCAATTCCTAGCTCGGTTGCAGATTAAAAAAATACTGCACCAATATTTCAAGTCATTCTCAAGTTTATGGATTAGTTTCATTCCTTAAGACTTTTAAGTGGATATTTAAATCTCAAAACCAAATTCTTAGAAGGAGAATTAAGTGGCGAACTATGTGACTACAAGTAATTCATAACCTTAAAACTAATTGCAAATTTAATTGCTGCCTTTTCCCAATGCCAAGCAAAATATTTACCTTTATTGCAGCAACCACCCACTCATCCACATTCACCCATATATACTTAATGTCGAATTCCAAAGCATATACAAAGTCTATTATCCATCGCTTATCTCCAACTTACACTCGTCTACATGCACAGTTCATGTCTTGCACGCACTTCATTTGCTGTGAATTTAATTAATGATGTTAATTGATGATGATAATGCCGAACAACGTGATATGCGTTCGTCTTCAGCGCTCACACACACACACACACACACACACATATACATTTATAGATATGTAGATCACATTTTGCTCCAACTCGTCTAAATCGAAAAACTGTGAAGAAGAAATTTCACATTTTGAAGCTAATGCTAAACAACTAAATAATTAGTGTATCATAAAGGCAACAACAACCGCAAATTATCTCGCAGCATTGTCAAAAAATCAAAAGACAACAACAATAATAACAGCAAAACCACAAATAAAACAAAGATTTCGTGTGTCGGTTTATCATTGCGCTTTGACGGCACAATGTCAGGCGTCAAATAAACTTTCGTCATTTGTCGCTTCGTTTTAAAACGTCCATAAATTCGCGCATATCTGATAATATATTTATAACAATTATCTATTCTGTATCTGCGCGCTCTACTTCGATTCATCATGGAACCGTATGTCTGGTTTTTGGCAATGATTGTTGATGTGTGTTGATGTGATTTCGATATTTGTCTTCGATTCGAATTATTACAGCAACGATGATGCGGCCAACGCTGCAAGTACATATTTGCATGACTGTGTGTTTGTGTATAGGGTTGCAGACTATTGCCTATAGTTTCAATTATGATGGTACAACTGTTCAAATAGGAAATATTGTAGCAGAGAATACCCAACAAATAATAATACAATAAATTAGCCATAAACACATCGTTGCGATTTGCGTGCGCCTATAAATTTATTAAAAAATGTCGCTGTGTGTTGTTCATAATTAAGTAAACACAGCCGCACCATCGACCATCGATAGATAGACGAGAATGTTTTGTAGATAAGTGCGACAGGTAACGCAGATAAATTGTTCATAAAAACCTGGGCGCGATTTCATGCACTCGTCGCAGATATTGGCTGTGAGTTGCCTGTGAGTTGAAGAAGCGCCTTCTGAGGGCGCCACGTGCTTTAGTGTAAATTGTATTTGCCGATAGCGCCTTGGAAGACATATCATGAAAGATGATGATTTAGTGAAGCTAGAAATGTGTGGCGATTAGGCTGAGATAGTTCAACAATGATTTGTATGACTAGTGATGCACATAAGAATGATTTCCAAAGACACTAAAGACGATTACAACATTAGAAATTAAAGTGAATGTGGTTGGCCAAAACAAGTCAATAAGAATTAACACTAGAATGCAAAAGGGACTCAGTTTGACTACATTGAAGTATTTTATTGTAAATAAATTTTATTGCATTGCTTTCTAAAAAATATTTTACGTGACGTTTACTAATTTTTAGATGGAATAAATACATTAAAAATATTGTAAACAAATTGTTTACCCAAATTTTGCAACATTTACCTTAACCCTTTTGGGACGGAGTTTAATTTTGAAATCCATAATACTATACTCTCAGAAGAAATATTCTCATGTTATAAATGTTGAGGTTAGAAAATTATATTGGATGCTCACAAATTCTGAAAACATTCTTTTATGCGGGAACACCGAAATCGAAAAAGTATTTTTCGTAGGTCGTAAAATTTGAATAATTGTTTTGACGGGCCTTAAAAACTTGCTGGGACGTATTATCCCAGTAGTCCCGAAAGGGTTAAATGCCCAAAGGGAGTCAAAAGAAGATTTCTATTGCAAAAAAAGGAAAACGATACAAAATATTTTTTGATCTGGGAAAAATTAAGTAGTTTCAGTTAGATGAAAAATGTGTTTCGACACAATAGTTCTGTATTGGACGCAGTGTCTCGGGTCGGGTAGTTGTTGGTTGGCTGCGGTAACTAATCTTAAAGCCGCCTTGTTCCCAATTAGAGCTTGTTATGAAATAATGCGAATGGGATGCTTCTTTCGACAATGCATAAGTACAGGACAGTCTCCAAGCATACATATGTATTGCATACAAAACCTACAACATTCGATATCTCGAATTCCTAGTTTAGCCAGGTGACGGTCTGTCAAGATGCCTGTAATAGTCTTCAGATTATTCTCTGTTAGACTCATGCATTGTTTTCCTATTACATACGAGTATGTAACCCAATAAACGCTTTGGAATCATATTATTCTGATTGATTGTCCCAGTATTGATTCCTACTGATTATCTCCTCCTTTCTGCTTCGGATAAAGAAAGCTCCTCTTTGCAAACTGCAAAGTGGTTATGGGACTACAAAGGTGGTTAATGTATCTTTCCTTTCAAGTTTATTTGCCCCTTTGTTTCTTCAATACCAGCGTGACCCAGAACACAGAGGACCCATACCTGGTTGTGAAGGCTAAGCACGTTTAGCTTTTAAAGACATTTCAGCACAAGATTCGAGGATACCTGTTGAAAGCGTAATGCGTGAATGTCGATTGGCTATCAAAAACGATTCTATCAAAGTATCTTCTGGTTCCAGTTGTTCCTCGATAAGTCGACATATCTTGTGATATGCATATATTTCTGGATGGAATACAGTTGTATGCTTACTCGTAGGCTTCCAGGGCACTAAGCCACATATACATAGATGGTGCCACCAGAAAAATTTATATTTTAAAATATATAAAAAAATAGAATAGTTTTATAGATACCCAACGGGAAATCGAGCGCTCGAGGAGCACTTTGGGAGCGCTCCTTAGTCAGCAGTGAGCGCTCCCCCTTTCCTTATGCCCTTCCTTGTATTTTAACATTGCATGCCATTGGATTTTTCCTGTAACTGTAATTTTTGCTATGTTTGAGTATTTGAGGGTGTTGGGAGCATTTGTGGTCGATTCATATATATGTCTTTATTTTTTACCATTATCATTTTTATTTTCATACATGAGCATCAGAATTTTCTTTGCACGTATGCACGTTTTATTTATTGTACAATTGAGAATAACATTTTTTTACAAGGTTTATTTTATAATTTTTGATTTTTTGAATTTTTTAACTTTGTTCAGCATTCTGAAATTTTTTTTTTTTTTTAATGCTCACATTGTGCTCTTCAGGGAGCACGCTCCCTTTGCTTCCCGTTGGGTATCGGTAGTATCGAGCATTTAGTCGTTCATACATTTTTGTTCTGTTAATTCATTTCCCTCTGAGAACAATTCATAATCGACTGAATTTAAATTTAAACCATTGCGAACTTTTTCGTTCACAACACGACTCATTTGTGCAAATAAGACTGTTTACTCGCCTCGAGTAATTCTGTTTCATTACGTTGCTATACATACATACTGGCACAATTGTATATACCAACACATTTTCACAAACATATCGAAGCCATATGCTTTGTGAAATGTGAAAAGAAAAGTGTAACATAAACGCGAGCCAAGATCAGACAGAAATGTAAAAAACATATAGTCGGCATACGATGTCGATTGCGCTGTTGCCGACCTTTGTTTCATTTCATTAAATGACAAAATTGTTTTTGAAATATGGGGTTTCCTCTTGGCAATTCTCGTTTGCAAATTAGTAGTTGAAGTGTAACGATTTGAAAGAATTTGTTTCCAAAGTGAAATGAATAATTTTCACAGAAGCTGCAATTATGAAGTAAGCGTTTTGGATCCGTTCATATCTTTTTAGGTCTTTTCACTTTATATAGTTTTATATGTTGGTTTTTCCTCTAAACTGATAAAAAATTATGATCGGCACAAGTTCAACGGCAGAGCAATTTTGGGGCAATTAAAACTTATCGATGATATCTTTATCACGTTCGCCTGTACTCTCTCCTTTGATCGATTACACTGGTTGACAAAATTAACTTTAAACTGATCACTTACATACTTGTGCAATGTTCTCGCAATTCAGATCGACTTTCCTGTATATGAAGTAAGAAATAAACAAAAGAGTATTTTTGAATGAGAAAATTTAGGGAATATTCAAATCGACTTTCCTGTGTATAAAGTAAAAAATACAAAAGAAAGTCGATTTGAATGAGAAAATTCAAGGAAAAAAATTCACGAAAAAATACAAAAGAAAGTTGATTTGAATGAGAAAATTAAATAGAGAAAATTATGCAACTACGCAAGTGATCAGTTTAAATCGACATTTTCGACTAACTTTACAGTTTTGTATATAAATTATTATTTGTATAAAAACATGGTCTTCAAATAAAGATAATAAATTGTTTTAGCTTGAAAAGCTTCTTTTTAACATATCTTAAATATTCATGGATCCAAAATTTTAAGCATGTTTATTTGACTATTAAAATAAATATTATAAAAATATTATTTCTACCAAAAAATTAATATATATTTTTTGTTATTTTATTATACATGAATAGGATAACAATAAATTATTATTATTATTATCTCACATTATTATTATTATTATCTTACAGTCAAAATAAGATCACTAGCTGCCAGAGCTATAGGCTTTGAAACAAAAATAAATAATTCATCCTCTTCAGTTTTGCCAAACACATTTTCACATATGTAGTTGACTTAAGCTCTCATAATCTGGAGACCGATTTTTCTATGAGTACAATTTGCTGTCGCACAGTGTGGTGCACTCAAGTTTTAAGCATTTAAATTGCTTTTCGAATTGACTTTCGAAGCAATTACTACTCGAACCTATGCTTTTGCAAAACTTTGTAAAACTATATTCGATTAGTCATAGAATTTGGCGAAATGCTACGAGTGTGATAAGACGCTATCAATGCTCCATTCGCTATGTAAACAAATGGGGGAACGCTTTCAGTCGCGCGCCAAAAATTATCAAATTGAGGCATCTGTATCGGCCCCCGTTAGGGTGAAATGCAATATCCACAAGTATTGGCATAGTCACGAGTGTTGTTCTTCGGACAGCCGGGCAACACTGCACAGACGTTGCATGGAATCGCGTAATTGCTGGCCGAACGTTTGGGCGTTGGGAAACGGATCATGTGATTCACAATTTGTATGCTCGAACTGTGTGTTGATATATTTATTTATTTATTTATTATAGCTATTATTAGCCCATAACATCGACATGAATCAGTAACTGTTTGGGGTTTGTGGTTTTTTCAAACTGTATAATCTCTATTGGATGATCGTAATAGATATCGATTAGTCATGAAAGTACGGCGGGGCCATTGAGTGCGTTTTATGGCACTTGAGTGGCAGTTTTTGCTGATAGGAGCGGATATACAAAACCGCTTTACTTCGATAGCGCGCGTCGCTGCAGCGGCAGCACGCGACTCCGCAGCATAGCCGGAAGCTTTAGGTGCAATGTACATTACACAAACTATGCGACAGCGAATTGATAAAAATATTAAAGCCAATTGAACTGATGTGCGAATTAACTGAAAATTTGCATTGGTCTTTTGCTCTTTTTAAAAACTATGCTTTCAATTTGTCATTTGCAGATTTTCAAGAAGAAAAGTCACTGCCTTCGAAGCCAAGACAGCAATTGCCGTAATCTAAATAGCAACAACTGCAGCCAACAACACATTCCACACCAACTCCGCTAAGCAATACCACTTTTTTTTAGAATAAATATATATAGTTTGAATATAGAATAACGAGAGCGGCAGTCAGTCGTGTTGCGTGCAGACACCGGAAATGGTTTTGCCGTTCGGTCTCGCCTCCGACGGGCAACACGTCGTCGGCGAACGCACCATGATCACGCCCACAGCACCGCCCGCCCTGCTGATGCACGGCCACACGAACGTCTCCACAGTTGTGCCTATCATACCCAGTCCGTACATTGACTTTATTGTCGTCAACGGGGACGACCGCTACATGATTCGCTGCGAGCGCAAGGCGGTGCTCGAGAACAGTGTCGAGCTGGCCAAGCTGATACGCGCCGGCCCCAACAGCGGCCGCAAGGGCGACAATCACTTTCAGATCTCCAATGTGGACAAGCTGGACTTTGAGCTGGTCATACGCTACTTGGAGACGAAGTTCGTGAGGTATCGCGACCACCTGCACATACTGAAAATACTCGAGCTGGCCGATCGCTTCAACTGCCCGGACCTGGTGAGTGCCGCTTGAGGTCGTTGCGTTCCACTTGAATTTAATGTCACTTCTCCGCCACACGCAGGTAATTCACTGCATACGTGAACTGGATCTGCAGCTGACCAGCGCCATTGTGCTGGACATATTCCGTGCGCTGTGGTTCTACCAGAGCATCTCGGTGCCGAATCAGCACCAGCTGGGCACCGTAATCACCACACAGGACAGCACCAGCGCCAGCAAGAAGGCGAAACGCAAGCAGGCCACACTCACACCCGCAGCAGCAGCAGCTTCCGGCGATGCGACGAACGCCGGCAGCAACGCCAACACCAGCTCGAGTCCATTCACCGTCGAGGAGTACGGCATGGCGCTGCTCAACAATGCGCTGCAGCTGATCGACATGCACGCCGAGCTGGTGCTCACCAAGCCACAAATCAACGAACTGCGCTTCGAGGAGCTGGAGATGATTGCCAAACGCGAGGCGCTGCAGCTCAGCTCCGAGCTGGCGCTGTTCACCTGCCTTGCCGACTGGAGTTTGGCCGAGTGCCAGCGCAAGAAACTCGATCCCACCGCCGAGAATCGCAGACGCGTGCTGGGGCCGCTGTGCTATGCGCCGCGCTACCAACTGATGACCGCCAGCGAATTCCGCAAGGCATGCGACCGCGTCGAGCTGCTGGATCCGGTCGAGATTTCGCTCGTTAGTGACGCAATCGAAGGTGAGACCAAATACATTTTGCTTGTAGTTGCATGATTGAATGGAATTGTTCTCGTTGCAATTGCAGGCAAAAGGCTGAAGCATCTCACCGCCGAGCAGAGTCAACTGCTGGAGCGTTTCCACACGCCACGCCCCGACTTTGCCAAGATGCCCATACACCTGAGCGACCGCAGCAATCCCAAGAACTACCCGAAGAAAATGCGCCGCGCGGAGAAGGGCGCCGCCGGCGAACAGGGCTGCTGGGAAAATGTGGGCATGAACTGCCTGGCCGTCTTTGCTTGCATCTTCGATTGAAGCCGACTTTGCTCATTTCAACGTCGCGTCGTTGCACTTGTTTTAGTTAACGCTGTCCCCAGGGACTTTTTGGGCGATTCAATTGGATGAACGATCCGGAAGCCACACGTCGTGAAAGTGAATGCACTCGCCACGTTGCATGGACTACGTCGCGAGCGGAGATTGACGAGTTCTTAGACTTGAATGCATGTGTGTGTGTGTGTGTGTGCAGCAAGCGGAGAGCCCATTCAAATCTAGATTAGATGATTCGATTTTTATACTTGACGACGAATTTGCGATTGCGAGTGTTGGTATCGATGTTGTTTGTATGTACTGTGTATATGTATGTATATATATTTTTGTGTCTCTATATATGTACGTCGTTTATAACCATATATTTTATACTTTTTGTATTGATTTGATTTAATTCATTTCATAAGTAAAATTTTGCTAGTCGATTTCACGAAATTGAAAATTCGTACTTTTTAATTTTCATTTTTTAAAAAGTGTCATCCAGGACGTGTGTTTAGTTGAGTAGTGTGAGAAATTAGTGACTAAAGGCATGCAACAAGTTTTACGATCTCCAAGGACTCTAACCTGAAAGCATTTAACAGTCTGTCAAAAATCACCAACAAAGTTTTTCCTATAGAAGAAAATCAGCTACAAGGCGGCCAAAGTGTAAAACTCGGAGATAACAACTAAAGAATCACACTTGGTGGAAAAAGCCTTGTGCAAGCTTTACGCTTCTGAAGAGTCCCATGAAATATGCTTCAATAAGCTTAACGCTTCCGAGCTACGATTAACCCTTTCGCTATTTGGTTGCCATATGGCACATCGCTACTTTGTAAACGTCTGCACCCTCTGTGGTTTCAAGAATACATTTTTGTTGGATTAGAATAGTTTGAAGTTTTAGCAAAAATACAAAATTAAAAAGCTGAATATTTAAGTTTGAAGAAGAGAAGTATACACGTTTTTTAATTGCATATCTTGACATAGTAAAGGAAGAAGAAGCAGAAAAATTAGACAACTTTTTTTTAAATTGACGTTATCTGTCAATTTAGATACTTTGTTTTTTAATTTTTGCTGAAATAAATGAAGAAATATTCAAATTTTCGTTATGTGTAAAAAATTTTGTGTTTAAGTAATTATTACAGCCACAACGATGTGGTTTCTCTCATAGAAAAACACTCTAAAATACAGGGTTCGAGTATGAAAATTAAAACATTTCTTTTGAAATGTTGCTAACGTAACCACATAGAAGCCTAAAACGTAAAATTTAAAATTTTAACTTTCCCCAATAAAAACCTGTAGCGAAAGGGTTAAAGTAGATTAAACTATCAAATTCCTATCATGCGCTCAATATGATAGACAGATGTGCTAATATAATTTATCAAAGTGACAGTTGTGGGCCCGATTGAAAGCTTTAAATGTTAAATTTTAAACTTCCCACTGGTTCTGTGTGATTCTTTCAGTCATTTCAGTTTCCTTTATGCGATACCAAAACACCCATAAACACTTTGGTATGGAGTTTTTAAAGTCCCGATTGAAAACCCAACATTGAAATGTCTACAATTTGTAGTCAGAAAGACAGGAAGAATCGATTCAGTCACACTTGTATGTCAGTCAAGCGGCTTATGAACGCCACACTTCAAAATTGACAGCAATTTTTAACTGATAGCAAAATCGAAATTACTTCTTATACACAGGAAACAATTATACGTTTGACTACGAAAGTATTTGATATTTACTACAAAATTTCATTCACTTTGGTTGATATATTTTATTTTGTGCAACAGCAAAAACTTTTGTAACTAATTTTTTTTAGTTAGTAAACAATTAAAACCGATTGACGATTGCATTATGTGTAAAATTTAATCGAAGTTCCAGTAAAATATTTTAGAAAAATTCACTGTTGGTAAAATTTTAACAAACTGAAATGTTTTCTTTTTTTTACAAAAACGTATACAATATTTACGCAATCGAATCGCAGATATTTCAGCAAACATTAATTATCCTTCAGGCAACGTTTACAAGTAAGAGCTTTAATGAGCTGTGAGATGTGAAACAATCAGCTAATTGCTCCCAACTATTCAGTAGTTCGCACACTTTGAAGCCACACCAGCATTTCAGTGGGTTAGACTCGGAAGCTCTGAAGCCCTATTGACACTTTACCTTCACTTTGTGTTGTAGTTTAGTAAAATTGTGGCAGGCGCCAAGCCCACTGCATATTGAGACAAGTGTCTTTCGGAACACTTCTGCTGGGCGTCTTTGAACTCAAAACTGAATTTAGCGTAGATATTTAATTAATGTGGCAGCGCTGGCATTAAAATGGCATAGACCAATAAATACATAGAACACAACAAATATATAAAATCAAAAACCATAATAGAAACGAATGAACAAGGTGGCTAACGCCAATCACATAAAACCGCAGCTTTAAGTTTCATTGTTATGTAGAAATCGCGAAATATGTGCGTAGTTCTATTAATATCAAATAAGATTATATTGTTTTGTTTGTGCACTTTTTTCTGCAGCCATAAATATCGAAAAATTGTCATGTAAGTCTTTTAGAAGAATCAATACACTTAGAGAAATAACGAAAAAACACTATAGAGATCAGAGCTTTTTAATTGCTTTGAAAGATGCATTAATGTTATTATGATTCCTTGTGTCCGATATTTTATGCAACTGTTAAGTTTATGCTTCGGATTTGTGCAAAATAATGAAATCATCATTAAGTACAAACTTCATTTGCAATATTATACACTGTTGTAAACTCTAAAAGTTAAGCGTTTTCTATAAGACACAAAATGTTATGAATAAAAAATGAATTTGAATACATAAAAGTAGAACTTAGAGGTACACAAATAAAAGTACGTCAAGACTTGACTAAAATTCAAACTTTTGTCTTTGTTTTGCTGGAATAGTTTAAGATGATTGGCAAAGCTGGGCAATGAATGCCACAAAAATTTACTATCACAATTAAAAAACACATATTTCCCCCTCCTAAGTTTTTTAGATTTTCAGATCAAATAGGTTTTTATGATTTGTTGCATTTTCTGTCTGCGTAAATTTGTCAACCATGAACAAACGGAATTAAAAATAAAAACAAAAGAATTTTTTAAATCCATAAAATTAGAATTGGACTTCATGTCCATGTTGGAAATACATTATTAAATAATTAAATAAATTATAATGACAAGTAATTAATTGACAAGTAATTAACATGTGAGTAGCGTTTAAAGTTCCGATAAATTGGTAATGTTTCGCAGTAAAGTTTCAGTGCTCGTATTAACGAAATCACGCCACTGCTTGGCACTCATTTTCTTCGCAGAATTCTGCAACTCTTCGGTTATGTAGAGCGCCTCACTCTCAATATCTCGCTTTATATCAATGCTGGTCAACACTTGCAAAAGGCCTTCAATATTTTGCTTGAAACTGCATAATGCAAATTCAAATTTGTTACAAAAAATACTGAAATTATAAAAACAAAGAGTTCGTTACCATTGAAATTGTTCGGTTTTCCGCTGATAGGCCTCGTATTGCCAATCCAACTGGCGTACTATACGTTCGATGTTATGCTCGAAAGTTTGCAATTCTAGGCGTTCCTTCTCCACCTCGTCTACCAATCGCTCGCCGATATCACAGACCTTCTTTATGTACGCGTCAACTTGAGTGTTTCGTGTCTGTTCACGTATGGTATCCAATTCAGATCTGATGCCTTTTTTATAGTCTGCTAGCATAGTTGATGATTCTGTGGATTAAAAGGAAATACATATATAACAAGGCAAAACTGTTATATACTATCGCAAGTACCTTGATTAAGTGTTCTTGAGGTGCCAGTCATATCGCGCCAGGCAGCGTTGCTTATAGAAGTAAGCATACTTGTACTGGCTCGCGACTCTAGGAAACTGTCATTGGTCACATTAAGCTGGCTGCTTTCGATTGCCTGCTCAGGCACAGTGTCCAGGGTTTTGGCTTGGGTCGCCATTGGTGGCGAGGCTGCAACATTGACTATGACCTCTTTGCTGAACAGACGCTGCTGACGTGTAATGATTGATGTAGCCGTTGTGGTGACCTGACATTTGGTAATAGTTGTGCAGTGCTTGTCAACGACATTGCGTTGGGGAGTGTGAAGCACGGTGGATGTTAGTGGCTGCAGCACTTCTGTTGCGGCACCATCACTCTCTGCCTCTGCACGTTCACTGCCGCTGTCACTGTCGCACTCCGAACGATTGCAATATAAAATACACTCGTCCTTCACTTCTGTATCGAACTGCTTACGCTGTTCATTGTCTGTTGTTTTGACAGCATCCGTTATCAGTTGCGATCGCAGTTTATCAAAGACATCGCCAGCATTTTTGCTTGTTGTAGGTTTAGCGGCAATCGATTCAATATCGGATTCGGCCATATCGGAGACGAGCATCATATTGGGCGGCAAGGGAGGGGACCAATCTCTGAACTCGTTTGCGGCAGCATTCAAGTTTCGCATAGGTGACAGTTCGTTATCGGCAATGTTAACTTTATCGTTGTGGCGACATTCCTCTATATCAGCGAGCGGTACTGCTACAGCTTTGTCATCACCTGCTAAAGTTGGCAGTCCGTTGCTGATTTCATCAATTTTGGGCGGTTGGTAAGCAGTTGCTGCATGTACAGAATCCACGGCAGATTCGCAGTGAGCATCTTTAGCATTTTCCTTAGACGCTACAGGACCTGTGCGATGTGTATCCGACTGCGACTTGGAATTAGCAGCGCACGGTTCCACCTTAACAACCGTTGGGGAACCAGTTAAATCGATTTCTATGTCCGCCGAATACAGTGTGTGATTTTTGGTCAGGCGCGCGGTCTTTGCATTGGAAGGTGCCAGTGTGTCATCGCTTTTGACGCCGTCAATTGGGTCCTAAGAATGTACAAATAATAATTAAAAACAGTGTTTATGTGGTTAACTTCTTGCAAAATAAACCATTTGACTTAGAATAGAGTCGGCCGTGGTGCGCTTTCGTGTACGTTTGGCAATTGCCGACTTTGCCGCACCCGATGTGCCGGGGCCGTCCGTTCCTTTTTTGAATTGTGCAGTTTTGCGCACACGTTTCATATTTTTGACAGTCATCGACTGGCTAAGCGATGGAGGACGTGTGGTAAAGTTGCGATAGGAGTGACCAGGCTCGGCATCGCTGACATCAAGGTTTTCATAGACGTCAGGCTGAGTAGCGGATTGCTGCTGCAATGTACTTGCGGCCGCTGCAGAGCGGCTGGTGTCATTTGTCGTCATCAGGCAGATGTGCTGCACATTTTCGAGTATGGTGCGTCGTTGGGCGTCGCTGAATACGGCAGTGCTCTCATTGCCGTTGTCCAAAAAGTTTGTAATATTTATAATGCCTCCGGGATTCGACTCCTCCCTGGCACTTGTGGTGTCCATAGGCAGCACGCCGTGGCTCATGGGCTTTACCTTGTTGATTTGCTTGCGCTTCAGTGGCGCATCGCCGTCGACGTTGGCCTTCCGCTTGCGGGCTCTGTAGTTAGCATGAAGAGGATAGTAGAGGGAAAAGTTGAACATAGTTATGACTAGGGATCGGAATTATATGCAAGTGCATATTTTTTTGGAGATTCCGATTTGAACGGGACCAAGACAGAAACTATTTTTATTGAAAATATTAAGAATGAGCCAACATATGCACTGCATATTTGCATATTTTGCATATTTTTGCATTTTTTGCATAGTTTTTGCATATAAATCCGATACCTAGTTATGACAATTGACATTTGTGTTTGACGCACCGCGCTTTCCAGACATTTGGTGCTTTAGGGACCGATTTCTCGCTAGTGGCAGTGTCCGAATTCGGTAGCGTTGTTTTGAAAAATCTGCGCTTGGGCCGCAACTGCCGTATGGGATGTGCCGCGTGATGGCACTCCTGTCTTTTATCAGTCGCGTTCACTGTGCGAGAAGATTTAGGTGATTCGCTTTCAGCTAGCGTGGCCGTTAACCGATGGTCAATCACATTTTTCAGGGCCGGAAGCGATATGCTGGGAATGCTTGTTTTAACTGAACGCATTTTAATGTTGGCACTCGTATCTGAGCTGGAGTTGCCAATAAGAAAGCCGTAACTCTTTTGAAAGTTATTCGTTTCAACAGTTGAAGGTAATGCGAAAGTGGGAGACGCTACAAAAAAAAATTATATACCTTCAGTTGGTGTAAATTTATGTACTACATACACTGCTTTGTTTTTGCTTTCCTGTTGACATTTTGTGTTGGTATTGGCTCAATATTCTCCTTGTTTGCCAAGTTTTCTATTTGACCCGTAATATTATCTTCGTCCTGCTTCTGCTCCGATGATGAGTCGCTTTCCAGCTGTACAACGGGTGCTGGACCTGCATTTGGCTTGTTGTAATATTCGAGCACGAAATTGTTTTCCCGCAAACGCAGCGCCTCGTCCACAGGTAGTTCTATTCGAGCGCTAGTGACCAGAGTCAGTTCGTTGTCGAGTTTCAATGTCTTGGAGAACACTGCAGGTGCATGGAATTTCACTTGCAGAGTTTCATCATCGCTGGAAGCATTATAATAAAATTGATATTAAGTACGCTTAAAATTGCATTCGACTGCAGCCAACATACAGCGTCATTCGGCAAATCTGAAAACTGACTGTGCAGTTCGTGTAGTGAGTTTGAGACTTTGCCTTGTAACGACCGTTGAACGTGAGCGTACGTGGACAGTAATTCAAATCAATCCAAAAGTTTTCGGCATTCTGAGAAAGTTAAACAAACAATTAAAATTACAGTAATTAATTTCAAATGGACTAATTGCCATACCGCGGCTTTTACAAACTCGTATTTATCTCCCAATTGTAGGGTTTTGCAGCGGAAGGAGTAGACCAGAATATTCTGCGCCATGTGCATATTGTAGCTGTTCAACAGCTCACGCGCCAACTACAAACATTCGAAAGTGTATTTTTGGGCATATTTGCGTTAATATACAAGCCATAACCACTCTTAATTCTTACCCTTACGCTTTTTCTCATATTAATTGTTCAAATAAAAAAAATCTTTTTCAATTTCTCATATTAATTTCTTCAAAAACGATTAATCTAGCCCAGATCTAAGTCCAATAGAGCTCTAATAAGAATTAGATTAAGCAATGAGCCCCAGGAACAATCTTGAAACTAGAAAACAAAATTTGTGACTCTATTACACCGGAAGTGTGGCAGAAACTATTATCCTCAATGCAGAGTCGATGCCAGGCTGTAATCTCAGCAAAGGGAGATGTAACCCCATATTAATTTTTCCTTCATTTGTGGTCGTACCAACTATTAGTAGCCACTTTTAGTTGTAACTTTTTTAAGTTGTTCTATTCAAAAATTAATAATAAAAATATTATATAATAAAAAAATTAAAAAATGTTTTCGAATAGTACATTTTTCAGCCTTTCAAAAGAGTATAAACACTGCACGGAACCTTTGACATATAATAGTTAAAAAGTTATACTAAAAATTAATATGAGAACTAGTGTAGGAGTACGAATTAATAGTGGTTAGGGCTTGTAATAAACGGCTTACATTCTCAAATTTGGCGGCATGATAGTTGGCCACCTTAACCGCACTGCTAAGCTTTTCCTTGAGTATATGAGTCTGCGAGCAGCGTATTTGGCCCAATTCATGTTGCTGTTTGGCATCGTCCACACTCTTGAGCAGCATAACCAGCAAGCGGAGTGCCATCATTTGCGTGTTGAAATCGCCCACGAAGTCGATAGGAAACCAGAGACAGGCACTAAAAATGTCCAAATGAACCTCGATTAGCTATGGAATGTTTGTGATTGTGGTTGTCTACATAATGCCCGTCTCAAAGTTGGCCAACTTGTCCATGACCGCGGCGCGCACATTGCCCAGTAGTTCGTGCAGCATTTCCAGCAGCTGATAGTGGTAGAAGGGTGTTTGCTTTGCTCTATGCTGGAGGCAGCCAATGATATAGGTGACCACCGGCGGCACCGTCTTTTCGAAATGTTGACGTAGTTTCTCATCTTTGGGATTGTTGGTGGCCTGGATTTTCTGCAATAATAAACCAAATTTAATAAATATTTCACACACACACTGTGTACAAATGAGCGTCGCACCAGGTATAGCCGCAGCCATTTTATGACGGTCGGGTAAGCCTCCGTTTCTCTGCGCTGCAATGCTTGCTGCAGCGCCCGGAATCCTGTTAGCATCTCGAAAAATACTTTCTTTGACTGGTTAAAGCGGAGACAGGCAATTATGATTATGCAAATAAATATTTAAGATTCAGCAAATTTACCATTTTCTTTGCCTCGATTACTTGGCGCACTTTGTCAACAGCTGCTGCCACTTCCTCGACGGAAGGCGTGTTGGAGCTGAAGATCTCGACGGATGGCATTTTGAAATTCTCTTATTGCGGTCAGATGCGTGAAAACGAATTCTAAACGGAAATTGATAAATTTGCCAATAATATTTGCACGTTTTGTTAATTAAATTGAATTTAAAGTTGCCCCAACGAATTTTTCTCCCACATCCGATTTTTGCTGTTTTCGTTTCCTTTGTCAACGACACGAATGAAATTTTACGAACGGAAATGGGGCAGCTAGCAGTATGCTAGCGAGTTCACAAACCAAACGAAACCGTATAAGCAAAGAGTAACGAAATCTGTTCTCACCTTACACGAATATTCGCCAAACGTAGAAGAAAGTTTTGACAATTGGCATTTGCTCGGTTTTCCTATGGAAACAACGAACTGACATTAGTTCAATATTTGTGCCAGTAACTGGGAAAAGAGCTAACCAGCATGAATTCTACGGTGGATCCACGACGCAAGGAGAAAGTAAACCGTTATAAAGCGCCACAGGCGCGCAGCCAAACAAGCGGCGCCGCCGATGACCTGATGTCGGACTACATGAACATTTTGGGTGAGTCGCGCATTTGCTGCAGCAGGGTCAGTAGAAATGTACTGTTTCCTTCATCGTTTAATTGCAGGAATGATATTTTCCATGTGCGGCTTGATGATGAAACTGAAGTGGTGCGCCTGGTTTGCGCTGTATTGTTCCTGCATTAGTTTTGCCAGCTCACGTGTGAGTGACGACGCTAAACAGGTGATTGGAATTTGAGTAACTTTATATGAGAAGTGCTCATTTCAATGGGTAAACTTAATTGCAGGTGCTATCCTCTTTTATGTTGTCCGTGAGTGCGGTAGGAATGTCGTACCTCCAAAATCCTGCTCCTATGACGCCACCATGGACCTCGTCTACGTAATAATTAAAACATAATTTTATCATACATTCTTGCACAATATTTTGACGAGCACAATTTATTTTTACTCCTACTTGGAGTAGTATTATTTTTATGTGAAAAATTCATATGACAGGGCATACAGGATAATGCAAACAAAAACGATTGAAAAACATAAACAAGTACAAGTGTATGTGTACCAAGTATATAACAACATAAATATTTATGTTTTTATGTATAACGCGGGAATTGCGTTTTGGTTTACAAATTTCATTTTTTAAAGACCCGTTGAAGCCAAAATACAATGTCGCATCGTAGTTGCAATTCTCGGTTTACAGTATTGGCCCAGTTTTGAAGATCTAAATGCAAACTGTTGTCAGATTTTGCAGGTTTCATAAATTGTCACTGTCGCTAAATGCAACATGTTGCATGCGATTCTTCATACCCTTCGAGTAAACAGCCAAAACATTTTGCTGCCACTAACGATGTGCTATTGGATTTTGGGTTATACGGGTTTTGGTTTTATTTTCTTATTCGGTTAACTGGAATTTTGGTCTAGCGTTTAGTAATCGTTTTCCAGCGATATATTGCTTCCGAAGCGCTGGTACAAATGCGCTTTCAGCTCGTTCATCTCTGTTCTGATTTCGGTGGCTTTTGCTTCAATGCAGGCGATGAATTTGAAATTGCAACTGACAAAGACTTGTGGTGAATATTTTTTGCCGGGCAGAGTTGCTTTTGCAAAACATTGGAAATTCATTAAAATTGTTTCATTATTCTATTTGGAAGGCAATAAATTTTTTAGATAAATATTTAATTTTTTTTTCCCCTACTCATGCCACCATAAAAACTCCGTGTCCAAAATATAAAATCGTTTTAAACTACACTTAACAAATTCATGACTTCTACAGTTTTACAGGGTTTGTCAAGTGCACGTAACCCTGAAAGTTAATGTACTTATTCACTACAGTGACCGTTTTACACGTGAACAACAACAATTTGACAGGAGCCTTCAGAAAAAATCAACGTCCGGTTGTCAAAGAGTGTCGCTACTTAGGATTTACTTTGGTTGGAGTTCGAAGTGCGAATGCTTCTTTATTTCAATTTTATTCAAGTACAAGCGGTGACAATAGGAATGACAGGGTTGCATGGATATGTACGTTGTATACATTGTTGTATTCAATTGTATATATTTCAACACGCCTTCTCAACGGATATATCCAAGCATTACAAAAATTCAATAATTAACTTAAACCTAACATCTCACAAAACTTAACATGAGGTCCCTTAGGGAGATTCTTTGTCAAAACGTCAGCAATCATGTTGGTGCTGCAACAATATTTCAAATTAAACTCGCCTTCTCGAAAAGCATTTCTAATAAAATGATATTTGATGTCTATGTGTTTACTTCTGGAGTGGTAAACTGGGTTCTTCACCAGATTCATCGTGCTTAAGTTGTCGCCGTTTACAAAAATTGTTTTTGGGAATTGTAACTGCATCTCACCCAGCAGCTGCCGCAGATATTTAATTTCCTTTACTGCTAACGCCAACGCCATATATTCCGCCTCTGTGCTACTGAGTGCCACCGTAGGCTGCTTCTTTGATTCGTATGAGAATACGCCCCCGGCCATCATAAACGCATAACCCGTGTATGATTTGCGGTCGCTCGCATCGCCGCCCCAATCTGCATCTACGAAACACTCGATCGGACTTCCTGTGCTGGTGTACTTCAGCTGCTTATCCTGCGTAGCGCACAGATACCTTAATATACGTTTCGCAGCCGCCAAGTGTTCAGTGTGTGGATCGTTGTTTCTTTGTGCTAGCTTGCACACTGAGTGCAAAATATCCGGTCGCGTACACATAGCTATATATATCAATGACCCTATGAGAGACTGGTACTGAGTTTGATCAGCTCTTTTGCATGTGTCATCACTGCAAATGACCTGGAAGCCCGGATCTAATGGAGTTGCAATCGGTCGGCAATCTTCCATTTCGTGATCTCGTAGACATTTTTTGATGTGCCCTTTTTGGCTAATAGAAATCGAGCCAACTTCTCCATCGCGTTCGTCCTCGATACTCAGGAAATGTTGAACAGGTCCCTTATCGACCACCTCTACTTCCTTCGAAATCATTGTATTCATTTCATTTCATTTATTTAACAGATAATACATATAAGATACAATCTTTTGCATGCCAATTAGGAACACACTCGTTTTAAGCATTACACAATAAATAAAATATCATTACAATGTTTAATAATTTACAAAGAAAAATCTTAACTATGTGTAAGTGAAAGTAGAGAAGTAGAGTAAAGAGTAAAAGAAAAGTTTAAGATGTTATGAGAAGTGTTTGAAGAGTAGATGCTTAAAGTTACTACTCAGTTCTCGTCTATCTCTCGTAGTGCGCAGACGTATTCTTCTCTCGTTATTTCTCTCACACCTTTCGTATTTTTTATTCGACACCCTAAACCAAGCTGGTGCAATTTTTCTTACCGGTGTAAAGTTTATTTATATTGCGACAGCTTCAAACTACTTCTATTGACATGGCCCCCGGGCCCCCCAACTTAGGGGAGAATAGATTTTCTATTCTCTCCTCCAGCCCGCAAGCTAAACGAAAAAAAGTTATCCATAAAACACTGGACTGTTTTCCCAGTCTTCCGAAAATTGAAAAAGAAAATCCAAAATTCATAATAATATCAGCAGTGAACAGTGAAAAACCACTATCCAAGTATTCATGCTTCGCAGTACACAAGGCAATTAATTTAATCAGCAAAGAGGTGATTTCCATAAATGAACTCCGCGACGGAAACCTGCTTTTACTGGTAAAAAACGCCCAAATCGCCGGCAAATTTCTATCAACAAGTATCCTTCATAACGTCTGTGCAGTACAGGTTAAGTATCAAGAAAGTCTCAACTTCACAAAGGGCACAGTTTACGCACCGTGCCTAAACGATATTCCCGAACAAGAAATAATAGACAATTTAAAAGATCAAGGTGTCGTTTCAATCTACAAGTTCACTAAATCGTTCGACGGCAAAAGCATGCCAACTGGAGTTGTACTATTGACATTCGACAGATATCATCTACCAGAAAAGGTCGAAATTTCTTGGCGTGCCGTCAAAGTCAGACCATACTTTCCAAACCCAATGAGGTGTCGTAATTGTCAACGCTTAGGCCACACAGCAAAACGCTGCAAGTCTACTCCTTCTTGCGAAAAATGTGCACTCCCTTTTCATGCCCCTTCTGACTGCACTAGAACCTTTTGCATCAACTGTACTAGCGAACATGCCGCCTCATCCAAAATTTGCCCAAAATTCATCGAAGCAAAGCAACTGCTGAAAATTAAAACCGAAAATAAATGCTCCATGCGTGAAGCTGTAAACATATATAAAGCACAAATTCCCTCTTTGTCCAACAATTCTCCTTACTTCGCTTCTATGCTCAAAAGTCAGTCGCAAAGCGACTCGCAAGCTGAAAAAACAATCTCCGATCGTCTACTACTTCGACATACAAACAATTCTGCACAAAATCTTCCAGAAATGACCGCCACTTCAAGTACTACTTCCAACAACAACCCACTTCTCTTGAACACTAAAGAAACTCCCACAAAAACACCATCAAACACTTTTACCGTTCCGATAAACACATCACCTAAATCAAATGCCAATGCAAAATCTCTTATTTCTCCTAAAGGTATATCCACATCAAACAAAAGTTCCACTTCCACTGATACTAAAACCAAACCTCTCAGTAACAAGTCAAAACCAACTCCCTACATGAAAATCTCAGACGACGAGCTTTAACTCACTATTTCGTTTTGTTCCTTTCTTCTGATTCCTTTCTCTTTATTTCCCCATCTCAAGTGTCCCCTTCCTCTTGTTTCATTCTCTAGTCATCTCACACTCAACTAACTCATATACGTCTTCTCGCTCCCGCTTCCAGATATTCCACAGTTTCTGTTTATAACGTTGTAATGTTTAATATCCTACAATGGAATATGAAAGGCTTTTACAACAACCTTGCCGAACTACAAATTCTAATCAAAGAATATTCCCCATGTTTTATTGCTCTTCAAGAGACCCATATCAAAGCAAATAACAATCCGCCTGTTCCTAAAAATTACACGGGATATTTCTTTAATCACTCTAATATTGACTATGCAAAACAAGGTGTAGGTGTACTGATCAAATGTAATATCCCACACAAACGTATAGCGGTTGTTTCACATATAGCAACAATAGCAATCGAAATCAAACTCAGAACCACTTTCACCATTCTATCGATGTACATTCCTCCACACCAACGTTTCTCATCTAAAGATATAAACGACATTATTTGTATTTTCAACACACCCATCATACTTCTTGGCGACCTCAACGCGTGGAGTCCCCTATGGGGCTCTTCGACTTGCAACCAACGAGGAAAAATAATAGAGGACATTGTTCTTTCTCACAACTTCGTTGTACTAAATGATGGAGCGCCGACGCACTTTTTAACTCATAACACCCTCTCCAACATTGACTTAAGTCTTTGCGGAAATTGCGCCAAAATTAAATTCGAAAACATTGGACGACCTACACGGCAGTGATCATTTCCCTGTTCTAACACAGTTGAACTCAAATACCAGCAAAAACAAATTCGTTAGTCAACCAAAATTTATCCTTAATAAAGCTAATTGGCAAAGCTTTTCTGACGTTGTAATCAAAACAAACAATTTCATCCCGGTTTCTAGCAACATAAATAAAGAGACCGCCAACATTCAAAAAATTATACGCACAGCTGTTCACTTGACAATTCCGCAAACCAAACCCAAATACCTCAAAACCAGTGTACCCTCGTGGAACATTAATTTGTCGAACCTTCGCAAAGAAAAGCAAAAATTTTGGTCAGAGTACAAACGTATGCGTACATATGACAATCTAATTAAATACAAAATTGCAAACGCAAAATTCCGTAAAAATCTAAAATCCGCCAAACGGGAGAGCCTTGAAAACCTCACAAAAACTATAAACCCATCCACCTCCCCAAAGAGGTTATGGGCAGATATTCGGATGTTAGTGGGTACTCAAACGAGGTCTCCAATCGAGTTCATAACAGACGAAACTAACATGCAACTTAATGACCCCAAAAAAATTGCAAACCACTTCGCTAAATGTTGGTCCTACTATTCAAATGATTCAAATTTTCACCATAATTTTGTTTCCGATAAATCATCACTTTTAAATTTAAATTATTCCACATCTACCTCAACAATCCAATCACGCTGGCTAGACTCAAAGATAACAATATCTGAATTCTCAGATACAATAGCCTCTATGCGAGGTAAAACTCCAGGACAAGACAGAATCTCCTATGACATGTTAAAACGTATTCCTCCTTCTTTAGTGAACAGAATGGTCATCTTATACAATAAAATCTTAAATACCGGCTTTTACCCCGTTGTCTGGAAAACTGCAACTGTTATACCCATTCCAAAACCAAACAAATCCATCGCAGATATATCCGGATTTCGCCCCATTTCACTTCTCCCCTGTCCCGGGAAGGTATTGGAAAAAATTATGGCAAAAAGAATCTTATGGTTTGCTCTTAAAAACAAATTTATAAGCCCACATCAAGTTGCCTTCAAAAAATCACATGGAACCACTGACGCTTTATTACACGTAGAGCACTATTTATCTTCAGCTTTATCGCACAGAAATCATGCTACCATTCTCAGTCTCGATTTCGAAAAAGCTTTTGACCGGGTCGGAGTCCATGTGATCCTACGGCAACTCCTAAAGTGGAAAGTCGGCCACAAGACTTTTCACTTTGTCAAAAGCTTTGTAACAGGACGAAAATTTAAAGTAAAAGTAAATAACGTCTATTCCGACACACAGAACCTCTACAACGGCATATCGCAAGGTTCGCCGCTATCAGTTGTTTTATTCATCATCGCTTTTAACGAAATTAGTAGTATTATAACAAAACAAACACAAATCGATCATGCAATATACGCAGATGACGTTATAATTTTTACTAAAATTTCAAACTTAGAAGTCGTCAAAACAAAATTTCTTAATATCTTATCCGACATCACCGAATGGTCGAGTGGGTCAGGTACAAGAATATCGTACGATAAATGTAAAATTCTCCATTGCTGCAAAAAAACTAGTTGTACTAGCATAAGTTTAACTTTTAACAACACTATTATCCAAAGTACAAATAATATGAAAATTCTTGGCATTATCTTTGACCAAAGATTAACTTTTAGACAACATTGTATTTATTTAAGATCTAACCTAAACTTAAGACTAAACATTGTAAAATACCTCTCCTCTAAACACTGTCATATTCACATGTCCACACTGATTAGCATCACCAGAGCCTTACTACTCTCCAGGATCGACTATGGGTTGCAAATTTACGGTCAAAGCGCAAAAAGCAATATCAAGCTCATTAAGGCACCCTACCATGCAGCTGTCCGCAGAAGTATTCGGGCGTTCCCAACTTCCCCCATAAAATTTATTCTTACGGAATCAGGACTGCCATCCATAGAAAACCGAATAATTGAAACTACAATGCGTCTCATACCTAAGCTTTTTGTGGGCAATAACGAAATCCTCTTCAACACCACAAAACGCTGCATCAGTTATAAGCGCAAATACCGGCGTGAATCCGTAATACAGAAGTGTATAAAATATGCCAACATCTTAAACCTACCTATATCACCAAAGTTAAAACCAGTCATAAAGTACCCTCCTTGGGTTGCCTTGCGACTCTTTATTTATTCTAAGCCTGGAACAGTATCCGAAGGAAAGTACAGCCGCAGAAAGTTACCGGCAATACTTTGAAGAACAATCATCGTTGTACAAAAGGAGCAACTGGAACTTTATATTTACGGATGGATCAAAAACACAGTACGCCACCTCCTTTGCTGTGGTTAACAGCGCCGAAAGCACAATCAGCGCAGGCTTGCTACCAAACTTCTGTTCAATATTCACGGCTGAAGCAACCGCCATACTGCACGCACTACAATTCGCAACAAAATCAAAAGGAAAATACATAGTCTGCTCGGATAGCAAATCGGTTTTAGCTACTCTTCAACACCCTCTCCCAAGCGACTACCTAACTCAAACCATTAAAGAACTAATAATACAACATCAAAAGAAAATAAAACTAATGTGGATTCCGAGCCATGTTGGAATTCGCGGGAACGAGTTAGCCGATATCAGAGCTAAGGCAGCATTAAAAGAACCACTACACTCGCTTGGACATTTTACCAAAAAGGATATTTATAAAACAACAACCTCACACATACAATCATTAACAACTGATGACTGGTCTTCAGTTCACCATCATTACTCTACCTGTAATACAAATGGCACAACCCCGATATACCCTACAAACAGCAGCTGTTATGAGCTAAAAACATTCGTTCGCCTACGACTAGGACACACACAACTCACACATGAGCATCTACTGCTTGGCTTAAGTGCCCCATTTTGCTTATTTTGCCGTCGCGAAACAATGACCGTAACTCATCTGCTCCACGATTGCCCAAACACCTTTCGCAACACATCCGGGAGTGGCTGCAGCTTGCTCGAACTCCTTCGATCAACAAGTGCGGACAATATAAAAATAATGTATTCCTTCTTAAAAAAATTTAAAATACACAGTTTAATTTAAATTGTCAATTATAACTTTTCTATAACAATTAATAAATATATACATTTAGTTAAGTTATGTACTCTGTAAATATTTACATAGCGAGCCGAAAGCCATAGCAGCTAGCGCTCCTTCTACATTGTAAAATAATAATTACTAGGTATCGGATTTATATGCACACCAAATATGCACGAAATATGCAAAATATATGCAAAACATATGCACTCCATACAGGTCGAACCGCTGAAGCTACAAACATGAAATTTGCAGTGTAGGTACATCTTACAAAAAGGAACCTTCGTTAAAAAATTCTTTTTGAAATTCGGGGTCTAAAAGGGCAAAACATGGGTTAAGATGTTGTATGAAGAAACGCGTTTTAATGAGCCTAATGATTTCAAATTTGGTGAAAACACTTCAAATAAAAAACAATTCGACACGTATTTTTGAATTTTTCGAAAATCAAAACTTAACGGGGTCAACTAAGGGTTAAGGTTCATATACGGAAAGACTACGAAAAAACATGATCCGATAGGCCTATTGACTGAAACATTTGTGAAAACATTAGAAATAAAAAATAATTGAGCACATTTTTTTACTTTTGTGAAAATCGAAATTTAACGAGGTAAACCAAGGGTTAAAAGTTTGTATGGAGAAATAAATTTGTTTATCCCGTTTGTTGTCAAACTTGGCAAAAGTACTTCAAATGCGAAATAACCAAATACGTGTTTCTCAGTTTTTTGAAAATCGATAGCTAACAGGGTAAATCAAGTATTAAAAGTTTGTATGGATAAGGATGATTTCATGGCGGTTTTTGTTTTCAAACTTGGTTAAGGTACACAAAATGCTAAATAAAACGAAATAAGGTAAATGCGCCCTATTCCGGCATGTTAAGGCACATCGGAAAACAATGAATTACTGTAGCTCAGTCAAAGGGTGTTACACTTTCATTTTCAGTGTTGTGCATTAATTGACTATTTTTCCTTCTTTTAAAATTATAAACTATGATTTTGTTACATTAGACTTCCTTATTATTAAAACTTTTCTAAAATCAGTAATTATTCCTGATTGCGTACGAAAATTTTGTTATGTTCCTAATTCCGTGCTATTTTATTTTTCAGCTTTTTTTTTATTAAAGCCAGGTTAAATTGAAAGTATATATAGATATTATACACAAAAAACGTATTTATTTCACAAAAGATTATCTTCTATGTTTTGACATGTGTTCAAATTAACATAACTATTAGAATATATATTCAAGAAAGGTAAATGGAAATTCAAATTATTATTTTAAAAGATGTTCATAAATGTAATCGAATTAAACAACATCTTTTACAGCAAATACTCCTCTTTTATCGGTAGGCGTTGGAGGATCAATTTTTTTAATAACATCTTCAACGTTGTAATTAAAAATATTGCCTTTTGAGGCCAACGCCAATTGGGTCCGCTCATAGTCATAGTTTTAATTTTATATTTTAAAGGATCGCCAGGAATGACTTTTAACACTTTTCCTGGAAATTTCTCTCCTTCGTATTGAATAAGGACATTGTCGTCCTGAGTAAAGGTTTTGTTTGAGTGAGCCTTTTTCTTTAGTTTTAAATTTGTAAGTACCTTTTCTTGTTTATTTTTCTTTCGTAAAGCAGCTTTTTCAATTTTTAACTGTTTTTCCTCATTCAAGCGCTTTTTATATTCAATGTATTCTGACGCTACTGCTACAGTGGGCGTCAGCTTTCTCTTAAGTTTTTGTTTCTTTGAATCGTTTGATGGAACTTCTGGCCAGAAAAATGAATCTTGAAAGGGTTTTGGGAATTCTGACTTTGTGGTTTGCTTTTCCGTATTGTCAGCAGCTGCAGCACTGTCTTTTGGTGCTGTGCTTGCAATCGCTTCGCAAGTTATACTAGCTGTTCGATTAGTTGCGCTGCATGTTGGGGTTGAACTTTCCAGAGTAAAATTTGTAGTCGCTGGTAACTCAACTATTGTTCCACAACATTCATAAAGAAAATCAACGCACATATCATCAATATTAAATAAACCACTATTGTCAGTTGAAATAGTTGTAATGTTAACGCCAATCGGTTTATTTTGTAAATCCTTCCAAAAGTAGTATAAACTTTAATCTTTAACGTCCCCTGTCCATATTCCGTTGCACTTAGAAAATAAATTTAATTTTTCCTTAGGTATTCTCTCTTCAAAAAGCATAATAAGTCCTTGAATATCCTCTTTATGGGATCCCTGCGGTTCGTTATTGATCGCAATTTCGACATTTGATGTTGAACTTGTATTAAGAAAATCACTGCCGACCACATTTAGAATCTTATCAAATGCAACAGCATTTACATTAAATGGATAAATACCACAAGCCCTAAAGCCATTCTTTATAGTATCGGAATTAATCGCTGATTCTATGCATTTCTCGATTATAGGGCCAAAATCGTCTCGTTTCATTCGCTTCGCATTATTTTCCATTCTCCAATTGTGAACTTGTTTTCTCCATGCACTTTTTATGGAATGAAAAACTGCTACATCCATAGGCTGTAACAAGTGCGTAGAGTTAGGACGAAGCGCTATTAGAATAATTCCGTTTTTCTTGCAAAATTCGCATAGAGGTAGAGATAAATGCGATGTGTGCCCATCCAAAAACAATGCTACTGGTAGCTTTATATTTTCTTTTACCAGGAAAGGGTAAAACACATTTGCAATGTATTCAAAAAAAGTCTCACAGGTCATCCAGCCTGAATCTGATCTGCCAATAGCCCAATTCTTACGATATTTTTCAAGTATATTGAATGGTATTCGTTTGTAAGGAAAACGAGCAAACGTAGGCATTATTTTTCCATCTGCGGAGGCACCCATAGATAGTGTTAGACATTCTTTGTCATCATTTCCTGACCTGAAGTAAACTTGTTTGGATCCCCGTTTCGCCAGCACAGCTTGACCCTTAGGGCAAAGGAAAAATGCAGATTCATCACAATTGAATATTCTTGATGGATCTTCTAAAATTTCAAGATAGTTATTATCCTCCATATATTTGTGAACTTGTTTAAACCACGTCCTTATTATTGGTTCTGTGATGGAAGCACGGGGAATGGTCAGGCACTGAGCAACTCGTTGGCGTACAGTGGGATGTCTTTTTAAAAAAGTGTTGTACCATTTTACACCTGGAACACCATTTTTGAAAGAGTTTGGGCGGTTTAGCTCTTTAACTAGCTTTGTCACGCTACATATAAGCTGCTCTTTTGACACTGGAAATCCTATTGCTGCTAGTTCAAAAACCCATTTTACAATAAGGTTTTCCTCATCCATTGTAAGAGTTGTGGGAGGCCCTGGACTGACTTGTTTAGTGTATTTTTTCAATATCTTATCCGTCAACGTTTGTCGTGGAATACTGAATAATTTTGATGCTTTATAGCATGTAATTTGGTTAGATTTAACTACATTTATAGCTATATTTATCAATATTTTGGCATGTCGAAAAAATTTTACTTTGATGAAGACACACGTGTTAGGAAACCTATTGTAAAAATAAGTATTAAGTCATATATTAATGTTTCCTAATTATAGCATATAGAACACAATAAGGAACATAGAAGAAAAATATGTGCCCAATTTCGTGCTATGCGTTTCTTTGTTAACCGACCGCAAAAAATTTAAATTGTTTATGTGAAATAGAATTGTATACTCATAGTATGTTAATAATGCAGTTGCATCTCCAAACCTTCGTTATAACACCAAATTTAATACATTTTAAAATATTATGTTTTCAGCCCTTTGACTCTGTTTTAGCATTATTATTCAAATTTCCATTTGATTAAATTTACTTCTTTTTAAGTAAAATCATACGCCGGAATTGGATTCCATGTATATTTGTAATATTTTCTATTGACTGAATGTTGCAATTTTGCCTAAATTAATTGTATGTGGCAAGAAAAATGTAAAAAAGAAGTATTCCATATTTTCCTTATTCCGTTCTACGCACGGAATTAGGCATACCTGAGATATCCAGTGATCCTAATTCCGTGCTATCAATGAATCACGATTTTAACGTAATTTTCCACAAAAAACAATTTTATTATTCAATAGAATTAAAATAAAAGACATAATTCACCAATTTGTTTATAAAAAAGTATATTTGTACTTACCAACAAATGTTTACACTCTTACAAAATCTTTGCACCGGCCTTAAATGTTTTCACTGAAAAAAAACTTCAAACGTGCGCTTTCAACACAACTTTTCAGATAAATGAGATGAGGAAGCAGAATTTAATTGAAATCATGAATATACAATTCTTGACATGAAATTCAAAATATTATGATGAATTTGTGAAATCAAATTTTCTTAGAAAGTGCTACCAATATCTTATTTTTTCGCGTTAAACTTTGCTCGTCAGGCTAGTACGGAATTAGGGACTAGCACGGAATTAGGCGCATTTACCTTATGTGTTTTTTCAAAAATCGCAATCTGACTGGGTCAACGGTGGATTAAGAGTTTTTATAGGAAAATATATGTAAGAACGAAGGATTACAAAAAACTTGATTTATTGAGCCTATTACCTTCAAACATGCTAGTTGGGGAATCAAAATTATTTCAATGAAAGTATGAAATTCAACCGTACAAAGCCGGAGGCAACTGGTAGTATTTCAACTGGCAACTGGAGAAATTCGACATAGTGTAAAAAAACATTGCATTTTAAATAGAATTCATTCCTTTATTTAAAGTCCATAAAACAAAACCTTAACTCTAAAAACGACAAACAAACAAACAAAAAATGAAATGAAAAACAATTAACTACTTATTGCAGTAAATAACTAAAATTTGCTCTAAGTTTTCGACGGTCAGCCTATGTCTCTTTTCGCCAAAAATCTGTTTATACGATGAAAATGACCTTTCGACATCACACGAAGTGATGGGAGCATAGGCATATTTCGACAATAGCTCCGGCTTAATCGGTATCTTAGTTATATCCCATTTCGGATCTTTGAAAAGGGAGCAAAGTTCTTCCAGATCCTTAAAGAAGCTATTTTTTCGTAGGATCATCTTAAATTTGTCAGCAACAGACAGCCCGTCATTTCCTGGTACTACTTCCAGCGAATTCCGCAACTCCGTGACTATTTCCATCGCCTCTGTTAACCGCATACCGTGTTCTTCGAGTTTTTTGAGTGACCTTGGTATGCACTCATAATGCTGTTGAATATATATGAGTGCCGTTAACAGCCTAGGATCTTCTATTGCCTCTTTAGCACTTCTTATGCTTTCTGCCTCCGTTGGGTCTAGTTGTTCAAGCACCTGTTAATTGTATACGAACAGAAATGCATAAGTAGGTCTAAATGCTAAATAACTATAAATGCTTTATGTAGGTTATGTTAAGTTGCAGTGGCTGTCTCTCTATGAGACACACTCGGAGGCTTGTAAGGCACATTGTGATACCACATATTCCATCTTTTTTGAAATGGGTATGCTAATCTAAATAAAGAAATGCTAAATATAACTTAATATAACATACCTCTTTTATTTTCTGATAATTTTCCGCATAAAAAATTGCTGCTTCTATCCACGTGCCCCATCTTGTTATCACAGGGTTGGGTGGTAAGGGCACATCATCCATTATTTGCTTGTAAACCATAATACGTGACGGTGACTTGAGGAACACTTTTTTGGTCGACGAAATGAAATTATTAACTTCTGGGAATATCATTCGTACTTTCTCAGCCGCACGGTGAACCCCATGAGCTAAACATGTCAAATGTTTTAGATTAGGGTAAAAGACATTTAAGTGCTTTGCAGCTTTGACTATATATGGTGCAGCGTCAGTGACCATCAGCAGTATCTTCTCAGAATTATCGCTGTCAGGCCACAATTTTAAAACCGACGTGTTCACAAATCGTGCAATCGAAGCATGGTCTGTCCGCTCTAATTCTTTGCAGCACAACAAATGGGATTTTGATGATTCATTGGCGCACATTTTACCTACTATAAAATTGGCTATGTAGCGACCACATCGATCAGTAGTCTCATCTACTGAAACCCAAATGTAATTACTCCCAATATCACTGCGAATCTCATTTACGACGTCTTCGTAACATTTTTTCAAGTAGGTTTTGCGTAAAGTTGACTCATTAGGTATACTCCTTTGGGTGTACTTCTCCAAGAATGACCGCCAGGAATTGTTATGCAATGTGTTCCATGGAATATTGGCGGCAACCATAGCTTCACACATTTCGTAACAGAAATTGGTTCCTTGCTCCTCTTCATGTTGCACATGGCTAGAAATTTTATGTTGGTGGACTTTTGTGCTTAAATGTTGTCGTAACTGGAACTTTTTTTTCGCAATAACCTGTTATTAATAGAAGTTACTGTTAAATTTAATGAGAACTTAATTAATTTAATTGCTTACTTACATTTCTGTTACACGCTTCACAAAAAATTTTTTCTCCATTTCTAATCAAAGTTTTATTGTTCACATCCTTAATCCACTTGTTTAATAAATCAATACGCGACATTTTAAAGTATTATGTGTTGTCAACAGTAAATAGTAACTCATACTGATTTGTTGCAATCCACTTAAGTTCGACGAACTAATACGAGTAGAGAAATGGGTCCTATTTCTTGGGACGGGTTATTTTCATTTAGCACGAGATACACGCAGTAATAGCAAACTACCTAAGTTTCTGCTTAGCCCCCGACTACTGCTACTGTACTGAACAAAACATCGAGGGATTTCTGTCGCTGGGTTTTCACGACTACGGCTCCAAAACTAACCGCAAATGAACCAAGGGAGCATTGCTTGGCCACCGACTACCTGCTCTATTGTAGCCGGGTGCCTCTTTTCAGAAGCAAACGACTATTGCTAAGTGTTGCTAAGTCGTAACAGACCTGGTGCTTGCAGGAAAGCATTTGATCCCTTATTCCCTTATGCTCTACTCAGCAATACCCCAAAAAAAGCTGAGTAAGCCAAACTACAACACCCTCAATAATGATCGAAAGAACATCAGTCTCGGAATAACAAAAGTCTAGGATTGTCCAATTTAACTCCCATCCCAACCCCTTACACACAGGAGCACACCAACATCACTCTTGTTCGTTTGCATAGAAGAACATAAGTCTATATGAATATATTATTACGCCAAATACCGCCAAAACTATGCAAAATATGCAAAAAGTATGCAAAATGTGCAAAAAATATGCAAAATATGCAACAAATATGCAAAATATGCAAAATATGCAAAAAATATGCAAAATATGCAAACATATGCAAATATGCACTGCATATGTTAGTTCATTTTTAATATTTTTCAACAAAAATAGTTTCTGTCTTGGTCCCGTTCAAATCCGATGCTCCAAAAAAATATGCATTTGCATATAATTCCGATCCCTAATAATTACTGTTGTCGTGGACACGGAATAGTGCGAAGTTGAAAAATAGAATTTTATTAACAAAGTACAATAAAGATGTGCGAATAATATTGCGGCGCAATACTTACTCTATGAACTCCAAATCATACAAGCCACCCAAAGAAGAAGAAGAAGGAGTCACCGGTTGATGAGGTTTATTTAGTGCTGCTTCCGTGCTGTTCAATTGCTCTCGTCTCAACAAGTGACGAAGCCAAGAGAATAGGAAAAGGGCCGAGGCCTGGATTGCCGCGCAACAAGAGGACGAAAGCTTTTGTTGCTAACGGCTTACAAGAATTTCAGAGGTGTTATACTAAGTGCAGCTTTAGCGGAGACATTGAAAGAGGAGATTTGGTCTAAACAACTGTTTTATTATTTTTCAACAGTCAGTGTCAAGCACTCAAACAAAGCGCGTGTCACTAGTCGTTGGTGAAGAAAAATCTATTAACATAGAACAACTATAATAAATTCAACTAAAAAATTAACTCAATTCGTTCACGTTCATCAAAGAACCTCGTAACTATAGAATATAAAATTCTCGAAAACATTTCAATAATTATTCTGCATCGTACATAAAATCAGAAAGAACAATTTAACTAACCTAAAAAAGCACTGCGAGCGAACAATAAAAGACCCACCAGATAGACAACACAACACACCATCACAACCACTCATACAAATTGACAACTCTAAAATATTACACTCATGCTCTCCCGGTCCAAAATATCTTATAGTGCAAAGAGAAAAAAGCAACGAAACATTAAAAAATTTATCACAATTCCTTATTAAAAAAACAATCGACAACTTATGCGCTGGAGAAGTTGATATGTGCAAAAAGCTGCAAAGTGGAAACTTACTAATAAAGACAAAAAACGTTCAACAAGCGAAGAAACTTATCACTTTGACAGCTTTCTCTCCCAACATAATAGTGACAGTCTCCGAGCATGCCAGCCTCAATCGTACAAAAGGAGTCATCTATAGCAACGATCTACGTTCATTAGAAGAACATGAAATACTACTCGGCCTTCAAGAACAAAACGTCCGCGAAGTAAAACAAATCACAAATTTTGTTGATGGACAAGCAAAATCTACTGGCCTCTACATCCTTACCTTTGACTCAACGACTCTACCAGACAAAATTTACATCGGCTACGAAAAAGTACACGTGCGCCCATACATTCCACTGCCACTGCGTTGCAAAAATTGCCATCGATTCGGACATACAACAAAATACTGCAACAACATGAAAACTTGTCCAAACTGCGCTACCGCATTCCACACCAACCCGGACTCCGAAGAAAAATGCGCCAATAATAACATATGTATTAACTGTACAGAAAACAAAATACTTGAAAATAACCACAACGCGCTCGACAAACGATGCCCTATTTTTATTAAACAAAAAGAAATACAGGCGATTAAAACTCTTGAAAAAACAGACACAAAAACTGCTCACAATATATACAATAATAGACACAACCAAACACCAAACTCTTATTCAAAAATTCTTAACTCACCTCAAAATACAAAAACAAAGAATACACTTACTCCTTATCCAACACACGATCCAACTATACAAAAGAACAACAACATTACACGCAGAGTCATCGAGTATACATCAGAAGAAGAAACCTCCAAAGAGAAACACCCTAAAGGCGATCCAAAAAACAACAACAACACCCACAGTCCATCACCAGGAACGAATGGAAATAAAGAAACACAAATCCCGACAACATCCCAACAAACACCCGTACCATGTTCCGCACAACCACACCAACTAACAGAAAATAAAACAAAAATTTTACCACGGAAAATATCAAACCGATTAAAATCTAAACTCAAAGCATAAAACAGCAATAGGTCCATAACTACCAGAAACTCAAAGAACTCCTCAACCACAATTCACAACACAAGCAATGAAGACTCATCTATGCAAGAAGACTAAACACACTAACAATCCAACTAATAAGCTAGAACATACCACGCCATCTTACAAATAACTCAACTAACGAATATATTAATACCCATGTCTATTAAGTTTATGCAATGGAACATCAAAGGTTACACCAACAACTATAGAGAACTACAAATTTTAATAAGCCAGCACCATCCTAACGTCATAGCACTGCAAGAAACCCATCTCCAAGCGAACCCCATCCCAATTCCCATAAACTATTCGTCCTACACAAGTAACTCATCACAAAACCCATATGGCGGAGTCGCCCTACTAATCCACAATTCCATCGAACACGAACCAATCTCACTCAACCAAGACATTGACAATGTTGCAGTTAAAATCCATTCTCACTTTAAAATAGTAGTAATCTCTGCATACATCCCACCAAACAAGCCATTCAACTCACACGCGCTAGAGAACGTCTTCAACATGCAAAACCACCATGCAATTATACTGGGCGACTTTAACAGTTGGCACAGAAAGTGGGGTTCACCCAGCAATAACCGTAGAGGGAATACAATTTCAAAATTTCTCGACAAAAACAATCTGGTCCTACTCAACAACGGATCCCCAACCCACTTCTCCACCCATCATTCACTTACACACATTGACCTCACCTTCTGCACTCCGTCCATAGCCCCATTCATGCAATGGGAAATAATAGACGATTTATGTGGAAGCGACCATTTCCCAATCTTTACCACTCTACTTACCAGTCAAACACCAACCACAACAAAAATAACTCCCCGCTTTAGGACCAAATTGGCTAACTGGAACCTATTTCAAACACATGCTGACTTTTATCACTTCTCTCAGCCAGCCAGCAGCTATACAAACGAAGAAGCAGCAAACATCAAAAAAATTAGACTCAATAGTGCCAACTCCTCCATCCCGAAAACCACTACTCAAACACACAAACGCAATGCCCCCTGGTGGAATAAAGAATTAGAAAAACTGAGAAAAGCTAAAAACACACATTGGCAAATACTAAAACGAAATATCACCTCAGAAAACTTAATAAATTACAAAAAAGCAAATGCATACTTCAAACGAGAACTAAAGCTAGCCAAAACCAGATCAATAAATGAATTTACATCCGAAATCAATCCAACAACCCCCACTGCTAAAATATGGCAAAATATTAGACGCTTTTGTGGGATAAAAAGCTACTACAACCTTCATTGTATATCAAATCCCCACAACTCCTCCAACACCACCACCAACAAAACTGAAATAGCCAATATATTCTGCCAATTTTGGTCAGAACAATCAGCGGATACCAACTTCCACCCAGAATTTCGGGCACACAAACTCTCCTCGAAAACACAAACCCTGCATAATACTTCATGCAAAAAAGCACTACAAATTGAAAATGATATAAACCTGATAGAACTCACATCTGCTCTGAACAAGCTAAAAGGGACAAGTCCAGGAATAGATAAAATCTCGTACCCTATGATCAAAAACTTAACAACAAACACAAAACTACGACTCCTCTCTCACTACAACAACATTCTCAACAACTATATTCCACAAGCGTACAAAGAAAGCACAATTGTTCCTATTTTAAAGCCAAAAGCTGACAAGACGGCAATAACATCTTACAGGCCTATATCGCTAAATCCCTGCCTAGCAAAAGTCTTGGACAAAATTATAGCAAACAGACTATGGTGGTTTGTAACCACACGCAAACTACTCGATAGTCGCCAGTTAGGGTTTAAAAAAGGCAAATCAGTGACTAATACTCTAATCTACTTAGACCATTTGATCACTGAAAAGCTATCTCACAGCAACCACTTATCCATCATATCTCTCGATTTTGCGAAAGCATTCGATAAAATCGGAATCCACACCCTACTAGACCAACTAACAAATTGGAAGTTGGGCCCTAAAATGTTGGGATACATAAAAAACTTTATGTCAAACAGGAAAATTAGAGTCCGCATTGGAAACAATTATTCACACACTCTCCCACTACACAATGGTATACCACAATACTTTTTTTAATAGCCTACAATAAACTATGCACCAACATTTCCTTACACAAAGACATTAAATTCTGTGCCTATGCGGACGACTATATAATAATAAAGAAACTAAAAAACCAAAAAAATTGCAACATTATATTAGATAACGTGATAGACGACGTACTTAATTGGGGCAAGTATTCGGGAGCAGAATTATCCATCTCCAAATGCAAACATCTACACATTTGCCGCAAACACAATTGTTACACGAACTGCCTTGCAAACAACCACCCAATAGAAAACGTAAACAACCTTAAGATACTCGGCTTAATTTTCAATAATAGATATCGCTGGCTCCCACACTACGAATATTTTATTTATTTATTTTATTTATTATTTGAAAAATAATAATACAGTAATTATTATTTTACAATGTAGAAGGAGCGCTAGCTGCTATGGCTTTCGGCTATGTAAATATTTACAGAGTACATAACTTAACTAAATGTATATATTTATTAATCGTTATGGAAAAGTTATAATTGACAATTTAAATTAAACTGTGTATTTTACATTTTTTTAAGAAGGAGTAAATTATTTTTATATTGTCCGCACTTGTTGATCGAAGGAGTTCGAGCAAGCTGCAGCCACTCCCGGATGTGTTGCGAAAGGTGTTTAGGTTTGGGCAATCGTGGAGCAGATGAGTTACGGTCATTGTTTCGCGACGGCAAAATAAGCAAAATGGGGCACTTAAGCCAAGCAGTAGATGCTCATGTGTGAGTTGTGTGTGTCCTAGTCGTAGGCGAACGAATGTTTTTAGCTCATAACAGCTGCTGTTTGTAGGGTATATCGGGGTTGTGCCATTTGTATTACAGGTAGAGTAATGATGGTGAACTGAAGACCAGTCATCAGTTGTTAATGATTGTATGTGTGAGGTTATTGTTTTATAAATATCCTTTTTGGTAAAATGTCCAAGCGAGTGTAGTGGTTCTTTTAATGCTGCCTTAGCTCTGATATCGGCTAACTCGTTCCCGCGAATTCCAACATGGCTCGGAATCCACATTAGTTTTATTTTCTTTTGATGTTGTATTACACTGTGCGACAGCATTTTTCACACTGGAAAAAATCCATATGGGCGTGAAACTAGAGACCAAACATAGTAATACTGCGTATTCAGTTTTTCAATTCTACATCCTTTGTCCTTTTAAAAGGACTTCAAAATTTTGAAGGGAATAAAAAATAAAAAAAATATAAAAAATACTTAGCCTCGTTAAAGTATGGCGATATGTATATCAAATGAAAGAGGAAAAGCTCAAGAATTTAAATAAAATTGATTTTTTATCTATTTGTAAAAAAAGAACATGAAAAAGGTCCTTTGGAAATTTTAATCCTTTATATCCTTGAAAATTTATAACGAATTTTCTTGAAAAGTAAGTATGTTAGAACCCAAAATCTCTTTGATCACGTGTCAAAATTTCATTACTCTAATTTTATTTGTTCGAAAGTTATTAAAAAAAAGGTGGGAGCTGCAAGTCTAATGCAGTACAAATATTCTAATTTATTTGCGTATCAGTATTTTAAATAATAAAAAAGATACAAAATCAAAGAAGCGAGACCAAGACTTCTACCCCAACTCAATTCGTAGCTTTCTACTAGAGAAACCAAATAAGCTAAAACTAATTTGGGTCCCAAGTCACGTACAGATACCCGGCAACGAATGTGCCGACATAGCAGCCAAATATGCCATAAACGCACCGCTGACAATTACACCCAACGTAGTCTTTTCGGACATAAAATGCTTTTTAAAATCTCACTTCCTCCAAAAACACCAAAACGATAACAACAATTTTTCACAATGGTACTCAAACATATCACAAAACTCCAAGACAATCAACGAATACCTCAAAATTAGTACAACTTCCCTGACTAGAAAAGACCAAACAAAAATTATAAGACTAAGACTAGGACACAATAGACTCACACATAAACACTTAATTGACAAAAACCTGTCTAACATCTGTAGCTTTTGCAATAGACATACAATCAATACCCAACACATCCTTGATAAATGCACATTCTTCGACACTTACCGACGTTCACTTCCAAACACAATACCTTCAGACCTACTCAAAAACCCTTCAATTAATAACCTAATAACACTAATACATTATTTAAAGTTTTGCAGTCTATATAATGAAATATGAACATATTATTCAACCCCAGCCGACTGCACACTTAACTTCAATCACTCACACCACTTACACTTTTAAGCTCACCTAAATTAACTATATATTAATAGTATTAACATATTAAATTAATTGCACTACTACATATCCTACACCCATGTTAGCTTAAGGCCTTAGATGCCATAGCTTCTATTTTATATATATATTGTTCTATAATTTAGTTATAGTTTCAATATTCTTGTAAATAAATAAATAATATAATAATGAATACAATATAAATAATAAAATAATAAAATAATACAATATAAATATAAATACATAAAAAATAAAGTTATAATAAAACTAGCTGGGCCCCGCGGCTTCGCACGCAAGCTCTCTTGTTTCACCCGATACAAATTTTGAACGCATTGTTGATTTTGATGTAAGAAAAGGCATATTTCTATTATCTTTGTTGTCAAGTGGTTATAAAAACTGTGAAGTCAAAAGGCCCTTTAAATCATGAGTTCTCACATTTACTATAAACAAATTTTTAACCCTTAGTTTACCACGGTAGATTTAAATTTTCAAAAACATGAAAAGCACATTTTAGTTTTTTCCCAATTTAATTACTTTTTGTCTAAGTTTGAAGTCAAAAGGTCCAATAAATCGTGTTTCTCCATACAAACTGTTAACCCATTGTTGACCCCGTTCAATTTTGGTTTTCAAAAAAGTGAAAAACACGTGTCAAATTATTTCTCACTTAGAGTACTTTCACAAAGTTTGAATTCCGTGGCCCCATTAATGCATGTTTTTTTACAGTTTTGCCATAGAAACATTTAACCGGCCGTTGACCCCGGCCGATTTTAATATTCGGAAAAAATCAAAAACACGTATCGAGTTATTTTACATTTGAAGTACTTTCACCAAGTTTCAAGACAAAAGGCTCAAACTAATTTGTTTCTCCATACATACTTTTAACCCGTCATTGCTCCAGTTCGATTTAGATGTGGAAAAAAATTAGAAACGCGTGTATATTTAAAGTATTTTTACAATTTTTGAAGTCAATAGTCCTATCGGTTCATGTTTTTTTCGAGTCTACCCTTAAATCAGCCGCCGTGGCTCAGTTGGTTAGTGCGCGGTCCAGCGAGTCGCATGCAGAGCGACGCAAGCTCGAATTCTGCATGTAGTAACACCTAAAAAAAATAACGGGAAACTCGTTTTCTCTTTCGGTGGCTGTCCTCTCAACTGGAAATGGCAAACCTCTGAGAGTAAAAATTGCCTATGAAAAAGCTCCCAACCTGCCGTTCGGAACCGGCATAAAACTGTAGGTCCCTTCCACCCGCGTACAAAATTCACACGCACAACACGGGTGGTTGCGGGAAGCTAGGCCTTAGTCTCGCGTAAGCGGGCTGTCGTGCCAATCAATTATTATTAGTATTATTACCCTTAAAGAAATCTTTACCCATTGTTGGTCCAGTTAAATTTTGATTTTCGAAAAATTATAAAATACGTGTCGAATTATTTTTGGTTTAGAGTAGTTTCAGGAAGTTCGAAATCAATATGACTCTTAAATCAGTTTTCTTCATACAACACCTTAACACATGTTTTGCCCCTTTACACACAGAATTTCAAAAAATCCCGTCTTAGCGGAGGTTCATTTTTCAAGATGTATCTACAGTTCAAATTTCATGTTTGTAGCTTCAGCGCCCCTTGGTTTGGGCTGAGCGATGATGAATCAATCAATCAATCAGTCAGTCAGTTAGGGCAAACAATCTATGTATATAAAAATGGAGGCGGTACCACGCCCTCTTGTCCAATGCTCACAACTTTCTTCTAGTCGAATTTTACTAAGTGGAGAGTTCGTACCAAATTTCACTGATGTGTGTGTGTACTGCATAACTGTTGGATCATCAAAAATGTGCCACGCCCCTTGACCAACGCCGATCAAATCTCATCTCATAAATCTATAAAACGACGGTGCACCAAATTTCAATGCTGTGCGACTTACAATTCCGAAGCTATTCCACTTAAAAGATTTGAGTTGTATGGGCGGTGCCACACCCCCTTGTCCAATACCCACCCCATGCCCTCGGTCGAAGGACATGATTAAATAGAAAGTTTGTACCAAATTTAATTGATGTGTGACTTATAGTTCCAAAGTTATTGTCTAAAAATGTATTCTTGTGGTGCCACGCCCCTTTTCCCGACATTTCTTTTTTTATAAACCTTCACGTAAACATTTTGAACAAACCCGCCGAAGGAAGTATTCAAGTTGGTCCAGTCGTTTTCGAGTTTTAAGCGGCCGAACGAACCACGTTTCATTTTTATATATATAGATAATACAATATAAATATAAAACATAAAAAATAAACTAATCCTCGATAATGTTGTACACTCGACCCCCCGTCCTCTCAAAGTGTGGCCTACCTCGGGTTCGCTTGCCGTAACTGTAAAGAGAGTGAGAGAGAGTTAGTGTTTTTCTCAGGCCAAAGACTTTTCAGCCCAAATGAACGTCTCTACTTACGATTAGAAACAGTTGGTGCGCGTTGGTTGGTTCGTTGTGGATTGTGGCCGATCCCGAAGACGCCCGCAATCCACATCATCAAGACGACCGCCGTAATTGCCACGCAATAGAGCACGCACTGCAGCGGCCTGTGCTCCGGCATGTTCGGCACAACTCCGCCTGAAAAAAGGAGATTTTTGTGAATTTTAAATTTTGTGAAGTATTGCATCGAATGTTTTAAAATTTGGCAGATATATTTATGCATAAATAATGAATACAAAGTAATTTTTTCAAATGAAAATATTCGATTTTCAGCAAGTTATCCACCATCTCCTGAGTCTTAAAAAAAAAAACGTTCTCCCACTGCTGCAGTGATTGTAGCCTTCGCAGTGCCTGAAATCAAAAAAACCAAAAATTTTACTTAACTAGATTATATTTCCTATACAATGACCCTCGGTTGTAAAAAAAAAATAAAATGCAACAAAATGGCGATTTTTTGAAAAAAAAATTAAAATTTTGCTGAAAAATCTGATGGTTTCTGGGCTGGCATAATTATGCTTTTCATCCTATCATTAAACTGGAGGGTCATTGTATGGAAAAACAAATACACAATAAGCTAAAAAAAGACCCAAGTCGATCGGATGATTTGTTATCAAGTTACAGCTGCAGCAAATTTGAAAAACGTAGTTTTGAGAAAAACGCGTTTAAAGTTTTAAAACCGTGTTACCGCGTAGTGAACGAGACGTATTTGAGGCTCTGTATCTCAGAGACTTTTACGAATTCGAAAAAATCCGTTCGTATACTTTTTCTATGATAGTTATTCTATCAAAATATGAAATAAAACAAAAAACGAAATTTTCAAAATTTCAAACTAGTTGTGCCCCTTTTAATTCGCCATCCCTCGATCAAAGGAAGGAAGGGAGCGGACATACAAGGTAAAGTCTCTGATTGCGTTCAACCTGGCGAACGCCAGAACGATCCTTGTCCCTGTCCAATCCAAGCTGATGCACAGCCTCCGCGCGGCCCTTCTGGATAGCTATTTGGCATCCGCTGAATAGTGAACTAATGTGTGCAGCGAGTCCTATCCCCAGGACTTAAAATTTGGGTTGTGCGCAGGGTTTGGTGCCCGCCACGGAAAACCAAATACCAATGAATGCCAAAAAGCAAGCCTCGGAAGGAACCCACAATGTTGACGACCACAGCAAACGATTCAAGGACCATGATTTGAGGATATGCACCTGGAATGTCCGGACCCTCTATAGGGAAGGTGCCTCTATCCAACTGGCGGAAGCCCTCACGAAATGTAAGGCTGACATCACCGCCATCCAGGAAATGCGATGGACAGGACAAGGTTGCTCCAAGCGAGCAGACTGCGATATCTACTACAGCTGCCAGCTACAGCTGCTTCGATCCGCATCAAAGCTAAATACTTTAGCATCAGCCTGATTTGCGCGCACGCCCCGACGGAAGAGAAGGACGATGCGACCAAGGATGCCTTCTATGCGAAGCTCGAGGACGTCTACGACAGGTGCCCGGCCCATGACGTCAAAATTGTCCTCGGGGACTTCAACGCAAAGGTCGGGCGAGAAGGCATCTTTGGCCCCACAGTCGGGCAGTTCAGCCTCCATGGGACCACTTCGAACAACGGTCTGAGGCTGATCGATTTCGCCGCGGCACGAAACATGGTAGTTAGTAGCACCAGATTCCAGCACCTCGATATCCACAAGGCCACCTGGTTATCCCCCGATCAATCCACCCGCAACCAGATTGATCACATTGTGATTGGTGGAAGGCATGCTTCTAGCATTCTAGATGTGCGCACGTTCCGAGGACCCAACATCGACTCGGACCACTACCTTGTTGCAGCCAAGGTACGCATGCGTCTTTGCGCAGCGAAGACCGCACAACCTAGTTTGCGAAGAAAGCTGGACATCAGTAAGTTGCGATCACAAGGGGTAGCCGAAGCCTACTCCGCTCAACTCTCCAACCAGCTCGGTCGCTCCCCCTCTCCACCTGATGACATCGGCGGATTATGGGCTCACTTATCCCACTCTATGCGCACCGCCGCAGAAAATGTCCTTGGTTTTCGACGCCCACCATCAAAAAACCAATGGTACGATGAAGAGTGTCGCGCAGCCACTGCAGTGAAGAATGCTGTATACAAGAAGACCCTGCAGTCGGCCGCCACGAGCCATGACAGAAAAATACCGGGAGGAGAGGAAGAAAGAGAGGTGCCTTTTTAGACGCAAGAAACGGGAGCAAGAAAGGCGCGAGCGTGAGGAAATCGAGGAGTGCAGGAGCAGGAATGACGCCCGAAAATTCTTCCAAAAAGTTAAGCGTCTTACGGAAGGATTTAAACCTGGGGCATCTTCTTGCAGAGACGAAAACGGGGATCTGGTTACGGATGCGCAGGGTGTGCTGAGGTTGTGGAAGGAGCACTTCACCAAGCTGCTCGCAGGCGACGAAAGGAACAATACCGCCAGTGGTGAAGATGTCCAGATGGCACCAATCGACGACGACGGTGTGGATGTGCCACCGCCCAGCCATGACGAGGTCCGGGTCGCTATCCAGCGACTCAAGAACAACAAAGCTGCAGGGCCGGATGGGCTACCAGCTGAATTGTTCAAGGCCGGCGGCGGTGAGCTGATTGGGTGCATGCATCAGCTCATTTGCAAAATATGGCTGGAGGAACGAATGCCCAACGATTGGAACCTCAGTGCCCTTTGTCCTGTGCTGAAGAAAGGCGACCCAACAATATGCGCCAACTACAGGGGTATCAGCCTACTTCCCATTGCATACAAGGTCCTGACGAGCGTATTATGTGAAAGACTAAAGCCACTCGCCAAGGCGCTGATTGGACCTTATCAGTGCGGCTTTAGACCTGGTAAGTCCACCATCGACCAGATATTCACTCTACGCCAAATCCTGGAGAAGACCCATGAAAACCAAATCGATACACACCATCTCTTCATCGATTACAAGGCAGCATTCGATAGCCCGATAAGGGATCGCCTATATGCCGCATTGTCTGAACTTGGTATCCCTGCAAAGCTCGTTAGACTTTGCAGAGCGACGTTGAGCAATACGCGCAGCTCCGTCAAGGTTGGAAGTGACCTCTCCGACCCCTTTGATACCGTTCGAGGTTTCAGACAGGGCGATCCTTTGTCCTGCGACCTCTTCAACTTCACCATGGAGAGTGTTCTGCGCAAGGCCGGTGTACATCGTAATGGCACAATTTTCAACAAAAGTGTCCAGCTCCTTGCTTACGCTGATGATATTGATGTCATCGGACGTAACAAGCGAGATGTCACCGCTGCCTTTGCGGCTATCGAAAGAGAATCTGCCAAAATGGGTCTGGTGGTAAATGAGGGCAAGACGAAGTATATGCTGTCTACACGCAGGGACTCGCAGCGGCTAGGGTCTCACGTCGAGGCCGACAGGTATGCTTTTGAAGTTGTCAAGGAATTCGTCTACCTTGGCACCGCCATCAACAGCAGCAATGATGTCAGTCTGGAGATAAAGCGAAGGATAACTCTTGCCAACAGGTGCTACTACGGTCTCGGTAGGCAATTGAGAAGTAGAGACCTCTCTCGACCGACAAAACTTTCACTCTATAGGACGCTTATCTTGCCCGTGCTCCTCTATGGCGCTGAAGCATGGACAATGACACGAAACGACATAGCGGCCCTTGGAGTGTTCGAGAGGAAGGTGCTTCGCAAAATCTTCGGCCCTGTTCGGGTTGGTGACGACTATCGCATACGAACCAATAACGAGCTGTATGAGCTGTATAAGGACATGGACGTAGCGCAGCGAATTAACATCCAGCGGCTACGCTGGCTTGGTCATGTCTGCCGCATGGACGACGAAGCTCCGGCGAAAAAGGTATTCGATGCGATGGTTGGAGGTCGACGGCGAAGAGGGAGGCCGTGTCTCCGGTGGAAGGACCAAGTGGAAGAGGCCCTGGTATCTCTTGGTGTGACCAACTGGAGAAGGCGCGCGCGAAGCAGAGGCGCCTGGAGAGAAGTTTTGCGGCAGGCCGTAACCCGATAACGGGTTGTTATGGCCAGTTAAGTAAGTAATATGAATGAACTCAGCTTTAATACGCTGCATTGTTTAACCCTGGCCTTTTCAAAGTGGTTTTTGTACGTCATTTGCTAACATTCACCGCGTGGCCCGAGTGGATTTTTATGATTCGGATTGCCAAAACAGTATTTTCGCATAGTGAAATTTGTAAAGTGTGCCAGAGCAGGAACTCGCTCTTCATCGTACGCTTATTTTCTTACAGATAATGAATGTCATTTTATGACAAATGTCAGAGTTCATAACCCGTGTGTGCTGTATGAAAAAATTTCAAAATAAATTGCTGTTTGAAAATACGTTCTGCACCAAAACCGACACTAAAAACGCAATTACATGCCAGGAAAAACGTGGACTATGCAAACAAAAAAACGCACGACAATGCAGTTTCTATGTTTTACTAACATAAAATCCATTAGGAAAATATATGTATATTTCTGGAGTACTGAAAGTAAATTTTAAATTTAACGACAAAAAAAATAAAGATTAATCGAATTGACACAAATAAATTGACACATTGACAATTGCTACTCAGAAAAATAACTGTACGTCATCTACCTGGTACACTTTATTGATTTCACTATGATTTTTCGTAGTTTTATATTTTTTTAATTTATTTTAACTCTAGAAAGATACGAAAACTTTCATACCTAAACAGACCACAGCAATCATTTTGACCGCTAATAATACTTATGAGCGTATATCAACATATATAATTTTTTGTTGATATATAATGTTATATTGTAACATACATATCTGTAGCGAGTATCTCACTCTCGGCCACATGGAATCCACATCCTCTTGTGAAATTATAAATGACGGTAAATATTTCTCATTTTACCTACCCCACCATGCGGTTATTCGCCCAGAAAAGAAGACTACTAAAGTGCGAGTAGTTTTCAACGCTTCAAAAGCATCAAGCTCTGGATGCTCATTAAATGATGTACTTCACATCGGCCCCACGCTTCAGAACGATCTTATGCTGTTACTTTTAAGATGGCGTCTCTATAAGTTCGTTTTCAACGGCGACATTGAAAAAATGTACCGCCAAATTCTCGTACATAAAGATGACCAAGATTTTCAACGAATTCTCTTCCGTCGGTGTTCACATAAACCGGTGGAAGATTTCAAACTCAAAACAGTCACATTTGGGGTGAACTGTGCCCCTTACTTGGCCATCCGTACACTTCAGCAGTTAGCATATGATTCCAAAGATAAATGGCCTCTTGCGGCTCAAATCATACTCGACGAAACATATGTTGACGACATACTCTCAGGCAGTCACGATCTTGACACGGCTATCAACTCCTTAGATCAGCTCGTTAAAACTCTCAATTCCGCAGGGTTCCCCCTCAAAAAGATCACTGCCAACAACTCGAAACTCCTCGAGAAAATCTCCCCCGAAAATCTGTTAGATTCCGATTTTTTGCGATTCCAAACCACAAGTTCTACGAAAACTCTTGGAATTCGCTGGAATGCGCTTTCAGATTCCTTTTCGTACACCTTTGACCCAATCTCCAATTCAATGTCGGTCACAAAGAGACAGATCCTCTCAGCTGTCGCGAAACTTTTTGACCCGGCAGGGTGGCTATCGCCCATTATGATTCAAGCAAAAATGCTTCTCCAACAACTCTGGTTGGAAGGAACAGACTGGGATGAGTGCGTAAAGCCACAATCACTTCACAAGTGGAACGCATTCATCGAAAATTTATCATCCATCGACAAAATCGAAATTCCGCGCTGGGTTCAGTTCTCCCCAAGCGTTCAAATCCAACTTCACGGATTCTGCGACGCCTCTGAAAAGGCATATTGTGCATGCATATATGTACGAACCCATGCCGACCATGCAAGCGCTTCGTCGCATCTCTTGGCAGCCAAAAGCAAAGTCGCTCCTCTGCAGACAATAAGTGTTGCGACGCGATGCAACTCTGCATGCGCGTGCGCTGTGCAACACTGCACTTTCGCTTGTTTGTCTTCTCCACGTTGGTAGCCATGCGCAGTGCGCTCGTTCTTTCTTTACATTTTTGGCGTTCAGCGTGGAAGGACGATAGAAGTAAGAACAATTGTATTTAAAATTCAAGTTGTGTTTTTTAAGAAAATAAATTGCAGATTTTAGCTGCCTGCCTGCCTGCTACATATACTGCTGCTGCGGTATATCACGGCTGCTCAAAATATATCGTTTTCCTTTCCACATTCTAAAATTCTTCTATCCGAGTGCAACCTGAGCCAATTTTGCGTTACCAGCGGCTGGCAAACGGAAGTCTTGCGGAGTCTTGCGCTCACGATACCCTGACAGCGCATAACCACGTGAAACGTTCTGGTGCTCTGCGTCCACGATACTTGGCGACGCTAAGCACAACTGACTTGCCAGCACTTACAAGTATTTGCTGCTCTGTGTCCACGGAACTTTGGCGACACTACGCTCTGCGAATACTTGGGACAGCGCAAAATTGGTCACTCTGCGTCCACAATATACGGCGACGCAACGCGTGGTGTTTGTACTCGGAATTGCTTACGATCGCGCACGACGGTTGATACCAAATTGTGAACGGTATATCTGCCGAACCGCTTCGTAATCGCGTGACTGATTGCAGGTGGTGTCATTACGCGTGAGTTGCACGTGTGTGTTCGACATAACCTCACAATTTTCTCGTGCGTTGACAGAAATGGAAAGGCAAATAAATCAAGAACAGGAAAGCATCGCGAACGCAATGGAGATGGCGCATGCGCCGTCTGTCAATCCGGGCGCGCCCTATCGGCAGCGCTCGGCATCTTGCTCGGGTGTCAGCAGAATTCAACGACATTCGTCGCCGCAGAATTGCAACACAAATGAAAGCATTCACTTCACCGAACGAATAGCTTCATTGGCGAATTCGCGCATGGTCGCACCAGGCTCGTTCACTGTTACTACGGGACCTGGAGCATATGCGGAAGACCGGGCGCTCCCGCGGGGTAGAAGTGCAAACAGTACGCATCATCCAACGCCGGTCAAGAATTCGTGTGGCTACAGCCACGATACAGCGGGCGCAGCTACAAGCGCCATCGTTTCGATCATTGCCATATCTGGGTTGCATGAGCCAATGTTTCGACCGCAGATCGCTGCGGCTTTATATACACAGGCAGGGCCGCATGTTGGCTTGCCAATGCAGCCGCCAACTATGCAGCCATGTGTGACGACCTCGCGTGATACAACTTGTGTGCCTACTGACCTTTGGAATGGCACACCGTTACATCACACCATTGCTAATGCCCCAATAGTTGACGCAACTTTATCTGCGTCGCATATTGCAGCACCGATGTGAAGTTAGCCTCGATTCTCTCTGTTAACCTCAAGTTAGAATCGAATTTTTCTGTTAAACGGGTCTGTTAGCACTATAAGACGGCGAAATCGTAACAGAAAAAAGTTTGCGGCGAAAATCATTTGAACAGGAAAATGTTATTTGCTATAATTAGATATACATGATTAACATATGTTTTGTACATAACAGCACATATTCCAAGATAATTGTTGTGTTAAATGGCGCAACGGACCGTTGGTACTGGTCGCGAACCAAAGGTCGCGAGTTCAAAACACCCCGTTAATAGGGGATGTTTCTGATATTGAAATTAATTTTTTTTTACATATTTCGATGGCCTATTTTCAATAGCCTCCATCTGCAATTTTTATGAAAATAAATTTTCGATGACAAAGTCTTTAGTGATACCACAGATAACTCATCATATAGATGTCCAGCGGCCAAGGAAAAAATGTGTCAAAAAGTTCGACAAATTTGGCCTCCGATAAGAGCTTTTTGGCCTCTAATGTCACTCACATAAACACCGCTTCACACGCATTGTACTCCGTTTTGAGATACAGAAATATGTGATTTTCTAGTCAAAACGGCGCTTGTCTGTTATGATACCTTTTAGGCAGCCAGTCGGGATTGAGTATTGATGGTCACACGCGCAAGCGGGAGTGTCTCGGACGACGAGTTCGCGGTTCAATCCCCACTGTAGCCGCCAAACATTTTTTTATGGTTCCTTTTTAAATATATATTCCTTTTTTTACGACCCGTGAAAAAAAGATGAATGAACAATTTATTTGGTTTCTAGATCTCTTGATTAGTGAATTGTTTGATTTTGGAGACACATATAATTGTTCGCAAGTTTTAAAATCAATCAACCAAGCGCAGCATACGGTTACAAACAACCATACAGCAAAAAGATTCAGTTGATGACAGGCGCTCATGGGCGTACCTAGGTATGGGTAGAGGAGGGTAGCTCCCCCTACATAATTCTATATTTCATATACATATGCTCAGAAATCTATATTCTATTCTATTTGAATTTTATATTCTGAATTCGGAAATGTAGTTATGGATTTGTCCCCTTTAATTTGTTGCTGGGTACGCCCAGGCACTTGCTTTTCGCAAAAAAAATGAAAAGATCGGCAAATATTCCAAAACGAATGTAATTGTTCAGCGGTCACTTCATTGTCGCAATACAGTTACGCCGACGCAAAGGATAGACCTGCTGGCGCCGCAGCTATTGACAATGCGTTGCCTTAGCAACGATGTGTATGTATCATGCCAAAGAAAATTATTTCCTTTCTTTATATTCTTTGATCATGCACAACATTTTTAGTGCCGATTCATTTATATCACATTTTTTGAACACATTATTAATTTCCGGTATAACCGATTAAAAAGGTTTATAAAAAAAAGCATTAAATGTTAAGAAAAATTTTGCTTCCCGCCCAGCCTTGAACTCGTGGCGAAATTTAAGAAAAAGAAATTACGGATATCTGATGTGCTGTCTACCTGTTACACCAAATACAGTACGTGATCGTTGTAGCTAAAATCATAAATATATGTTGCAAAACAGATTATCACAAGCAAGAAAAGAAATTCAAAATTAATTCAATCCCGCAAAAGTTCTGGATGAGCACATGCAGCTGTGTGCGTAAAATAGCTTTGCGGAAAAAAGCTGTAATTCAGAGCTTGAAATCTGTGTGCCGTTTTCGTCGTGAGACTGGACATCTACATGATGAGTTATCTGTGCTAGTAGTATGTTGAAAATTGATGGGAACGAACTCTAATGCATGAGCGTTGCTTCGTGCGCACTCAACTACGAACACCCAACTGTTGCCAAGAGCTTGAAGATTATAAATACGGACAATCGCGGGTTCAACTAAAATTCATATTGTCGACTTATAGCAAAGAATATAAGAATAAGAATATATAACCATTATCTAGTACTCAAATATTTGTGATTTTCATTTTGCAAATCTCTTTGTACTTTGTACTGTATTCACATAAGTTTTTTAGTTGTCTTACATAAATTGCGCCACATACATTCAACATTAAAAAAAAGTATTAAAACCTGAATATATTGTAATAAAAAAAAAGGAAACACAACACACCTCTCCCCAACTACGATTTGAACCTGTGTCCGAAAATCAAATGCGCAAAAAGCAACACCACGCGCACCAAACCATTACTACAACCATCCACGAACACCTGTCTCAACTGTCTGCTAAAACCTGACATAGCAATCTAAGTTTCAGACAATTTAAGACTTTAAGGTCACATACATAACAACGTACGTGTGCAACCACACAGCTTTCACAAACAGAAAATTACTTCTGTTAACTGCAGGACCATTTACATAGCAAATATGTAACAGTGATCGTCTAACATTTCCACAGACTCCTAACATAGAGAACTTTTAATAGAGTGCAAGCCAAATCGTATGGAAGGAGTAATTAAAAAAACAATTAAAAAAAAACGTCTGTTCAGATTTGGCTAGATTTGCTCAGATATGTTCACAGCCGTCCTGGCCACCCTCTCATATAGGTGAGATATGCGGTCACATCTCCATTTAGGAGCAATAGCCAGCACAGTGGTCAGCCCGTATGGGGAAAAAATTCGAAAAATGATTAAAAAAAAACGTCTGTTCAGATTTGGCTAGATTTGCTCAGATATGTTCACAGCCATCCTGGCCACCCTCTCATATAGGTGAGATATGCGGTCACATCTCCATTTTGGAGCAATAGCCAGCACAGTGGTCAGCCCGTATGGGGAAAAAATTCGAAAAATGATTAAAAAAAAACGTCTGTTCAGATTTGGCTAGATTTGCTCAGATATGTTCACAGCCATCCTGGCCACCCTCTCATATAGGTGAGATATCCGGTCACATCTCCATTTTGGAGCAATAGCCAGCACAGTGGTCAGCCCGTATGGGGAAAAAATTCGAAAAATGATTAAAAAAAAACGTCTGTTCAGATTTGGCTAGATTTGCTCAGATATGTTCACAGCCGTCCTGGCCACCCTCTCATATAGGTGAGATATCCGGTCACATCTCCATTTTGGAGCAACAGCCAGTACAGTGGTCAGCCCGTATGGGGAAACAATTCGAATAATGATTAAAAAAAAACGTCTGTTCAGATTTGGCTAGATTTGCTCAGATATGTTCACAGCCGTCCTGGCCACCCTCTCATATAGGTGAGATATCCGGTCACATCTCCATTTTGGAGCAACAGCCAGCACAGTGGTCAGCCCGTATGGGGAAAAAATTCGAAAAATGATTAAAAAAAAACGTCTGTTCAGATTTGGCTAGATTTGCTCAGATATGTTCACAGCCATCCTGGCCACCCTCTCATATAGGTGAGATATCCGGTCACATCTCCATTTTGGAGCAACAGCCAGTACAGTGGTCAGCCCGTATGGGGAAAAAATTCGAAAAATGATTAAAAAAAAACGTCTGTTCAGATTTGGCTAGATTTGCTCAGATATGTTCACAGCTGTCCTGGCCACCCTCTCATATAGGTGAGATATCCGGTCACATCTCCATTTTGGAGCAACAGCCAGTACAGTGGTCAGCCCGTATGGGGAAAAAATTCGAAAAATGATTAAAAAAAAACGTCTGTTCAGATTTGGCTAGATTTGCTCAGATATGTTCACAGCCGTCCTGGCCACCCTCTCATATAGGTGAGATATCCGGTCACATCTCCATTTTGGAGCAACAGCCAGCACAGTGGTCAGCCCGTATGGGGAAAAAATTCGAAAAATGATTAAAAAAAAACGTCTGTTCAGATTTGGCTAGATTTGCTCAGATATGTTCACAGCCGTCCTGGCCACCCTCTCATATAGGTGAGATATCCGGTCACATCTCCATTTTGGAGCAACAGCCAGCACAGTGGTCAGCCCGTATGGGGAAACAATTCGAATAATGATTAAAAAAAAACGTCTGTTCAGATTTGGCTAGATTTGCTCAGATATGTATGTTCACAGCCGTCCTGGCCACCCTCTCATATAGGTGAGATATCCGGTCACATCTCCATTTTGGAGCAACAGCCAGTACAGTCGTCAGCCCGTATGGGGAAAAAATTCGAAAAATGATTAAAAAAATACGTCTGTTCAGATTTGGCTAGATTTGCTCAGATATGTTCACAGCCGTCCTGGCCACCCTCTCATATAGGTGAGATATCCGGTCACATCTCCATTTTGGAGCAACAGCCAGTACAGTGGTCAGCCCGTATGGGGAAAAAATTCGAAAAATAATTAAAAAAAAACGTCTGTTCTGATTTAGCTAGATTTGCTCAGATACGTTCACAGCCGTCCTGCCCACCCTCTCATATAGGTGAGATATCCGGTCACATCTCCATTTTGGAGCAACAGCCAGTACAGTCGTCAGCCCGTATGGGGAAAAAATTCGAAAAATGATTAAAAAAATACGTCTGTTCAGATTTGGCTAGATTTGCTCAGATATGTTCACAGCCGTCCTGGCCACCCTCTCATATAGGTGAGATATCCGGTCACATCTCCATTTTGGAGCAACAGCCAGCACAGTGGTCAGCCCGTATGGGGAAAAAATTCGAAAAATGATTAAAAAAAAACGTCTGTTCAGATTTGGCTAGATTTGCTCAGATATGTTCACAGCTGTCCTGGCCACCCTCTCATATAGGTGAGATATCCGGTCACATCTCCATTTTGGAGCAACAGCCAGTACAGTGGTCAGCCCGTATGGGGAAAAAATTCGAAAAATGATTAAAAAAAAAACGTCTGTTCAGATTTGGCTAGATTTGCTCAGATATGTTCACAGCCGTCCTGGCCACCCTCTCATATAGGTGAGATATCCGGTCACATCTCCATTTTGGAGCAACAGCCAGCACAGTGGTCAGCCCGTATGGGGAAAAAATTCGAAAAATGATTAAAAAAAAACGTCTGTTCAGATTTGGCTAGATTTGCTCAGATATGTTCACAGCCGTCCTGGCCACCCTCTCATATAGGTGAGATATCCGGTCACATCTCCATTTTGGAGCAACAGCCAGCACAGTGGTCAGCCCGTATGGGGAAACAATTCGAATAATGATTAAAAAAAAACGTCTGTTCAGATTTGGCTAGATTTGCTCAGATATGTATGTTCACAGCCGTCCTGGCCACCCTCTCATATAGGTGAGATATCCGGTCACATCTCCATTTTGGAGCAACAGCCGGTACAGTCGTCAGCCCGTATGGGGAAAAAATTCGAAAAATGATTAAAAAAATACGTCTGTTCAGATTTGGCTAGATTTGCTCAGATATGTTCACAGCCGTCCTGGCCACCCTCTCATATAGGTGAGATATCCGGTCACATCTCCATTTTGGAGCAACAGCCAGCACAGTGGTCAGCCCGTATGGGGAAAAAATTCGAATAATGATTAAAAAAATACGTCTGTTCAGATTTGGCTAGGTCTGCTCAGATATGTTCACAGCCGTCCTGGCCACCCTCTCATATAGGTGAGATATCCGGTCACATCTCCATTTTGGAGCAACAGCCAGTACAGTGGTCAGCCCGTATGGGGAAAAAATTCGAAAAATGATTAAAAAAAAAACGTCTGTTCAGATTTGGCTAGATTTGCTCAGATATGTTCACAGCCGTCCTGGCCACCCTCTCATATAGGTGAGATATCCGGTCACATCTCCATTTTGGAGCAACAGCCAGCACAGTGGTCAGCCCGTATGGGGAAACAATTCGAATAATGATTAAAAAAAAACGTCTGTTCAGATTTGGCTAGATTTGCTCAGATATGTATGTTCACAGCCGTCCTGGCCACCCTCTCATATAGGTGAGATATCCGGTCACATCTCCATTTTGGAGCAACAGCCAGTACAGTGGTCAGCCCGTATGGGGAAAAAATTCTAAAAATAATTAAAAAAAAACGTCTGTTCTGATTTAGCTAGATTTGCTCAGATACGTTCACAGCCGTCCTGGCCACCCTCCCATATAGGTGAGATATCCGGTCACATCTCCATTTTGGAGCAACAGCCAGCACAGTGGTCAGCCCGTATGGGGAAAAAATTCGAATAATGATTAAAAAAATACGTCTGTTCAGATTTGGCTAGGTCTGCTCAGATATGTTCACAGCCGTCCTGGCCACCCTCCCATATAGGTGAGATATCCGGTCACATCTCCATTTTGGAGCAACAGCCAGCACAGTGGTCAGCCCGTATGGGGAAAAAATTCGAAAAATGATTAAAAAAATACGTCTGTTCAGATTTGGCTAGGTCTGCTCAGATATGTTCACAGCCGTCCTGGCCACCCTCTCATATAGGTGAGATATCCGGTCACATCTCCATTTTGGAGCAACAGCCAGCACAGTGGTCAGCCCGTATGGGGAAACAATTCGAATAATGATTAAAAAAAAACGTCTGTTCAGATTTGGCTAGATTTGCTCAGATATGTATGTTCACAGCCGTCCTGGCCACCCTCTCATATAGGTGAGATATCCGGTCACATCTCCATTTTGGAGCAACAGCCAGCACAGTGGTCAGCCCGTATGGGGAAAAAATTCGAAAAATGATTAAAAAAAAACGTCTGTTCAGATTTGGCTAGATTTGCTCAGATATGTTCACAGCCGTCCTGGCCACCCTCTCATATAGGTGAGATATCCGGTCACATCTCCATTTTGGAGCAACAGCCAGTACAGTGGTCAGCCCGTATGGGGAAACAATTCGAATAATGATTAAAAAAAAACGTCTGTTCAGATTTGGCTAGATTTGCTCAGATATGTTCACAGCCGTCCTGGCCACCCTCTCATATAGGTGAGATATCCGGTCACATCTCCATTTTGGAGCAACAGCCAGCACAGTGGTCAGCCCGTATGGGGAAAAAATTCGAAAAATGATTAAAAAAAAACGTCTGTTCAGATTTGGCTAGATTTGCTCAGATATGTTCACAGCCATCCTGGCCACCCTCTCATATAGGTGAGATATCCGGTCACATCTCCATTTTGGAGCAACAGCCAGTACAGTGGTCAGCCCGTATGGGGAAAAAATTCGAAAAATGATTAAAAAAAAACGTCTGTTCAGATTTGGCTAGATTTGCTCAGATATGTTCACAGCTGTCCTGGCCACCCTCTCATATAGGTGAGATATCCGGTCACATCTCCATTTTGGAGCAACAGCCAGTACAGTGGTCAGCCCGTATGGGGAAAAAATTCGAAAAATGATTAAAAAAAAACGTCTGTTCAGATTTGGCTAGATTTGCTCAGATATGTTCACAGCCGTCCTGGCCACCCTCTCATATAGGTGAGATATCCGGTCACATCTCCATTTTGGAGCAACAGCCAGCACAGTGGTCAGCCCGTATGGGGAAAAAATTCGAAAAATGATTAAAAAAAAACGTCTGTTCAGATTTGGCTAGATTTGCTCAGATATGTTCACAGCCGTCCTGGCCACCCTCTCATATAGGTGAGATATCCGGTCACATCTCCATTTTGGAGCAACAGCCAGCACAGTGGTCAGCCCGTATGGGGAAACAATTCGAATAATGATTAAAAAAAAACGTCTGTTCAGATTTGGCTAGATTTGCTCAGATATGTATGTTCACAGCCGTCCTGGCCACCCTCTCATATAGGTGAGATATCCGGTCACATCTCCATTTTGGAGCAACAGCCAGTACAGTCGTCAGCCCGTATGGGGAAAAAATTCGAAAAATGATTAAAAAAATACGTCTGTTCAGATTTGGCTAGATTTGCTCAGATATGTTCACAGCCGTCCTGGCCACCCTCTCATATAGGTGAGATATCCGGTCACATCTCCATTTTGGAGCAACAGCCAGTACAGTGGTCAGCCCGTATGGGGAAAAAATTCGAAAAATAATTAAAAAAAAACGTCTGTTCTGATTTAGCTAGATTTGCTCAGATACGTTCACAGCCGTCCTGCCCACCCTCTCATATAGGTGAGATATCCGGTCACATCTCCATTTTGGAGCAACAGCCAGTACAGTCGTCAGCCCGTATGGGGAAAAAATTCGAAAAATGATTAAAAAAATACGTCTGTTCAGATTTGGCTAGATTTGCTCAGATATGTTCACAGCCGTCCTGGCCACCCTCTCATATAGGTGAGATATCCGGTCACATCTCCATTTTGGAGCAACAGCCAGCACAGTGGTCAGCCCGTATGGGGAAAAAATTCGAAAAATGATTAAAAAAAAACGTCTGTTCAGATTTGGCTAGATTTGCTCAGATATGTTCACAGCTGTCCTGGCCACCCTCTCATATAGGTGAGATATCCGGTCACATCTCCATTTTGGAGCAACAGCCAGTACAGTGGTCAGCCCGTATGGGGAAAAAATTCGAAAAATGATTAAAAAAAAAACGTCTGTTCAGATTTGGCTAGATTTGCTCAGATATGTTCACAGCCGTCCTGGCCACCCTCTCATATAGGTGAGATATCCGGTCACATCTCCATTTTGGAGCAACAGCCAGCACAGTGGTCAGCCCGTATGGGGAAAAAATTCGAAAAATGATTAAAAAAAAACGTCTGTTCAGATTTGGCTAGATTTGCTCAGATATGTTCACAGCCGTCCTGGCCACCCTCTCATATAGGTGAGATATCCGGTCACATCTCCATTTTGGAGCAACAGCCAGCACAGTGGTCAGCCCGTATGGGGAAACAATTCGAATAATGATTAAAAAAAAACGTCTGTTCAGATTTGGCTAGATTTGCTCAGATATGTATGTTCACAGCCGTCCTGGCCACCCTCTCATATAGGTGAGATATCCGGTCACATCTCCATTTTGGAGCAACAGCCGGTACAGTCGTCAGCCCGTATGGGGAAAAAATTCGAAAAATGATTAAAAAAATACGTCTGTTCAGATTTGGCTAGATTTGCTCAGATATGTTCACAGCCGTCCTGGCCACCCTCTCATATAGGTGAGATATCCGGTCACATCTCCATTTTGGAGCAACAGCCAGTACAGTGGTCAGCCCGTATGGGGAAAAAATTCTAAAAATAATTAAAAAAAAACGTCTGTTCTGATTTAGCTAGATTTGCTCAGATACGTTCACAGCCGTCCTGGCCACCCTCCCATATAGGTGAGATATCCGGTCACATCTCCATTTTGGAGCAACAGCCAGCACAGTGGTCAGCCCGTATGGGGAAAAAATTCGAATAATGATTAAAAAAATACGTCTGTTCAGATTTGGCTAGGTCTGCTCAGATATGTTCACAGCCGTCCTGGCCACCCTCCCATATAGGTGAGATATCCGGTCACATCTCCATTTTGGAGCAACAGCCAGCACAGTGGTCAGCCCGTATGGGGAAAAAATTCGAAAAATGATTAAAAAAATACGTCTGTTCAGATTTGGCTAGGTCTGCTCAGATATGTTCACAGCCGTCCTGGCCACCCTCTCATATAGGTGAGATATCCGGTCACATCTCCATTTTGGAGCAACAGCCAGCACAGTGGTCAGCCCGTATGGGGAAACAATTCGAATGATTAAAAAAAAACGTCTGTTCAGATTTGGCTAGATTTGCTCAGATATGTATGTTCACAGCCGTCCTGGCCACCCTCTCATATAGGTGAGATATCCGGTCACATCTCCATTTTGGAGCAACAGCCAGCACAGTGGTCAGCCCGTATGGGGAAAAAATTCGAAAAATGATTAAAAAAAAACGTCTGTTCAGATTTGGCTAGATTTGCTCAGATATGTTCACAGCCGTCCTGGCCACCCTCTCATATAGGTGAGATATCCGGTCACATCTCCATTTTGGAGCAACAGCCAGTACAGTGGTCAGCCCGTATGGGGAAACAATTCGAATAATGATTAAAAAAAAACGTCTGTTCAGATTTGGCTAGATTTGCTCAGATATGTTCACAGCCGTCCTGGCCACCCTCTCATATAGGTGAGATATCCGGTCACATCTCCATTTTGGAGCAACAGCCAGCACAGTGGTCAGCCCGTATGGGGAAAAAATTCGAAAAATGATTAAAAAAAAACGTCTGTTCAGATTTGGCTAGATTTGCTCAGATATGTTCACAGCCATCCTGGCCACCCTCTCATATAGGTGAGATATCCGGTCACATCTCCATTTTGGAGCAACAGCCAGTACAGTGGTCAGCCCGTATGGGGAAAAAATTCGAAAAATGATTAAAAAAAAACGTCTGTTCAGATTTGGCTAGATTTGCTCAGATATGTTCACAGCTGTCCTGGCCACCCTCTCATATAGGTGAGATATCCGGTCACATCTCCATTTTGGAGCAACAGCCAGTACAGTGGTCAGCCCGTATGGGGAAAAAATTCGAAAAATGATTAAAAAAAAACGTCTGTTCAGATTTGGCTAGATTTGCTCAGATATGTTCACAGCCGTCCTGGCCACCCTCTCATATAGGTGAGATATCCGGTCACATCTCCATTTTGGAGCAACAGCCAGCACAGTGGTCAGCCCGTATGGGGAAAAAATTCGAAAAATGATTAAAAAAAAACGTCTGTTCAGATTTGGCTAGATTTGCTCAGATATGTTCACAGCCGTCCTGGCCACCCTCTCATATAGGTGAGATATCCGGTCACATCTCCATTTTGGAGCAACAGCCAGCACAGTGGTCAGCCCGTATGGGGAAACAATTCGAATAATGATTAAAAAAAAACGTCTGTTCAGATTTGGCTAGATTTGCTCAGATATGTATGTTCACAGCCGTCCTGGCCACCCTCTCATATAGGTGAGATATCCGGTCACATCTCCATTTTGGAGCAACAGCCAGTACAGTCGTCAGCCCGTATGGGGAAAAAATTCGAAAAATGATTAAAAAAATACGTCTGTTCAGATTTGGCTAGATTTGCTCAGATATGTTCACAGCCGTCCTGGCCACCCTCTCATATAGGTGAGATATCCGGTCACATCTCCATTTTGGAGCAACAGCCAGTACAGTGGTCAGCCCGTATGGGGAAAAAATTCGAAAAATAATTAAAAAAAAACGTCTGTTCTGATTTAGCTAGATTTGCTCAGATACGTTCACAGCCGTCCTGCCCACCCTCTCATATAGGTGAGATATCCGGTCACATCTCCATTTTGGAGCAACAGCCAGTACAGTCGTCAGCCCGTATGGGGAAAAAATTCGAAAAATGATTAAAAAAATACGTCTGTTCAGATTTGGCTAGATTTGCTCAGATATGTTCACAGCCGTCCTGGCCACCCTCTCATATAGGTGAGATATCCGGTCACATCTCCATTTTGGAGCAACAGCCAGCACAGTGGTCAGCCCGTATGGGGAAAAAATTCGAAAAATGATTAAAAAAAAACGTCTGTTCAGATTTGGCTAGATTTGCTCAGATATGTTCACAGCTGTCCTGGCCACCCTCTCATATAGGTGAGATATCCGGTCACATCTCCATTTTGGAGCAACAGCCAGTACAGTGGTCAGCCCGTATGGGGAAAAAATTCGAAAAATGATTAAAAAAAAAACGTCTGTTCAGATTTGGCTAGATTTGCTCAGATATGTTCACAGCCGTCCTGGCCACCCTCTCATATAGGTGAGATATCCGGTCACATCTCCATTTTGGAGCAACAGCCAGCACAGTGGTCAGCCCGTATGGGGAAAAAATTCGAAAAATGATTAAAAAAAAACGTCTGTTCAGATTTGGCTAGATTTGCTCAGATATGTTCACAGCCGTCCTGGCCACCCTCTCATATAGGTGAGATATCCGGTCACATCTCCATTTTGGAGCAACAGCCAGCACAGTGGTCAGCCCGTATGGGGAAACAATTCGAATAATGATTAAAAAAAAACGTCTGTTCAGATTTGGCTAGATTTGCTCAGATATGTATGTTCACAGCCGTCCTGGCCACCCTCTCATATAGGTGAGATATCCGGTCACATCTCCATTTTGGAGCAACAGCCGGTACAGTCGTCAGCCCGTATGGGGAAAAAATTCGAAAAATGATTAAAAAAATACGTCTGTTCAGATTTGGCTAGATTTGCTCAGATATGTTCACAGCCGTCCTGGCCACCCTCTCATATAGGTGAGATATCCGGTCACATCTCCATTTTGGAGCAACAGCCAGTACAGTGGTCAGCCCGTATGGGGAAAAAATTCTAAAAATAATTAAAAAAAAACGTCTGTTCTGATTTAGCTAGATTTGCTCAGATACGTTCACAGCCGTCCTGGCCACCCTCCCATATAGGTGAGATATCCGGTCACATCTCCATTTTGGAGCAACAGCCAGCACAGTGGTCAGCCCGTATGGGGAAAAAATTCGAATAATGATTAAAAAAATACGTCTGTTCAGATTTGGCTAGGTCTGCTCAGATATGTTCACAGCCGTCCTGGCCACCCTCCCATATAGGTGAGATATCCGGTCACATCTCCATTTTGGAGCAACAGCCAGCACAGTGGTCAGCCCGTATGGGGAAAAAATTCGAAAAATGATTAAAAAAATACGTCTGTTCAGATTTGGCTAGGTCTGCTCAGATATGTTCACAGCCGTCCTGGCCACCCTCTCATATAGGTGAGATATCCGGTCACATCTCCATTTTGGAGCAACAGCCAGCACAGTGGTCAGCCCGTATGGGGAAACAATTCGAATAATGATTAAAAAAAAACGTCTGTTCAGATTTGGCTAGATTTGCTCAGATATGTATGTTCACAGCCGTCCTGGCCACCCTCTCATATAGGTGAGATATCCGGTCACATCTCCATTTTGGAGCAACAGCCAGCACAGTCGTCAGCCCGTATGGGGAAAAAATTCGAAAAATGATTAAAAAAATACGTCTGTTCAGATTTGGCTAGATTTGCTCAGATATGTTCACAGCCGTCCTGGCCACCCTCTCATATAGGTGAGATATCCGGTCACATCTCCATTTTGGAGCAACAGCCAGCACAGTGGTCAGCCCGTATGGGGAAAAAATTCGAATAATGATTAAAAAAATACGTCTGTTCAGATTTGGCTAGGTCTGCTCAGATATGTTCACAGCCGTCCTGGCCACCCTCCCATATAGGTGAGATATCCGGTCACATCTCCATTTTGGAGCAACAGCCAGCACAGTGGTCAGCCCGTATGGGGAAAAAATTCGAAAAATGATTAAAAAAAAACGTCTGTTCAGATTTGGCTAGATTTGCTCAGATATGTTCACAGCCGTCCTGGCCACCCTCTCATATAGGTGAGATATCCGGTCACATCTCCATTTTGGAGCAACAGCCAGCACAGTGGTCAGCCCGTATGGGGAAACAATTCGAATAATGATTAAAAAAAAACGTCTGTTCAGATTTGGCTAGATTTGCTCAGATATGTATGTTCACAGCCGTCCTGGCCACCCTCTCATATAGGTGAGATATCCGGTCACATCTCCATTTTGGAGCAACAGCCAGTACAGTCGTCAGCCCGTATGGGGAAAAAATTCGAAAAATGATTAAAAAAAAACGTCTGTTCAGATTTGGCTAGATTTGCTCAGATATGTTCACAGCCGTCCTGGCCACCCTCCCATATAGGTGAGATATGCGGTCACATCTCCATTTTGGAGCAACAGCCAGCACAGTGGTCAGCCCGTATGGGGAAAAAATTCGAAAAATGATTAAAAAAAAACGTCTGTTCAGATTTGGCTAGATTTGCTCAGATATGTTCACAGCCGTCCTGGCCACCCTCTCATATAGGTGAGATATCCGGTCACATCTCCATTTTGGAGCAACAGCCAGTACAGTGGTCAGCCCGTATGGGGAAAAAATTCGAAAAATGATTAAAAAAAAACGTCTGTTCAGATTTGGCTAGATTTGCTCAGATATGTTCACAGCCGTCCTGGCCACCCTCTCATATAGGTGAGATATCCGGTCACATCTCCATTTTGGAGCAACAGCCAGTACAGTGGTCAGCCCGTATGGGGAAAAAATTCGAAAAATAATTAAAAAAAAACGTCTGTTCAGATTTAGCTAGATTTGCTCAGATATGTTCACAGCCGTCCTGGCCACCCTCTCATATAGGTGAGATATCCGGTCACATCTCCATTTTGGAGCAACAGCCAGTACAGTCGTCAGCCCGTATGGGGAAAAAATTCGAAAAATGATTAAAAAAATACGTCTGTTCAGATTTGGCTAGATTTGCTCAGATATGTTCACAGCCGTCCTGGCCACCCTCTCATATAGGTGAGATATCCGGTCACATCTCCATTTTGGAGCAACAGCCAGTACAGTCTTCAGCCCGTATGGGGAAAAAATTCGAAAAATGATTAAAAAAATACGTCTGTTCAGATTTGGCTAGATTTGCTCAGATATGTTCACAGCCGTCCTGGCCACCCTCTCATATAGGTGAGATATCCGGTCACATCTCCATTTTGGAGCAACAGCCAGCACAGTGGTCAGCCCGTATGGGGAAAAAATTCGAAAAATGATTAAAAAAAAACGTCTGTTCAGATTTGGCTAGATTTGCTCAGATATGTTCACAGCCGTCCTGGCCACCCTCTCATATAGGTGAGATATCCGGTCACATCTCCATTTTGGAGCAACAGCCAGTACAGTGGTCAGCCCGTATGGGGAAAAAATTCGAAAAATGATTAAAAAAAAACGTCTGTTCAGATTTGGCTAGATTTGCTCAGATATGTTCACAGCAGTCCTGGCCACCCTCTCATATAGGTGAGATATCCGGTCACATCTCCATTTTGGAGCAACAGCCAGTACAGTGGTCAGCCCGTATGGGGAAAAAATGCACCATTATTATTTATTTTCAAAATATTCGCAATGAAATAGGTTTTATTTGCTTGGAGAGTATCCCTCTTCAATTAAAACCGTTGCGTTGAGATTTGAACTTGTGTCCCTGGGATTAAAGCAAAAAGCGTTACACTGTCGACCAAACACAGCACTGTTGAGAGTTTGCTGATCTGTTATATAGCTAATTATCTGGTATGCTGCGGCGAAAACAAAATTTTCGCCGTAAATGGGTCTGTTATGTCTCTGTTAAATCGCTGTTATTACTCTGTTAAGTTTCTGTTAATGTTAAGTTTTAACATTCTGTTAAGTTAACTCTGTTAAGTCGATTCTTCGCCCGATGCTAACTTCACACAAGTGTTCAATACCAGCTCTTAGAAGAGCGAAAAAGCGCGATATACTATTCCATAATCGTTGATGCTACTCCTGATTCGTCACACGTTGAACAGACGACATTTATTTTGCGATACCTTCATGTCGATCTTGAAGAGAAAAGTACGTCATCAAAGACTTTCGTTGATTGCAGTAAAAAGGCAGGTGAAGCGATCGCTAGCATGATGCGTGAAACTTTGGAAATTTATAAAATCCCTTTCATTGAGTGCCGAGGGCAGGGTTACGACAATGGCCGGAATATGAGTGGTCAATATAAAGGAGCTCAAAGTCACATACTCCGTCAAAATCCCCAGGCAGTTTTTTCACCTTGTGCAGCCCACAGTTTAAATTTGTGCGGAGTTGATTCTGCGGAGTGTTGCACTCAAGCTATAACTTTTTTCGGCGTTGTTCAAAAATGCTATAACATTTTTGTTGGCAGTCCACAACGTTGGGAAATTTTGAAAAAACATGTCCCCTCCTCACTCCGTTCCCAATCAGATACATGATGGTCTGCAAGAATCGAAGCTGTTAGGCCTTTCGCGAGTCACATTGTGGGACTGACCGCGGCTTTGCGCGAGTTGAAAGAATTGAATTTAACCGCGGACACTCAAAGGGACATTAATGGTATTCTCAAATATATGAGTAAGTTTGAATGTGTGCTGATGTCATCCATGTGGTCGAAGATCTTGTCTTTAATCGACGAAAGAAATCTCGTTCTTCAAGCTAAAGGTATCACAATCGATGTTGAAGTCAGAAATCTTTCTAGTTTATTGACAGACTTGAAATTTTTGCGGGATCGTTGGGGAGCACTTCTGAACGAATGTAAATTAGTTGCTTCAGCGTTGCAAGAAGCTATTGACATCTCAGCAGAGTTGCCATCGCAAAAAGTGGGCCGGAAAAGAAACTGTCGTATAGTTGATTCTAATGATGGAATTGAGAAAGAACCAGAGATAGATGAAGAGACACATTTTCAGCGAAATACGTTTTTTGTTATTATTGACTCAGTGATCGCGGGACTCACAACTAGATTTGACGCTGCGAAAAATTTGAACGATACCTTTAATTTCTTGTGGCAATTTCCAGAGTTGATTGAAGACAAGGTCCAAGATAAAGCGGCTAATTTTGTACAGAAATATCCATCTGATGTTTCGGACGAATTGCCGAACGAAATGACACATTTAAAACATATTCATTCAGCAAATTTCAAAAGTGATCTAAGCCCACTGCGATATTTCCAAATGTTTGTGTTGCGCTCAGAATTTTCTGTACCCTGCCAGTAACTGTTGCGAGCGTTGAGCGCTCTTTTAGTGTATTGGCGAGAATAAAAAATTTCCAAAGATCGTGTTCTTCGCAAACACGCATCTCAGGACTTGCGATACTTTGCTTGGAATACGATTTGGCCCAAAAATCTGATTTCCGTCGTATTATAGAAACTTTCGCTTCAGCGAAAGCCCGAAAAGCGTGCTTAAAGTAGATCAAAGTTATAATTACTTAGAATTTATACATAATCAATAGATGTATTTATGTAAATGAGTATTGAATAATTATTGAATAAATTTTTTTCTAAATCGAATTTGCTTTTGTGATAACTGCTCATTCCAACAACAAAAAGTTATAAAAACATATAAACTTTGTGGATCATCATCCTGACTTCTACTACAAAATTTCCAAAATTACTTACAGGGGCCCGTCATTACTAGTCCCCGGGCCCGGTTTTCCTCTCTACGGGCCTGCTGAGAGTAGTCCGTTCGGGGGGTAAAGCAGCCATGATCTGAGAGGCTTTTCGTTTCTTATCCAACAGACAAGTTTTACATCGATGAATAGTAGATCTAATGAGATTTTTCGCCTTCGGAATCCAATATTCCTGACGAAGCAATCGGAGGAGAAGTGAGTTGCTACCGTGAATCGTGATTTTATGTAGAAAGGCAACTAAAAGTTTCGAAAACTGAGAACCATACGGAAGGATAATTGGGTGCTGTTCACTAAAGGAAAGAGTTGGTGCGTTAGCTAAGCGACCATTAATACGCATAACTTGTGCTTTATCCAAAAAGGGATTTAGAGTCAAGGTTGCTCTTAGAAGTAAGTGGCTTTTGATTTAGAAGACAACTATATTCAGTTTGAAAGTGCGTTTTCTGAGAGAGAATTGTCAAGAATTTTCTGGTGTTATGGAGTTCTGCGTTAGACAACACTATGGATCTATAGCCCTTAGAATTTTCTGCAGGACGGTGAGTGCGATAGTAGAACCGAAGCATATATGAGACCACTCGAAGAGCTCTCGAAAATGACGAAAATCTAGAGAGAATGTCTTCCTCAACATTTACCAGCAAGTTGTGTACTGCAACCTTTTTTGCTTCGATTGAAGTTTCAAGATGAGTAGGGCTAGAAGAAGGCCACTCGGACCTATCCTTAACAAGCCAGGATGGGCCATGCCACCATAACGAATTCATACTTAAGGCCTGGGGAGTAAGGCCGCGGCTACATAAATCAGCAGGGTTATTAGCTGAATCGACGTGATACCAATTTCTAGCGTACGGTTTCTCCTGAATTTTGCTAACACGATTAGCAACGAAGGTAGTCCATGTAGATGGTGTTTTTCGAAGCCATGACAAAACAATTGTTGAATCAGTCCAGCAGAATACATCGTTGACTTTAATATCAAGTTCGGGTAGGAGTGAATCGAGAATATCACATAGAAGTACTGCACCGCATAGTTCTAATCTTGGCAACGAAACAGTTTTGACTGGAGCTACTTTTGTTTTCGATGTAAGTAAGTGGGAGTAGAAAGTAGTAGATGAGTTACGGATACGTATGAAAATCGCCGCCCCGTATGCTTTCTCGGAAGCATCGGAGAAAGCATGAATTTGAACTTCATCTTGTAAAGAATAGTTCACCCATCTCGGTAGCTTAATCAGGTTTATATCCATATATCCATCTAAAAACTGTTGCCATTTTTGTTCAATGGGTTTAGAAAGACAATCATCCCAGCCTATGTTCTCAAGCCAGACCAGTTGCATTAAATTTTTGGCAACAATAACTACAGGTGCAAGCCATCCGACCGGGTCAAACAATTTGGCAATCATGGAGAGAAGTTCCCTTTTGGTGTGCGAATCCTTTCGCTCAATAGCAGGAACCTTGAAATAGAAATTATCAGTACAAGCGTTCCAACGTACCCCTAAAGCCTTTGTAGAACTGGAATTTTCAAAGCTTAAGAAGTATTCCTTTAATAGGTGCTCTTTCGGAAGGTCCACTAGAATTTCTTTGCGATTTGAAGTCCATTTTCTTAAGGAAAGTCCAGCACCATGTAGAGTGGCGATGAGTTCATTTCGAGCCTTTATAGCGGAAGGCAAATCGTGCGCGCCGGCGAGAACATCGTCAACATACATGGATCGTCGAAGAATATGTGTGGCAAGAGGATAAGTGTCTTGACAATCGGATGCAAGTTGAAGGAGAGTGCGAATCGCAAGATATGGTGCGCAGTTGACACCAAAAGTTACCGTTTGTAATTCGTAATCCGAGACTTCCACATCGGTAGAAGAGCGATGTATAATGCGCTGGAATGGACGATGCCTTGGGTCGACAAGAATTTGTCGGTACATTTTTTGAATATCACTATTGAAAACAAATCGAAAAAGTCTCCATCTTAGAAGTAAAACTAAGTCAGATTGTAGCACCGGACCGACGTACAACACATCATTCAAACTATTACCATTGGACGTTTTATTTGAAGCGTTAAAAACAACACGAAGCTTTGTTGTTAGACTTTCTGGTTTAATGACCGCATGATGCGGAAGATAACAATATGTGCCCACACTCTGATTTGAAGGCGGACCGACTAACTTCATATGCGATAACTGCAAGTATTCGTCAACTACCTGGTCATATATAACTTTGAATTCGGGTTTTTTAAGAAGCGAAGCTTCGTTCCGAAGGAACTGCCGTAAAGCACTATTTCGAGAATCTCCCAAGCAAAGTTCGTTAGGATAATTAACTTTAAAAGGAAGAGAGACAATGTATCTCCCATCTTCATTCCGCCGAGTAGTAGCCATGTAGTTGTCCTCACACCATTGATCAGCATCCGATAGAATCCTTTTCCTAGGGGGTTCTTCAATTTCCCAAAAGCGAGAAAGAATTTTGTCCAACCCAGAGTCCGTTGAGATGTCCACCTTCGTGGTAAAACACCTGACTTCGGAATCCGGAATGGGGCCAAGAAGAGTCCATCCGAAAACGGTTTGCTGAGCTGTCAGACTTCCGAGTAGATTGCGATGAATTCCATGGAGCACCACCTGTGGGTACAAATCGGCGCCGATAAGGACGTCTATGGCGGAAGTCCCCAAAAAGTCTCCGTCTGCCCAATTAAGGTTCGGTAGTTTATGACGTATTCCTGAATCGACTGTACAGGATGGCAAATTTCCAGTGATTTGCGGAAGTACGAAAGCGAGGGCTTCGATTTTCACGTTTGGATCCGTAGGCGATCCGAGAACAAATGAGCTAAGTCGATTAGCGCTTGCAGAAAACGATTAACCCCAGATATACTGGCTTGTGTAGCAAACGTAGGCAAGTTAATCAATTTACGAAGGCGATCAGAAATGAAAGATGCTTCTGATCCTGGATCAATCAAAGCCCTAGCAGCATAATTGGTATTCAAATGGCAAATATAGATTTGCGCTGTACCTAAAAGTACTCGTTGGTTTCGAGGAAACGCAAGATTCGGAGAATCGCTATTCGAAAATGTATTAGTAGTGGACTGTATTTTTTGATGGAAGCTATGATGCTCACTCGTTTGAGCTACGGAAGAAGTAGAAGGCTGATTGGAGCGAAGCCCCGAAGAAGTACCCGAAGGTTGAAATCCTGGCGCGGTGGAGCGTAACTCGGACGACGCAGCCACTCTAGAAGTGGTAGAAGTAGTGTTAGTGGGACGTAATCCCGACTGAGTCTTCGTAGAAGAAGGGGATTCGCGATGTAACAACGTGTGATGGCGTTGATGACACACGGAACAATTGTAGGCGCTTTTACAATCCTTTAATTGATGGCCTTTCGATAGGCAATTTAAACAGCACTGAAAACGCTTAACACTGGAAAACCGATCGCAAACTTGCATGTTAAGAAAACGTTTACAATTGCGCAATATGTGTGGTTGCTTGCAAAGAACACAGCTTGAATCGACCACATTCGCGTGAAAAGTATGTGTAAGTCGTTTAGAACCGCTAACCTCGCTAGATGCCGGCCTGTTTGAATTTGATTTGTTGGAAATAGAAGTCTTTAACTCATCGACGCATTCGAGAGTTCGGTATCGCGTAGTAAGAAACTCGTCAAGTTCGCACCACTTTGGTAAAGCAGATTTGTCTTTAACACCTTGCTCCCAAAAAGCAATAGTGCGTTGAGGTAAACGCTGCATACACATATAAACAATGATTGGATCCCAATCGGAAGTACTGACCTCGTATAATTTTAGAGAATTCAAACAATTATTAATGCCGCGTTGCAAACTCTTAAGCCCAGAACCAGTTTCAGAAGAAAGAGCTGGTAAGTCAAAAAGAAGTTTAATTTGAGCATTAACTAAAATTCGTTTATTATTAAAGGCCTCGCTTAAATTATTCCAAGCGAGCTCGAAACCTTCATTGGTGAGAGGGGACTTTCGAACCATTTCTCTCGCTTCTCCGCTCGTTTTCTGAATGAGGTGATACAATTTTTCGACATTACTCAAACGACTGTTTCTTATGTATATGGCCGTAAATAAATCGCGGAAAGTTGGCCAAGACGTATAGTCACCTTTAAAAACTTCAATATCACAAGGCGGAAGTGCGATATTATGGGATGAAGTAGGCTCTGAAAAGGCAGAACCATCAAGAGTAGAAGTATGGCGAAGACCGGATGAAGCGAGGTCGAAATCATGAATTCTCTCGTTAATCTTCGCTAAGCATGAAACGTACGTCCGATAGGTGCTGGTGTATTTCGCATCAACGACAGCGATATCATCAGCAGCACTTCTTTTAGTTTGTGATTCAAAATTAATCTGACACTTTTCATACTGGGCTTTTACGGTTGCCCACAACTCCTTTAGCTCAGAGCTCTGAATTTCCAAAGAAAATTTGGTATGACTAGTAGATGGAGTCTCCGTGAAGGCAATCTCAAATTTGAAAATGCGATCAGACGCACGGGTAAAATCATCAAGCTTGGACATTGTGACGTGAATAAGCAAAAAAAAAAGTGAAGAAACGAGCAACCGGCTAAGTAAATCGAAATCGCCCAATTGGTATCACAACAAAGAATGCAATACCACAAACACAAAAGGATGAACTCTACGACGTAATAAAAAAGATCACAGTCGAATTCAAAAAGTAAGGCGTTTATTATCAAATGTAATAATATTATGCACTCACAATATATCAATAGTTATGTGCACTTTATTCTCAATCAATTTATTTCACTAACGAAGAAAGGCTGAAGATTTTGAAAAACAATTTAAAATTTCTATGTGTCACCTCGTACTAAATGTAGGGTGCACAGTGCATAAACGAATGCAAAAAAACGAAAATTTTTATTTCACGTTCTCATGTACACACCAGCAATTGTTATTGCACTGCCAAACGTACATACGCACTTGTGGTTGTTGTTATATTTCTGATGGGCGCGTATGAAAGAATAGGGAAGAGCGTGAAAGGCAGCGAAAAAAAAAACAAAAAAAAAACGCACGCGTAGCTGTCACACTGCGCCCATCTATGTATACCGAATACAGGGTTAGGAATTGTGCACGTAATAAAGGGCAAAGTATGTTAACCACGCACTGAGTATACCGTAAGTATATAACCGGACCGTATCTGTATATATATATTACCGTATATATACGTATATAACTGGAAAGCTGTACCGTATTTGTTCGTATATAAGTTAGCAACGACAATGTTTGAAGCGAAAATAATCAAAAATACCAGTCAGCAACGATGAATATTCGAAGTTAAAATAAACAAAACACCACCAGCAAGCAAACATGCTGACAATGCGTCTGGGAAGCAAAAAATGCAATTCCCAGAATATTGTGGTGCCACCAACGCTGTTGGAGCGGCTAGCAGCTTTCGGTTTACTTACTTGTAATTCATTCCGTTTTTGAATCTCAAATAAAGAGGAGCATAGCTCTGTTTAATTTTTATTTAATAAAAAGTAAATTTTTATTTAACAGGCGCCCAACGTGGGGCCCAGGAGTGGCAAAAAGTGATTAAGTCGACCCCGGGAGGCTCGCCTCGCTAACCACAACCACAGGATTAAATCGACTCGGATTGGCTCGTCTCCTTGGACCTGGGCAGGTAACTCTACCAACCCACAACACAAATCTAAAAACAAGTCCCTTACCCACGCTTGAGGAAGGGAGACGTGCAAGACAGTCATCATCTAGGACCCCGACTAGCCGTAACACAGCAAAAAGGATTCCCCCTGGAGATGATGCGCGGAACGATACTAATGTAAGCCTAACATAAGAAATTTTTTTTTTTTTTTAATGCAACAGATATTGTAAATGAAAAGTGAAGTTGAAAATATAAGCGAAATTAAGAGAAATGTTATGATAAGAACCAAAAAGTGCATCCGTGTAACAAAACGCAAAGGTGAATTTAAGAAGTTAAAAAAATCAATAGAGTTAAGATTATAAAAAAAACAACTGAATGAAAAATTGAATAAAGAAAGAAATTAAAAAGCTAGTGCGCTCGAAATCATTCTAAATAAAATTAGAATCCTAGATATTGAAACAAAATACGAACTATCCAAAAAAAAAAAAAAGAGGATTTTTTTAATAACAATCAACGTAGAATTATAACACAATATAACTAAGGCTGCGACACTTACGAGTCCCTCCAGCCTATAAATTGCGCCTAGCTCCGAGATTCCCACGGGACCCTCCGGAGCAAAAAGGACCCTCTCCATAGGAGAGGTTACATTAACGATAAATTAAAGAATTAAGAGGAACAAAAATTTAATCAACTGAATAAAAAGTAAACTTTAAGACATACAAATATAAGCAAAAGGGTGAATTTTTATACAATAAGATGTCGAACCCCAACAATCTCATCCGCCCCTCTGTTCTGAATCTTCCCTCCGGGACCGCTCCCAATCCCGCACCGGCTCTTTCTACCAACCCCCCACAAGTAAACGCAACTCCCGAATTAGAGGCCATCATAACCAGAATAGTTAATAGAGTTTGCATTTCAGAACGCCAGACAATTATTGACTCCATAAAAAATCCAAACGCAAATTTGTTTAACAATACGGACGAGGAAATACACATCGAAAATAGAAACAATATCGACGAACTTGATAAAGTGCCAGATGTGGTGCGATGCCTAAGAGAGTTCTCAGGCAACCATATTGAGTATAGCTCTTGGAAAAAGAGCGTGGATCGAATTTTAAAAATATACGAACCCATTAGAGGCACCCCCAAATATTTTGGTATAATAAATATCATTAGAAACAAAATTATCGGCAATGCCGATAACGTGTTGGAGTCCTACAACACTCCGCTCAATTGGGATAGCATTTCACAGTGCTTAACACTGCATTATGCAGACAGAAGGGATCTTGGTACACTAGAGTACCAGATGACTACTCTAGTGCAGGGCAACAAAACCATTGAACAATTCTATCAAGCCGTCTACGAACATTTATCCTTAATTCTAAATAAGATTTCCTGTATGGACATCGGCACCGAATCCATGTATGTCCTGACAAAAAACTACAGGGATAAGGCCCTTGACACGTTCGTAAGAGGCCTTAGGGGCGACTTGCCTCGGCTGCTCGGAATGAAAGAGCCTGTTGATCTACCTCAAGCTCTCCATCTCTGTACAAAGCTTGAAAACCAGAATTACCGAGCTCATCATGCTAGGAATACTGGTGGGACCAACAGGGGCATGGACATAAACATACCACCACCAATTCCACGCAAACCTTATCCCAATACGCAACAAAAACACTTTTTCCCCCAATTAGCCTATTTTCCGCAATCCAGACAAGGAAATTTACAAAATCCCCGACCACTTAACAACTCTTACTACTATCAGCCACAAAGAAATTTTCAACAGCAATATGGAAATAATTATTCCCAATTCCCACCACCCAGACCACATCAACCAAAACCACCCCAACCAATGGAGGTGGACGAAAGCATGAAAACCGCAAACGTGAATTATGCAAATAGGCCCACACCATTCCAATATGCAGGAAAGAGACCCACACAGGGAAATGCATACAACCAAGTACCCCCAAAACTACAAAGAAATTTCCATATTAACACCGAGGAAACGCAGTCACAACAACACCAAGACGAGGAAGACTGCAATTACGAACAGACACTAAATGAATACGTAGATCAATTAGATGCAACAGAAGACGTACCTACCGATGAAACTAACGATTTTACCGACATACATTTTTTAGACTAAAATATTCATCGTTGCCCTACTTTGAAGGTAGATTGGCCAACGGTGAAATGATAAAATTCCTGATAGACACAGGATCTAATAGAAACTACATACAGCCGAACCTCGTATCGAAACCCATTCCAAACGAAAAAATATTTTACGCGAATTCAATAGCTGGTAACGTTAGAATTACCCATCATACTACAGTTAATCTATTTGTACAAAAAGACATCAACGTTAAATTTTTCCTCCTACCTACCTTAAAATCCTTCCACCCTTCCACAGCGCCTGTTGCCTTGGCGATTATCTTCAGATCGCTTTTCTTGACTCGGCGCACTGCCATGGCGCCAGCTTCTACGAAATACTTCATGCATAGGTCATCGACGCCGCCCGAGCACAACACCACATTCACACCGGTGGACAGTATCTTATTGATACGCTCCTTTGTGATGTCCATTTCACGCATGCGAATGCCCTCCAGCTTATCGGGGTCGTTGATCAGTACCTGCACGCCCATTTTCATTTTGGTCTTCTGCAGCGAAAAGTCAAGGCAGGCAATTTTCGCATTGACAATCTTTTTAGGCATTTGCTGCGAAGCAATGGTGCAATTGAGTGCATAGCCTGGAATCAGCACAGACTCGCGTGCCGACTTGCCGTGCGCTTTCAGAACGTTCACGGCCTTAATGGAATAGGCCGGATTTCCTTTCGGGTCCGTGATCTTCACTGCCTGTGCAGCATCCACTACCATGGTAGCAAAGTGTTCCGCATCAGCACCAATGATCTTCGAACTCATCGATGTCTTGGCAATGTTAATGAGTCGCGTCCCAACTCGTCGACAGGCGCAGTCAAGTGCTCAGAAATGTATTTGCAGGCCTCCTTGCAGGCCAGACGATAGCCGGCAATGATGGAGGTGGGGTGAATTTTCTGTTTTACCAACTCGTCAGCATTCTACACAGCAATGGCAAAGTTTAAGTATCCAAAATCTGAGATTATTTTCATGTTCTACGAAATATACCTTGAGGAGCTCTGCTGCCAAAATTACAACTGAGGTAGTGCCATCGCCCACTTCTTTATCTTGCAGCTGAGCCAGCTCAACCAGAACCCTGATGATAACAATTTTACAATTCAGAAAGCTGGCCAATTGGAAACTAATGTACGGCACTCACTTGGCAGCCGGATGCTCTACTTCAAGCAATTTCAAAATGGTGGCGCCATCATTGGTCACTGTGACATCACCGATATCGTCGACGAGCATCTTGTCGAGACCAACAGGACCCAGCGAGCTCTTCACAATGTTGGCAATCGAGCTGGCGGCCATAACTGAAAGTAGCACATCTTTTAGTTTACTATGTAAAATAATTATAATAATTTATTAAGAACGGATGGAAACCGCTAACCTCACTTTTATTCCCCAAAACCATTGGCTTATATTTAAATTTAACTTCCGTAAAAGTCTTCACCAGACTTCAAAATAATATTTCCATACAAAATAATTTTTGTGCACAGTTCTCGAATATTCTTACAACGCTCCACGTTTATTTCAAACACCTCCGCGGCTTTGCTGCGCTACCAAAACGTTCCCATCTGTTCACCCACATCACAATTTCTTACCATTCTGTGAGCGCACCGAAGCACCCGATTGCCGAGTGCCGGCTATGGACAAAGGACTAGCGACTGTCGACATATTTCTCTGCGTAGTTGTAAATTTTTAATTGAAAAAACCTGGAAATATTTGCCGATATCGCCTTTTGTACGCAAGTTAATGGATGGTGTGCGCAATAGTGATGGGTAACGCAGCGCAGTGTTGCGCTATTGCGCTGATACACAGGGTTGAGTTACTTGCGTTGATACATTAATAGGCAACGCTGTAACTCACTAACTCAGTATCGGACAATAAATTAACCCAGTATCACAAAATATGGAAACACAAAAAAGAGTTGACCCAAACAAGTGAGTTGATACACATTGTTTTTTTTTTCAAACTGTTTTATTCAGACTCATTTATAAGGAACATTTTTAAGTTCAAGACAATATACTTTATACTATACATTACATATTATGAAAAAAATAAAAAAGAAACAAATTCAGTTAATAGCGAAAGCAACAATTTTTGATACAAGATTTAAAAGGTTTTGTTTTATTAGTAAATATAACTCAGTTAAAGAAATACTTTATTTAAAAGATTTCCCATTCCGTCAAAATGTCCTGAAGCTTGTTTGTAATATTTTCGCTGGTATGTCGATCTACATACGCAACGCATGTGAGCAAATCTGATGCCAGAAATGTACGTGTACCATCTTCGGCGACATAGTGTGCCGTTACACTGATAAAGCTATCTTGTGCTCGGGAAGTCCATCCATCCATAGTTAAACATACAGCAAATGCTCTTTTTAGGCGAGTTTTTACTAGTTCCAAGGTTTCGTTATACACCGATGGAACTAAAGATGACGAGACTGTTTTGCGTGTTGGTACTTTCTAGTTTGGATTAAGCAAATGAATAAATTTTTTGAACTCCGTTTCTTCCACAATGCTGAAGGGATAGTATTCCCTTGCAATCATTTTAACCAACTGCAAGTCAATCTCTTTTTGTTTTCTTGATGGCAGTGGTTTATTGAAAAATTGCGTAATCGTTGCTGACTGGGATGCGTTGCATCTTTGAAAAACAGGCAACGATGCACTTTCGCCACTTGGTGGCCCGGAACTGGTGTTGTTGTTATAAGTGTTGGCAGCGCTCGTTGGCGGTGCTTGACGTGCAATCCGTTGAGTCGGATGTTTTTTTTCTAAATGCCGAATTAGACTACATGTAGATTTGTTCGACACCGAAAGCTGCTGGCCACAAAATAAACATTTTACTTTTCCATCTTTTTCTTCGGAAAAGTGCAGCCACACATCGCTCTTCTTCCTTGCAGACATATTTAACTAAAATACTGATAAAAGTAAGTAAATTTCCATTTTTATTTATTAAATTAAAACTTACAACTCGATTCAGCTAAAAAGGCAGGTAAAATTTAAAAAACCGTAAAATTTTAATAGCGATGGCAAAGAAGAGTCGATAAAAGTATCGTTCATTCATTTGGTGTTACCGTATCAACAAAAAGTTCATTGCGCCATAGCGCAATTGAGTTAACTCACTGCGCTAGCGCATGCAACCGTATTTGAGTTACTGTATCAACACAGCAAAATTTGCTGCGTTACCCACCTCTAGTGCGCAAAGCAAATCCAAAGTAAATCCTAAGTAGCGCCACTCTTTACTCTTTTTTGGCCGGACACTAGTGGCAGTGTTGCCGCACAAGCAGTGCTACCCCATAACGATTTTCTGTTGGTTTTGGGAGTAAATTTTATGCCTAATTTTCTGACTGCTCTTTCCAATCAAGAAATAAAGAAATGTTTGAAAGATTAAATATCTTAACAAAACTGTAAAATTACTGGAGAAATACAATAGTTATTACCACAATTGATTAAAATAGACAACATTTGAATAAAAATTTCAATTTTTCTTTCCTAAAAATAATTTCATGATAAAAACATAAAACAATCTGAATCAATATCAAGGTAATTTTGTTATTGTATAAGGTAAAATGCGAACGACAAAGTTTCTTGCAATAAATTATTTCAAAATTTGTGTGTTATAGTAATGTCGTGCATCTTCAGAGCTCTTAATACGTACTAAAAATAGGTTTTTATTCATTTTGATTGGTAATATAAACTCACAACACGATAATTTTATCAAAAGATGATGAATGTGTTCAGAAGAACATTTTCGTATTCATTATTAAATTTCTTTGATGCGACTGAACTGAATAAAATAATTTTAATGAAATCATAATCATTACAAACATTTCCCATCTTCATACATTTCTATATTCACCATCGATAACAAAAATTTCAACCCTGTCTTATAATAATTTGACCACTTTCACCACAAAATGTGAAAATTTCACCTCCAAGGCAAAAATGAAATGTCATTTTTGATTACATTGTTCAAAAGGAACAAAATATCGCAACGAAACACATTAAAAATGAATATAATTGAATACATATATGTAATACTTCTATATTGGCACTAACGTATCTTCACAATGTGTTTTCATTCGGAAATCAAAGGGAGACAAGCGATGAGACAGAAAACACGAAATTTTGTGAATGTATTTCTATGCATGTATACATGTGCACTTCTACACATGAACAACTGTGAAACTGCTCCAGGGGCGGTCGAAAAAATTTCAGTTAATTTCGACAAATTTTTATTTTTTTCCAGTCAATTTTTTTCCCGCCTGAACGCACCTGACTTTTTTGCCACTTTTGACAGCTGTCAGAGTACATTCGTTTATCGCTTTCTCGCTCATATTTCACTATTGCTGTACTGTGATGTTGGCGAATGTACTTTGAGCTTAGTGCCAATATAGAAGTTTACATATATGATTAAATATAATAAAGTGCAGAAGTGAAACCTGGTGAGTATCTATCAATCGTACTTTTTTAAATTGTATTTTCTCTTTTAGGTAGCCATATTGCGCTCGAGTTGCAGAAGCAAGTCGCGGAAATGCAATTCGCCGGGTAGCCATTATATCCAGGAGCAGGAGCATATTCCTCGGTTTGCTCCATCGAAATGCAATGTGCGAATTGTAATGTAAGTCTGAATTAAATGAAGACATATCTAATACGTCGCTTTAATTTCTTTTTCCCCACCACTTTGCCTGGATCTCTGTCTTGTCGTCGACCAATTGAAGTATTATACAAGCACGGGAAGATCCACTTAAGCGTTTGGCGAAACGCCCCAGCGATGAACGCTATGTGGATGTGGCAGATCGCAAGCGACCAGCAGGCACTGACAGTCGTTTCGAGGCACCACCGCCACATTTTGATGCAAGTCTAGTGTCATCCAGAAGGTACGTTTTACATTATATTCTCTTGTTCTCCCTAGGCCGAAAAAAAATATTCTGAAAACATTCTATTAATTTATTTGCGTGTTGGTTTTATTCCGCAGTTACGATAAGAAGCGTGACGATTATGGCAGCTCAACTTCCAGCAAGCGTGGCATTGACGGCTACACAACGGCCACGAAACGCCTGGACAATTCCAAGCGCGGCGATAACACAAGCAGCAGCTCAAAGCGGCCAGCTATTGATGATTACACTACAGCGCCGGCAAAGCGAAGCACCGATGACTACAGCAAACGCAGTACTAGCGACTACATTTCATCGTCCACGTCGTCAATGGCAGTGGCATGTATGTGGCATGGCATGTACACTGGCGGCCGGCCAGCACAGGATCATTATGGTGCACCGGTGTCACCCTATTGAAACGCAATCGAAAGTTTGATGTTTGGTTGGTTCAATTGAACAGCATCAATACACACATAAGTCGTATTACATTTTATTAAACCCTTTTTCTAATTCAGCCAAACGCAAAAGCAGACATCGAATCAACAACCATAACAACTGTCGGCAGGCGGCATCCTACTGCTAGCAGCATCTAGATCTGAAAATGTGTTTGCTTTTTCCACACCACCCAAGGGGTATGCAAAATGGCGCGTTACCGATGTTTTTTGGGTGCTCGGTTCCCCTGTAGGCATATTTTCACCCTTACAATATTTTGTATACTTATGATGTACATATAAAAATAAATATATGTAATAAATAAATATATATATATATATATAATTTATATATTAGATAAAAACCATATATACAGTTAAGTTAACTTATCCACCTAAGCATATACAAATCTAGGCAACAAAGTGGTGGGGAAAGGAAAAAATAAATTTTTTTGTGTTTTGAAATTGCCCTGAGAAAGTTATAATAAACAAATTAATTGGAAAATTAGCAAATTAAATTAATTAGTAGTAACAATGTTGGCACCCTGAATTTCCCGCGGAAATCGATGAACACTTTCAGCTCCCTTGCAGCCGCAAACACACTTTCTAGTCATGATGCTGAAAAAATATAAAAATACATGAAAATTTCTTTATAAAAACTTAAAAATTGCCCATACAAAAATTGCGTTTCGCCTTTGAAAATTCAAACAAGAATACCATTTGAATTTCATTACCAACTGACATTGACTTGTGGTGAATATATATAAGAATGGCAGAGTTGCTCTTGAATAAAAAACGAAATAATTTAAAATTGTTCATAAATTTTGGTAAAAACCAAATAATTGATGAGAATTTTATTTAGCTTTCTGTTCTCTGCTTATACCAACATAAAAAGTAAGCGATTCCTTTATAAAATCGTCTTAAATTACGTTTAAGAAATTCATAGAAACTGCAATTTTTTCAGTATTTTTCACGTACACGCAATCCTGCCACTAGTGTCCGGCCATCGTGGTGAGCTCAGTTTTACACGTGAACAACAACAATTTGACAGTTCTTGTCATACAGAATCGACGCCTGGTTGTCAAAGAGTGGCGCTACTTAGGATTTACTTTGCTTTTCCCCCTGCGTTAAAAGTCATGCGTGACGAGTTTGTGCGGTGAGAAGTGGTGAGAAGTCAGCGGGGTAGGCAAACACGCACGGTCAGCGAATTCCAGGGGTTTTTTTGACATTTGCTTTGCTCTTTTTCGCACTTTTCTTCAAATTTCAAACCGGCCGGACGCTTTGCTAACAATTATATTTACATCTTCCCTATTATTTAAATTTAAGCAGTTAATAGCCATTTCAGTGACTTCTAAAATATTTTCAATAATTTCTTCTTTGTTTAAATCCATTTTCTTTTAATAATGAGAATATCACAAAAGACGCGAAAATGTGAATGAAAGAAAATTGGCCGCTTAAACGTCCAAAAAGCCAAGCAAAGTTGCAAGTAAATAGTCTTCATGTAAATGCATGAAGATTTACGCAGCAACTTCAAAAGAGAGTTGCAAAAAACGCAGGGGGAAAAAGCCTTCGTGTAAATAGGCTCTAACAGTTTTGTTGCACAGGATATGGTAACTGGTACTTCTGGGGTAATTTAACCCTTTCGACCCCAGAGTTGCCTAAAAGCAACTTCACATACTTGACATCTTATAGCAAGAGCTACGACTGATTTATGGGTTTAATTGAAGTAGCCACCAACAAATTAATATTTTTAGAAGTAAATTCAAAGCAAATTAAAAAATTTTACTGTTATCCCCAAAACAATTTTCAATAATTTGCAGCTATATCAGGGAACGTTTGTGTTCTAATTGAAGTCTATGAATTGGTGCGTTTGATCAAAACCTCTTTCTTTAATAATGGTTAAATAAAATCAAAAAGTGATAATTTTGAATTTTTTTTTAAAATAGTAGATACTTTTTCTGTAACTAAAACATATTGGTACAAAATTAATTTAACCCGTTTTAAGATAAAATTGTTCAAAAGAAAACTAGCTCTAGAACTCTAACAAAGAAGCGTGGCGACCTCAAAAGTCATGTGCACATTTCTTATTCAAGTGTTTCATTATTTAAATACCAAAAAGTAATATCGAGACACACGGTAAAATTCGGGGTCCAAAGGCTTAATGACAGCCGAGGCTTCTGAGCTAATTTGATTTTGAGTAAACGAATTTCCATTAATAAAAGTCATCTTGAACTCAACTATTTTGCGATTTTTTTACGACATTTAGTAATAAAATATTTATAAATTTGTCTGAAAGTTGTCAAGAGATCCGTAAATATATAGCTGAACTAAATGACACTAACAATTTGACTGCAAATGTTGCTACTACAAATTGCAACACTGCTTGATTGTTAAGAAATTTTTGTTTTGGTTTGCTTTTATCACAATATTCGTGATCAGCGTTGCCGTTTTGGTTATTTTTTACCAAAAATTTTTTTATTATTATTTTTGAAAATGGGTTTTGGTTATTTGGTGATTTTTGATTTCATTTTATTATGTTTTTAGAATACAGCAAAATGACCCAAACTGTCTCCTTTAGAATATTGCACTCTGATACAAAATGTATCTGAAATATCAACGACCATAATATTATTGGAAGTGGCAATAATATTGATATTGATTCATAATGGCGACTCACAACCTGCTGCAGAGAATTAATGATGTATGTTGCATTGAATTTAATAGCACATATGACAATCGTTTTCTCAGGCGACATTATGCCATTGCTGTTTCTAGTAAAAACATGTAACCAGTATTGTTTAAATTCATGATTATGTTAAAAAAAAAGTCAACAACACGCAACTGATTTAAAAGAATATCGTCTATTTCTGCAGCTCACTGCAATTTTTACTGTGCGTGAACGTGTAAATTATTTATTTTATATGACACATATTTACATACATATGTGTCAAAAGCCTTTTAAATTTTCCTTAAATCTTGATGTTTATGTATGAGTTGTTTATTTGTATGAGTTTTTATGTATGAGTTATTATATAAACATTTTAGTTATTTTTGTTACATTTTGGTAATTTTTATTTTTGTTCCTGGTTGTAAATTTGTTTCCTGTGGCAACGCTGTTCGTATCTATAAAGCACAGCAAAAAAGTAAATCTCAAACATCCAACAAAATAACAAAACGACGAAAATAATTTAGTAAGAGTTACGAAAAAGAAGAATTCACAATATGCAGGATTTTGAAGCGAAGCGCAAAGCGTTGTTTGCCTGTTTGGACGATGCCAGCAAGGAGATCCGCGGTACACCGCTGGACCAGAGTACTGCCACCGCGCCGCTGGTCGTGACCGCTGGCGACGACACAACGGCAATGGTATATCGTCGTGGTGTGAAGCGCCACGCGCAGGCATCGGCGGATCGAAGTTTGTCGCGTATGCGCGGAAAGGAGAGCATCTTCAAGAAACCCGCACTGCCCATCTCTAGATGTTTGAAGCCGCGCAAGGCGCCCGACTATCAGGTTAGCCTGACGAACCGTAGCACAGCTGTGTCTGAAGCTCTAGTTCGGTTCTTTTTGCTTAGGTGAATCCAGATAAGTGGACTAAGTACTCCTTGTCTGATGTAGACATATCAGACCACACCAACACAGCGGCGGCATTTGAATTCCTCAAGCAAATCGACGAGCAACGGGAAACGTCCGGAGCGGATGTGGCAACAGAATCGGCAGAAGCAAAGATTGAATTTAAAAAGTCCAGTAAAATCCGGCGCAGCATTCGTGCCATTGAGGCTGCAGAAATGAAGGACACCGAAGTGGACAAGCCAAAACTAAAGGGATCTAGGCTTATAATGCCCGAGTATGTGGTAGGCGAGAAGAAGGAACGAAAAAACATGCGAAAATCGGCGGCAAAGACGGAACGCGCCGCCGGCACCTTGCGATTGGCTCATTTGCAGGCAGTGGACGAAGAGGCAGAAGAAGGATAATATGGTTGAAATATGCAAGCCGTGTTTGAAGCTTCTTGAGATAAGCGATGGGTTGGTGACCTGTAAATTGCGCAATGCCGCGAAAATTTGCACAACGTGTAAGTGGTTATTGTAGTGGTAACCATTGTCTATATAAAATATATGAATAGTTTGTAGTAAAAATGATAATGCATACATAGATCTCAGATTGTATAATTTTTATTCGAGTTAAGATTTCACTCGCTTTAATAGTAATCGAGTGTAACAATATTCGGGTATATTGGAAACAGTAGTAAGCGCAAGGGGTTCCAACCCCCCCAAAAATATTCCTTACAAAAAATTTGAGTACCAAATATAGATAGATTCAAATCACTCTCTAAATAAAATCCTGTGCGCGCCGCTGATTGTAAACATTTGCTAACTACAAAACTTTACACAATAATTGATTGAACTTTTGGCAAACACAAAAATACAAAATACTGCACTGTTTATGGAATCGTAATTCTATGATCATTTGGTAAAAAAAAATGTATAAAAGTATATTGCAGTCAAATTTGACTTAGTCTTTCTCTACTCGATCTAGTAATGAGCCAAGCCGACATCATTGCTCATCCTCCCATTTGCCCGGATTAAAGTAGAGCGCTTTGGCAAAGCCAATATTAATGGTGCTGGGCGTCTGCAATGCATTGTATTCGGAGCGTCTGTTGCCCACAATGTGCTGCACTACTTTAACGATGGTTTCAAAGTTGGTGTCGTGCGCGTGCTCCGCTAGCTTTTCGCATAGGGTCTGTATGTACCAGGAACCGGTTTTGGGGTCGCGATGCGCTTCGAAGCCCAGATCGGAAGCATAGCAAATCAGAACATCGGACATTGTGGGCACATTCGAAACAGAGACTTTGCCTTTGTTGGTCAGAGAGGTGTCAGTCTCCACTTGCATGTTGTGGCCATAATCAGCTACCGAACCGCGGCAGAAGGGGAACAACAGTATTTTCGGCTTGCCCACCAAATTGGGGCAACTGTAGTTTGAAAAGAGCTCTTGTATTTGGGACACCGGCGCCGAGGCACCATCCGCAAACTGCACGTACTCCATTTTTGATTCATTTATGTTGCCGTGTGTCATCAGCGCCAACACAAAGCTTTCGGTGCACAGGGCATGGTCCGATTTTAGCAATTCTTCCAGCAACTTGAAAAACTGCTTCGCGGTGCAGTCTTCGTACGCGTACACTCTAAATCCGAATGCTTTGAATATTTCTACCAGGGAGTCAGTATCATTCTTGGCGCCATTACGTGGTAATTCACCCTGAATATTAATGATATTGGCTACGAACAAAATGCCGCGATTGTGCTTCGTCTTCATGGAGTAAACACCAGTTTTTGCATCATGATTAATTTCCGCTGATTTCTTAACTTGAAACTTGTTTGAAATTTCTTTCTCATACTCGACCAGTTTCAGTGAGCCTGACTGCTGCTGCAAAATAAAACCATGGAAATTTAAATTCCTCAAGCGATTGATGTTTTTTTTTGTGCTTACAGGGGCGGATTCAAAAAAATATTTCGGGAGGTTTCAAAAAGCAATTCTTTGATATTCATAAAAAGCCTTTTGATGTGTATTCAGTTTTAAGGTCGATCCTAATATTTCGGGGTGTTTAAACCCCCAAAACACCACTTGAATCCGCCACTGTGTGCTTATAATAATAAAAAGTGCATTCGGCGATACACACCTTGCTTATTGAACAACCATCGTGCGCCAAGGAGGCGCTCAGACTGGCTTTCTGCGCAACAGCTATCGAAATGAATTTGGAATCGTCGTTATCCTGATTCAAGATGCGTTCAGCTGTCGTAAGGTTCAACTCAATAAAGATCTTCTTCAGCAACTGGAATGCATCGGGTCCGCGATGCGTTAACTTCTGAAAAAGCCGCCTATGCCAAAGTCTTTGCAACTGCTTTGGGCTGTCCACTTGCAGCCGCTCCTCGATCACTTGCTTCATCCGCTCTGTAATCAAACCATAGTACATGCAGTAGTCAATCAGCTGCTTGTAGTCGGTTGCTTCTATAAGTGGCTCGATGTTGTTCAAGATTTGATTGCGGTGCTGCTGCTCCATGCTATGTAGTCCCAATATGGAAGTGGATGGCAATGAAATTGAATAAGTTGGCGCTTTCAGCGTCAGTGGCAATGGCAGTGGCCGTGCACAATGTTATTATTGACTATTTGGGTAGCAACACTTGATGGCGTTGAACTGTGCTGCCGTTCTTTCTTCTCCTTATTTTTTCAAAAGCAGCTTGTAGTCTTGGGCCAGCAAATTTTTACCCTTGCTTTTGATTTGCAATGGGTACAATTTGTTGAAAACTAGGCAATGTATGGTTTAACAAAATTTCTTTTGAAACAAAAGGCACGCGCAACAAACAAACAATAGATAACACGACAAGTGAATCTCAACACAATGAAGTTACGTATTTCGCATTGCATGCAGCAACACTTAGCCTCAGAAAACGAATGTCGTATGTTCTATAAAGCTTAGTAGGACATACGACATTTGTGTTTTGAGGCAACGAGTTGTAATAGAATTTGTCTCAAAATGCAACGCTGTGTGCTTAGCTGTGCGAAAGAGATAATTAAGAATACTTGACACACAAAAAATCTTTTACCTAGTAATACAAGTTCAACGCGTGTGCTGCTGCGGCCTGGTCAAACTTTTATTTTTTGGATGTAATAAATAAAGGAACCGGTGAAAAGTTACTGTGGCACTGGGCGTTAATTAATTGTAAGTAGCGTACGGTCTATTGGTATCAGCGGACAGCAATACCCAATGACAAAGTACTTGATTTTGTGATTGTCAGGCGGCGGCCGCTAACCTCTACAGTCGCTGCGAGGAAAGGAAATGACAAAGAATAAAGTGATAGTTTTATGCAACGAGATGTCAGCCTGCGCAGCAATCTTAACTGCTATTATTTCGCATAAACTAACAATGTATGGAGTTCTTAAGTGATTTTCCCTGGATTGGGTGGTTTTGGTCTTTCTCCACCTACTTATTTTGCTGCAGTGTTGCCTCCCCATCGGTGGCGTAAAAATTGTTCATTTTGCTTTTGCTGGCAACATCGTTTGATGCATTATATATGCATCTCTTTTTGGCACACGGCTGATTTCGTAGTTGTCATTTTAGTTGAATAATTGCGGAAATGCCTGACGTTTGGCAGCTGTTTTTGTTTTTGACTGGCGCTGGATGCAAACGGTTGAAGAATTGTGTTGCTTCTAAGCACATTGAATACTATCAAATTTAATTGTTCTTGGTATTTGTAAATTGGTGCAATTGGTCGAGGTTGTAAGCAGATAACACCGCTCGAGAAAGAATGTCACTTCAAACGGCATTGGCCTTTATTGTCACCGTGTTGGCTTCAGTCTCAATTGTTGCTATAATCATCTTGCTGGGTTAGTGTTGTTGGTTGAAAAACGTATTTCGCATGGTGCCGCTATAATTTCGTAAGAAAGTTGAATGAATTTTAATTGGTAAGAAAGCGTGGCATGCGCTTGTGTGACGTCAGAAGCCGGCAACCGGCGGCTTTGGCGCTGGTGAAAGAAAGCAATCAATGAACGTGCAGAAGCCACCTGCCGCAAGTCACACTTTGACATGAAGTGCAATTTGTGCACAGACTTTGACCAGAGGAATTTTTAATGAAGTGTAATCGGCCCAATTGCAATACACCAGCACATACTAATTTTTTGTTGTTAATGGACAGTTCTTTGCGTGCAAAGCAGCGCCCAGCATGTAAAAAAACTTCCATACACATTTTAACCGATTTGCGGGGCATTATGTCCAAAACCCTCCACGTAATTCTAATTTTAACTTTTTTGTACTTGCAGGCTGGTTTCTCATCTGGAAGGCATTTCTATCGAAATTTCGGCTTGTACGCGAACTGCTGGGACACGGCAACGGAGAAGAGCAACAGGCGCTGGATCAGCAACCGCACGCGCGCGCGAAAAAAGTACGAAGGGACTAACACGAGCGCTTTCACTGCACTGTACAAAGGCCATCGTACAATAGTTTTAGATCGTAGACTAGGAATATTCATTGAAAATATCGTAGACCATAGGCAAAGTACTTTTTCATATTAGCAATTGGGATCAACAATAACAAAGCCACATGATGAACATACGCTGCGCCAAACCGGACGACCTCATGAGTATGCAACACTGCAATCTGCTCTGCCTGCCTGAAAACTATCAGATGAAGTACTACTTCTATCATGGGCTGACCTGGCCGCAGCTCAGCTACGTGGCCGAGGACGATAAGGGCAACATTGTTGGCTATGTGCTGGCCAAAATGGAAGAGCCCGAGCCGGGCGAGGAGAGCAAACATGGGCATATTACCTCGCTGGCGGTGAAACGCTCCTACCGTCGTCTGGGCCTGGCACAGAAGCTCATGAATCAGGCCTCGCAGGCCATGGTTGAGTGTTTCGATGCACAGTACGTGTCGCTGCATGTGCGCAAAAGCAATAGGGCCGCTCTCAATCTCTACACTAACTCGTTAAAATTCAAAATCATCGAAATCGAACCGAAATACTACGCAGACGGCGAGGATGCGTATGCGATGCGCCGCGATTTGAGTGAATTCTCCACAGCCAGCCCAGCCAAGGACGACGCGGAAGCTGTGGATGCAGCTGCGAATGCCGGCAACGGCGGGAAAGAGAAGCTCACCTACAGGCCAGTAACGGCACAGTCAGATCACAGCGCACACGACGGCCATTGTTGCTGAAGTGTCCTCATCTGCATTTTTCTTCGGGTTTTCCTTTCTTATTACTGCATTCAAGGAATTGCTGTTTTGTTGCATGTGACTACTGACGAATCGGTTGCATGTGCGCATCATACAATAAACAAGTTAAGAACTAGTCAACTATGGTTTGATTTCAATCAATATTTTCAGGTAATAACTAATTTTCAGAGCTTTATTTAATTCATATTTATATACCAATCTGTTTTGACTGAATCATTTAAATTATATTTACAATCTATGCTTTGTGAGTTGTACAAAGCTTTCAATTAAAACATTAATTAAATTAAATACATTGATTAAATTAAATACGATGCCGCTGTGTGATCTACTCAAGTAGTGAAGATATGAACAGGTCAGCTACGATCGACCAAAACGATATTTTTTGTTAATGGACTTATACAACCACTTTGTACAAGGGATAGTTCGAATTTTTTGGACGTTTTTTAATTCATCTAAACATTTCAAAAAGTATTGAAGTACTTAAATGCAATTTTGTCATTTTTTTCCCACTAAAAACTGTAAAAAGTTTTATTTGCATACAAATCTCTTTTTATTAGCCACTTAAAAAAAATATAAATTAAATAAATTTGCATATAATCCATAAATCTACAGCTAAGCGATTCACCTGGGATTTTAAGATTTGAATTTTAACGTCCAAAGTAAAAAAAATTAAGTTTATTCGACATTTTAATGAACTTTTACTTTTCACTTTTTCATTTAATTTTTATTAGCAAAACAAAAACCAATGCAGGGAAGAAAAAAAGGAAAACGCTCGCAAATTCGATTTGCAGAGTATTCAATGCTGTAAAATATGAGGTTCGAATTTCTGGAAGATTCGAATTTGTGAGAATTCGAGCTTGTGAGCAAAAAGTATAGAACATTGTATATTCTTTGGTAGAAGCCACCTAAAAAATTTGTGTCTATAATGGGCACGTATCGAAAACTGTTTTCGAATGAAATTTCGTTAAGAGTTCGTTACTTGGATCATTCCATGATACAAAAATATAAGGTAGAACCTCTGCCAAATTTTTTGAAATAAAACGTGCTTGTTGACGTTTTTCGTATTTGTTAAAAGCTTGAGTCGTGATGCCACTTCGATAAAATATTAAATTAAAGATATTTAAGGTTCTAAGAATATTAAGATTTTTTTTAAATAAACACGGATTGGCCTTTCACTGTGACTTACATATTTGGGGCGAATGTATAAAAATCTTAATGCGAATTCAACAGCAGAAAAATGTTCAATAGATTTTCTAACAACACTACGGTAGCACATTTTCAAAGAAGAACGTAAAAAACCTTTAGTGTCAGATGCGCAATATGGCTGCTGAGAAGAAGCATTGGGGCTCTACCTTATATTCTTCTATCATGGATCATTCTATGAATTTGAAACCCAAGTGAATGTAATTTGCCAGAAAACCGTAGATCGTTTTGTTTTTGCAAACTCAAATTCGTTTTCAAATTCGTTTGATTTTAAATTCTGATTTCTGAATTGAAATTAATATACCTGTATATTATTTGGGATATTTTTATGGTAACAACAGTCATTTATGGGCGAAAAGTTTGGCCCATTTGCTTGCTCGCATTATTTGACACCGAATGAAGTAGATACATTTCCTATTTATGACTTTCCATAGTTATTTATAGAAGCTTTTGGTGGTTGTTTTGGACCATAAAATGTTCAGACATTATTGAAAGCAAATGTACCAATATTGCGTTAGGGGAGGAAATATGTATTTACTCTTTGGGAATACATATAACCGTATGGGGTCATTTTCTGTAATCAGGGGAAAGTGTTCCCATTGTTTTAAATTATGAGAAGTGTCCTTTGAGCGCTGGATTGTCATGCTGCAAGAGTGGCCAAACCATTGTTGAAATCCAAAAACCAATAAATGGAAAGCAAAAACCTTCCAATAGTCATTTTCCACATAGTTGCTGAATTGCTGACATCGACTTTAAATTGGCGAATTGACTGTGTGAGAACTCAATGCCCAGCAATGGGTTAGTATGCATGAGGCTGGTCGAACAGTGGCAACTGCCGAACGAAGAGCAGGCAATGAGTTCCGCAAAGACAGCCGGCGTCGCAGAAGAAGCGAACAAAAACATTCGATAGAAGCAAATGGAATTGTAAAACTACAACTCGAAAGTGAACAAACAAGTTGAGAATTACACAATACACTATGTGTATGAATATTTGGAAAAGTTATGTCCATCGATGGCGCACTGTGAACAATTTTCTGATTACAGGCAATGCTAATGAATTACACACATTTGCATTGGGCCAGCATTCTTGGAAGTTGGCAATGTCAATATTGATTTGTTATTGAATAGCTTTGACGCGCTGGTTGTTTGTTTTCGTGTGTCAAGTTTATTCGATTTCAAGGGAATTGGTTATTTTTTCAAGGAAACCCTCCATTGACAGTCAAAGCCAAAGCCTTTTCCGAGCAATTTGGTTTTAACAATGAAATTGTTGTGCAAAAGATTATTCACTAAATTCATTCCTAAATTTTTTTGCACACAAAACATATTCGCCTTCTAAAAAAGGGATATATAACAATTTTGTGTTTTAATTCTTGTTTAAGCTGACAAGAAAATGTTTTTTTTTTTTTGGTCACTGGGTTTTTGTTTTCACTGGGTCATTGTGACTGGCAATTTGATGACTTAACCACTGAGCCAAGTATTGCAAAAGTTCACAACTGCAATAAAACTGAGTACTAAACTATAAAAACTACATCGTTTTCATATATAAAAAAGTTCAGTTCATACGAGACTCGAACTCATAAATGCAATTATCACTGAGCCACAGTGGTTGCTGACACATCTGAGTAAAATTTTAACAAATTTAAAAAATGTAATGAATTGCGAAAAATGTAGCAATTTGAAAACAATTCTGATTGAATGCTGAGTTAAAATCTGCAGTTAATCTGTTGAAATCTAAAAATTCTGCAATTGTTCAGTGGTTCCAATGTTGATTGATCCAATAAATTTTCTTTAATTAAAAATTAAATTTGGATAATGTATGTACATGCACATCATGTTATAACTTAAGGAAAAACCCGATTTGAAATCTATTAAAGCTCGAAATTGCTGCTTTTAAGCATTGTTCGGCCTTAACCTTGAAAGTTGAAAGTTGCTGTCACAGGCAGTTAAGTCGAATCGGCTTATTCCATACTGCCAAAAGTTTGGCATCAGCAAAACTAACATTAAAGCAAACTGCCAACAACTAAAAATGGAAATGTTGACTTAAATTTATGTAAAAAAAAATATAAAAATTTTGAGGCAAACTTTGTACTTGAAAAAAAATGGTTGTAAAGTCTCGAAACGATTTTGCGATTTTTTGCATCCATGAATGGCATCGAAGTCGGCTGCGTACGTGTGCAAATGAAATTGAATGGGTGCGTCGCGTGGTTGCGGTGCAGCGGCACAACGGCGCACGACGCGCGCTTGCGCCAGTCATGCATACAAATGAAATCGAAAAAGCTTTCACTTACGAGCGCTTATTGTGGCAATTTGCATTTCGTTTTATTGCATTTCTGATTCTTTATTGCCAAACAACATTGGCGACACCACGGGTGCAAAATATAAATAAAAAACAACCAAAACCCCCCTTCCCACCCACAAAACAATACAAATAAAATCATTTCAACAGCGTCACAAACAACCGAATGCAAATTTAATTGTCAGCGGCATAACGGAAATGAAAACGTACATACATACATATGTGTTGGATGCGGTAGGGGGGGAAATTTTATTAAAATTCAATGGCGTATTGATGAATTGGCGTGAGTGCATGTGCACTCGTGCTCTACCGCCGCTAGTAATCGCAGTCGAACCCGTTGACGCTTGGCGAGTGCATCACGTGCGTTATGCCGCTTGTAATGGCTTTGCCAGCTTGTGGTGTTGCCTGAAGTGATGTGACTGATGTTTTTGTTGCTGCAGCGCCATTGAAATATTGGCCGCGTCCGGACCCCCTGGCCGTAATATTCCAAATCATCAAATCATACGCACCACATCATCGAACACATTCTCGACTATAATTCCGTTGTGCATATGTGAAATGCCATTTTATCCACAAGCAGCTGCGTGGTTGTGTGGTTGTGTGCACACCTGACTCTAAACAATGCGCACAGTGAGCCAAGCATCCAAAGCGATAACGCAGCAGCTGCATATACGAACCAACATACATATGTACATGTGCCCATATGTTGGCGCCGTTGTGTACATTCATAGTCATAGGTGGTGAATTACGCTGACTCCGCTTGATTACGTATACGCCCCGTTTGCCCTACTTTCAGCGCGCAGACCGCCAATCGTCTGCGCTCGGCAACTGCTTGCGGTCGCTGGTGTGCGAAGTGGTTCAGCTGGCTGGCTGAGTTGCGTCGCTGTCACATGTTATTGAACTCTAATGCCACAACAAGTGCTCTTCAACACTTGCAGCATTAATCCGACTGACATGTCAGTGTGTTTTCAGTTGTCAGCGTTGTTATGTGCAGACATTCGAGTGCACGTTTCTCTGGAACTCGTTGCGCTTCAATTCGTGGTAATAGTTTGTGTGTAAATGTCTGTGTGTGTGTGCTTGTATGTGGTGTATCATGCCGGCTGCAGGTCTTTGACATTGTTCAAGTACTTACTTTAGCCATTCCAAGCTTCAACAGCTGCCCAAACACATGAAAAATCCAATTTCGTTTGAGCCAATTATTTCATGAAGTGTGCCAACGCAAGCAAATGTTGTTCAATTTTCAAGTGCAACAACTCACCGATTTGATTACAGTGAGGCCAATTCACTGTTTTTTGACATTTCTGGCACTTTTTTTCTGCTACGTGCTACAAAAACATTGTTTCTTCTTCATTTAATATTTCGCAAAAATGTTTCTTCTACAATTGCCACACATTTCCATACAGTATTGCACAACATTTAAGTGAAATAAAATGAGCCAACGCCGACTGTGAAAGCAATCACAAAACCATTATGTTTGTTCCCCTTTCCCTCGAAATCAAGCATTGCAAAGCTTTTAAGTGTTGCTCTAAAATTCTATTTCGTGCTCCAGAAACCATTTGCAGCTAAGTATTTTCTTTTATAGTTTGTTTTAATTTTGTTTGTATTTAATTTAAAAACATTTTGTTTTCAATTTATTTATATAACAATGTTGCTATTGTGTTCCAAAGCGTATCGTCATTTTTATCTTTTTCTAATTCATTTCATATTTACTGCAGTCTTAGCTGCTTCCGCTTCTGTCTCTACTCTATGTGAGTTCTTATCAGTTTAGCTCAAGTTTGCCGCCGTGTTTATACATACATACGTGTCAGAAAGCAGAGTGAAGCTTCCCTGCAGGAAAAGTAACTAATTTTAAACTAGTTTATAACTAGTCCTTTTCTGTACAGGACTGATTACAAATTAGTTATTTTGCTTGAAAAGAAGTGATTATTTTAACGTGGCGATGTCCTAGCAGCACATCAATTGTCTACCTCTGCATGACTTCCCAACTAGTTTATAACTAGTTGTTTTCAAACCAATTAATAATTAGTCCACAATCGACTGATGTAAAACTAGTTGTTTTGGGACTAGTTAAAAATTAGTTAGTTTGTAACTGATTTTAAACTAGTCAAATAGTAACTCATTACAAATTACTTACATATAACCCCTTCAAATGAATTTTCAAATATATTGGATTCAATTCATAATTGTTTTATTAAAATTTTTCAAAAACAAAGTGCAATTATTTAAAATAATATAAATAAATAAATATAATATTTACATCTTATAACTAAAACCAAACAAAATAGAAAACATTAAAGGCATTTCATTAAGAATAACAATGTAATTCATTTAGTAACAAAAACATATATTTTTCTAATGATATCCATTTATAAACTGTATAAGTCAAAAAAACATAACAGGAACGTGTTTTTTGCGGCGGCGTACTTTCTGCCTCAGGCTCGCTGTAATTTTCCGCGCACAAATGCTCAACTTGCACGTCTTCACTCGTCCTTTCAGCCGTCTTTTCACTTGTAAGTCGGTTAAGATAAATGTCTCTCTGTTTTTTTATTTTTCGGCGAATGCTTCTTGCTTTTGTTGCATTCATTTTTAAAAATGAAATAATTAACACAATTATTTTACGCACCTCTTTTTAATACGCACTTGATTTTCCACGCGCACGCTTCGACGGATACACACGATATGGCGTCGTTTTTGGTTAGCAATGTTGCCAAACCATTAGATTCACTTAAAAATGCTAAGGGTCGCCAACGCAAACCCAGAAAATATCAATTTTCAAACAATAGGCAGCCCTTATTCATGGCGCAGGCGCCTTTTCGTTTTTACGAACAACGCAACGAGTGCGGCGCATGCGCTCGTGAACTGTATTGCCATGCATAATTTTTCAATCAGTTACAAATTAGTTGTCAAATAATTAGTTTAAAATTAGTTACTTTTGCCAACTGACTACTTCTTTCCTGCAGGGTTAGTTCATACGTCAGAAGGTGTATGTGTGTGTGCTGAGTGTGTGTGTTCGGTTTTGTTATTTCCTGGAAGTTTGACATTTTTGATAGTTGTTAAGGAACTCGTCGATGATAGGGCGGATTTTTACCGACCAAACCTTACTGCCACAACGTTACTGTGCTCCGCGCTGGAGACATTTATTGGCCGGACAGAAATGAAGGAAAATTAAATGTGTGTGTTTGCCTCTATGTGGGTATGTGAGCGTGTGTGTAAGTTCACATTTCAAAGTGATTGACGCATGATTATCACTAACGAAGGCTGTGTGTGTTGGCTTTACTTCTACTTGTTCGTTCTATTTCTGCTTCTTCTTATTTCTGATTCTATTTATACTTCAACTTCTACATCTCCTCATTTATATTTCTACTACTGCTTCTACTTTTACTTCTATTCCTACTTCTAGTTCTACTTCTACTTCTACTTCTACTTCTACTTCTACTTCTACTTCTACTTCTACTTCTACTTCTACTTCTACTTCTACTTCTACTTCTACTTCTACTTCTACTTCTACTTCTACTTCTACTTCTACTTCTACTTCTACTTCTACTTCTACTTCTACTTCTACTTCTACTTCTACTTCTAATTCTACTTCTACTTCTACTTCTACTTCTATTTATATTTCTACTTCTACTTCTACTTCTACTTCTACTTCTACTTCTACTTCTACTTCTACTTCTACTTCTACTTCTACTTCTACTTCTACTTCTACTTCTACTTCTACTTCTACTTCTACTTCTACTTCTACTTCTACTTCTACTTCTACTTCTACTTCTACTTCTACTTCTACTTCTACTTCTACTTCTACTTCTACTTCTACTTCTACTTCTACTTCTACTTCTACTTCTACTTCTACTTCTACTTCTACTTCTACTTCTACTTCTACTTCTACTTCTACTTCTACTTCTACTTCTACTTCTACTTCTACTTCTACTTCTACTTCTACTTCTACTTCTACTTCTACTTCTACTTCTACTTCTACTTCTACTTCTACTTCTACTTCTAATTCTACTTCTACTTCTACTTCTACTTTGACTTCTACTTCTACTTCTACTTCTACTTCTACTTCTACTTCTACTTCTACTTCTACTTCTACTTCTACTTCTACTTCTACTTCTACTTCTACTTCTACTTCTACTTCTACTTCTACTTCTACTTCTACTTCTACTTCTACTTCTACTTCTACTTCTACTTCTACTTCTACTTCTACTTCTACTTCTACTTCTACTTCTACTTCTACTTCTACTTCTACTTCTACTTCTACTTCTACTTCTACTTCTACTTCTACTTCTACTTCTACTTCTACTTCTACTTCTACTTCTACTTCTACTTCTACTTCTACTTCTACTTCTACTTCTACTTCTACTTCTACTTCTACTTCTACTACTACTTCTACTTCTACTTCTACTTCTACTTCTACTTCTACTTCTACTTCTACTTCTACTTCTACTTCTACTTCTACTTCTACTTCTACTTCTACTTCTGCTTCTACTTCTACTTCTACTTCTACTTCTATTTATATTTCTACTTCTACTTCTACTTCTACTTCTACTTCTACTTCTACTTCTACTTCTAATTCTACTTCTACTTCTACTTCTACTTCTACTTCTGCTTCTACTTATATTTTTATTTCTACTTCTGTTTCTCTTAACTTCGGTTTTACTTGTGCCTCTACTTTTACTTTTACTTCTACTTCTATCTCTTCTTCTTCTTCTTTTTTTCTACTCCTACTTCTACCTCTATCTCTTCTAATTCGACTTCTGCTTCTACTTCTTTTTCTTTTTATATTTCTACTTCTGTTTCTCTTTTTCTTCTACCTTTAGTTCTTTTTTTCTTTTGCTCCTACTTTTATTTTTATTTTCACTTTTATTTCTATCTCTTCTTCTTTTTCTACTCCTTCTACTACTTGTACTTATACTCACTTCTCCTTTAAATTTCTATGCTCTTTTTCTTTTCATCTCTTTCTTTCATCATTTTTCCCACACACCATTTCTTCATCATTCTGCTCCTCTCACTATTTTCACCTTCAATCACCAAACTGGTTTCCTACCCAATTCTCAAATTGGGTTTTGTAACAGCACGATAACAGATAACCGCAAGTTTACGTCGAACAATTCATATTAAGTTTTTAACTTTGTCTGTCCGTTGTCTGTTCGCAACTATCTTTGTGCGTACCACTCTCGTCTCTGCATCGTTGCTCGACTACTTTCTTCTCGTCCGGCTCATTCTGCACCGCTCACTCTCGACCATTCAGCCAACTGCCAACCAGTCAATCTGACAATCGGTCTTCAAAAGGCAATCATCTCTGCTGGGTACAAGAAAACCACAACAACAGCAACAACTACTCGGCACACTGCCCCTATGGCTTTTTGACTTTCCGACTTGTTGACTTGGTGGCACGCTGACGTGCCAACACATACGCGCAATCTTGCTGCCCACAACTGCAGACAGGCATTCAGGCAAACAGGAGAAAGGGGGAAGCAGCGCCCACAAAGTTGAAATGAAATACGTATTGCAATAGTTTGGCTGGCTTTGTTGCTGGTGACGTGCTGTCAATTCATTTGCCATGCCCGCACCGATGTGCCTTCAGCCGACAACCAACGACCGACAGATAGTTGCTGCTTAAAATGCTGCCAAGACAATGAATGCCGTAATCCTATTAAAAATGCCTCAGCGCTCGTCGAACACGATGCACGCGCGAATCGTGAATGATTCCCGTGCTTGCCGATCACTCACTGCTAAACAAAAACTCAATGTGTGTGTTTGTGTGTGAGTGCGTTTGTGTTTCCGCTTTTGGCGTTTGGGCCACTTTTTGCCTCGCCCACTTTGCCGCTTCATACGTAGAGGCAGTTGCATGTGTGTGTGAGAAGCGGTTAATAGTCACGTAGCAGTTGGCAATGCCACAATTCGTCAACGTATGAATTAATGGCATAGATTTGGCTACTCGTTCTACCTACGGCTCGGTGTTTTTTTCCTTTGGCAAATATTGTTGAATTTATTACTGTAATTTTTCAAGCATTCAATTTTGAGCTTTGCAATTTTCTTTGTATTCGATTGGATTCTTTTAAGACGAACCAACAACTGGGATTTGGTTTGAGGAAATTCCACGAGTAAAAATTCATGCGATTGTTGCTTGTGTAGAAAGAAAATTGAAAATTATACTTGTTGCCATTGTGTGGTATTTTTATTATTATTATGATTATTTTTTTTTATTGTTTTAATTTATTTTATTTTTTTATTTTATTTTAGTTTATTTTATTTTATTTTAATTTAATTTTCTTATTTTATTTTATTTTATTTTATTTTATTTTATTTTATTTTATTTTATTTTATTTTATTTTATTTTATTTGATTTGATTTGATTTGATTTGATTTGATTTTATTTTATTTTATTTTATTTTATTTTATTTTATTTTATTTTATTTTATTTTATTTTATTTTATTTTATTTTATTTTATTTTATTTTATTTTATTTTATTTTATTTTATTTTATTTTATTTTATTTTATTTTATTTTATTTTATTTTATTTTATTTTATTTTATTTTATTTTATTTTATTTTATTTTATTTTATTTTATTATTTTATTGTACTTTTAGCCATTAGGCGAATGTTGTAGTCATAAACACTCTTTACACTCGATATACAATAAAATTTGCATCATTTCCATCCAACATTTGTACTGAAAATAGTTTTTACTAACTATTTTTGCGTTTATGTTTTATTCTTTTGTATAACTTAAAAGCTTTTCTCTATCTTCATACATCTTTATAGAAAAATTAAACAATACTATGGCTGCTCTCTGTTGTCTGTCAGTTCACCTCAAATCTGTAGATCGCTGCATTGCACAAAAACCTTATTTTTTATTTATTTGTATGCAGCGGTAATGCCGCGCACTCCACTTCTCTGCTTCGAATGCTTCAATTGTTACATCTGCACAATTCCCAGCTATGCCGTGCAAACTCTTTAAAGCCATCAAATTTGACTTGTCCCCAGGCGCGCGTAAGGGCACAGCGCGCGCCGCAACTGCAACGCACCAACAACGGCCCAACAGTCCAGTTAATCAAGGCAGCAGCTCCACAAACGCCAACACCAACACCAACTCGCGCTTGAGCTACAGCTTCATCTCCAGTGCTGTGTGCAGCGTGCAACATGGCCAAATGAACTACAGTTACCGGTGAAAAAATTATAATAACTACAAACACGCCACAGCTCTCCGGAGGCCATGCACACACAGTGCACGTAGGCACACAGCTGTGCAGCCGGGCAGATCTCTGAGTGGCCGCAACTTTCACGGCGGCTACAACGAGTCTAGTTAGCGCAGCGGCACATGCAACCGTACAGTGCAGTCGCCGTGCATGCGGCTTTTAGTCTTCATTTGTATAAATCAGCGCGGGCCAGGCACCTTTTGTGAATCTGTGCAAAGGTTGTTAGAGGCAAAAGCACATTTGAGCCAACAGCATTTACCTTTTCGCATAACAAAACATCAACAAAACCAACAACAACAACAGAAAACATGCACTCAACAACGCAGTGTTTTTGGGGTGCTAAAAATATTAGCAGCGCAACAACAATTTTTTTTAAATTTAATAAAAGTTGTGTAATGAAAGTTAAGTATAGCTTAGGACCAGCGGGGCGTATGCGTGATTTGCTGTATTCGCTATTGTTGGTGTGGATGTGTAATGGCAACGAGTTATATGGGGTCATCACTCAAGTAGTGCACGCACGAAGTAAAAAAAAGTTGAAAAACATTTTTCAGCAGCAGCTATTTATGAAGGAAAGAAGACGGGGTATTCATGTTACTTATACGCTCCGCTGTGCGCTGAGAATTTCTTATTGAAAAGTTACACGAAAATAATCTTTGAAATATTCTATTTGTTACATTTTTTATTGTTTTGCTAAATAATTGCTTGGCAGAGTAGAGGTTGTAAAAATTTATTACAGATCTATTTTCAAGCTTAGAATAGTTTTAAAGCTCTTTCGGGGTATTGTTTAAGAAAAACTTGCTCCTGTAGTTTGTAATTGTATTAGCCCTTCTCAGAAGGGGTTCGTAGAAGATGGTTTCTAATTTAGCCATGTTTATTGAGTTGAGGGGTTTTGGGGTTCAAACACTCAAACACAAAAATTTTTAGTACAAAATATGGTTTCGAATGGTATTCAGCTTAAAAATTGTACGCGAACACCTCTCCTCCCAAAATGAAATGCTGTGTGCGCCACTGCTTGCGACTTTTATAGATGTCTTTGAAATGGATGTAATCCATACAAACTATGCTAAGTTTTTTGATCGAATTTCGCACAAAACCTTGGTTTCCAAACTTGAACAACATTCTTCTTTCTTTTCTCGAGTGAATTATGAGCTACTAATTGAATAGATTTAGTACTGTTGTGGCCTTTTGTGGTCTCATCTCATCCATAACAAAGTATCTCAGAACCTATGCTCTTTGACATTAGTTCATGTTTTTTCTCAGCAAAGGTTTCCTTGACGCTGATAATCTTAAAATTTTTATATTCACAAAATCTCATCGCAAAATCTGATTCTGTTGTTCTATATTCGTTCTGATAGGTTCCACTGCAAAGATCTAAAGACATATCAATGACGAAAGTTTCAATTATTTGTAGGTGCCGCCTCCCATGGTCAAACACCTGTTTCGTATTAGGTGGGCGTGGTAAGTTTTATATAACCTATGTTGCTCAACCTCAATTAAACACAGAATCATATGATATCAATATTGATTTACAGACAAGCACCGTAGCTTTGTTTTGTTAGTTTAGTGGGCGTGGCCGAGTTCATATAACTGCCTTTTTTCTGCAGTAACACGCTGAATCGTTTGATATCCATATCGTTGTATAAAAGTATACCATAGTTGAGTTTTTATTTCGATAGTGGACTTAACTTTTTCGGGACGGGGTTTAATTTTGAAATCCAAAATCCTCTCAGAAGAAATATTCTCATTCTATGAATGTTGGGGTTAGAAAATTATATTGGATGCTCACAAATTCTGAAATCATCCTTTTATCCGGGATCACCGAAATCGAAAAAGTATTTTACGTGGGTCGTACGATTTGAATAATTGCTGGGACGTATTACCCCAGTAGTCCCGAAAGAGTTAAGGGGGGGGCGTGGTCAATCTTATATAGCCTATAAACCATTCCCATACATGAAAAATCGTTTAGTTCTTATTTAATCCTAGTCAAGTTAGTGGTTTTTGACTGATTGTGCCTCAGGCAAACCGAATATCCTGGTGTACGGGGACTTATAGTAAAACTTTACGTTAAACCTTTTTCCGTACACATTAACCTTCTACAATCCGGTTTTGTGCAACATTTCAACATCAATTTGGAGTAAGTAAAAACTTAATTCTTAAACTCTCCTTTAGTTTAAACTTACGCCAGAAGCGTTCAAGTTAATTTTTGAACCCTAGTGTGTTCAGAGACCTATAGTAGAATTTAATGGCGAATATTTTTGTGGTACAATTCTGCCTTAAAAGTCCTGTTTCAACTAACATATTTTGGCATTCTAGGAAAAATGGCTCAAATGGACCCATAAAAATATAATTAAAAGAGGTAAAATGTTCTACAAAAATATTCCTCGCAGTATTTTACATAAAATTGCTGAACACATTAAAAACTTAAAATGAAAAATCATTTGGTTTTCTTATCATTTCATCATTAGAGAATGCAAGAGGTTAAACCAATTCAGCCCCAAACTTGCAAAATGACGATACACGTGTATTTGTGTTTTTTCTGGTAAAGGGTTCCAGAATCTCTTGTTAGTCAGTTAGTTTGTTGCTCAGTGTTATTTTCAAAATCAAATTCAGCTTAATACGCTTAACTGATTTAATTGCACTGTGCGTAACATTACTCATACGCCCCATGTGACTAAAACTAATTAATTTTCGTAAATAACTACGTAACTTAAATGTCGCATTTAGAATTATTCAATAACATAGAATACAATGCAATAATGACATTGTTGTCATATTAATGTTGCTCATACGCACCGTAAACCACAAATCAAAATCCGATTGCTGTCAACAAATTTCAGACTATTATAAATGTTGCTCACTTTATGTCACAATGAATTGCGTAATGCGTAGACACTCCCAAAAATAAATCTTAAACATTGTTCTTTTACACTAAACACAGAACAAATTCCAACGCATCGTAGCAATAATACCGGCTGATGGTATCTAATAAATGCCATAAATGAAGAGCCATAAATACAACAAATATGTTTTATGTAAATATCAAAGCATATGAAACAAATTGATGTCAATATTGGACGTGGGCTTTTTTGACAATTTTAAATTTCACAATTCCTGTATTTGCTTACGTTAACCCAATGAAGAACTCAATCCACGGTATCATTGTGTGTGGTCTGTCACAGGCGCCAGGTGTTTTTATATTTTTGTGTTTATGTTTCTTTATTGGAATTTATATGATTTCATATTTTCAAATGAATATTGATCTTTGAATTTTTGTTTAAAAAGGGCTTAAAGCAATGATGAAAGGTCAAATAACCGACCGAAAAATAAATATGTCAAATATTTCACATTGTTTAGTACACTTTGATAAATCTACGAAAAAAGTTTATGTATGTTGGAAATGTTTAAAGTTTTTAAACGAGCTGCCTGCATGTGTGTGTGTGTGTTTTTCGGCAGCACCTTTTCATCTCAAGCTACTGCCTTGTTCAGTCGTCAGAAAAGTGAGTGCCAACTTAAAGTTGACCAACTATGAAGATAGCACAAATGCCCAAGTGCGACAAATTACTGAAATAAGCAACCGTAGCGACATTGCCTCTTTAACTTTATGAGTGGTCGGCGCGCTGTGCGCTTAAAGAGCGAAGACTTTTTCAGCCACTGCGAAGTGGCTCTGTCGTTCGACATCTGGCATTAAAAAATTTTGCTTTCAGAAAGCTAAACAAGTTCAATTTCGTTTGTGCCACTAAGCAACGTAAACGAGAATCGCAACCTTTGCCTTTTTGGTTTTGATTAACGCATCCAACGAAAATACTTGAACCTATCATCACGCAAGACCAAAGAAAATCAATCGCAGACTACCACGACTGCATTCGGGTACAATTTTCAAACATCAAATTTCGCACTTCAACGCGTTCGCATCAGCTGCACTAACGATGTTGTCCTGATTGCATTTTAATTGTGTACAAAGCACCGTGCACAGTGTCGCGAGTTCATAGAAGCGATGCATAAAAATGGAAGGAATAGGTAGGTAGCAGCGACGGCGTGCTCTCTGAGCACACTCAAGTAGCACTATGTGCCGTTTTGTAGTCACCTCCTCGACTGGGTTTTCCCTGCGTGGGAGAAGATACTGGGCCTTAAAGCCAACCCGCATCGTCCAAATAGGACTTTCAGTCTTGTCTCAGACAGATCAGCTAGAGATCTAATCAGACTGTTCCCCAAGGAATTTAGTCTTTTAAAAGCCAAGGCAGGGCAGCCGCGTTCGAGTGTTTCCCTCTCGTTGATTTCCCTGTAGCTTCTGCAAAAAGGGTTATGGGAGATTCCCAATCTCGCCGCGTGTAGACCAATTGGCCAGTGACCATGGAAGGAATAATCGTACAGCAATAAAATTGTAATTGTAAACATGATGTTTTTACAAGAAGTAGTTAGTAGGCGAAAAATGACTCAAATCACCTCACGGACACGCCTACCTGCCATACAAACCAAACATTTGGTGCACAGTATCTCGAAAACTACAAAAGATATATTTAATACAATTTAGTACAACAATTTATAAGATTAATATAAAGCTGTGTGCCAGTAATGGTTATGATTAATCAACAAATACGCTTACCATAAAAAATGAAATATTATACGAGTAACAAAAAACATATTGTTTCGGATATTCAGTTCGAGGCGCCAATGAAGGCTTATTCGTCTCACTGGTTTGTGTCCAAAATAAAACACAAACTAACAAATAAATTGGACCAATCATCAGAAAGGTGGCCCACCATTAGTATACAAATTGTTATTTTTAAAATTGGCTTTCACATTTCAGTGACTTAAGGTATTTACTTCAGTACTAAGAACTTGTTTTTCTAAATTTACAAATTTCAATTTTTTTTATTTTTTCTCTACTCGCAACACTGTGCGGCGGAGCGTTGCTTTCATCACAGCGACGCTAATCCTCGTCTGGCGCTGGCCGGCGCCCTCGCGTGCACGGCGCTACATTTGTGTTGATTGTGTTGCAAATCGCCGGATTAAGTATTAAATTAAATGTTTAAATAGCTGATTGGTGTACACTGCAGCGCGCGCGGCCTTCCACTGCGTCCTCCATTAATTCATTCATTCATGGAAAGCGCACAACTCCGCCCGTCCGCCCAGGCATACAGTTGAAATATGCATTTTTATGCATAACCTGAGTGTCTTTTTTACACTCTCATTTCGTTTCGCACTATAAAAAATCATCACGGCAATATTTATGCTGCATATATATTACTTTGTGCAGGCAACAGAGGGCGGGAACGAGCGCAGATACGCCAAAAGATTTTGTATATAAAAGAGGTAAAAGCAAATGAATGAAGTGTGCCCGCGGCTCACTCGCTGAGGGTTGCTTTTTCGAGGATTTTGCACTGATTTCTGTGCCAACATACTTTACACGCTGATGACGAGTGCGAGTGTGTGTATGTGTGTGTGTGTTTGTTTGTTTGTGTATGTATGTATGCGCATACAGATCGAGGCCAGCACGTGTGCACATTTACAAGGCATTTATGGCAGATTTGGCATGTAATTTGATTTGAATTTGAATAATACGTATACGACCCGAGAGCCGCTCACACTGAAAATGGGGTTCAGTGTAGGTAAATGCTAGTTGGCCGCATTGAATGTGTTCAATATGATTGTTTTGTCTGTGTTCGATGTTGTGTATTTTCATGGTAGCTGTGTGTGTTGCTTTTCATTGAATATTTAAATGCATTAACTGAATGCAGATAAATTATGATAGTGTGGGAGACTTTTACGCTGTCTTAAGCATTACGTAAAATTAATTTATTGGAAATCAATTGATTAGTTTAACTAACAAAATTGCAATTTTTTCTTTCATATCATATATAAGATACATTTATTTTAGAAACTAGTCAACTCACTATTGTAGTTAATAAATAAAATTAATTTCCTAGAATTTCAAAGAAGCGAAATATCTTTGTGGTTCTGTTGAGATTTATTGGGAACACTTTTTGGGGTTTAGAGTATTTAGAAGATACCAAACTGATATACAAGTGATGAGTTTCTGTAGAAACGACTAGCAGGACGCATTCTGTAAGCTACAATTTAATGTAAAATTATGTTTCTTCACATAAACTTGTAACAAATTTCAATTGATTAATTTAATAAACGAAAATTGCAATGTTTGCATTCGTATAGCTAGATTGTAGCCAATAAATAAATTGAAATTCCTCGAACTTGACGTTGTATATAAGTGACTGATAAGTGTAAATGAATTTTATGATTCCGTTGAAATAACATTTATTTTCTTCAAGCTACAATTTATTCACTTCAAGCAACAGTTTATTCACTTCAAGCTTAAATTTAATTAGTTTCTTTGCATGAACTTGTAACAAAATTTCCTCATCTAAACATGCTTTGAATTATTTCTCATTTTGAGTACTTTTTCTATAGTCCTAAATGAATTGCGTTTCTCTTAACACTTTGTTGACTTAAAATCTTATGTTAACTCTTTCGACCCCGATTTTTACCCTGCGTCTCGATATTACTTTTTGGTATTTAAATCATGAAACACTTTCCTAAAAAGTGTGCACAGGACATTTGAAGCCGCCACGTCTCTTTGTAAGAGTTCTAGAGCTTCTACTTTTAAACAATTTTAGCTAATTATTTTTAATTTCAAATAAACGTCTTCGGCTTCGGTATTCGGTAATGCAAATCACTTTGTTCTGTTTCGAAGTATTTTACCAATATTTCGGTATTCTTATCGATATTTCTGACTTAAGATTGCGATTAATAAAGATTATCTCTAATCAGCTACATATGTCATTTAAATTTTTATATTTTTTTATTATAAACGGAGCTCTAAGACTGTTTTGGTTTTTTTTAAATAAAATACACTGTGCGACAATTATGTATTAAGACTCGAACCATTTCTATGTACGTATGTACATTTTGAAGCTTCAACCTTCCTCTACCATGATGAAATAAACAAGGTGAAGCGAGTAGATGACATACCCTTATTTTGACAAGAGAGCTTTTGAAAAACTGACGTTTTCAAAATAAATTCTCTGAAAACATGAAAGTCTTCTTCTTTCTTCGCATTAACCCACTTGTGCCTGGTGTATCAAAAAATCAATTTCATTATTATTGTAGTGCGTTGTAGGTAAGATTATTCCGATTCGTTGCCGTGGTGGCAGGTCCCCACGCTGCATAATTATTGGTATTGAATAATAGTAAAATTTGAAACCAAAAAGAAATAGGTATGTCGTAGCACAACGTAACATGCTTTACTAAAAAATGATTAACATTTATGTAAAACATGTAAAAAACATAACAATATGTGAAACAAACAAATCCATTTACAGAAAGAATATTAAAACTCTTGACTCTTTTACTTTAGAAGAAGAAGTTAAACGCGTATTTTACAAATGAAAATTTTTAAACACAATATTTTCGATTTTACGTTTTGAGTGGGGTTAAAAATATTCTCTCAATGTCAAAGCAAAATTGGTTGTCAATTGCTATGTTTCAAAATAAGGGTATGGGTTGACAAAATTGTCAGCTACTCGCTTCACCTTGTTTATTTCATCATGTCCTCTACTAACTGTCGAAATTTCATGACATTTGGTTGACATTTAATATTTATTAAAATTCATTTTGCAAAACATTTTTCGTTTGATGTTAAAATTTTAACATGGAGCAAAGAGCGGTCATTAAATTCCACACAAAAATTGGTAAAAGTGCATCAGAAACATTCCGAATGATGCAGCAAGCGTATGGCGATGTTTGTTTCTCAAGATCAAATGTTTTTTTATGGCATAAACGTTTTGTGGATGGCAGAGAGTCGCTGGAAGATGACCAATTCATTCCAATTTCAGTTCGGGCGCCGGAAATGATCCAGAAAGTTCGTGATTTTATTGCAGAAGACCGCAATGCTTCACTGAAAATGATGGAAGAGGCCTTAAACATCAACAGATAAACTATCCGACTCATTCTTCATGAGGATTTTTGCAAAACAAAATTTGTGCGCAAAATTTCTTCCACACACATTGAACGAGGAGCAAAAATTAATGAGAGTCAGTCATTCTAGAGACATCGTTGCAGCCGCAGAAAATGATCCAAACTTCCTGAAAACAATTGTTACGGGTGATGAAGCATGGTGTTTTCAATACGAAATGGAAATAAAAAAACTCACCAAAAGCCAAAAAACCTGAAAAGTTCCATCAAAAATCAAAACAAGGCTCATCACATTCTTCGATAACAAAGAAATTATCCACAAAGAATTTGTTCCAACTGGTCAAACAGTTACTGCCGCATATTACCTCGTTTTGAAGTTTTGAAGCGTTTGATGGCCAGAATCCGTCGTATTCGACCAGAATACCGCGATCCAAAAAGTTCACAGCGTCACACAGCACTTATTGTTCATCAATTTTTGGCTCGGAATCAGGTCTGTGTGTTGAAACATCCGCCGTATTCACCTGATTTGGCACCGTGCGACTTCTATTTGTTCCCGAAACTGAAATTGAAGTTGAAAGGATGCTTTTTTGATGACATTCAGACCATACAAAGGGCTTCGACGAGGGCATTGGAGGAAATTTCGAAAAATGACAAACACGCGTTTGAATCACTATTAAATCGATGTAACAAGTGTATTGAATCAGGAGGAGAATATTTCCAATAAATATACCGAAAAATTAGCAGATATCGTGTTTTAATTGTGTTTTCTAGAGGCAGTCTTAATACATAATTGTCACACTGTGTTATATATACAGTGTATAACTTTTTATCGTTTTGGGAAAATTTAAAATATCAAATTCTTCAAGAATCAAATTGACTTATATTCTTAAACATCTACAACAGAGGTGCCCATGCCCTGTGCTTTTGTTGCTCATTTGTTTTTGTAAATGCTCTTCGGCATAGGCTGAGCATTCTGGTACACACACACAGCACAGTATGCTTTGTTAGTACAAATTGGTTAGCATCAACGTAGGTTTTGTTGCTGTCTAACGTATAAATTCGTTTATATGCATTGGTGTTTGCTCTTCCATAAGAAGGTCCTGGGCACCCCTGATCTAAAATACACTGCCAGCAGCCATTTTACACATCTTTATTGTATTTTTAAAAGGCAACAAAGCAACACATATAAAAATCATTTGAGCGTTTATATCTCGAACAAATTTATGTGATTTTAAATTGACCGAAAATTTCGTTTCGCTGCACAGTCATAACTAAACCTGAAGGATGCGCGTATTTCTCTAAGGGTTGTGTTTTTAAAGCTATCGCTTTACTCGAATCTTGCACACATTTAATTTTCTAATCACTTTTCGTTGTTGCGCACAACACAACAACACCGCAAGCCTGTCGAAACATTCGGCGCGATGGCGCTGCCAGTTGACCTCAATTCCCCGAAACCTCAATAAATAAACACAATCAAAACAAAACGCAAACCCCATTTTCCCAACGACCATTGTATGTAGTACACGCACAATTGTCTATCAGTCACTGCGGCTGCCTGGTTGGCCTCATCATCATTGTCTTCATCATCATCGTCTTCATCATCATCGCCAATGCCAGCAACAATCGCAGCCAGTACAGTAGCTTCACGTGGGTGCAACAACAACAATAACAACAACAGCAAACAGCATCACACCAGCAACAAAGAGACAACAATCAAACACCGGCTCAACGGCCGAGCATTCATCAGCGTCGGTGCCTCTGTCCCGGCCGCTGTGCGCGACTGTTCCGTTCACGCTTCATTGTTTGCCAGTCAAGCGAACGCAGAAAATTTTATCAGTTACGACATCAGCGCTACGCTTTTTCTCGTCTATCAGCTGTCCGTTCGATATTATGGCATTATTGTTGTTGTTGTTGTTGTGCGACTGTAAACCGTAGACGTCAGCAATTATGTATGAATGGGCGTTTGCAGCAATAAATACGAAACTACCTAAACACAAATTGGATTGCTTTGTGTGCTGCTGTTGTCCTTTTTAAGATCGTTTCGAGGGGATTTTGTTGTTGCAGTGTTGTTGACGACATCACAACGTGACGATAAGGCGGCTTTCGAGTGCTGCCGAGGAAGAGGCTTAATTCGCGCTGCCAACAGGAGTCAAAGGCGCAGCAATGCTTCGCTTGGTCGGTGTCTGGTTTTGACTGCGATGGAAATTTCGCCAAATAAAGCAGCGGCCAGTGCGCTTATTGAACAAATCAAAAGACTTTCAAATCCAATTTACAGTCAAAATGCCCAACACCCGAACAGAACGAAGCGAACCAATGATAACCAGAACAGAAATAAGCAAATCGATGTCGAAAGGAAGTATTGAAACTGTAACAACGGGCGTCGCAAATGTGACTTGAGCGCTTTTTGTGCTTCTTTTCAATTTTGTTTTTTTGTTGTTGTGCATTACATTTTCATTTTCATTTCATTTTCCCGCCCATAATTTTACAACTGTTGTTGTTGTTGCTGACGTTGCTTTGTAACCTGTTTCAGTTTGCAATTTCATTTGGCATTTATGGCACAAAAAAGAAAAACGACGCGATAAATGTTAAAAAAAATTCAGATAAAAGTGCAGACAAAAAAAGAAAACCTACAAAACAGCGAATGACTAAAAATATGCAGTTATGAGAATGAAAACGATATGACAGTCAACGACAGCAAATCTGCAATTGTACGTGTGGGCGTTTTATCAGCGAGCAGCTGCATTTTCAAGCAACTTGAAATAAAACGGATATAAAATAATGGATAAATTAATAAACATGGCAGCTGTGATGGCTCAAAAAAATTTACAAAAACAAAATGAATAACAATAGAAAAACACAGACTGCATAAAAGCGAAAATCAATAAAGCGTCCACTTAAACTTTATTTGAAGTTCATTTGGATTTAAATGACGAGACTTTTAGGGCAAATTTTGTGGTTAAATTACCTGAATCAAAGCGGCAAAAACTTGCACAGTTGAACATTGACACCATTGATGACACCGGATAGAACAATTTATGTATTGCGAAAGCGGACTGACACAAATTTTGCATGGAAATTTGATGCATTTGAATGCTGCCGCATTGAATTGCAATTCTCAATTGAAAGTTTTATTAAATCGATTAAATTTATTGAATCAATTTAATTGAATCAATAAATTTATTGAATCGATTTGGTTTTAAAGAAGAATTTTGTAAAATAGATTAAAAAAACAGATACAAAACTGTAATCTACATAAAAAGAGCTATTAATACATGGGAAATTAAGTTTAAAGAAATTAATTAAATTAAGTAATTAAGTCAATAAATTAAATAAAAAAATTTAAATAAGGAAAATAAATTTAAATAAAACAACAACGCTTTGTGATATTAAATTGATTAGGCTTTATTTTGAAGCTACGTTCATTACATCATTCAAATGGCCACTTTGGCTTCACTGGCCGTGCTTCAAGCGGCCGCACAGTGATTCATTCCAAAGACAAAATTCAACAAATGTATAGTCTCAGAATTTAATTTTGATGCCATTTAAAAGCTTAAAACCCCCAAAAAGTGTATAAAAGTTTTGAAAAGTTGAAATTTTTTTCACAAAAAAATGTAAACACATGTTTTCTGTTTTTTAGTCCATTGAGTAAAAAAATCCTAAAAATACATGGATAATAAAAGGTTGCTAAAACTTTCCATATAGATTAATAATTGATGTGAGCATTTTCGCTTTTAATGTTTTCTCTAAATTTGCAAAGCTGAGGCTTCTACCTCACATTTCATTTAAAATATTTTTCAAATTGAAAAACCTGAAACTTGGAAAAACTTAGAGAAAAATATGTAAAAAGTGTGTGAAAGTATGTTCTGGAATTTTTGTGTATTTTAAGAAGCATTCTTTCTTCGTGGATTAATATAAGCGCATTTTCCGATATTGCAATCTCAGAAAATAATTTATATTTTTCCATTACCTTTTCTACCAATTTTTTTGACAAAATATATATTATTCATCCCTAAAATGAGGCTACTCCACACTTAATTTAAAATATTTTTCAAAACTAAAAACCTGAAAATTGGCAAAACTTAAAGGAAAATATTTAAAAAGTATGTGAAAGTGTGTTTCAGGATTTTTTAAATATTCTAAGAAGCATCTTTCTTTTTAGAATAATATAAGCACATCTTTCGCTATCTTTCGATCTCAGAAAATAATTCAATTTGAAAAGTGGTCTAAATTGGAATTCAATATGGCAGCATTCAAATGCATTAAATGCATCAAATTTCCATGCAACCTTTAAATTTGTGTCAGATCGCTTTCGCAATGCACAAATTCTATCCGGTGTCATCAGTGGCGTCAATGTTCAATTGTGCAAGTTTTTGCCGCTTTTTCGACAAAACATATTTTATTCATCCGTAAAAGTATGTAATCAACATGAAAAATAAAAAAAAACGGCACAAATTAGAACCAGACAATTATTATTAGAATTTTTATTGCAATACTAAAGAATCCCGATACAATTTCTGTTACTCTTTGCAAGTATCAATGTTCATATAACTGATTAAATGTAAATGTAATTTGAAAAATGTAACCAACATTCGCATTGCTATAGCTTTCCAAAAATTACGAAAATTGTACATTTAATTAAAACAAAATAGAGATTTAAATTCAGCAGACCATGATTAACTTGTATACAAAATTTTATTGAGAACAGATCACTATCTACTTTTGTCCCTCAGTTGTATGGATTCGAATCACTGTGGGTCGGTCCAATTTTTGATGACTCGGTTCAACATGTGCGTCTCGAATGTTTGCCTCGAGCTTAGCCAACATTTTCATTGGTCAATTAATGCACTCACAGCATTGTTTATGCTCGTCCAGCTTCAATTCTACGATCCAACTGCAAGATTAACCAGGTTGGCTCTCTGGTGAGACTCAATTCAACTGATTTCATTACATTTCTGGTTGTTTTTCGATACTCTGTGTTGTTCTTGCCCTAACTTATTTCGTACCGATATTTGAGAAAGGTTTTATTTTTAGTGATAGTAATAGGAAGGCGAATTAGCCGAGAAAAGGTAAGGAAAATGAGTTCGAGTAAGAGCGATGATGGCATTTGTTCATAATTGCAAATTAAAATATGACTTGTGAGGATCTAAACTAATCTAAAACAGATCTAAAAGAATTTTATTGTAATACAAAATTACTAATTTTGTCTTTCCATTCATTGTGCTTGGGGTTGGAACAAATTTAGTTTTTTAGTACTTAAAAAAAATTTCAGATAAAAGTCCAAAAGTAAGGTTTTTTACAATGCCTGCCCATCTTTAATAAGGAAAGCATGGCAAGAAATACTGTTTTAGAAAACAATTAGATCCAATTAAAATATAAAAAATATTGTAACGATTAGGCACCCTGTCGCTGCGTTATGCATGAATGCTTTTACGGGCATACTTTAAGGCGCGCACTTTAGAGAACGGCAGACTTGCTATAATTTCGATAGGGCAAGGATGGTTCGCGATGTTAATGGGATGTGCGAGAACGATCGAGCGATAGTCCAACTGGAATGTGCGAGAACAATCGGCGCTATAAGCAGACAAGTATAGTATAGTGTCTTATTTGAACAAGTAAAGGGCAAACATGCAATAGTCCAGTAAGTAGTAGCAAAGTGTAAATTTGTAAGGTGATTGCTGTGATTGGGTTTGGAATGCGTTTGGCGCTAAGTAAATGAAATGGTTTTATTTTTCAAGCACAATCCAGAGAGACGAAAGCCTATAGAGAACTCATTTTCATAACAATATAAACTTCAGATTACACAGGTTTATCGTAATAAAATAAATATGCAAACATTACTAATTTCTATGATTCTTTAACGTATCAAAGGTCCAAACTGGGTTAACAGATTTAAACAAACTGGAAACTGTTAATGCACAATTTGTGTCGTATTTTTACAATCATTCTGTGTCGGTTTTGTACAAATCTGTTTATTTTAAGTGGTTTTAAATAATTTAAGAAAAAATTTGATATATTTTTTTTAAATTTTATTAGAAAGCCAATAGATCTAAGTATAATATACAAAACATAAGCTTCAGATTGCACAAGTTAAACGTAATAAAAAAAACTGCAAACATTACTAATTTCTATGATTCGTTAACGATTCAAAAGAACGAGATAGGTTAACAGATTCAAACGGATTTTATTATAATACAAAATTAGTGTGGCAATTTCCTAATCATTCTGAGACAGTTTTGTACAAATTTGGTTTCCTTTAGTACTTTTAAAGAATTTAAGAAAAAATCTGTGTTTGAGAGTTTTCCTTTTTTTTGTATTAGAAAGCCAAAAAAATCGAAGTATAATAATATACAAAACATAAACTTTAGATTATACAGGTTTATCGTAATTAAAAAAGCTGCAAACATTACTAAATTTTATGTTCGAAAACGAATCAAAGATACGAAATGGGTTAGTATTCGATTTCATTGTTTTGGTAAACAGATTTTGAAACTGTCAAACGTTTTTGGTTTCCTCAGTGGAAACCGGTTACTCGGTTTATGTTCGTATTATTAATTTTTTTAAAATAATTAGATCCCTTTATTTAAAAAAAATAAAAAAACCACATTAATTTTCATAATATTAGTTTTTATTTTAAGTGATATGCAGACCCACAACTTTTATATTTATTGCCTATGTTTCTTTTTTAATTCATCCTTTGTATTTTCTCGTATTTCCGAGTATATTTGTAAATTTATATCTTCTGTATAAATGAATAGAGCTAAAATACTACTACTACTACTACTACTACTACTACTACAACAACAATGTAACTACATTGTCAATTCAATAAACAGACAAAATAGAATATAAAGGACTGTCATGCAGTCGATTACTTCCTTTGATCATCGTCGATTGAATTATAAAGCAGTTTCTGGTTTCTGCTTTCGAAATGCAACTTTACAACCTGTCGCCTTTCGATTCCAAATTTGACGTCTCAATATTTCACTATGTAAATTAATTCTGGCAAAAATTTCTATACTCTTTCATTTATAAATTTCTTGTATGACAAATTCGTTTAAATATTAAATTTACCACTTCCATACTGCACACAGCCAACCGGCACTTTGACACACATTCAACTGCACCCAGTTTGTCTGCTTTTATTTGCATTTTTATATATCTGCACATTCTTGTGCATTTTCTATTTCGCTCTCTCTCGCTTTTTAAATAATTTTCCGCTGCATTGTAATAGTTTATTTTTAGCTCGGCTGGCTACATTGTTGGCCATTTTGCATTCATGGCAATTATTTTTGGTACAATGGCAGACGTTGCATGGTGCTTTTTCCAAAGCAAATACCGTTAGATGTGCTTTTGCTATATACATACACATACACACATACATACACACACATTCAGAAGTATTTATTAGCAAGGAGCAGGCAATAATAAATACAATAAATTGGCTTAAAGGTGAGGTTTGTTGGCAGGTTGCGCTGGTTCGGCGCACAAGCAAAGTGCAAAAAACTGCACTGTAGCTGGAAGAGTGAGAAAAAATTCAACACTAAGCGTGGAGTTAAATATCTATTGAAAGTCGTTGGGTAATTACAAGCAGATAATGCGGAAAGAAGCAACAAAAACCCCAACCGAAGATAAAGAAAAACGCTAATGGTTGCAAATGCTTTGGTGGGAGAAGTGCAGACAGATGAAGTGGGAACTTAAAGTTTGAGGTGTTTAACTATTCAAGGGGACCATAGCAAAAGCATCCAGTTGTGAGAATGTAAAGTTTTGCTGATGAAATGCATTAAGCTTAAACTGCACGTTGAGCGTCAGAATAATTACGACAGGAGGGAAATTTGTGTTTAAAGTAATTGACCCTTTTTAATGGGGAAAAACTTGTGGAGGAGATTAATCATAATTTTCAGAGACAGATTAATCATTGCAGAAATGTCTGTACAAATGATTGCAGTATAATTTAGGATTTTCCTTACTGTGCAAAGTCATCAGTGAACTTACTTACAGCCATAAGCTGTCACTTCGGGGAGAATGAGTTAGTCTGAATTTACTTAAATCTAATGAAAGATAAAAGTTTTGGAGTTCTATTGGTTAATTAAGGCATCAAGTTGGCTATTATTCAAACTTGGAGAAGTTATAATGATTTTTTAGAATTCATTTGCAACGACTGAGTGACTGAGTTGTTTTAGGAAAAACTTTAGGCAGACTGAACTGAGATCATTATTCAATCAAAAAGCTTTCAATTCTAGGTAATTAAAGTTCTACTCATTAATTAATTAAAATTTACGCTGATTATTCTGAGATTACAATAAAATTTGTAAAGAAGTGAAGTACTCTTGATTAATCAAAGCTGCAAGTTGACTTTACAGTTGTGTTAATGAGCACAAATAGAAAGCAGATATTAAAAGCTTCAAGTTGAGGCAGACAGATGTTCTACTATAATCAAAGCTGTAAGCTAGTTGTAGTGAAACGTAAGAGAAAGAACAAAGTTTCGGGATCAAACTAAAAAAGCTTTTACAGAATAGGTTCAAGGCCAGTGAAGTTGTATGAAACTAATGAGAGCTTTCAGCTTACGAAATTAGAATAGTTTCAAGCTTAGACTAAGTGAGCTTTTGTTGATAAAGTTAAAGGCAAGTAAAGTTCTGTGGGCTCTTTGGGACCTCCGAGTGTACTTGCTGAGAAGCAGTAAGCCGCCTGTCTTACTTAACCTAAAGTTCTGTGTAACAAATAAAAGCTTCAAGCTAGTTTAACTTATTTGAATAGAATGAAAAGCTTCGCTAAGTTCGCTTCTACTGAATGAATTTTAGGCGAGTAAAGCTTTATGAAATTAGTAAAAGCTTTAAGCTAATGAAATGAGAATTCGTAAAAGCTTGAATTTAGTAAAAGCTTGAAGCTAACGCAGTTAGAATAGTTTCAAGCTGAGAAAAAGAGAGACTTTGTTGGAGACAAAAATAAAAGCTTCAAATTAGTTTTACTTTTTTTGTTTGGAACGAAAAGCTTTGCTAAGTTAGTTTCTATTAAATGGATTTGAAGCGAGTTAAGTTTTATGAAATAAGTAAAAGCTTAAAGCTAATGAAATCCGAATAGTTCTAAGCTCAGAATAAGAGAGCTTTTGTTGCTAAAGCTTAAAGCGAATAGTTCCAAGCTTAGAATAAATGAGATTTTGTTGAAAAAATTAAGGCTAGTTTTACTTATTTGAATGAAATGAAAAGCTTTGCTAAGTTAGCTTATACTGCATGGATTTAAGGCGAGTAAAGCTTTATGAAAAAAGTAAAAGCTTAAAGCTAATGAAATCAGAATAGTTTCGAGCTCAGACTGAGTGAGCTTTTGTTGATGAAATATAAGGCGATTGAAGTTCTGTGAGATAAATAAAAGCTTCAAGCTAGTTTTACTTATTTGAATGGATGAAAAGCTTTGCTAAGTTAGCTTTATGAAATAAGTAAAAGTTTGAAGCTAACGAAATCAGAATAGTTCTAAGCTCAGAATAAGTGAGCTTTTGTTGATAAATTTTAAGGCGAGTGAAGTTCTGTAACACAAAAATAATAGCTTCAAACAAATTTTACTTATTTGAATGTATTTGAATGAAAAGCTTTGAAGCTAACGAAACTAGAATTAAACTAGTTTTAGTTATTTGAATGAAATGAAAATTTTCAAGTTCAGCAAAGGAGAATTTCTACATTTGAATCTAAAGCTTTAAGCTGTACTAAAAAGTAATTAAAGCAGAAAGCTTCAAACTCAAACTAAGTGAGCTCATAATGAATAATTTTAAGGGGAGTGAAGTTGTATGAAACGTTTCAGTTAGCTTTTCTAAAACAAAATTGGAAACATTAAATTCCATAAAGAAGGATCTCTTATATTTTATCAGTGCAGAAAGTTTCAGGCCCAAACAAATGAAGATTCTTAGTACTAAACAAAGATTAAAGTGAGATGCTATGGACTAAAAAAGTCTTAAGTTCAAGGTGATTGAAAGTCAATTAAACTTGCGAAAGCTTTAAACTGGTTTAACTTAAATTTAAACAAAACAAAATCATTCAGTTAAGTCAATGTTCAGACTGACTACATTGAAATTTGTATGAAGACAGAAAGTCTTAAGCGAAATTCGATTGACATATCTGGTATCTATGAACTATCAAATAAAATCTTTTACTGGTTATACAAAGTGTTGAGTTAACTGTATTAACGAAAACTGAAAGCTACCTGCTAACATTATGTCCCCATTGAATTACGAACCATGGAACCATAATCAACATTTTAACTTTAAAGCTGTATAAATGTAAAACTATTTCTACATATATAAATTTACAAATTTATTTAGGTTAACATTTTAAGTAATAATGCTTTAAATTTCAGGCTTAACGTAAATTGAGTGTACTTAGCTGAATGTAAAACGAACATAATCGGAGGCTTATACAAAGCAGGCCATTGAAATGGAAATACACAACACAAATTGGCCGTCAAGTGGACTCGGCGAATCGTGGCGAAGGACACTGAATGAATTGAGGTGAGTGTATGTATGTACGTTTCAACCAGGTGAAGCTAAAAACGGTTGCTTGGTACCAACGAAAATTGTAGGCATGCGTTCGTTGATAAGAACTGAGTGAGAAAAATAATGCCGGAAGCAACAGTTTTCACTTTAAAAGAGCATTAAGCGTTACAAATTTTAGCTCAGCTGGTTTTTTGTTATTTGGATGACGTTTTTAATACGATTTTATGAAGCTTTAAGAAGCCACGTACAGCCTTTAAATCTGAAGATGGAATTTTATTCGATTGAACAAAACTTGAAACTTTATGCTTTTAAATATTAAACCACTAATCTAATAATGAATTTGAAAGCTTCATCGATAATGCGGCTTTGTGCTATAGAAGTAACAAGAAGTAAACAAGCTTATTACAAGGAAGAGAGTTTAAAAAATATGCAAGGTGAAAAATTTAGGCTTTCAAATATTTAATCAAAATTTTATTGAAATTAACAGTTTAAGTTTCACACACACATGCAACAAGCAACATTAAAACATTGCAAACAAATTTTAAAGTAAAGCTTTATGTTATAAGTAAAAGCTTAAAGCTAACGAAATAGAATAATTTCAAGTTTAGAATAGCTGAGCTTTTGTTGATAAAGTTTGAAGCGATTGAATTTATGTTAAACAAATAACAGCTTAAAACTAATTTTACTTATTTGAATGGAATGAAAAACTTCAAGTAAGGAAAGGAGAAGTTAAAATTTTGAATCAAAGCTTTAAGCTGCACATTATTGAAAGCAGAACCTTAACTTAAGTGATTTACTACTGAACAAGTTCAAGGCGAGTGAAGTGAATTGAGTGAAAGCTTTCAGCAAACGAAATTATAATAGTTTCAAGCTCAGACTAAGTGAGCTTTTGCTGATAAAGTTAAAGCACAATGTTTCAAGCTCAAATTAAGTGATTTACTACTGAATAGGTTCAAGGCGAGTGAAGTGAATTGAGTTAAAGCTTCCAGCTAACGAAATTAGAATAGTTTCAAGCTCAGACTTGAGCCTTTAATAAAGTTTAAAGCGTGTAAAGTGCTGTGAGACACATGAAAGCTTCAAGCTAGTTTTACTTATTTGAATATAACATGAAACGGACTAACCAGCTGCTTAACCTTAGCCGTCACTCAATAAGCACAACGGTCTCGGTGCTCACGGGTCACTGTCTTATGGGTAAGCACGCGGAGAGACTGGGACTGCAATCCAACGACTACTGTCGAGGATGCGGGTCCGAGGAGGAGGAGGAAACCGTTCTTCACCTGTTGTGTCAATGTCCCTCATTAGCCAGAAGAAGACTTAGGTCTCTCGGCTCACCTTTCTTTACAAGTCTGACTGAGCTATCGCCTCTGAATATCAGGGATATAGCCAGGTTCGTAACAGAATCCTCTTGGTTCTCAGCGCAGTAAGGGGGAGTCGCGCCATCCACCGTGGTATCACAATGAGCCATAAGTTGTGCTTAAGTGAGCTTCTCACATAGGAGGCTGCCACTCCAACCTAACCTACTTATTTGAATGAAATGAAAAGCTTCAAGTTCAGCAAAGAAGAAGTTCAAATTTTGAATCTCAGCTTTAAGCTGCACTAAAACATTAATGGAAGCAGAAAGCTTCAAACTCAGACTAAGTGAGGCTTTACTGAATAATTTTAGGGCGAGTGAAGTTATATTTCAAACATTGCAAACAATTTTTAAAGCTCACTTGTCACTTTAACTTCACAACCATGTGACATTTTTTGTATGCGAATGTTTTGTTTAAAAATATATCACTTCAATTTTGCCATTTCATTGCAAAAGCCATATTCGGCCTTTCACAAATTCTCGTTTTGAAATTCAATGAAATGTTATTGTTGTTGTTGTTATTTTTTTCTTTTATTAGCAAAACAAAAAGTTTCAGCAAAACAATACGTTTGTGTGCTCACATACACACACACATACATATGTGGACACAATTGTTGTGTGTGAAAAAAATTGAAAATTGTTGGAAATCATTCACGTGTGACGACAAACCGAACGCTTCCATTGCCTATTAGAGTTGTATGGGCCGTTGCGCGCGCAAAAGCGTCACGTGGCGTAAAACAAAAGGCGAACGCACACATGTTTGCGTCACGACCGCCCACAGCCCGCCCCATTTTATTTGCAGTGCTCGCCTGTGGCGACATTGGGGGGGGCGGTTCAGGCAAATGTTGCCAATTTCCAATTTCATTTGGCGTTGGCAGCAATGATCAAAAGGTAAATGCCGATAATGATTGGCAGGTGAGCGAGTCGGTGTGGGGCCAATGTAGGCAGTGAAGTGGCTTAGAAATTGGGTGTGAAAGTGGCGAATTGAAGCAGCGAAACAATGGCACACTTGAGAATAACATCGTTGTTGCGCATTGGCTGAATTGGTGCTTTGTTAGCGTCTCGAGAAGCACTCACGGACGCGCCAAGCCGCAATTGCACGCATGAACTGAACTGTCGCCGAAACACTCGGCCGCTGGCAATGCCAAAAAAAAAAATTATTAAGCAAACATTAAGCGTAAATGTTGATTTCGTCGCACTGGCGGCCTGCAGATGGCGCTAAATCAATATGGGCTGTGCACGTGTGAGTGTGTGAGTGTGTGTGCGTTGGCATTCGCCGGTTGCATGCCTGTTGGATGAATGCTATGCGTGTCGAAGAAAATTTTAATGGCACCCCAAAGTCAGCGACAAAATGTGCCGCATTAACGATCTCCTCACACACACAAACACTCACACACACACATGCGCACATGTTAGCTGTCATGTACACAATGCGTCGCTACCGCTGCATGTGTGCGCTTTAGAGGGAATTTGTTCTCATGTCGGCAATCAAATCGCCCAAGATTGCAAGCGGCAACGGCAATGTTGCTGTTTTTATTTTATTGCCATTTTTATTATTTTCTTTCGTTTTCGCTTCGCACTTTTTTCATACTGTGCCGCTTGGAAATTCTATTAAGCAGTTGGATTTCTTGTTTCGTTGCCTTGTTTTATTGTTGTTGCCGTTATTGTGTTGTCGTTGTTGTTGTTGTTGTACACGTAGCCGCTACTGCTGCTGCTGTTGCTGCTGTTGTTGTTGGCATTATTATTGCGAAAATTCACTCAATTAGTTGCCGCAATGGAGACGTTTGAGTGCCTCCTCCAAATTGAAAATGAAATCGAAATTGCGTTGGCCAACGTATTTGCCGAATGTGTGTGTGTGTGAATGTGTGTGGCATTATGGCGCACATGCGCCAGGGTGACCAGCTATTTTACCAATCAGTTACAAATGCTTATGAAAGTGTTGGCATTGCATTGGCACACTGAGTTAAAAAATTGACTGCTTTTGATCTAAAAACTTAATCAATTGCAATTTTATGAAACTAACTAAAAAAAAACTTTCCGAAATTAATAAATTTTTAATAACTTAAAAAAATTTTTTTTTTTATTTTTAACCCATTTTTTACCGCCCGTAGATCCCGTGGACCGATTTTGAAAATTTTCAAAACACAGCCTATTTAGAGACTCCGTATGCCATTTCTGCTAAAAAAAATTTTTTTTTGGGCTGCAGCAGATGTGACTTTTAAGACACGCTGGCAAAATACGTCAGCCAAATTCGGAAAATGACACATTTTTCAAGTTTAAGTTACTGTTTCTTTTAACTACGCATCGAAAGTAGTTGCAACCAAGGAGAAAGTTGTGATTCCCGTGTTTTTAATTTAGAACGCGCTTAAAACTTGAGAAAACTGAAGTTTCATAATTTGTATGTCAACTTTGTTCTTTTGGTAAGCAGTACAAAAATTCATTTTGTATTAAAAAAAAATGTTTTTAAACCCTTAATAAGTTAAGGTCCTATACCACCAGTTTTACACTGAGTGAAACCCAAAAATTCGGAAATAGTTGTTCGCAGTTTGAAAGCCAATGAATGTAGCTTTCCGATAATGTAAAAATATTTAATATGCGTTAGAAACTGTTATTTACAGAATTTTTCAAAGTTACCTTGTCTTTAAGGACACGGTGGTAAAAATGGGTTAAGAAAATACTTCGAATCAAAAATTCCTTTCACACCTTATGTTTGGATATTTACCTACTCACATAATGATTAGTTACTCACACACCGAAGAAAACTCGTTGGCATTGATCAACACTGTACTGTTACGAAAATTAGTTCTGCTGCCTCAAGGCAGGCGTAATTCGTTTCACTGGATTGTGCTCACAAAAAAAATTAAATTCTTCAAGAGAATCAATATTCAAAACAAGCATTCACTTTATGTACAATTTTAAATTTACTGTCTCTATACTGGTTACTCATTGCACTATCCGCCCTACTTTGTGTTACACTGCCACTTGCCAAATTAAAATTCTTGTTTCTGCACTGTACTCCGCTATCTTTTATACTTGTTTGCTTCCAGAGCTCGTTCTCGAACATCCTAGTATCGCCTCGTGGTGTTCTCGAATGTCCCAGTATCGCTTCGTGGTGTTCTGGAACATCCCAGTATCGCCGTGAGTTGTCTCGAACTTCTAAGTATCGCTTCGACTTGATCTCGAACATCCCAGTATGGCCTCGAGTTCTTTTCGAACATTCTAGTACCGAAGCGAGTCGATTCTGCGATTGTTCCATTGAAATTACTATGCCCCTAAAAGTATGTCATACTCGGAGCACAACTCGTTTTAAAATATTCCCGTATTGAAAGAATCCTCGCAATGGCACAGCGACGGCGAACATTATCGTCACCATACACATAACGCATGTCCTTACAGTTTACAAAAGCTTTAACCCTTTTACGACTAATGGATCATACATTTTGCATATACAAATTTTGTCACTTTAGTCCGAGCTAGGAATCGAACCAGGGGCCTTGGTATGAGAAGACAGCGCGCTATCCGCTGAAGTATCGAGGTCGGCTTCAGTAATAAAAATTTTTTAAAATATTATGAAATGTTGTTAATGTAAATTGATAAATATTTAATCGTAACTTTCCCCGAAAGGGTTAACCCTTTTGGTGCCGGGCGCAAAAGAGGTGCCTATGCGAGAATAACCGGCCGAATTTCACAGTTTTACTAGGGTTTGGACAAATGCTCATAAAAACCAAACGAGAAACAATATTTACATGATTAAAAAAGCATTATACTAAGGATGAAGTAGAGAATAAATAGAATTTCCGAAATCCTGTATTGCTAATTGTTGGTTTGTCAAAAACAACAATGTTTGACACAAGCGGAAAACGTTTTACACAAGCGACAATAACAAAATTGACGCTTTCAAACTGCAACTGGGACGAAATATACTGTTCACAACAACGATCGAGGAGACACTAACTGATCCTAAGTCTCGCTGCAACGTTATTTCGCGAGAGTCTTCAAACAGTTGTTTAAATAACACGCTGCCGAAAGGTTCCGATAACATAAACGTCCACAAAGAGTTAAAAGAAAAAACTATTTTTTTTTAATTCTCTCGTAATGAAATTAGATCATTTATAACGTAATACAAAATAATTTTGAGATAGAGTTCTCCCGCAATGCGAATAGTAAAGTGGTACAAGGCACGGGCCGATATATCGGCTCTGGCACTTCTCGCTAGTGCAGCAAGAGCCGATATATCGGCTTCCGGTACTAAAAGGGTTAAGTATGCAGTACGGAAGTTGCAGTTAAACTCTCTACTTTGCGAAAAAGACCTGTAGATACACATTTTTATAATCCTTTTGAGTAATTTTTTTCACATTTCTTGAATCCATAATTTTTTCGAGCTGGTCTTCTAGATTATACATATATGCAAGTAGTAAAATTTCTATTATTAATTAAAAAAAGTAAAAGTCAGTAAAAGTTTTGAATTTAATTATTTGACTTTGAATCTGCATTGTGCTGCAGTTTCCATCAATTCAATTCAATTGAATTTCCAACTGCCGTTTCCATCAAAACCACTGGTCACTCTACTCAATACTCATACAAACACCCACAATCACTTGGCGCCAATGTGCGTGTGTGTGTGTTTGTATGCTTTGTAACTAATAAAAATTTTCTTTCGCCAAGCCGACAGTGAAAACGCGTTGAAAGCAAAATTACCCTCAATTTATTATCCGGTGGCTGAGTGTGCGGCCGATCGTCGACGTGTGCGCGGCAGCAGGTACTCAACACACCACCGCACACACATGCACTCGCACTTGTATTACTCATACATAATTGCACACATACATACATAGAGCTGCTCGAGCGTGTTGCTTGTGTATTGTAGTGCGCTGCTTTTTTTGCTGCCATTCGTTGGAGCTTTTTCGCAACGCATTGCGTGATTTCACACAGCGATGCTGCTTTTCCAATTCATTTCGCCCTGCACCGTGCTCCGCGTCCCTGGCCGGCGGATTCGCCTGGTTCGAGGATTTTTATTTATTGCCATGTTTGGTATTTCGAAATAAATTCGCTTGCTGCCTTTTTATTGCGCTGCTGCGTTGCTTTTCGCATGTTTGCACTTTATTGCTTTTCTTTTTCAAGTATTCGTTTCTGAATTCGTTTTCTGCTGCGTAGTGCAGTGCCTTTGCCATTTGGCATTCGCCGTTTGTTGTGCGGCAAAGTTGAGTGATACTTTTCCGACTACCTGTGCGCCGTGCAGGCTTTGTGTTGGCCGCTGTTGTGGCACTTTTACTGTGGCACTTCACGCCGCTGTGGGCAAATACGAAAATGTCAGAGCGTCAGAGCGGTCCATTGCAGTTAGAGTTATGACTTTGCACCGGCACATACTTGACAGTCATTGGCTGCTTTTAGCGGCACAAAGCGTGCCAACGCCGAAAAGCAGCGACTTTTTTCGCCGCCATTCAAAACTGCTCTTCAGCGAGCTGAAACCGGTCACAAATAAACCCATTCTAAGCAAATATTTTCATTAAAGATTTAATTAAATTCAAGATTGACTCTAGTGAAGGCAAAAATCGTCTACAGATTGCAGGCATAAAAGCAATTGTGCCCAGTTAATTGTTATTCATGACTTGCAGACCGTTGCACAGTGCAAGAAAATGGAAAAGAATTGTAGTCAAGGAGTTTTTGCGAAACAGTTTCGAGATGCCGAGCACGTTTGACTGCTATTAGACCTACCTCCAATCAAAGAAAATTAAGGTTCATCATCAATCATTTCATATTCTTTGCTCGCACCAATATTTCTAGGCTCTCACATTGACAAATTGAGATGCATTCTAGAATGCCATCAATCTCTGAGAGCATTCAAAGAGCGCAATGTCAAACTGTGTTAGTTGCTTTGTTGTTACTGTAAGCCGGCATCGATAGCTCAGCCGGCTTCTCAGGCCAGAGTCCTAGGCTCGATTCCTAAATAGCTGCTGAAACACTATTCTGCTTCTATAAATATTCACATGCAGCAGATGCGCATTGCAAAGAACGCAGAAGTGTGAAATAATGGTTATGAGAGCGCTTGCCATATTCTCTTCATGCATCACAATAGGACTCAGACTTCTTTAGGTGTACTTATTACTAGTCGATCAAAACAAAAAATTGCTTAAATAAATTTGGATTGTAGTACTGTCTTGTGGTTTGCGTCCCAATGGCAACCATTTTTCAATTTTTACATCATTTTTTGAAAATCAAAATTTTACGGGGTTAAAAGTTTGTATGAAGAAACAAAATTTTATAGATTTTTCCACTTCAAACTTGGTGGAAGTGCTTCAAATTATAAATAAATTTTCATGTTTTCTGAATTTTTCCAATATTAAAAATCTACGTAGTCAACGATGGGTTAAAAGTTTGTAAGGAGAAACAAGATTTTATTGATTTTTCGACTTTAAACTTCCTGAAAGTGCTCCAAATTAGAAATAAACCTTAATTTTTTCGAATAACAAAATATGACGGGGTCAACGATGGGTTAAAACTTTGTATGGAGAAACAAATTTTTATAAATTCTTCGACTTCAAACGTGGCGAAAGTGCTCCAAATAATAAATAAACTCATAGGTTTTTTTAATTTTTTTCGAATATCAAAATTTAACGGGGTCAACGATGGGTTAAAAGTTTGTATGGAGAAACAAAATTGTATGTATTTTTTTTATTTTATGTAATTTCCTGAAGGTTCTCCAAATGATAAGTAAGCCGATAAGTTTTCTTAATTTTTGTTAATAACAAAATGTAACAGGGTCAATGATAGGTTTAAAGATTGTATGGAGAAAAGGTTCTTATGGATTTTTCGACTTTAAACTTCCTATAAATGCTCCTAATGATAAATAAACTATCATGTTTCCAAAATTGTTCGAATATCAAAATTTGATGGGGTCAACAATGAATTAGGAGTTTGTAAGGAAAAATATCCAGGCTGAGGTCACAGCAATCTGCGCAGCATCCGATTGGCTCAGGGTAAACAGGATATCGGCTACTGGTATCCTGATACTATCGGACAGCCAATCAGCTCTTATAGCTCTGGATGTGGTCAAAATCAAGGACTGTTCTAAGCTGCAGAAAATCTCTCAACGAGACTGCCAAGCAGCTTCATATTCGCCTATGCTGGGGTCCAGGTCGTAGGGATATTCCAGGGAACTGTAGAGCGGACGAGCTCGCGAGACAGGGTACTACTGAGCAGTTAGACCAAGAGTTGACCACGCTCGGTGTCCCTCTTTTAACATGTAAGCTTACGAATTTAAGATGGGTTGAAAGCAACACAAGCCTCCTAGCGCGTCAACTTTGGCCAACCTCAAATCTTCGACGTTCTAAAGAACTCCTCTCATTAAACAGAGCCCAGATCTTACGGGTCACTGCCTCATCGGCACCCACGCAAAAAGGATGGGGCTGTTTTCGAACGACTTCTGTCGCAGCTGTTTGGACGAGGAGGAGGAAGAAAATATTCCTCACTTCCTATGTTACTGTCCTGCTTTATCCAGAAGAAGGCTGACCTACTTAGGCAACTTCTTCTTGGGAAGTCTAGAGGATCAGTAAGATAAGACGATACGCCGTCTACTAAGCTTCGTTTATAGCTCCAACTGGTTTAACGAGTGAGCGATATGATGCTCGATCTCATGTGGTATCACAATGGGCCGCCTGGCCTAAGTGTGCTCCTCCTGGAGCAGCCACACCCACCTACATACCTAACTAAGGGAAATTATGATTTAAGAGGTGCATTGACTTAAAATATTGGCAAAGCACTTTAAACGAGAAATAATTAGACAAGTTTTTTTCACAAAAATCTAGTGAGTTCAACAAAGGGTTAAGAGAAACTTGATTTATTGCCCCATTGACATCAAACTTGCTTGCAATGCCGCGGGGCCCTGCTGCTACCATATGTATCTATAATAGTTGCTTGGTGTGTCCAGCGTTAAGCGTTGTTTTGCTGCCGCTCTTTGTACATCACTCAAAATCGGCATAAAGCTGTATGTCCTTTTCATTTATAAATAATTCTCAACTTAATTCTCAAAGGGTTATCCTGTCCCATGAAGTCTTGTAAGTACGAGAACCCAAACGTATTAGTAGAAAGATCATTAAAAAAGAGACCATATATTGAAAAGTTGTCACAGAGCACTTTCTGGTAAAGTAGTAAAATGGTCACATTTGCAGATAATAAGAGAAAAAGTTATACAATTTTAATGTCAAATAAATCAAAACAATTTTTCCAATAAACTTAACAAAACTATTTGTTTTTTTGTTTTAGTTAACTGATTACATTTTCAATATATACAAATTACATATAAAATTATTATGAAAATCAAAATTTAGCAAACTACACCAAAACAGTCACTTTGCCCAATTGACTGCGTACATTATATTAAATATTAACACTTCAATGCCTATTCAATCTAATTTTTTTTCAAGTCCATATGGAATCATTTTGTAAAATATGACTAAACATTTTTTTAAGACTAGAAAGACCATTGCGATCATTTTGACGGGCTTTGATTTTAAAATATCTGTATTTTCTTAATTTAATAAAAAGAAAGTTGATAGAAAAAGTTGATAGAAACATTTGCATTAATTTATGGGGTTCTACAATTTGTTCTACGATTAAGATTCTACAATTACAATTAGCCAAGTCTGATGTATACTTTTCGAGATATCAACGGATATAATATATAGTCTTTGTAAGTATGGAAAACTTGTGGTCTCTCTAGTTTTAAAAATATTTTTCCTTTTTTTTATTTAATTTGGCTTTAAAAAATAGTAAGCAATGTAAAAGTTTCTTTCAGTAGCGATGCAAACAAATTGAAAAATTCGTCAAACTGAAACTGGAAAAAGTATATTTCCCATTTAAAAGTTACTTGCCACAGCTCACTGTTTTACTATCCGCACACCAATCCATGCGCCACAAATCCTGGCGCTCTTTCGCTGAATGACAACAATAGCAAAACGACAGCGCCTCCACGCAGTCCAGGGTTAACGCTCATTCGCGAGCAACAATGCACGCCAACGTTTGCATGTGTAATGTGTGTGCATGTTTGTGTTGGTGTTTGTATTCGTGCGCTGCGCAAAGTATTAGCGACGGTTTAAGGCCTTTCGCGAAGCGTTTCAGCCACTTGACGCACAGTAAAGCGACATGTGGATTGACATTGCATATCCGTTGACACAGTGACTATTGAAATGCCGCCAATACTGACAGTTTTTGTTTTTTAAGTGACAATGCTGTTTACTTTCTCCCGCGTTCGCGTTCAGCTAACGAAATCAAATTTAACAACATTTTAACAACTTTAAAAGCAACGAAAAGTTGGGTAATTGCCTTTGATAAAGTTTGCTTATAGCCAATTTGCTACAAATGTATTGAAATCAAATGAAAAAGCAATATGAAAGTAAATATTTATGCAGTCAATTCGATTCAAGTTTGAGTCAATTATATTCTGAATAAAGTTTGTGTGAAATGGAAAAAATCAACATTAAAATGTTCAACATAGTCAGAAGTGGAGATTTTGGGCTCGTTTTCGTTGTGTTTGGCCGTCATCAAAGTACGCCAACACTGTTTGGGTGTGTGAGAGCAATGCATGAAATTACACGTTAATGAGTCACGCTTCATAACCACATGAACTATGAGTGTGTGTGTATGTGCGGGGGAATGTAAATAATTTTGTTGCCCAAATATTAAGCCGCAAATTCCTTATCGTATGATAATTATTGCGATATGCTTTCAACAGGCAAAGTTCAAAGAAAGCAAGATTTGTGGGCGCCGGTACGTGCCAACATGAACAAATGCCGCCTGCGTGTGTGCGACAATGTGACGGCTCACATCCATACAGCTGCAATTAGGGAATGTGCCATAAGCACAGCGCTCTCTGTAGGTGCAAGTACGCGACTATGATGTTACACTAAGGCGTACAGGATGCTGACATTGCGAGCAAATAGCAAACAATAAAGCGCGCGCAGGCATTCAGACCGACAGATAAACGCAGGTAATGAGACATGCCGCAGCGTATTACCTCAGCGGGATGCCTACTTGCAATGTGCGCATGTGTGTGTGTGTGTGTGCAATACTTGATACCCTGCACTGTTCGGCCAGGCCATATTCGCTATGCAATGGCGTTTGATAATAATAGAAGAATACAATTTGGAAGCTCACCTTACTGACATATTTTGGTCCTGAAAGTTCAAAATAGACAATTTTGATAATAGGCAAACATTTTCCTCTTTCATTTGATACCCATATCTTCATTATTATGCATATGGAAATTAAAAAAAAAAAATCCTTGAAATTTAATTAATGAAGTTAAATCCTTTAAAATGTCAAGGACACATTTTAAAGACCTTTTGAAAGAACATCAAATAAAAAATGAAAGACTAGGTGAACATCAACTTTTGGATAAATCTCGAAAAATCTCGTTTTTCTGTTGCACAGTGTATTGAGTCAGTCGAAGCAATCAAATTTAAAGCACATTTTGTTAAATAGTAACAATTCCTCTTTCATTTGATACCCATATCTTCATTATTATGCACGTGCAAATTAAAAAAAAAATCCTTGAAATTTGAAGGACCTTGAAAATGTCAAGGACACATTTTAATGACGTCGTCCAAAAGATCATTGAATCAGAAAATCAAAAAACTAAGTATGCCATTTTACTATGTTTGTTCTCTAGTTTTACGCCTATATCAACATTTGGATAAATCTCGAAAAATCTCGTTTTTCTGTTGCACGGTGTATTGAGTCAGTCGATGCAATAAAATCTAAAGCACGTTTCTCTTTCATCTGGCGCGTTCTTAGCAATGAAAAGCTGTTAAACATAAATTAATTGTCCATAGAAAGTGCCTAAACGGCCAAAAAGTTTCGAATCAACTGTGAGTAGATGTGTTTTATAAGAATTTGTAATGTGTACAGTCGAGTCCGTTTAGCTGAAAGTAGATTTTACTGGCCTTTTAGTTGCAGCTAACCAGTTAAGTGAAAGTCCTTTCAATTATATTAATTGTACTCTGAATGAGTGAAATTAAATGACATTTTAATTCCGCAATTTTCTAATATTGTTGCAATTTCAAATTAGCTGATCCACTTATCAGGGATGTAATAATATGGCCAAATAATAGCATTCCAGTATTTTTTAATTACGCTGTGCGTGAAATTTACCCTCAATAAATTCAGAAATGGGGGGAACCTACAGAGCGACTTTTCATAGTATACTGAGTTGAGATCCATCAGCCGTTTGGCTGGATTGGCTCCAGTTTAAGAGACATCCGACTTTGAAGTTAACTCATTTTAGTCGAGTTTGTCGCTTAAGTCTTCGAACGTTTAAATGCTAATAGGTCTTAAATCGTTCCGAATATCGCTTTACTGTCTTCGGCAAGTTTGTAGATATTTTAACGACCAACAAATTTTTTTAAGACACCAATCCACAAAAAATACATTCAAACTGTGTAATTGCGATATGTGCGTTTTTTTTGCGCAGCGCAACGTGGCGTATGAGTGTCATTTAATTATATTTATATAAGAATTAAATGACACTCATTCATTACTCTAACTTTATTGGTTCGTTATTTAAAAAAAGGCGAAAGCTGCAATTCTAATGAAGTAAAAAAGTTCTAATTTATGTGAGTATCAATATTTAAAATCATAAAAAGATACAAAATCAATGAAGCGAGAATAATGAAATTTTGACACGGGATCAAGGAGATTAAGGGGCTTTAACATACTTACTTTTCAAGAAAATGTGAGGTAAATTTTTGTCGTACGGTGTTATAGGAAGGCAAAGTTAATCGGGAGACATTGCAAGTCTCTTCCTCAGATTTGTTTCTTTTTGATATATTTTTTTGAGCATTAATTTAACTGATGCAATTGGAGCTCCCACTGGGAGGAAGGACGAGGCCTCGGTGAGCAACGTTCATCCGCCTCGCAGTTAATGAGACATCGGAGCATCTACTCAGCTATGGTGCTTAAGGATTTTCGGCAGTCCAAGACCTACCTGAAGTGGTCGCCCCCGCGAGCGACTTGATGGCTGCCTGACTGTCCGAATATATGTACATATGTGGGCATCTGTCCTATGTGCGGTCTTGGGGATAAGCTTGTTTAAAGCCTGGTGAATACATACTGCCTGGAAGACACTACAGCGGTCAGGCAGACCGAACGAGAGACGAAGCCCCAGCTGGCTACAGAAGATACCACAGCCAACCTTGTTCGCCAATCGTCATCGATCATTTCGCATGTAATTTGACCTGCTGCGCAGTTGGAAGCCAGTGGAGAAGGGTAAACATTGCTTCCGTGGGTGTAGGCAAGAAAGATCCTGTAATCAAGATGGTCGTCATTCTCCTGACGTTATCAAGAGGTTTCAGGCTGACCGCCTTACTAATGGCGGGGCACCAGAAAACAGCGCCAAATAGCAGGTTACGTTTAACTACCGCCAAATGAAGCCATGATTTGAGTGCCTATTTGGTTTGTAGTCGAGGAGTAGACCTAAATAAGTTGAACAAATAAATGAATAAAAAAAGAACGGCAAAATTTTGTTCAGTATTTTTCCTTTAAAGAATGTTTATTAGTGTTCGTCTTCGGTTAAAAATCCACCCTCGGTCGGACACTATAAAATAGTTCAGATAGAACAAAGAAATTAATAAAAAAGAACGGCAAAATGTTGTTCAGTATTTTTCCTTAAAATAATGTTTATTAGTGTTCGGCTTCGGTTAAAAATCCACCCTCGGCCGGACACTATAAAATAGTGTAAATTTATATATTTTGGATGCAAAATATTGTTTCACTTCATCGAGTTCACTGAGAAAAATTCCACATAAAAATAGAACCTGGAATTATATTTCAGTTAAGTGGATTTTTCAGTTAAGCGGTCTTGACTGTAAAAGAAAACGTTTCCAGCTCAGAACTAACAAAATGATGAGTTCAGCAGTTAGTTAGTTCAGTAATCGATCGTTGAATGTCCTTAGTTCTAATTTTTAATGCATAGTTTAACAAACAAAAGTAAAGTTTTGTCGGTAGTTGGATTGAGTCCTTATTTAACTTTTTCAGGAAATAGTAGGTTTTTCTGGATAAATATATAAATATTTGCAAAATAAAGGGTGAGCAGATAAGAACGACAAGAAAAGATATTTAAATGTGGGATTTGATATCTGTATTCTGGCTTTATTTTGAAACTAAACTCATGTCATTATGTATGAAATATGTCATTCATTTTGGCTACTTTAGCTTCGCTAGCAGTCGATTTAATCGACCGATCAGTCTGGTGCGCTGACATTTCTGAGTCTTTCTCGCTATTGGCCAGTACGACGACTATGTTTTCTTCACTTTGCATAAATCTCTGTCTGGTTGGTGGCTTAAGGTCTAAAAGACTCTAACCACCGTTCAACTTTGTGCACTGAAGCCATGACGACAACTGACCTCACTATGAAATTCACGTTGTATATTTACAACTGAGCAGAAATATCATTAATATTTTTTAATAATTTCCATAAAAAAATTCAATAAATTGTTAACCACACAAAATATTTTAACATTAAAATGTCATTCTTCAATATTCTTGACAGTTGCTGAGACAAACCAATTGGAAAAATAATTACATATCTGGTCATCTTTTATGATAAATTTTGCATTTAACCCTTCGCTGCATGGCATTGCATATATCCGTGATCAAAAGCAATAACCGCCTAAGTCGAAAATTGCTGTTTCGAGGAATCTCGTTTTAAAGTTTTAGCGCGTAGTGTGTTCGTTATGGGAATGCGAATAGGTTTTTATTAATACCTTTTTTATTTTAAAGTTACAAACTCCCTGATTTTACACAAACGTAGAGCACAGTTAAGGGAACGTGGTGGCATCCATAACTAAATTTCTTCTTAAGTCGACTTAAGCGGTTATTGCTTTTGACCACAGATATGCAATGTTAACTTTTCATAGATTTGGAAACTTTTCAATTCAGCATTTTACAGTCGTTCAGTCTTCAGTTGCATCTTTTATGTTAAAACAATTGATTACTAACGGAATTTTGCGATTAACATTGAAAGTATGCGCAAAAGAATCGAAAAAGCAACAAGTGTTTCGATTTGGTGAAATAATTTTGGTTATTGATGGCGATGGTGATATGGCGATCGCCGTCGCTCAGCAGTTTAGTGCGTTGAATTACGAGTATACAGTGACGTCTGACCTCTGTTCGACTCCCCGTAGTTGTCAACACTTAAACATAGATAAAACCGACTTTCATTTCTGCAGTAGCGTTTTCACCAGGATAAGGAAAATGTTTGCAAAACTTCTTTCGTAGATACAGAAATTCAACAAAATTTCATTTTTACCATCAGAATTTAACAAGCAACAAGAATTATATAGAAAAAAAGTTTTTTCTTCACGGAAATTAAATCATGCAACGAAGGGTTAAAACAAGTTTTTGTTTATAAGTGTTAAGCAAGATCCAACATTCTAAATTAGAATGTTAAATAATCGAATTACTAAACTGCCGAGCAAAAAAGTTGCAACCTGGCAGACTCAACAATTAATTTGGTATTTTTTTAACAATTATTTAAATATTTTTTTCTGTGTTATAGCGCTACATTGGAATTTTTGGTTCTTTCTTCACTTGATTTAGAACAAAAATGTAAAAGTTTGCTGTTGTAAAACAAAAACAGAGAAAAATTAAAGTCACTCTTACATACCTTGGCAAGTTATCAGTTAACGAATTACCAAATCAAACAAGCTGTGAAGACACTTTATGTGCATCCGATATCAGAATTAACAGAAAAAACTGGTTAAAAAAATTATTAAAACTATTAAAATTATAATTATTAAAAAAATTATAGTCACTATTACAAACCAGTCACTATTAACGAATTACTAAATCAAACAAGGTCGCTGTTAAGACACTTTATTTGAAATCAGAATTAACGGAAGCGTTGAGAGTTGAGTTAGGTCCATGTAGCCATTGAGCCAAATAAGTGAGTTTCTATACAAAAAGAAGAAAGAGTAGAGTGAAGAGTCAAATCGTCCGTTTGTTTGTGAATGTTAAGTTAGGTTAGGTTGGATTTGGTTAGGTTCGTTTAGTTTACAGTGGCTGCCTCTGTATGAGATACACTTAGTTTAACTTTATATACGTTTGGCATTTCATAAACATTGTTTTGTTTTTAGTATTTTTAACTTTACACTTTCTACACAGATGCGAAAACTTTATGCAAATTCTAATCGAAAATATGCGTAAGAGACTAACAAACGACTTAAAGTGCACAACTTTTACTCGAAACCTTGAACAGAAAATAAAGTCGAGTTGGCTAAGACCGACTCGAGCACCCTACTCGTTTTATTGCAGACGGCAATAAAAACACTGCCAGCTGTCTGCTCGCCGGCTGGTTTGGCTAAAACTCGCTGCTTGTTTATTTCATACGACTACGGCAAAATAATTGGGTGGGCGTGTGCGGGGCCACAAGCTGCTGCAGCACTTGCGGCGTTTGTGTCTGAATTTCGGCCGACGACTTTTCAGCCGCCTGCGAATTGTTTGCTTTCGTGTCGGGCCAAAAGTTGCCGAGTTGTCGCGCTGTCTGGCACCTAATTGAAGTTATTAAAGTATGAAATACCAATTAATTTTTTGTGTTTTGTTTTGCTTTGTTTCAATTTAATTACAAAAGTTATAAAGTCGGCGGTTGGCTGTCGCCGTTGCCAATCAATTGTTGTGCTTCACACATTTCCAGCGATTTGTTGCTGCTTATTGTTTCTTTTTTTGGGTTTTTTTGTTTGTGTTGTTTTGTTGTTGTTGTTGCTTTTAACAGCATGCCAATTATCAGCAGCGGTAGCGCGTTAATGCATTCAATAAAATGGCGAACAAAACAGACTGAAATTTCAAACTCGTTTAACTTGGGCGCTGAGCGCTGCAGGTAAATTCGTTGTTACACTTAATCCATGCAAACGACGCCGCGAGCAATGGAGACCAGCAGGTAAAAGTTTGTGCGCTACCATTGAAGCTGATACTAGTATTGCTTGTTGTTGTTGGTGTTATGTTGTTTGCAGCTTGTCACAACGCCAGTGGCGCTGATTTGGCGTCAAGCCATTTATTGTCCTTGAATTTGACATTCTAAATTAAATTCGATAATACGGCGCCCACACTCAGCAGCGTTGAGTAGTTGGTGCGATTGGCCGCAGCTGTCGGCACTCTGCCGCCGCCAACTATGCGGCTTCTTCCGCTATTTCTCAGCGCCTGCTTTCATGTCTTTCATTATCTTCATGGCGCCCAATTTTAAGTGACTCGCCTCGCAGTACTTACTTATTAATGTCTCATCGGCCCGTATCGAGTTGCTGAAGCTATTCAATATCACGTATACGCCCCGTGGGCGGCGTTGTGCGCTTTCGGCCGAAAATTTGCCAATCAGTGCATTACTTGCTACTTTTTTATTGATTAGACAGCAAATTAAAGTGAAACTGAGTCGCCAGATTTGCACGCAGCTTGCGGTATCCGGTTGCTATGCACAGTTTTGCTGTGCTTCAATGAAGTTTGTATGGATGTAAATATCTATCTATGTGTAAAATGATGTAATATATCTAATTGTACGCCAGTAATTAATATCAGCCGCATGTTGATATCAATGCCAGCACCAACAAACACACCTACAAACAAACACATTAATGACGCATTTCGCCATATAAATTCAGCACTTTCAGCTATTCAGCGTTGTCGTTGCAGAATTTATGATTATTCGTAATTATTTTGGCAACATTTTGCTGTAATTCAATATCAACACTGGTAAATTTGTTTTTTGCATCCGAAATTATATATTTGCCGATAATGAACGAAAATGTGGCAACACAATTTAATTGTGTGATTTGTGGCCGTTTTTATTGTTTGACATACATTTCATGGATACTTGTGCGGCGTGTATAAATTATATAGTTTTGGGCATTGATTTCAAACCGATACCGAACCAAATATTGCGAATTTAATATAAATTTGTGCTTCGCTTTGCTCGAAATTTGCATAACACTTTGGTACCTTCACACAAATAAATGGTTGCAAGAAGTTGGGCTTTGGTTGCAATTTCGAGCTGTCGATTGGGCTGTTTCCTTGGGAAACCAAATTAGAGATAAAATGGAAAAATCAGTTACATATTCGCCATCAGTGATTGGTGAGTAATTAGTATCTTTAAGATAGAAGCTGCCTCAGGAATCAGTTTGGCGCCTCTGCAAACTTGCCTCAGTTGACAACAAAATAGGCAAAGTCTGAGACGAAAATGACCAGAAAACGGAGCATATGATTACAAACTGAACAGCGCTTCCACACAAAAGTGCAAAGTTTCTAGGAAAACATAGCTGACTTCAAAGACGAAGATCTAACGCAGTTGATCGCAGATAGGTCTGATTTAAAACTTGAGGAGGCACAATAAACCTTTCAAGGTTCTCCTGGATTTCATATGAGGAACAATTGAGAAATTATATGTGTGTCATAATTTTTCTCTTTAGTCTTAAAAATTAAACGACAGTACATATAAGTTGATGGTGTTGTTAATGTATTGTTACATCATTTCAATTTTGTAGTGCTTTTGGCCGAAGCCGAAGCAGAAAATTCGGCATCACTAAAATACTCGACCGTTGAGCCGAATACTAATACAAATTGATTTAAAAATAATTAGTCGTGCTATCTTTTTTTGTTTCTTTGTTTCACTCAAGAATTTATATAAAAAAATCACAAAACCAAGAGTTGAAGAGTTCAGTTTCTAACAAAAACAAAAAAATAATAATGTAATTGTCATTAAAAACTGATTAGATATAATTTTTATTAATCGTAATTTTGATGCCCAAATTATCGATAAATCTCGATATTTGTTAAAAATACTTTCAAACAGAGCAAAATGATGTGTATTACAGGCCGAAAAACTTCGGCTTAAATATTCGGCTACTTTGGCTGAAAGTGAAGCTCTTCATTCAAAATTGGCCCAATAAGCCAAATACCAAAGCTGAGAACAAATATTCGGTTGGACACTGCAATTTGGCCATTAAACGCCAATGAATCCATTTGCCCCGCAACGCTGTGTGCACATTTTTAACGACTCGTTGCATTCGTATTTCTGTTTCAAGTTATTAATTTCTAATTTGGTTATTTACAATTAAATTATATAATAATTATGGCAATTTACAACATTTATTAAATATCGCTGGCTTCATTTTGCAGCTGAAAAGGAGGGTTGCGTGAAATTTGTTGACCGCAACGAAAAATTAAAAAAAGTTTAATTTATTTATATTATTTTCCATGAAAAATTACATTTGTAACAAACAATTATATTAAAATTTAGTTTTAATTACTTTGGCTTTGCGAAAAAAAAAATGCCAAATAAGCAAAAGTTGCGCGCCATTCATAGTTTTCAATTTGTACATCAATTATGACAATTGATGGCAAAATAAATTTTTCAATAGTAAAATTTAAGTTTGATCATAACACATAAAATTAGAGAAAATATATAAGCTGTAAAAATTAAATAAAAAATGTGAATCATTATAAAAAACAATTTTTTAATTACTTTAGTTACGTGCAAAATTTTTTCGCCTTTCATATCCTTCAATTGGCACATCAATGATACCAATTGATGGCAAAATAAATTTTTTAATAGCAAAAGAAAAATTTGCTCATAAAATATTAAATTAGAGAAAATATATAAGTTGTAAAAAATTATATAAAAAAGTTTAATTATTCTAGTGTTACAAAAAAATGTTTAGTAAAAAGCAAAAAGTGGCTTATTTACACCTAATTCTGTTTTTACACGGTCTGTTTTTGCACGGTTTTGATTTAACACGGTTAGAAAATTAAAAAAAATTTCAATTTTTCGTGCTAAATAAAATAAAATCGTGTAAAAAAATTTGTAATTTTTTTCAAACCGTGTTAAATCAAAACCGTGTAAAAACAGAATAAGGTGTATATTAGTATTGCAATTAAATGACACTCATACGCCACGTTGCGCTGCGCAAAAAAAATGCACATATCGCAATGACACAGTTTGAATGTATTTTTTTTGGATTGGTGTCTTAAGCAAATTTGATAGTCGTTAAATTATCTACAAACTTTCCGAAGACAGTAAAGCGATATTCCAATTTATTCCGATATTCCGATATTCCGATTTAGGACCTATTAGCATTTAAACGTTCGAACACTTAAGCGACAAACTCGACTAAAATGAGCAAACTTCAAAGTCGGATTTATCTTAAACTAGAGCCAATCCAGCCAAACGGTTGGTGGATCTCAACTCAGTATACCTATAGAAAAGTCACCCAGTAGGTCCCCCCATGTCTAAATTTTGGACTTGCACAGTATAATTATCTAGATTCACATAATTGTTTGTACTGACTCAATATTTGACTGATTGACTCACTCATTCAACGCACAGCCCAAACCATTGAAGCTTTAGATATAAAATTTAAACTGTAGGCACATCTTGAAAAATTAATCTTCGGCAAGATGCGATTATTTTGAAATTTCGGGGTCTAAAAGGGCATAACATGTGTTAAGGTATTCTATGAAGAACCATGTTTTAATGGTTCTATTCGGTGAAAAATACTCGAAATAAAAATTAAATCGACACGTGTTTTTCAATTTTTTCAAAAATTTAACGGGTTAAAGTTTGTTTACGGTAGACTACAAAAACCAACACGTATCAATAGGCTTATTGACTTTAAAATAGTTGAAAACACTGGAAATTTAAAATTATTAGACACGCATTTATATTTTTGTAAAAATTAAAACTTAAAGAGGTAAACAAAGGGTTAAAAGATTATATAAAAAGCACAATTTTTTAAATATTTTGACTTCAACTTTGGTAAAAGCACTTCAAATGTGAAATAATTTGACAAGTGTTTTTCATTTTTTTGAAAATCAAAATCTGACAGTGTCAACGAAGGGTTAGGAGTTTGTTAAGAGTAACTGTGGAAACATGATAAAATGGGTCTTTTGACTTGAAAATTGGTGAAAACATCTAAAATCTAAATTAATAAAACACATGTTTTTAATTTTTTTGACAATCAAAATCTAATGGATGGCGAAGGGTTAAGAGTTTATTTGGAGAAACATGATTTAATAATTTTTTTTAACTTTAAACTTGGTGGAAGTGTTCCAAAAACCGATAGGTTTTTTAATTTTTTTTTTTCAAATATCAAAATCTGATAGGAACAACGATGGGTTAAAAGTTTGTTTAGAGAAACATGATTTAATGGGTTTTTGATTTCAAACTTGCTGAAAGTGCTCAAATTATAAATAAACCATCATGTTTCTTATTTTTGCAAATATCAAAATTTGATGAAGTTAACGGATGGGTTAAAAGTTTGTATGAAGAAACAAGTTTTTATGGATTTTGCGACTTCAAACCTGGTGAAAGTGCTCCAAATAAGTAAACCGACATGTATTCTTAATTTTTTCGAATATAAACGGGGTCAATGATGGGTTAAAACTTTGTATGGAGATTTTATAGATTTTTCGATATTTTTAGATTTTTTGGTGAAAGTACTCCAAATTATAAATAAACCTTAATGTTTTTTAATTTTTTCGAATATCAAAATTTGATGGAGTCAACGATGGGTTAAAACTTTGTATGGAGAAACAAATTTTTATGAGTTTTTCGACTTCAAACGTGGTGAAAGGGGTCCAAATTATAATAAACCTTCATGTTTTTGAATTTTTTTCGAATATCAAAATTTTACGGGGTCAACAATGGGTTAAAAGTTTGTATGAAGAAACAAATGTTTATGAATTTTTGGACTTCAAACGTGGTGAATGTGCTCCAAATTATAAATAAACCATCATATTTTTGAATTTTTTTCGAATATCAAAATTCAACGGGGCAAACGATGGGTTAAAAGTTTGTATGAAAAAAACAAGATTTTATCGATTTTTCGAGTTCAAAGTGCTTCAAATTATAAATAAACCATAATGTTTCTTAATTTTTTCGAGTATCAAAATTTGATGGAGTCAACGACGGGTTAAAAGTTTGTATGAAGAAACAAGATTTGATAAGGTTTTCGACTTCAAACTTGGTGAAAGTGTACCAAATTATAAATAAACCATCATGTTCCTTAATTTTTTCGAATATAAAAATCTGAGAGGATCAACGATGGGTTAAGAGTTTATTTGTAGAAACATGATTTAATGGGGTTTCGACTTCAAACATGCTGAAAGTGCTCCAAATTATAAATAAACCCTCATGTTTTTAAATTTTTTCAAATATCAAAATTGAAGGGGTCAACGATGGTTTAAGAATTTGTAAGAAAGAATATGATTTAAGAGGTGTATAAAACTTCAAATATAATAAAAACACTTCAAACAAGACATAATTCGACAATTATTATTTCACAAAAATCAAAAGAGGTCAACCAATGGTTAAGAAAAACTTGATTTATTTAGCCCATTGACTTCAAACTTGCTTGCAATTCAGCGAGGCCCTGCTAGTTTAATACATAAAGTATTCCACATGATTTCTTGCACTAAACTTTTGATCCTGGCACTTTAGGATTTTCTTGACTACGCCAAATGTCAATGAATGCCAATACGCACAATTACATTAATTTTTCGCTTAATGGTTTGTGACAAAAACACTCGAATTAAACTCCATTTATATTCGACGAGAATGAAAACGGCCGCATTACTTTCGAGCTGATCCGAAACACTGAAACTGGTCAATGGGAGCAAAATGTTGCGCTTAAACAATAATTGCAACATTCCCAGCGATTAATTGTACTTAAATGTTCGCACCGGCGCGGTTATTCAAATTAACAACAAATATGTTTGCTTGTACTCCTTGCGGCCGGACGAAGTATGGGTTTGACACGCGCTTAATTTGTCGCATAATTAATTTCACTCATCCGACATTTGGGAGCGTTTAACCTGACGCAGCCCAACTGCCAGCTGCCAACTGCCGCTGTGGCCAGGTGAACGAACCGGCAGCATGTGACTGCTTACGCGGACAATTATGCGCGAACGGCTGTGCGCGCGACTTGACACGCTGCAAAACTGTCAACTGAATATTTATGCAACATGAATTGGAAACGAATAGGCGGCGCTGAAAATGTGAAAAATGCAAAGCGAAAAGCTGCCACAGCCGGCAGCCCCTCGCGCCCGGGTGCGAGTGGCGACGCTGGTGACTGGCTTTCGGCTTTAATTAATGATAGCCGAATGAGTGGCACGTAAGCTCGAACGAGAACAAGCGAACATTGCATCGTCCTTCGACCCCTCAAGTGAAAATAATGATGGATTAAGCTTTTTAAATGTTGCCAAACGTCGGGTGAGGGGAGTGGGAGGCGCGCGTGTGCGTGAAACTGAAAATCCAGTTCAATGTGGCGTCATTTTTAAGCAACACTTAGTTGTTGCCTGTAGCGATTTAATTTAAGTTGTAACAAAAAACTTGCGCCATGGTTAATTTTTCATTTCGATTGTGCGCAATAAAATAATTTGTCATGTTTCATGGCTTCATTGCAAAACCGAAAAATGTTAACAAACTCATGACAACAGGGGAGTTTGTGGGGGGTTCAAAACCCTCCTGTGGGGCTGTCTGGCAAACGTTTTAGATCACAAATATGGTTTCAACTGGTATTGGGCTCTAAAGTTGTGTACGAAAAGTACTCAAAATGAAAACTTTTGTGCGCCACTGCAGAGAACGCTTCTCCCTCTGGAGATCAAATTTTCGTAAGTGTTGGAAAAAGTTGCTAGACGTGGTTTTGAGTAAGTGTGGGAAAAAGTTGCTAGACGTGGTTTTTAGGTGACATTTTTGGGTAATGTTTGTGTGAGAAAAAAAACACTAAAGTCAGTTGCCTACTCCCAGTTGTGTCTCCTCTTCACACTCTAAGAGGGGCAATAAAACCTTGGAATGAAAGTGTGAGCTATTCCACACATATTTGGAACCTGTCCTAACGAATTTAAGATTTTTCGCCAGTACATTTTTGATTTTTGCTTAGCAGAAACTCTAAAGTTGATATTGTAACGATGGGGTCTCTGTGCTGTGCTATGCATGAATGTTTTTCCAAGCATACTTTTAGGCATGCACTTTGGAGTACGGCAAACTTGCTATATATACGATATGGCAAGGATGGTTTGCGGCGGTGATGGGCTGTGTTAGAACGATCGAGATAGAAAGTACAACTAGAATGTGCAAGAAATATCGGCGCGATAAGAAAACCAGTATTAAAGCAGCAGTGTGCAACGCATAGGGGGAGTCTGTGTTAAGCAAGCAAAGGGGAAACATGCAATAGAAGTAGTAAAGTAGTAACAAGTGTAAATTTGTAAATAAAGTGATTGTTGGTTTTTGACTGCGTTTGCGCTGAGTAACTGAAGTGGTTTTATTTTCAAGCACAATCCAGTATACGAACTTAGAAAGTCATTTTCGTAACAATATCTTCACAACTTCGCTTGTATGTGTAGTTTGGAAACTATAATCAATTTTGTATTTTTGGAAATGAAGAATGTTGTCTAAAATCTATTGAGTCGTTGAAATTAGTTTGGTTTTCTCAATCAACTACCACATTTACAAGTGAGGAGCTAGAAAATGAAGTTTTGTATGTCAGTCCGCTTCAAAGTTTAATATAGAGATGGGTATGTTTGAAAAAGACATTCAGAAGAAAAAATAACTATGGGTTGGTCTGAAATTTGATAGGTCTAGGGGCAACCAGGGAGCAGTTGGAGCCCATTATATAAAAACCATACATTTGTATGGCAATTCCTTTAACTGTTAGAAATAGAGGGGAAGTATGTTCAGAAGAAATGTTCGGCAGAGAAAATTAGTGGGGTCAGTCATACAATTTAACCCTCTAAGCTGTGTAAGAAGCTGTGCAGAAATTTGTGGAATTTCCTAGAAAACTTTGGACTCGATGCAGCACCATTTAAAACAACTATAGGCCACTCAATTTGTTGGCTCATGGCTTTTTCACATGAAAACTCATAAAATGCAAAGTTCCAAAGTATCGTAATTGAAAAATCTTGCACTAAATCAAGTCCAGAATATATGAATTGACGGAAATGAGCTCCAAAAAGTCTTTATTGTGATGTATGATTTTGTTATGCTTTGTCTACAAGCGCGCCTGGGAACTAGAAGGTTAATGTGAGCGCATCAGCTGTGCATAAATATTAAACTAAAAATGCCAACATTTCAAATCTAAAGAACATTCAACTTTTCTACGCCATTTTGACTTTTATGCTGCACAAGTCGATGCACAACTTTCGCCTCAATGCACTTGAAAGTCGTCATAGCAGCATTTTCAGCTATGTATGCAATCGTACAAGTACATATCCACCCAACAACAACAACAACAAAGAAAATTTAATTAATTTCAATAAAATCAAATTAAAAAGTTTTGCAGCAAAATTTTCACTCGACTCGACTCGACTTGTCGAATATGAAATCGTTGCAAATATGCGTCGAAAAAAAAATACATAAAAGTTTTTAGTTCACTTTCGAAAAAAATACAACACAACACAACAAAACACAACTGCAATAACAACAGCAGCAGCAACAGTAATAACAACTAAACGGGCAACATCAACATCAATGACACAACAACCTTAACAAAGGCAACAAGCAACGCACCACAACATCACAAACAAACACATAAACCAACACACACAAATACACAAAGAATCGTTGTGACCCACATAGGACCCGACGACGGACGCATATTGCCGAAAGTTTGCCGTTTCGTGTTACGCATTGCCTTCACCAAAGTCAAATGTCTGTGGGCCAGCTGTGTGTGTGTGGGTGTGTGTGCGTTTCTGCATGGCTCAATACACACACGCAATGCCCTCTATTTGCCGTTGTGTGCGTGTGCGTGCGCTTGTGTGTGTGTTCTGTCTTATGTCGCTGTGAGCGGAGCGTTGACATGTTGTTTGCTGTCTCCGCGCCGCTTCGCACAAAGTAGGAGGTCATGATTGGCTTTGAAGGTTGTTATGTTCGCAGCAAAAATAACCAATAAATAAAACAAGAATTTGTAGATTAAGTTTTCACACAAACACACACGCACACACACATTGACGTACATGCGTAGTTTTATGAGAATTCAATTAGGAAGCTACAGTGTGGCTGCCACATGACGAGCGCTCAATTTAAGTGCTCAACAAAATCCATACAACATCTCTAAGCAATTTTTCAATATATTTCTGATAGTACAGAGTTTTATTTATTAATTTGTAAATTACAGGTTTCGTTTAATTATTTACTTACAATTGCGGTATTTCAAATAAATTTTTAAAACATATTTTCATGCAGAGCTCAATTCGTTGGATTTTATGTCATAGATGGCCAAAGGTTCGAAGCTAATTTGGAAAGTGAAAGTGAGCTCTGGGCCTTAGTCCTTCGGCTTTGAAGCAAGTTTGTATACAGAAAGCTCAATTCGTTTGATTTCAGTCATAGACGGTTAAAGGTTCCAAGTTAATTTGGAAAGCGAAAGTGAGCACCGTCTTGTTCGATGTTCAAAACACTGAGATGTTTTAAAAAGAACTTTGTTCCCAGAAAACCAAGCAATCAGAATTTCAACATACATTCGCAACAAAGCCATTGCTGTCTGTGCAGGAACACAGGACACACTATTCTTGAAGCCTTTTGAAAGCCTCACTTTCATTCAGCGTGCAATCGGAAACTCACGTCATTTCTACAAAGTTCAATGTTTGCACTGAAGGTTAAAATTGCATATACGGCCAATTTTTTACCGACAAAACTACTTCTGTAAGTTCCCTTTGAACTATCGGGAAGCACTTTGTCACTGTTCTCTGTTGGCATTCTTATTACTACTGCCATCCAGTTTTTGTTTGATGCTGCATTGAATCTTGAATAAATATAAAGCATTGTATAAAGCCGCTTTAATCAATAAAGGTTTTAGACTTAAAATATACAAACTAAGTAAGTAATGGTTTGTCAGACATTCCTCAGTGGTCTGGGTCCCAAAAACGAGAGCCTATGACTTGTTGTTGTCCCATTGTGTTTAGCGTTCGCAGGTCGAAAAAAAATTTTATAATACAAAATTAGTGTGGCACTTTTCCAATCATTCTGTGTAGGTTTTGTACAAACCTGGTTATTTTTAATATTTTTAAAGAATTTAAGAAAAAAAAGTCAGTATATGAGATTTGTTTCAATGGCCACCCAGCCTTAATAGAGAAGGCGTGCCATGCCAAAAAAAAATATTTTATTAGAAAACTATTGGATCTAAGTACATAGAAACCAAAACAAAGACATAAACTTTAGAATACACAGATTTTTGCATTAAAAGAAAACTGCAAGCATTATTAATTTCTATGAATCTTTAACGAATCAAAGGTACGAAATGGGTTAACAGATTTAAGTAAATTCTATTATAATACAAAATTAGTGTGGCATTTTTCCAATAATTCTGTGTGGGTTTCATACAAATCTGGGTATTTTCAGTTATTTTAAAGAATTCAAGAAAAAAAGTTTATGTATGAGATTTGTCCACCAATGGCCACCCAAAATATTTTATTAACCAAGAGATCTAAGTTAAATAAATAAAATATAAACTGTAAATTGCACATGGTTTTTCGCAATAAATGAAAACTGCAAACATTACTAATTTCTATGATTTTTTAACGAATCAAATGTACGAAATGGTTTAGTATGAATGTGAAGTTGGAAAGTGGGACATGGCTTTTAGCGCCACCGGACAAAAATGCTTGAATCCTATAATCTGTTTTCACAACAGGCCCAAAGTCATTGAATTGAATATGTTTTCAGACATAAAATATTTGAAAATGTTCTTTTAAAATTGTTTCATACTTTTACTGTCTTTTCAAAAGTTTCAAGTTCTGCCAAAAAGCATTCTGTAGAAAAGTCCAGAAGTTAAAATAAAATGACATTTTTTTATCTTTCAACAGGAGGCCTTATTTTTACTAGAAAACGGAAATTTTGGCAGATATTGTATTCCAATAATTTTCGAAAAAATTTTGCATAATTTAAAATTCAAATATTAGCTTTTTTTAGGAAACTGTAAAGTTCTTCTGTCGATCTAACAAGAAGATTCAAGAGTTTCTCTCTTGAAAAGTTTCAAAAGATATGTCTGATTTTAAACAGCTATGACGTTTCAGGTGGCAACGCTGCCACTTTTCGGCGTTTGCAGATTAGTCTGTTTACATCACTTCGTGCAATCACGTGTCAAAATTTTTAATTTAGTTTGGCCAAAAAGCTTTGTGGACGCTGAAAATGTTAAATAAAGTTTCATGTTCTTTTCACAAATCTTTGCGGGCGCTGAGAAATATTTGAATGCGAGGTGATTGCCCAAGTTTTTTTGATTAAACAGTTTGCATCTGGAGAAACCTAGTGTTTGGTGTGGATTCTGCTCAGGCGATGCCATTGGAATAAGGATTTCCTCAATTGAATGACAATGACTTGGACGGCCTGAGACTCTAGCCAGAAGACACAATGTGTAACACGTGAAAGAAATATCCCCAGAACGCTTTATTTCCAAAAGCGGTAATGTGGAATGGCCACCTGGATCCCCAGAAATTAAAGCCCTTAGATTTTTTCCTTGAAGCTATGTAAAGTTGCTAGTTAATAGCAACAAACCAACACAAATTTACCTTCTGCAGAACAAAATCATTGAAACCATTCATGATCTCCACGTCGACTTATGCAACAGAATCATACAAACTGGGTCCTTTCGGATCGAGTACTGTCAACAAAGTCTAAAAGGCCATTTTAATGGTATCGTTTTTAACACGGGATTGCTCGACCAACATGAAATTGAGTTAATAGTTTTTATTATTTAATTTGACTTTAAAAATAGTAAAAGTCACAAAAGATTTTCTTTAAGAATACTTTGGCGTCATTTTGACTCCTTTGAGCATTTTAGTGTGAAAACATAACAATATTGAATGCGTTTTTAACAGCAATAACACAGTTGTTATATATTGCATACAACTCTATGCATTTTTAGAGCGCAATCAAATTTAATGACAGCTTTTTTGACAGCAGTTTTCATTTTTATCAGATTTTGTTACGAAAAAATAGTTCTGCTGGCCGTATCGCTAGATTGGTTCGTATCGCTAGATTGTGCCAAAAAATATACCATTTTCAATGCAGTTTATTACCAATAGTCAATTTATTTACCATTTTATTTATTTTTTTACTCACAATTTATTCCATTTTATTTTATTTTATTTTGTTTTATTTTATGTTATTTTATTTTATTTTATTTTATTTTATTTTATTTTATTTTATTTTATTTTATTTTATTTTATTTTATTTTATTTTATTTTATTTTATTTTATTTTATTTTATTTTATTTTATTTTATTTTATTTTATTTTATTTTATTTTATTTTATTTTATTTTATTTTATTTTATTTTTATTTTTTTGTGTATTTTATTTTATTTTTTTATTTTATTTTATTTTATTTTACTTTATTTTATTTTATTTTACTTTAATTTATTTTATTTTATTTCCTTTATTTTATTTTATTTTATTTTATTTTATTTTATTTTATTTTATTTTATTTTATTTTATTTTATTTTATTTTATTTTATTTTATTTTATTTTATTTTATTTTATTTTATTTTATTGTATTTAATTTTATTTTATTTTTATTTTATTCTGTCTGTCCAAAGCGTTACGCGTTCTCACACATTCCAGCCTCGCTTCGTACTGTCTTTGCCATAATTTCCGCAAAATTACCATGTCCCCCTAAAGTATGCAATGCTGCTGCTGCTGATAAGTGCCCATTCAGTGTTGTCGTGTTGCCAATGCTAAATGGAACCGCAGTTGCGCAGTGCGTTATCGTCACAATATAAAACACATAAATGATCCTAAAGTTGTTATTTAGCTGCGCAAATATATGATTTGTCAACGAGCTATCAGCTCGCACTGCTGTTTATTATTTCAAGTGCAGCTGCGAAACCCTTTTCTCACGCTCCCGAAATTCGCGTTTATTATTTTTGGGCTGTTTTACATTCAACGGCGCTTCAGGCTCGGCCACTGACGAAATTTCGCAACAACAATAAAACAAAACAATACAAATGGCAAAACGCCCGCTACACACACACATACGTACACACGCTGCGAATTGCTTAATGCGTTTGCCGCACAGCCAGCAGCGTTTGCTTGGTCGCCTTTGTCGTTTGTGTCGTGTTGGCGCCATTATTCGTTTTTGGTTTGTGACGTGGTGTGTTTTGTTTGCATTAGCGCCCACTTTTGCTGCATGGGGGCGTGTGCCAAGCACAAGTAACACTTTCGGTGCGTTTCTGCTTTCTTGTTGATGGGTGTTTGTTGTGTTTGTTAACTTTGTTGCGTTGCATCACGCAGCCTTTGTCTTTTGCCTTCTGCTGGCTTGACACAAATTGCCGAGTGGGGCGTCCAACTCCTTTTCAGCGCTTCACATCGCTCGGGCGGCCATGTCTTTGTTCCGCCTTTGCACACCTTCCATTTGTTTTGTTGCGAGAAGTTTTAGCTTATTTTTTGTGTGGTGTTGATTTCACTCACTCACTCACTTTTGTTGGCTTTCTGTTTGTCTGTGCGAGCGCTCAGTGCCGGTCGGTGCCACTCGACGTTCGGCCTGCTTGGTTTAAACACATTTTCGAGAGCACACACACTTGCGAAGAGCCCTTCAACGCTTCAAGGAGTCAAAAACCCATAAGCGTCGACCACTTCAGACACCAATCGAACTATTCGCCATTGTTTGTCTTGCTTACTCTCTGCATTTTCATGAATGGCTTTTTTATGTTTCTTTTTTTTGGTTTTTTTTTGGGCAACAAAGTTTTCTGCATGTTTGGTTGGCGAAAATAATGGAAAGTGATTTCTTGCCCAGTAACCCGCGTTGGCAGCGCTTGGAAGCGTTTTTGTTGCTGCCGCAGCCTCGATTCGTTTCAATTTCAGGTCGGCCGGCTTCTGTGTGTTTTCTCACCTACTTTCACTGCATTATCCCTGCTTATCCTGCATAATTGTTTCGCTTGTTCTTACTTGTTGGCAATTGGGCGATTGTATTGCCACGCTCTGTGCATATTTTAGTTTTTGCTCGAACCAGTCGAGCGTTTTTCATGTCTCTGGCCGCTTTGTGCGCGTTGACAGGGCATTTTTTCGTTCTCGTGGGTAAATGTTTATAGCCGCTTTGCAAGATGGTTCGACTTTTTTGCGCAACAACTTTCGGCATTTACGGTAGACAACTTGGCGGATCAGAAAATTAAATCGCGTTTGCACAGAATCGAACAATAGCAACAACAATATTCTGAACATTCTGGCTTTGTGTGGGTTTGGGCGTTGAATTCTTAAAGCTTAAGAATTTCTTCTTAATGGCTGGCAGCATGTAGCCGTCAACTAAAAGAAACACGAGGCAGTGTTAAAGTTTTCCCATCAACCGAAAAGGCAACGTGCACCAGTAGGCATTAAGATTGTTGACAATTAAGCCACGCCTAAAAGTATGTCGCAAAGAAGACGTCTTAACACACACGAAAATAACTTGCAGCATTCACAATGCTCGCATCCTGCCGGCACACAGTGTTGCCAGTGTTGCGCGTAGTGACAAAAATGCCGAAACGTCATAACAATCTGATTATGAGGTTTTATTGAAAATACTTCAATTAAGAGAAATCCCAAGTTTTAAGAAAAAAATTGGGATAATACAGAAGTTATGAGCTCTTAGAGTAGACTCTCACAACGTTGAAAAAAAAATTGTGTACAAAGAGCACATGTTTCTTACACTTTGAGGTTAAATATTTCAAAATCAATTACGAGCAAGTCCCTAAAACTTACTGTTGTCTTAAGTTTAATATTTAATTTAGGTATGACAAGTCCACAATTTTGCTGACTCGTCTCACCTCTGAGCAGTAATGTTATGAAAAAAATAAAAGAAAGAAAACAAGTGAATAAAAACTGTTAACTCAGGTTTTCAAAGGTGATTTAAAAAAAAAACATTTTGTATCACTGTCGAAATTGTTTGATATCACTGCACAACAAAATCAATTTTTTTTTCAAAATAACAAGGTTCTGATAACGGATTCTGGTAGAGGGGACCAAAAAAAAATATACGTGTATCGGCGTTTTGAAAGTTTACGTCTGAATTTTTTTTAGGGGGTGTCAAAGTTTTCCCCTTTTCGCGCATTTTTATGGTGATTCGGTATACGAAAACCATGTAACATCACATTTGATGTAAAATACTACGAAGAACATTTTTGTGGAGCATTTTAACCCTGTAGCTCCTATTTTTATGGGTGAATTTGACCCTTTTTTCTCAAATGCCAAAAATGTCCTGTAAAACAGGTCTTTTTAAGGACAACATGTACCACGAAAATATTTGCCATAAAATTCTACTATAGGTCTCTGAATACATGAAAGCTCAGAAATTTACTTGAACTCCAGAATTAAGCCAAAATTGAAAATGTGTTTAAGTGTTTATTTCGTACATAATCAAAATTGGTACTAAAGTGAAGACTTAGTGAAAATTCGCGATATTTTCATCGTTTGATTGACTAATGCTCTCTTGTTGATGGAAAATATTGTTGAAGATAGCTTCGGAATCTCAATTACGATTCCTATTATAATCGAAATAGAGGGGCTAATGAAGTTTCGACAGCACACTTTGATTTTTCTTCGCACAAACCCAAAAGTTGACAACCTTACAACTTCGTATGTACGGGAGGCGCCATCTGCTGGTGAATTTTTGAATTACAATTAATTTTGTATTTTTTGCATTTAGAAGTGTTGACTATTGCTGAATAAATTATTCAAATCGGCTCAGTAGTTTCGGAGATATGATGTTTCCTTGCTTACTTAACTACATTTACCAGTGTGGAGCCAGTTCCATTGAAAATGACTAGTTTTGTATGGCAACCCCCTTAAGTGTTGGAGATAGCGGATAGGAATGTATGGTGAAAATATTCAGAAGGAAAAATAAATCGAGGTCAGTCTTATATATGGTACGTCTGGAGGCAATCTGAGAGCAGTGGGAGCTCACTTTCTAAAAACCAAGTTTTTGTATGGGAGCCTCATTAAGGGTTGAAGATAGGGGTAGGTATGTTTGAAGGTAATATTAAGATAGAAAAATTAGTGGGTCATAGATTTTAACCCTCTAAGAGCAGCCTTCGAGCAGCTATGGAGCAATTGATGGAGATTTTATTTTCAATCACTTTTAAAATGAGCGCATTTCATCTATTTACACATTTATTAAAAAATTTATATTAAAATACAAAAATATATACTATTAATAAAGTTATATTATTAATATACTATATTCATATTATTAATAAATTTATATTAGTAATGTAGCTTTTGTGAACTAAGATAATTTTCATTGTCGATATGAACTTTTTTCAAATCCGTTTGTATTGGAGGGGATCGAAGTTTTAGTCCAATTTAATTGAAATTTTGCACAGTAAGTTCTTTACTCACTCAACAACTGTATAGCAAATTTCATTTATGTACGACCACTCCCTTAATTTTTGTCACTCCGCTATATGAACTCGCAACATTGTGCAGCACCGACCTGCCTGAACGACAAAGTCAGCAATGCGAAACTCCCATTTAACGCAACTTTAAAGCAAGTTTAAAGTTGTAAATGTAACCGTTACAGCTTTCGGCAACACTTTGCAACCCTTCATTGCAATGCGCAGTAAGGTGAGCGAGAAAAAACCGACAAGTGTGACATGTCAATAAAATTGGTAATTGCAGAATTTTTGCGCGCAGCTGTGTGCCAGATGCCATGCCATGCCACAGCACCAACAACAACGACACAACACCATTGCAAATCGCACAGCACACGAAATAAAGAACATTCAACGAGACAGTGTCATGTTGTCTGCTGCGCCGGCTGTCGGTTTCGACTGGTGTGGTGCACATGTTCCGTTTGCAGGTCATTAATTATGATTCATCAAGAGGCAGCGCATTCGTAATTACGGGCGTGAGCGCGGCGACAACATGCCGCCGACACCATTCGAAATGCAAATTCGTTCGATTCAAAAGCAAATAACCTCACAACCAGCGAGCCGATAAATGGCTCTGTGTGTGTATGTGTGTGTGCGTTGGTGTCCACTCCGCCTCCTCATTGAATGCTCTTCGACGACATGGCGTACGTGTGCATACACCAAAATCGCAAGTACTTTTGCAGTATAGCACAGCACACACACACACGCACAGGGCTTGATCTGGATTACATTTTTGCAAGACGCACCCAGTTGGAAACATTCTCGCTTGCAATGGACTCCAACAGTTTATAGTTTTTGCTACAAAGTACTTTAGCCATGGATTATTCCTGCCAATCGGTGCTACCACAATGAGGGAATTTGCACTCGGCACTCTTATTTTGTTGGTGTTTCTTCTTTATGGCACAGAAGCATGGACATTGTTGCCTAACAACATAGCAACACTTGGGGTTTCGGGAGGAAGCTGCTTTGCAAAATCTTTAGCCGACCATCGACCATCGACGAGATTTCAGGGAGAGACTCGACCTCCCTCTTCGCCGTCGACCTCTAACTACCGCATCGAACACATTTTTCGCCGAAGCTTCATCGTCCAAACGGAAAACATGGCTAAGCTCGCGTAGCCACTGGATGTTAATTTGCCGTCTTGAAACAGTTCATACAGTTCGTTGTTGATTCCTATGCAATAGTCGTCAGCAATACGAACAGGGTCGAGGATTTTTCGAAGTATCTCTCGAACACCCCAAGAGGCGCTATGTCGCTTCGCGTCAATGTTCATAGGTAAGTTAGGTTAGGGTGGCAGCTCATTCGCGGCCCGTTGTGATACCACGAGAAGGGTGTGGTTGCCCCTCGAGCTACAAACCCCCCCTGGTGTTGTGCAGGAGCCATCCCGATTCGACGATGTATCGGGCGATGCGGCCGATGCTGGGTCCTGTTAGGTTGGCCAAGTTTTTGAAGAACGGGGCTCCCAGCAGCCGGAGTCGTTTCCTCGCTAGTGCTGAGCAGTGGCACATCAGGTGTGCGACACACTCTCGTCTTCGCCCGCATCGTCGCAGTTACGGCAGTGGTCTTTGAAGGGGAGGCCGAGTCTACTGGCATGTGCGCCCTTCGTCCAATGTCCCGTTTACACAGAAACTGTGGAGGAAATGGAATTCCGCTTTAAACGGATGTCAATGTCCATGCTTCTACGCCATAAAGCACGAGCAGAATAATCATCCTATAGAGTGCAAATTTTATGGGTCAAGAGAGGTCTCTGCTACGTAGTTGCCTACCCAGACTCTAGTAGCACCTATTGGCAAGAGTAATCCTTTGCTTTATCTCCAGGCAGACATCATTACTGCTGCTTGTGGCGGTGCCAATGTAGACGAATTCCTTGACAACTTCAAAAGTATACCTGTCGGCCTTGACGTGGGACCCTTACCGCTGCGAGTCCCTGCGTGTAGACAGCAGGGACTTCGTCTTGCCCTCATTTACCACCAGACCCATTTTGGTAGATTCTCTTTCGATTACCGCAAAGTCAGTGGTAGCATCTCGCTTGTTACGCCCGATGATAAATTCCTTGACAACTTCAAAAGTATACCTGTCAGCCTTGACGTGGGACCCTTACCTCTGCGAGTCCCTGCGTGTGATATATACTTCGTCTAGCCCTCATTTACCAGCAGACCCACTTTGGCAGATGCTCTGATCAGTGACATCTCGGTTGTTACGCCCGATGACGTCAATGTCATGCGCGTAGTCTGGAAGGAACTGGACATTTTTGTTGAAGATTCTGCCATTACAATGGACACCAACCATTCGCAGAACACTCTTCATGGCGAAGGTGAAGAGGTCGCATGACAACGGACCGCCCTGAAGCCTCGAACTATATCAAATGGGTCGGAGAGGTCACTTACAACAATGGCGGAACTGCGTGTACGAGTATTGCTCAACGTTGCTCTGCAAAGTCTTATGAGCTTTGCAGGGATACCAAGTTCGGACAGTGGGGAATACAGGCGATCCTTTGTCGGGCGATTGAATGCTGCTTTGTAATCGATACTGAGATAGTGGGTAGGGATTTGATTCTCATGGATCTCTTTTCCAGGATTTGGCGTAAAGTGAATATGTGGTCGATCAAGTCTAAAGCCGCACTGATAGGGTCCCATCAGCGCCTTAGCGAGTGGCACCAATCTTTCGTATGATTCTCTTATTTAGACACAATACGCAATGGGAAGTAGGTTGATACCACTGTAGTTGACGCATATTGTTGGATCTCTTTTTTTAGGACAAAGGGCACTGAGGTTTCAATCGTTCGACATACCAACATTCCTCCAGCCTTATTTTGTGGATGAGCTAATGTATTGCCATCGGTCTTGAACAATTCTGCTGGTAGCCCGTCCAGCCTTGCAGCTTTATTATTCTTGAGTCGCTTGATAGCGACCCGGACATCGTCATAGATGGGCGATGGCATATCCACTCAGTTGTCATCGATTGGTGCCGTCTGGACATCTTCAACACGGGTGATCTGTAACCAGATCCACGTTTTCGTCTCTGCAGTAAGATCCTATGGGCTTAAAACTTTCCGTCAGACCTTTGACGTTCTGGAAAAATTTTCGAGCTTCGTTCCTGTTCCGGCACTCTTCGATTTCCTCACAATCGTGCATTTCTTGCTATCGTTCTGTGCATCTGAAAAAGCACCTCTCGGTTTGTCCCCTCTTCCCGGTATATTTGCACATATAAGCCTTAACACTTTCCGCCATGAAAATAAACCCGTTCTGAATGAATTGTATGGGCTGTACTCCAATATATTGGACATTGTGACTGAAAGGGTTAATTAAAGTACAGTAGTTGCTTGATTTGTTTTTCTAATTTGGAGTTGTGAACTCATTAAATTAGTTTTGAACAGCATTCGAGTTTAGTTTTAGTTTTTATCTATAAATATCTGGAAATAGTTAACATTTTTCCTACGCTTTAGCACTTGCACTATAATTTTTTGACTTGGAAATCAAATTTTTTTTTATAGAACATTCAGGCTCTCATCACATCAAACTATTCTAGACGTGAAGTACAAATTTAAATACTTTCCCAAAGCGAACTCAGACGTCCACAAAAATTGTATGTTGCCAAATGGCACTAAAAACACAAAAGGGTAACAACAATTTATTAGCACATCTCAACATTGTTGCTTTTTGATCCCATCATAATCGATTCTATTTGAACTGAACCCCTTTCGAGAGATTCATTCTCAACCAAACTAAAAACTGTGGCAAAGTTGAGTCTCAACTTTGGCACAAACTTCACATAACTCGTAATCGAAACCTCACACAAAGTCGAGCAATTTTCTGCCATATCGGGTCCTGGTTCAATTCGATTGGCAAATGAAAAACTCTGCCAAAATGTTCGCATAACTTTGAATAGTTTAAGGCAGCTGAACAAAAGCACTTTCGAGAATTTTGGCATCTGGGTTTCATGGTGAGTTGGCACATTGCCTGCCGTTCAACTTCTATGCATGTGAGTGTGTATGTGTGTGTGTGTATAAGTGCTGCCATTGTTGTTGTTGTTGCAGTTGCATTAATTGAAATGACCACGTTGCCGTTGTCGCAGTGCCTTTTGGAGCAGCACTCGTTTGTTGTTGCTGCTGTCATCATTGTTGCCGTTGCTGTTGCTGTTGCTGCTGTTAGAGTTGTTGCTGTTGAAGTTGTTGCGGTTTGCTGTTACATGCTTTTTAAGTGTACGAGGGTGTTGTGCGGTTTCTCGTCAACACTTTGATCGCGTCCAGCGCCACAGCTGTATTGGCACAACACACACAACACACACAACCACTCGAACAGCGCAGACATGTGTGAGTGTGTGTGCGCGTGCATCGATGTGTGTTGCTGTGCTGGTGTCTCACTTGAAATTCCAACGGGTTTCTATTTTCATTTTATTGCCACAGTTAACGTTGCAAATTGATGCGAGGCGCTGGAAACGTTCCCTCTGCCAGGTGGCTAAATATTTATCGACTGAGTAGCGTTTGGGAAGCATTTCTATATGGCTGCGCATGTTTCGATGGATGCTCGACCAAAGCCGGTGCACTGCTGAGCTAATTATTCATATTCGCATACAGAAGTATTGTGAACAATTCAAAATCGCACACTCGAAGCAAAGTGAGGGGAAGTTGGAGTTGAAGTTTAAATACGAAACAGTTTCGCATTGCCTTTGTCGGCCACTTCCAGCGGCCATAATCGCCTTAACAACCGGCAAATTAATTGCAAGCGGCCAATGCGATTACAGTGTGTTCACACTCGAAAATAGAAAATGCATATTTTTGAAAAAACATTAAAAATGATTGCAATGACTGAAATTTAGTTTTCATTTCTACATGAAAAACATAAACCATATGATTTTGATTACGTGAAACCAAGTCGATGGTGATTCCTAAGTATTTAAGCAAATTGTATTGAACTTAGTAAGTGTTAAATATTTGAAAATTTTTTGGATAATATTAAACAGTCCTTTAAGCTATCTGTACCCTGTCGGACCTGAGACAACTGGTTCCCAAAATTCATTGGTCTTTCAACTGGTGTTTTATAAGTCAATTTGACAACCAGTTGTCCAAGTGACTGTCAGCGGATGCAGAAGTCAGTCAGTTCGCGTCTAATCGTTCACGTTCTGTGTGCGCGAGAAGAGCACATAAAAATGAGAAAAACGAAACAGAGGTGAAAGAAACAAAAAAAATTCTGTTAAAGCTGATCTTGCAATTATTCTGCTACAACAACAACAACGTAGAAATGTTTGCATTTTTCGAACTTTCTTGAATGATTTCTGTTAGAATTTTGCGAGGTTGCGTAAAGCAACGAATTGCAGCAGCAGCTTTAACCCTTCAATTCCCATGTCCAAAATACTGAAAAAGAAAATTTTCTTTTTAAATAAAATAGCTTAGATACGTTTGGATAAGACAAAAAAATACATAAAAAATTTGTAAACTACCATCATTTTTATATGGAAAGAAACCATACAAACTCGCACTGCTTTAATTACGCGTGAAACAAATGAATAAATTTGACAAATGACGTTTCGCTAGTGTTGCTAGGAAAATTAAATAAACAAGTACTACTAATTGACTTTGCTATACAAGTGTTAGAATTTAAAAATAGAAACCTATGTGGTAGGAAAAAAATATTAAGCATCTGTCACCTACAGGTGACACTGGGAATTGAAGAGTTAAGGTATGTATTAATATATTTATTTATGAAATTAATCTTTAATTCATTTTTTTATTTATTAACTGCAGGCGAAGTCCTCCAAACAGTTCCGGCAGAAGTGTGTCAGCAAGTCGAAGTTCATCTTGGCTCATCTTTAAATGCATCAACAATTTTTTTAATTCGCGATGATTTTTTGTTTTTATTTTAAAATATTTTTAAAATAAAATAATTATTTAAAAAATGAACTGTTTTATTTTCTCCATAAAAATTGAGTGGTTAGAAAACTAATCCAGAATAAACTAGTTTTCAAACTATATAGTCGCTTTTCAACTGGTTTGAAAACTGGTTTACTTCGGACTAACCTTGGACTAGTTGCAAATGGATGCAGACGGGGACAATTGACCGTCGCCTAGGAAACCGCCATGCTAAAAGGGTGAGTTTGCTCCAAGAAAACGAGTCGCTTCTGAGGTCATATATGACTGTCAAGCGACCAGTTGAAAAACTACACTTGGACCAGTCCGATTTCCTACAGGGTGTTATAGATACCTCACTCACATACAACTAGACAATCGCGCAAAGACGTTTGTCTTTGACCAACGAAACATTGGCAATTTCACTACATAAAACGTTCTTTGTGCAACACACACTGTAATTGTGGTTGAGTTGGACAGTCAACGTTCTGCGATGCTAAACCGATTATTTAGACACAGTTGCGACGCGTCGTGATGTCACTTGATGCTTTAACCCGAGAAATACCGCAAATTTTTCATACCCAGAAAGAAAGTGGTCACTTTGATTGCCAATTGTTACTATCTATGACCTTAAATCAATATATATCAATGGAAACTTCTTTTGTACATATGATATCTTTGTATGTATCTCTATACATCTCTTTGTTCTGATTGACTGACTGACTCATCATCGCTCAGCTTACACCACTGAAGCTACAAACATGAAATTTGAACTGTAGGTACATTTAAAAAATAAACTTCTGCTAAGACGAGATTTTTTAACTTCGGGGTCTAATGGGTCTAATAACATGGGTTAAGGTGTTGTATGAAAATACTTTATTTAATGGACCCATTAATTTCAGACGTGGTAAAACTACCTCCATTAAAAAATGATTTTACACGTATTTTTCAGTTTTTTGAAAATTAAAATTGAACGTGGTCAGTATTGGGTTAATGTTCGTATACCTTAACTAATAAGTCTGTTGACTTCAACATTAGTGAAAACACTTAAAATTAAAAATAATTAGACCCATATTTTGTATGGAGAAGCATGATTTAATGGTTTTTTTATTTAAAACTTAGTAAAATCACTTTAAACGAGAAACAATTCGGCACGTGTTTTTAATTTTTTTTTCGAAAACTAAAATCTGACGTGGCCAACGATGGATCTATTGACTTTAAATAGTTTGACCACTTCAAAAGACATATAATTGCGAAGCACATCGACTATTCGAATAGCACTATTCGAATACTATTTGTACAAACAACTACTATTCAAATAATCGATTAATCGATTTTCAAACTATTCGATCACTTTTAAGAGTCCTAATAATTGTGTTTTTTCATAAAAATTTTCCGGAGTCAATCGAGGGTTAAAAGAAACTTAATTTATTGGACCTTTGGGCCCTGCTCGTTTTATATCTATATATGTACACTTAACATTTCATTTATTTAAATATATATATTTTATATATATATAATTTCCTACCGTTGTGTATTAGCACAGAATAAACAGTAATATACTGATTTGGTGATAAAAGATTTGTTTCAATCTCAGCTTTAAGTTCAGAAACGGTTTTTAGTTTATTTTCATAGACCTGAAAATTTCACAACACCAAACCAAAAAAAGAAATAAAACAAAGGGTCTGAAAATTGTTGTTCAATTTTCATCTTAATTTGTATAGTTCTTAATTTGTATTAATCAATCGTAGACAACAGGATTGAAATTTCAGAGCTGCCACTTGCACAAAAATAAATGCAAAAATGTGCTTTCTAATTAGGAAATCCTATGCAAAAAAAAACAAAGCTTGAATTATTCTTGATTTAGTGTGAATATTTGGATACTTAAGACAAAAATTAGTAGACTCGAATTATCTATAATAATTTTTCACCTTTTCAACGATATCTTTACCGAAATAGACACACATACAAACGCACCAGAAAGTGGCCTTCAAATCATAAAAGATCAACTGTGCTCAGTTTGTCGAGAGTTGAGGCCAAATTTTATGGTTGAATATAAACAATTTTTTACTACTTTACAGAAGGCGAGCCTCAGGAAATTGAGTGTGTGACATCTGGAATGAAATGTGTGCGTTCCGGAACAAACGATTTGCGAATTGAGCGGAAACTACTCATGAACGCTGAACATTTTACTGCCTTAGCGACTTTCTGAGAACTCGTAGAGAAATTTTTATATATAAACAAAATTTGTTTAATTATACAAAATTTGTTGATAATTTGCAGCTGTTTTGAATGGAAATGACTTTGTATAATCGATAATTTTCAAGAAGAATTTAATTGCCAAAGAAACAACAATTTAATTACAGCAAAGTGTGGCGACAGCTCAGTTTGGTGTAAATTTCTTTGATTGCGTTAATTTGTGCAAATCGACTTGAATCAATTGTGTGGCTTTTGCTGTCGATGTCTGGAGTTTGCGGCATTTCATTGTAATAAATATTTACACCACAAAGTGTTGCTTCTTTGTTGCACATATTGTTGCTTAAATGGCATAAAGCGCATACAAATAATTACGATATGTGCCACAAAACAACAACAGTATCAATACCAACAGTTGTTGCAAATCAAAGCACAATGAGCAACACATGCATACAAATACATACATACATACGCATGTTTAAAACAATGTGCATAACTACATATATACTGTATGTGGGTGCGTGTGTATATGTTTGTTTTTGTAAATCAATAAAGCTCAGCGAACGTGTGCGGGCTGTATGCCATAATTTGTTGTATTGGTGACATGCTCTCGCATGATGCTTTGCCTAACCATTCTGCATGCGATGACCACAATTGCCATCACCATCACAGCAGCAACATTAACAACGACAATAGCAACAGAAAACAATAAGCAGCATTTTGTTAATGGTGTGTGTACACCGGCGGCAATTGAGAAAACGTACTAGTTGACTGCTGGCCTTCGGCAATTCGGCCACGTTTCGAACACGGCTGCGGCTACTTTTGTGTGTATGTGTGTGTGTATGTACATAGCCTGACGCTCTCTATGTGCTCCCATGCAAAGGTTGTTGCTTGTTGCCGTTGTTGTTGCTGCTGTTGTCGATACCCTACAGTCGATTGCAACAAATAGATGAATGATTGTGAGCCTTCAAGCGACACAGTGCGTTCCGATTAAAGATTCACAGGGACTCGGCCATCAGATATATGCAAAATGTCAACAAAATTGAATTATTTAAAATTATTTAAAAATTTTAATTATTTTAAAAGGATTTTGTTTAGTTTTATTATAATTTTTTCAATATTTTTATGACCAAAAAGACTCACAAAATTATTGCTGTTTTAGGAATTTGTTAATTGAAACTAAAATAAAAAAACCCAAATATTCGTCTAAGGGTTAAGAGCAACAAAACGGCACATAGTACTACTTAAGTGTGCTCAGAGAGCACGCAGTCGCTGCTGCCTACCTACCTAAGAGCAAAATAGACCTAAATAGTCTAGGAAGAATGGTCCTCAATGGCAAACAATGAGTTTTAGCAGTAAATTATTATTGACTAGAAAAATCGGGCAACTTTGCTCATAATTTTGAAGTCAATGGGCCCAATAAATCAATCTCTTACTATCAGATTTTTAGGAAAAAATACTTGTCAAATGATTTTTCATTTCTAGTGAAGTAGAAATACCCATGAAATCATGTTTGTACACACAAACTTTTTACCCATCGTTGATCTCACTTAATTTTGATTTTCGAAGAATTGAAAAATACGTGTCTCAATATTTTTTATTTCAAGTGTAGTCAGCAATTTTGAAGTTAAAAGAACAATTAATTAATTCTCAGAGTTTTTTGAAACAAACATTTAACCCATTGTTGACCCAGTTAGGTAGCGATTTTCAAAAAACTTTGAAACACGTGACAATTTATTTCTTGTTTGAAGTGGTTTTATTACATTTTATTTATTAATTATTAATTTGATTTATTTTATTTTCAAAATCAAAAATTAAATCTTGTTTCTACATACAAACTTTTAACCCTTGGTTTATCCGTTAGGCTTAAATTTTCACTAAAATTGGAGATACAAGTCGAATTATTTTTGATTTCAAGTATTTTCATCAATTTTGAAGTCAAAAGACCAATTCATTTATTCTCAGAGTTTCTCAAAACAAACTTTTAACCCATTGCTGACCTCGTTAGGTTTCGATTTTCCAAAGATAGAAACACGATGTCGAATTATTTCTCCCTTGAAGTTGTTTTACTAAGTTTGAAGTCAAAAAACCCATTAAATCATGTGGCTCCATTACAAACTTTTAACCCTTGGCTTATCCGTGAGTTTTCGATTTTCCAAAAATTGAGAGACACATGTTGATTTATTTTTGATTTCAAGTGGTTTCATCAAATGTGAAGTCAATAGACCAATTAATTCATTTCCAGAGTTTCTCCAAACAAACTTTTAACCCATTGTTGACCCAGTAAGATTTCGATTTTCATAAAATTAGAAACATGTGTCGAATTATGTCTCGTTTGAAGTGGTTTTACTAAATTTTAAGTCAAAACAACCATTAAATCAGGTTTCTACATACAAACTCTTAACACTTGGTTTATCCGTTGGGTTTCAATTTTCAAACAAATGAGAGACACCTATCGAATTATTTTTGATTTCAAGTATTTTCAGCAATTTTGAAATCAATAGGCTCATCGGTTCATGTTTTTTCGTACTCTTCCCATATATGAACCTTAACCCATTGCTAACCTCGTTTAATTTTGATTAAAAAAAATTTAATTATCTAAGATTTTTTTTCATTTGAAGTATTTCTCAACAAGTTTGAAATCAATTAGCCTCTAAACCCATTGCTGCACAATGAGTAAAATGTTACCCATGAAAACTGACTTTTTAAAAAAATCAAAGAAAAGTTCGTGGTAGAGATATCTCAAAATCATTGATAGGGATGGTTGGGGTAAAGATGGAATGGAGCTAGATGGATCTAGCTAGAGTTATCTGACTCCAAAAATTTTGAATTTTCCGGAGGTGGAAAATATGGCGAAACGTAGTGGCCCGAGAACCTCACAAAAATCTGCCTCCTAACTTACCTGTAAGCAATACTTCTTTTGTTCACTGGTTTGGCTGATCACTTTAAAAAGTATGGAAAAACTGCCTAATGGGTACAAAATACCCAATGAATATCTCAGCAACGTGCAGAGAGAGAAAGCTGAAGTTTCTGATCATTTTAGGTCAATTCCAAGTCGTGTATGAAATTTTATCAAAACCGTATGGGCGGAACTTGTACCCGGCAGCAATGGGTTAAATAACATTTCTTCATACAACATCTTAACCCGTGTTTTGACCTTTTAGACCACGAATTTCAAACAATCGCGTCTTTTATTCGCGGAAGTTTATTTTTTTAATGTACCTACCTACCTAATTTTATGGCTGTTTAGCGGTTTGGGCTGCCGGAGTCATTGCAAATAATGACCCATCATCACATCAATGGGCTGCCGTACTTAATAATCTTTTCTTGAGCTGTTTCTACTTATCTCTGAAATCCTTGGCTCAGTGAAATGTGTCTTAAATTCTTGACTACGTGGCACAAACTGCAAACATTGAAGTAGCTAAATAAAAAATAGTGACTTGAAACTTTCAATGAGGCTTGAAGAGTTGCTCTAATTTTTCATATTTTTTGTTTCTAAAACAAAACCTGAAGCAGCCACACCCTGTAATAGTTCACAGAAGTTGTTATATACATTAGACCTACTCACACACACAAATATTGCTGCACTAACGACCCTTTGCCAAGGAACGATTCACTGTCACAACTATTGTGATGTCCTGCAATCTCAATGCATATACAACATAAATCCACACATACATACAAATGACATACACTATACGAATAAATGTTTCCTCGGTGCTTTGCCACAAGTTCATGGCAATGTTGTAATTTATTAAATTGTGTCAATAAAGTAAATTATTCAATTTCCTATCGCTTGTATTCTGGTTTTTTATTGAGTTGTTGCACGCCTATCGTTCCGCTTCTCATATCCTGCTGACAATGAAAATTGTGCTTCGTCATGGCACTGCCTGTCCGGATGTGAGCACTGATCATTTATTGTGGCAAATTATTGACCAATTGTGGCGGAGTCTCTCTCTCTTGCATTTGTCAATAACTTTGCTCGTCGAAGCGTGATGCTCAATGCAAATATTTTGATGGAATCCACTTGTAGTTTACAATAAATGCCAAGCATATCATTTGCAAGTGAATCATGACTTGTTTATTGATGGCCAAAGCAATTTCGGCACTTCTGTCGAAAAGCTGTGACAAATTGTGGCCGCAGTCGTGTGTTGTTCGGCGATAATAATGAAAAATGAGAAATTTATATTCAAGGATAACATTTAGATGGGCAAAAGATTCGAGAATTCTTGGGTGTCCAAAATGTCAAATGACGAAAACTACAAAAAATTACTGCAACGTACCAAGATTTGTTGCAATCAAAGCTAGAAAAAAGGAAAATTTTGAAAATTGACTGAAGACAGTGCGACAAAACAATCGAAGGACGTTTTGAAGGAAACATTTAGTGAAGTCATTGTTTATCGAGATGGGCCAAATGATTGGCCAGCGGGATCTCGTGCAATTTCAAGCCTCTAGATATTATTTTCTCTGGGGTAACGTGAAATCATTGGTTAATGCGAACAAACCGGAAACATCCATGAACGCAATGGAAGACAACTTTGCACGAAACGCGATACAGACCAAATTGTTTGAGAAGGCGGTCGAAAATTGAAACACAAATAGCTTAAACCCATCTTTCTAAAAAGGTAAATTTTTAGTTTGAAATTAAGTGATCCTTGATGATGATGATACTTTATTGATGATGATACTTTATTTCAGTTTCCATTTCTAAACCTTTAGAAAACACCCTTTATAAGTAATTGCACTCACCCTACTAACCCAATTCATTCAAAAAGAAATTTTCCAGAAAATTAAAATGATATCTCATGGAAATTTTTTACTTCAATGACCCACGATCTGCTTCCATCTTGGCTTGAAAATTGGCAAAACTGTTGGCACATATCTCTCGGGAATACTTCACATACTCCATTAATCATTTTCGATTCCATAGACTTTTTCACAAAATATCAGGTGTACAACTTTGCTTCCGCCGTTTTTTCCAAAATTAAAAGCTTTATTGCGAAAAAGTGCTTACAGATGTATTATTCAAAGTATTGTCCGTCGCTAGCGACAACTTTCTCCCATCTTTCCGGCAATTTTCGGATCCCGGCTCGAAAAAAGGAGTCCTCTTTTGACGCTATCCATGAAGCAATCCATTTTTCCAATTCTTCGAAGGATTGAAAATGTTGATCTGCCAGGCCGTGTGCCATCGAACGGAATAGGTGGAAGTCAGAAGGGGCGACATCTGGGGAATACGGCGGGTGGGGCAAGACTTCCCATTTCAGCGTTTCCAGGTACTTTTTGACCACTTTTGCGACGTGAGGCCGAGCATTGTCGTGTTAGAGGATGACTTTGTCATGTCGCTCTTGATATTGTGACCGCTGTTGAAACCACTCCCGACACGTTCTTTCACTCAGAGCAGCATCACCGTAAGTTTCTGAGAGCATTCGATGCGCTTCAGCTGCATTTTTTTTCGAATTGTAACAGAAAAGTAAAACTTCCCGCAAATGGCGAGAATTGGGCACATAAACGGACATTTTCGAGCGTGAATAATACGAAAACAAGAACAACTGTCACTGAAACGGCGATGACAATTCGTTAGGCACTGTCCACACTCACTTTAAAGGCATTACCATCTATGTATTTCAACCAGCCTCAGCCGGTACAGCCACCTATCGGAAAACGGCGGAAGCAAAGTTGTACACCTGATAGCTTTGGGAATGTTAAACTATTTTTAAATAATATTTTATTATTTTTATGGCCGAACAAAAAATGGTTTCGAAACATGTTTGCAAATTTTACATTAATATTCTTACAATAAAATCTATAAATATCAAGGATTTTTTAAATTTGGATATCTTTGGGAACACTGATAATTGTTTTAGATCCTAAAATTATGCTTCAACATTTTACATTAAATTCTTACAATAAGATTTTAAGGATTTTTTAAACTTGGAAAATCCTTGGGAACCTCAAAAAACCACTGAAAATAATTTGTAGTTCCTAAAATTATGCTTCAATATTGTACATTAATATTCTCACAATAATAATTTCGGGGGTTTTAAAACTTGGGAAATCCTTAGAACCTCAAACAAAAATGTAAAATGATTTTTAGTGCCTAAAATTATGCTTCAATATTTTACTTTAATATTCTCACATAAGAAGCATAAATTTTAAGGATTTTTTAAACTTTAATGTCCTTGAGAGCCTCAAACAAAAACAGAAAAGAATTTTTAGTTCTTAAAATTATGCTTCAAAATTTGTTCACATACACACACAGAAATTGAAAATGATTTTTAGTTCCTAAACTTATGCTTCAACATTTTACATTAATATTCTCACAGTAAGAAGCATCAATTTTAAGGATTTTTTTAAACTTGGATATCCTTGGGAACTTAAAAAAAACTGAAAATAGTTTTAGTTCCTAAAATTATGCTTCAATATTTTTTGTAGATTAATATTTTTAAAATAAGATCCATAAATTTCAGGTTGTTTTTAACTTTTTCGGAATTTGAAAAAAAAGCTGAAAATGGTTTTAGTTCCTAAAATTATGCTTCAATATTTTTTGTAGATTAATATTCTTGAAATAACATCCATAAATTTCAGGTTTTTTTTTTAACTTTTTTGGAATGTGGAAAAAAAACTGAAAATGATTTTAGTTCCTAAAATTATGGTTCAATGTTTTTTTTAGATTAATATTCTTACAATAAGATCCATAAATTTCAGGTTTTTTTAACTTTTTGAGAATATGAAAAAAAAACTGGAAATGGTTTTAGTTCCTAAAATTAGGCTTCAATATTTTTTTTAGATTAATATTCTTAAAATAAGATCCATAAATTTCCGGTTTTTTTAACTTCTTGAAAATTTGAAAAAAAAAACTGAAAATGGTTTTAGTTCCTAAAATTATGCTTCAATATTTTACATCAACATTCTGATAAAAAGGTCTGTAAATTTGACGTTTTTTTTAAACTTGGTTATTCTTGCGAAGTTCAAGTTTGAGTAAAATTCAAACTAAGTAGAGCCCACAAAAACGAACTACAGTGTTCTCCAGCTATATGCAACTCGCTTATAAAAATTTAATTAATTTAATTTGATTAATTTATTTATTTATTTCGATATATAAGTAGTTATATACTAACTATATATGTAACTGTTTTATGTTAATACATTAAGACTTCTCGAATAATGCTCATCAGCAAAGGCTCATCAGTATAAAAGAGATGAATACTTAAAGAAATCCCTAAGGATGCCATTAATGTTGCCTATCGTAAACTTAGAGAATTGTTCCTCATTTCTAATGACATCATTAGCGAAATGAAAGAAAGAACACAAAGCTATCCAGAAGCACTCAAGTTTTTGGAGTATAAACAAATTGCATTCATCTGAATATGAAAGTATTTTTCTTCAGTAAAGGACCAGACCTGGTCAAAGTTGACCAGCTGCCGAAGAGAGACCAAAGAATTCGCACAAAAAATTTTTAACTATGCAACCTTAGAAGGGAGATAATGCGGCATAAGTAGGTGAGCCAGAAAACACACAAAAGGGATATGAGAAGAAAATTAGGACAAAGCTGTGAGCAGTTTGAAAAGGCAGAACACAAAATGCGACACATGTATGCAGATTGTAGAAATTAATGCAAATGGATTCGTTTCAACTCTCGATTAAAGTGTGAGAGCACGAACAAAGTGAGCAGAATGTGAAACGCATAAAGGAAACGGAAAATTGCAGAAGGCTGAGTGGCTGACGGCGTTGGCTGAAGTAGTTTGCGTTTATGAGCTTTTAAGTGCACAACCAGCAACATACATACAAATTAATGTACATGTGCATATATATGTACGTGTATTTCTATAATATGTTACATACACATCAGACACTTGGCGTAATAGTTTCAAATTAGTTATGACGTTGAATACAATTGCGGTGATTAACTTGGAAATGTGTTGTATGTCAGTAGCTAAGGGTTAAAGGAAACAATTGTATTATTTAGCAAAAGGAATGCCAAGTGCTGCTATATCTGTTGAATTTTATTGGATTAAATGCGGTAAGCAAATAAATTTCCATTGCTATCAGAAAGTACTCGAAAGCAGAAGGAAGCAGATTAATTCATCTAAATTCCCTTTTGAGTTGCCATACTACCGATTGTTCTGACAACTGTTGGCTGAAAGCTTATACACCAATATGTCTATGAAGTTCTTACACAGTCTATAAAAATTGTATATTTGTGATGACACTCAGATCCATATTGTTGGCACGAATTTCATAATTGTGATGTCTTTTGAAAGGCTTTCCCCGTTGAATATGTAATGAAGTCCAAATTTTTCATAATGTTGACTATTTTTAATATTATGCCTAGAACAATCTATATAGTAAAAGCTATGTAATTCTTGTTATGATCAGAATTTAGAAATCATATAAAATGAAACAACCTGGAAAAATCTTAGATTGCTTTTTAAACCAAAACCTGATAGCGAAAGATTGCCATAAAAGCTATTTGGGTTTCAAAATTAACTGGGAAGGTTTTCAAAAGTTGAAGAAAACGCAGTCCATGAAGCCGTTCTCAAGCTGAGGAATGAATCTAATGTTTCCATATATTCAAACAAAAACTGAGAATGGTTTTAGTTCCTAAAATAATGCTTCAATATTTTTTATTTTTTACATTAATATTCTTACAGTAAGATCCTTAAATTTCAGGTTTTTTTACACTTGAATATTCTTGGAAATTTGAAACAAAAATTGAAAATGATTTTTAGTTCCTAAAATCATGCTTCAACATTTTACATTAATATTCTCACAATAAAAAGAATCAATTTTTAAGATTTTTTTTAAACTTGGATATCCTTGGAAACCTAAAAAAAAACTGAAAATGGCTTTAGTTCCTAAAATTATGCTTCAATATTTTTTGTAGATTAATATTCTTAAAATAAGGTCCATAAATTTCAGGTTTTTTATAACTTTTTTGGAATTTGAAAAAAAACTGAAAATGGTTTTAGGTCCTAAAATTATGCTTCAAAACTTTACATTAATATTTTGACAATAAGAAGTATCAATTTAAAGAATGTTTTTTTAAACTTGGATATCCCTGGAAACCTACAACAAAAAGTGAAAATGATTTTATGTTTCTAAAATTATGTTTCAATATTTTTCTTTTTACATTAAAAGCTATCTGGGTGTCAAAATTGACTGGGGCACGAAACCCTTGACAACATCTCAGACAAAGAACAATCGACGGATGAATCTTCTCTTTCCATATGGAAGCAATCAACTTGAACTTTATTGTTCCAAGATAAAAATAAAGAATCTCTTGAATCTTGAAAGAATCTTCTAGGAGAGAAGAGTAGTTAGTTCAATGAAGCGTTGGCAACTTTTCAGATTGGAACGGATGGATCTTATATTTCCATATAGAAGCAATCAACTAGAACTATGTAGTGGTTCCAAGATAAAACTAAAAAAATCCCTTGAATCTACTTATTCCAGGAGAGAAGTGTAGTTAGTTCAAAGAAGTCGTTGATAACTTTTCAGGCTAAGGACATGAAACGGATGATTCTTATATGTCCATATGGAAGCAATCAACTTTTATTATATGGATTCAAGATAAAACTAAGGAATCTCTTTGTTTTATGACTAAACGCAGTCTGACGAATCGTTGACAACTTTCCCGACAAGGAGCAATAAAACAGATGGATCTAATAATTTCATATAGCCAGAAGCAAGCAATGAAATCCATGTGGATCCAGGATAAAACTAAGGAATGTATTGTAGACAAGCACGAAACCATTGACAACAACTTTTTTAGACAGAGAACAATCAACGGATGAATCTTATGTTTCCATATGTAAGCAATCAACTAGAATTATATGGATCCAACGCAAAGCTAAGGAATCTCTTTAATCTAGGAAGAAACAGTCTGAGGAACCTCTTTGGATTCAAAGCAAACCTAAAGAATCTCTCTAGAAAAAAAACCGTAAATATTTGAAACTATCACCGACCTTGACCTGTTTCTGGTAGCTTCCATGCAAGCATGAAGTAAATTATATTCAATGTCATTAAATACGAAAATTCTTAGAGAAAATCCATAAAGCATAACAGCAACGTTCTGTCTTTGTTCTAGTTTCTGATGAGCTGCACAGATTCGAACTGATTTCCGCATTCACCCTAACAAGAACAATGAAATCTCCGACAAAATTCAACTGCACAGATTACACAAATCCATTCGTATACATATATTTATTTGTTTGTGTGCATGGCATATGCAAGAACATTGCTAAAGTTCCGAAAACTTGTAATTACACAATAAATAATGAAAATGGACTAAAGAAATGGCTTAAATGCTTAAGAGGCGGTAAATGTTTGAGTCTATTATGCGTTGAAGATGAAGACAAACACAGCCGTGTGCCCCGAAATCCCAACATAGCGAACCGAATTTGAATACACAAAACTAAAGCTTACACTTAAGGCCGCACACACACACACACACATACACACAAAGGAAGCACAAAGTCGCACGCACAGCATAGTCTCAAGTTTATTAGCAACAGCGACTGCTGGCCAATGCCGGGCAGCTGCTTGAGTCGTGACCTCGTACCGGCTGCCATATTCCTCACAAATATTTGTGTGTGTGTGTGTGTTTGTAGCTAAATATTTATTGCTTCAATGCTTAAAATATTAATGTCTGTCTGTCGCCATGGGCAGCTGTCGGCGTCCAAATAACTTATGTCCGATTGTCATATCTGGTATTGGCATTGTCGGTTAGTCGGCCGTCTAATGATTTCCATTTAATATCTTCGGTTTAGTGATTCGACAAGTGTGCGTGAACACTTGAAATCTTATGCTCAGCATTGGCAGTGAGTATTCCGCACTTGGGTTGGTTTGGGGTTGGGTTACTTTGTTGAAGCACGAAAACGCAGTCGTTCGGAAAAAGGTCGAAATCGAGCAGTGTTAGTGTGAGTGATGAGTGCGTGTGGCAGCGGCCGACGACGAATACAAAAGCGGCCAAAAGCGTAGAGCGCGATTGTGAATCTGAGTTTGTGTGTGTGTGTGTGTGTGTGTGTGTGTGATGAGCCTTAATTGCACTTGGACGACTCACTACAGTTGAGTTTTCTATGCGAAGCAAATTAAAAAGGGTTGGGTTGGGTTTGGTCAGCTGACAGGTCAAATCCTCCATGCAAAGACCCAGTTTGAGCTCTTTACTGCTGCGTATCGACGTAAGAGTGATTGGTTAGCATGTGGGTGATCCTAGTAGAGTTCAGCAGTGACCTTATGCAATGCTTGGAACCTCATCCAACCCAGAGAAGAACGGGGCCCCTGAGCAGTGTGAGGCGTAGTCTGGAGATAGCTTGGATTTGCTTGGCTCTAGTTTAAGAAAAATCCGACTTTGAAGTTTGCTCATTTTCAAATGCTAATAGGTCCCAAATCGTTCCGAATATCGCTGTACTGTCTTCGGCAAGTTTGTAGATATTTTAACGACCAACAAATTTTCTTAAGACACCAATCCAAAAAAAATACATTCAAACTGTGTAATTGCGATTTGTGCATTTTTTTGCGCCGCACAACGTGGCGTATGAGTGTCATTTAATTATATTTATATTACACTGAAGAGTATTTCAGTGATTAGGCAATGAAAAATTGCTACCAAATCAATCAATGAGAATGAGACTAAGCAACAATAAATCTATGAAACCATCAGTAAACCATTAAGCAATCAAAGAGAAACTCAAATATCAATCAAATCAGCATGAAATCATGCATTGGTCAATTAATACTTTCATTAATCAATCATTTAACCATTGAAGAAACCAATCAGTGAGTCAAACCGTTTGCCAATTTATCAAATAAATTGTTCTTAAAAATATTAATAGGGGTATTCACACCTAGCTTGATTCTTTGATAGTTCGGTACCCGTTAGTTTTGTTTTTCTTTGATTTTTTTACAAAAACAAATAACGCATAAAAAACTACCAAGTACCGAACTAGCAGAGTAACGAACTCAGTGTGAATACCCCTATTAAATGTATTTTTAAACAACCAGTTTAGTTTATAACCCAAACTGTACTCTACACAACAAATGAATATTTCAATGGTATAAATAAATTTGTTCATACATAGGAAATGTGAGGAGAGTTGTTTAGGAACCCACTGGCTGGAAGTAAGCAAACACTGCAAACTTCTTACTTGGCACTAAAGTTGGCAGAGTTTTTCAGCTGCCTCCAACCGTAGAGTTGCCCACAACTCGAACTACTCGAACAAAACTACAAAAATGTTTTTCAGTTTGTTGCTCGTATATGGTGCGGCAATGTTGCAATCACTTTCGTGAGCACTCAACCCGCACAACGGTCTCAGTCCCGCGAGAGGGCGCTTGCAGCAAAGTGGCACAAAATATGCGCTGCACTTGCAGCTTATTATGTCGCTTTTCAATTACACGCTGCGATTTGCATGCGCGACACATAAATCGCTCGACGGCAACGCTGAGCGCCAAACGACAAACGTCACCTCCCGGTCAGGCGATGTGGGACGCGGAATAATAATTTCTACACGCAGCGCGGGTGCATAATTTCATAATAAATCATAGAAACAAGTGTGATAGAGGTGGCAAAAAAATGCGAGAGGCAAACTTTGAAAGGAGCGCAAAGAAAACGCGACAAAACTGCGAGGTGGGCGAGCGACAGTGCGGACAGAAATGGCAGCAATGCATTTATGCAAATTAGCATTGGAGAAAATTTGACAAACACACATTCGCAGATGTCGTCAGATAAGTTGTATTTGTAGGTTGGGGTGTAGCAACGCAGAGACGCAGAACAGGCACAGCGACACACAATTTTTTCCATAACATTTTGAACATTTAAATGCATGAAAAGTTTGCACTTGTATTGGTAATTATAATTGAAGCAAACGAGCAGCGAAAAGTGCAAAGGGCGCGAGGACGGGGACGGCCAACATGCCGTACACGCGCGCAACATGCAACATGGCTGGCAACATCCGGCGGCAGGGAAATCATTTATAACCGCTTGGCAGCAGCGGCAGCAGAAAGAATGAAGAAGTTGCAAGGCAGCCGAACAAATCAGCCGCGCCGACCGAGCAATAAGCGACGCCTCGCACTCGCAGTTGCCGGCCGGTGTGCCGACACTACACACACACACACACACAGCAACACTCCCGAGTGCAGGCAAACATGAGCATGAAACGCAAGCATTGCCGCAATGATAAATTGGAAAATTGCACAATAACTGGGCCGCACGTACACAAACAGCCGTGTCGTGGCGTCGGTCGTGCCGCGGCGGCTGTGCGCTCACCGTAAAACCTTCAAAGTATGATTGAGGATGGCTGAAAAATGCCAGAAAATATGGCAAATTAAATTATCGCATGTTTGCGGCCGTTTGCACTCGACACAGCCGAACACGCCGGTGCCGTGTCGGCGGGTGTTGGTGCAATTACGAACGTTAATTGCGCCAGCGGAGTGAGATGCCGCACTGTCTGTCTGTCTGGATGGTAGGTAAGGAGTGCACAATTCACGTAGACAGAGCAGCAGTCAGATACGTTAAACGCTAAAGCACCTCGAGCGTTTGAACAAATTGCCGCGACTTGAAATGGAAAATCGAAAATAAATTTACTTTGAATTCAACGACAGACGAAAAGGAAACTGCTTGTCAGCGATCGTAATTGGTCAATATTGTGTTTTATATGGAATTGCCAGCTCGCATATTTCACCCGGAAATTCATGTGATTTAGCACTATTCTTTGTGTATTCAAGGTGTGACAACATTCTCTTCGGGTTTCGGAAAAAGAGGAGGTAGAAGGCAGCTATAACTCACCTCCTCGTTTACTGGCCGGTTCTATCTAAACGAAGGTGGAAATTCTTAGGCTCTCCTTTTTTCGACAACTTGAAAAAAGATCAGTCAACATCAGAGACTTGCTAGGTTTATCCACAAAACGAATTGGCTTATGTGGCACTTTGACTTGCAGTAAGTCAAATCACTATTCTCTTGTGGTATCACAACGGGCCCTTTCTGTGGTCTAAGTGTGTCGTTCGGCAAGTCCCGTGCTCGGGCACCCATTTTAAACTATCCTAACTTTCAGAAAGAGGTTTTGTTGTTGTTTTATATATTCATATGATTTAAATCTGATCTGATTTAAATTTAAGTAATTTCTTTGCTATAAAAAAAATTTGCATACTTTATTAAAGTATTTTTAACTACGAATACACTTATATTTTTGATTCATTAGGTTAATTTTTGTAGGAAACAACTAAAAATTTTCTCTCTAAGTATAACTACCTATATGGGTTGTAGTGGCTACCACTGTTTGAGACACACTTGGGCCTCTTTATGGGCCCATTGTGATACTACACATTTCACCCGTTTAAAATTTGTATGCAACATTTTAAACATTTGGTGGAAAGGAGGGAGGGAACGTACAGCTTAACGCCAAATCCGAACGGCGTTTGTCAGTTTTTATTTTACACTTGGAGGTTTCGGTATTTGTCTGCCAAGAGCACACTTGTGCGATTCTTGTAATTCTTATCTGCTTCATGTGGATAAAAGTCAATGAGTGTTTCACCAGCCCGAGCTAGGAATCGAACCAAGAGGTCTCTGGTATGAAAAGCCAGTGCGCCACCCGCCAGACTATCGAGGCCTATCTATCTCTAAGTAACTCAAGTTTCAATCTCATCAAGACCCCAATGGATACAGGGTGAGCTCGCCGCTAGCGGCGATATCCATATACAGGGGTTTCCAACAAGAGGTGTTATTTTGATATTCAAAGAAAAATGGAATTTTTGAGATACATGATCGGATGTTTATTTCATAATAAAGAGGAAGGTATGCCGTTAATAATGAAAAACAACATCAGCCAAATGGCCACCACGACCACGCTTACAGGACCATATCCCTATGTCCTCGATAGCCTCACGAATTCTATCTTTGAGGTCTTGAATCGACGCTGGGCTGTTGGCGTACACCTTATCTTTCACGTGGCCCCAAAGGAAGAAACCGCAAGGTGTTAAATCACAAGATCTCGGTGGTCAATTGTGATCACCTCTTCCAGAGATAACACGGTCCGGAAACTTTTCCCGTAAAAGAGCAATGGTTTCGTTGCTTGTGTGGCACGTAGCGCCGTCTTGTAGAAAGTAAACGTTGCCCAGATCATTTATGGTCCGGCGGGGTCATTGGACCTTACTTTTTCGAAAATGAGGTTGGATCAACAGTTACGGTGAATGGATTCCGCTATCGAGAGATGATTAATGATTTTTTATGGTCGGAGTTGGATGGTATCCGCACCAAACAGTCACACGTTGAGGATGGAGAGGCTTCTCAACAATAACTCTTGGGTTTTCCGAGTCCCAGATGCGACAATTTTGCTTGTTGACGTAGCCACCGAGGTGGAAATGGGCCTCATCAGTCAAGATGATTTTTCGATGGAATTCCGGATCATTTTCATGCATTTCAAGGACCCAATCAGCAAGGACACGACGTTGTTGATGATCGGTCGGCTTGAGTTCTTGTGTTAACTGAACTTTATAAGCCTTAAGACCCAAGTCTTTATGCAAAATACGGTGTAATGACGTTTTTGGAATGCCCAATTCCAAAGAACGACGAGGAATCGACAAACCTGAGTTTTCTTCAACACTTTGGGCTACAGCAGCAATATTCTCAGTTGTTCTTGAGCGACGTGCACGGGTTTTATTCTTCACATCACTAACTTGTCCCAACAGCTCGAATTTTTCCACCAATTTCTGAATTGCGGTCCGACAAGGTGCTTCACGACGACCCAAAAATGCTTTAGTTTTGCGAACTGTGACTGCACGATTTTCACAATTTTTTAGTGAGTTTTAATAATTTCAATGCGTTGTTGAAGCGTGTATCGTTCCATTTTTAGTAATGGCGTAGTTGGTACTTGTCAAATGTCAAAGAATAAAAGATTCAAAAGTGACAGCTACCGAAATACCGGGTGATTAAAAATAACACCTTTTGTTGGAAAACCCTATATATACACAGCTCGAAATTGCTTGGTCGGGTGGGTTGTGGTATCTACTCCGAGGGTTTGAAACTAAACTTAAAGCTCCGACTGCCAGATTACTGCAGAGTCGTGCAAGCCAAGGTAGCAGTAACCTGCGCAGCGTCGGATTGCCTTAGACTAAACGGTATGTCGGCAAGAGATATCCTGACACTATCGGGCAGCCAATCCGCTCATAGGGCTCTGGATGCGGTCATAATCAAAGACTGTTCTCAGCTGCGGCAAAGCTCGCAACGAGACTGCCAAGCAGTTTAAGATTCAGCTATGCTGGGTTCCGGGACATGGGGATATTCCAGGAACTGTAGAGCACTGAGCCATTATGTCAGATATGACAGCGCTTGGTGTCCCTCTTTGACGCTGTAAGCTTCGCACCCATACGAGCTCTATGCACAATACTAATTTAAACCGACGTTTCAAAGAAGCTCTCTTACTAAACAAAGCCGAGATCAGAACCATGATCGGTGTTCTAACGGGTCACTATATTATTTGTACACATGCTAAAAGGTTGGGGCTGTTTTCAAACGGCTTCTATCTTAACTGCATGAACGAAGAAGTTAAAATATACTTCAACTACTATGCACCTGTCTTTCTTTATCCCGAAGAAGGATGAACTATTTAGACAACGAAATAGTTCTTCCATCCATCATCCATAGTCCGAAAGTCTGGATCTAACTGATAAGGCCATTTGCTGTCTATTGAGCTTCGTCAGAAGCTCTAAATGATTTAATGAATGAGCAATTTTATGCTCGACTGTGGGTTCCTTCAGAGGGCTACGACATCTACACCTACCTACCTAACTCTAGAAAGGCGTTTATCAAAGGCTACTGGAAAATAGGCAGCCAAAATGGGCATCCAGATGAGAATAGATGCGAAAATCTGGACGAAAAAGAAACTATCTGCGTCTGCCCGGCTTTAGAGGGAAGAATGTAAAAGACGTTGAGAAACCCAATGTTCGCGAAGCCAATGTTCGAAGGCATAGTGAAACGTACGTTGAGTTCGCTTCTGGCTTTTATTGACCTCTCGTAGTAGCTTTCAAATCACTGAGGGAGTTAACCATCTACTCTAATACTAACCGGGAATGGTGTTAACGAAACTCTAACCAATGCTTCAAATGAACGAAATTAGTAAAATTGATCAACGATATTGAAAACAATTTGATAGGCTACTTTTGCGATGACCTTCAGCCTCTTTTGCGAACTCTTCTTTTCAGAAGCCAGCAGAAACCGTAACGGGCGAATGAGATGTACTATGATATAATGAAAAATTCCCGAGTTGTCTCTCCACAATCCTGGCCTCTTGCGACAAACCTTTTTCCTTCAAACATTGAGCGGAAAACGGTTAATAAAGCCTTGATTTTTGTTTTAGACTCTGTCGTTGGTTTTGGCGTTTAGCTCATCTGAAAAACGCCATTTCGATGACTGTTGGTTGGTATCGATATCATATTCATAGACCCATGTCTCCTGATACCTTCCATAACATTTTGACCCAAAGAAAGCATTTCTATAGCGACATCAATCCAATGTTTTTTCTACAACAAATTCAGGGAAGCTCGTAGAACACAACAAACACTGACTTGTTTACAAAGTTTGCATAAAAACACTCCTGACAGATGGCGTTTAAACTGATATTTGAGAACCAGATGACAGATGTAACAACCCAGAAGAAAAATATTTTGACAATATTTCAAGCGCGATTTGTTTGAATGGGAAATTCTGGATATGTTTTGATCTGAAACCAATAACTGTTCATCTGTTTTGTTAATCCTTTATAGACTCGGAAACTAATAGATTGATCGATTTGTTATTTCCAAGGGAAGAATTCTCTATATCTCTTGTGGTTTTGTTTGAACGAGGGTTTTTCAAAGCGCACTGATTGAATTTTGTTGAACTGACTTCAAGTTTTGAGTTTTCACAATTTTTAATCGGATGTGTTTCTCAATCATGAATAAAAACTGTAAGCAAATCTTTGAAATTTTTTAGACCATTTTGATTTTCCATTCAACAAAAAACCCTAACAATATATGTTTCGTATTATTGGACATCGTCCGTAGGTTGCAATATCGTAGCAAACTTTTTCAAAGACTCCACGCCGCAATTTCACTTAAAGCACGTCACTTCCGGTTCAGATGCAGCTGTGCTCCAATGATTTTGCAGCTACACACACACACATACATACACACACACACACGCACACACACACACACTTAAACGTGCGGTTAAAGTTGGCAGCCAAAAAAACGCAGCAAAATGAAATGTCAGTGACATCAGAAGTCAAACAACAGCGCAACAATTTACGCTCTCGCTGCTTGACGCTCGTGCCGCACGCCACAGTGGGCAAATATAGACAAATGCGCTCTGCGAGGCAGATAGAGCAACAGACAGCCAAATAGACAGCGCAGAACTCAGACTGCCACACAATACTTGTGGGCGACAGCTGCAGCTGCAGCGCGCGGAACAGACACACTCGAATGCTACAACAACGTGCAAAAACAGCAACGAGTATTCCACACAATGTGCTCGCGAAATTAAGACTTGAAAGTGCTGGGGCGCTGGTGCCGAAGGATGCATACAGGGTGACACAGTTTGGGTTTCCGTAGAAAATATTATTGAAAGTTGTTGTCTTTTTAATTAATGATATTAGTCAAGTAGGATCAATCAGTGCTTTTAATATTGCATGACTTCAGGTCATATTTCGATTGCCATCGGAACCAAAACTTGAGTGATGATCATTTTAAACATTCAAAGTTCAAATAATTTGCAATAAATTTAGATTTACGCTCAGTCCATTTGTGGCATTTATTACTGAGTACTATTTAATATTTTAAATCAAACTTAAATTAAATTAAGTTGTAAAAAGAGCAGACATTTTCTCGTTAATGTATTTTCGATTCTTAAAATAATTCGAGTAAAATTTTTAGAAACTCCATTTATACAGAATCCATTGTAGCATTTTTCGAACATTCATCTTTTCCTATCACAGCGCATTGGTTTATGGTTAACTACGAAGTCAGCAAAAACAATTTTATGCAAAGCAAGGTTTGCTTGCGGTCAGTTCAAAGAAAGTCGACAATGTATGAACACATTTGAATGTGGTTGTGTGTGTGATTTTAAGCACTCAACCCCAGCCAACGTATGCGCTGATGAATTTCAATGCGAACTGAAACATTTTCACTTTCTTGCTGCATGAATCTGTGTGCAAGTGAATTTCAACATTTTATTTTTCTTTTCTTTATGAATGAATTAATTTTTTTACTTTTGCCATCTCAAATATGAAAGAAAATCATGTAAGCGTTCAAAAACTATAACGTAGTGAATACATCGCGTTTCTTTCTATCGCCCCGTAACTTATTTGTCCATCTAGAACAGTGATGACCATTCTGCTACTCGCGTGTAGCTGTACGTTGTAGTGAACGTACGTACGTAGTGAACATTCTTCTACGGGCGAGTAACAGTATAGTCATCACTCTTCTACGTTGACAGATAAGTTAAGTGGGGTTAAAAAATTGAAGGACTGGCAGTTCTCCAACGTCAGAACAGTGATGACCACTCTGCTACTGCGTGTAGAAGGTCATTGGTCCAATGTCAAATCAGTGTTGTAGGCAATTTTAAGTAAACAAACGCCATATTAATATTAGAATGTAACTCCTAATGTTTGATTTAATTTTTTTAATTGATTTCTAGAAATTAACTACAATCAAACTTAATTTGAAGCTCATTTGTGAAAATTTTTATAGTTTTTGAGGTTCACGCACTTGCGACAAGCCTGCTGATTAATTTATATATATATATAATATATATAATTTGTATGTTTCAGACTTTAACTTCGGATGGCATCATGTGGACGGGAACTTTTTTTAAACCAAGCCTCGGAAGATGATCAATATGTTTGCCATTTTTAATTTTTTTTATGTATTACCTTTTTTTTGAACTTTTAACTAATATCCGCAGATGTTCCAAACGGATTGCTCCTGTCTCTTTCTTTTTTGCACAGTAAAATAAAGAAAATTGGTCATTTTTTTTAGCCTTTCATGGAGTTCCCCCCTTAAAAGTTGAGCGCCTGAACGAAAGAAGAATTGAGAAAGCAGCAAGATTCGAGTCTACACTGCAGACTTTAGTAGCAGAAAGCTCCACTCTAATCTAAGCTTGTGCGAGGTTAGGAAGAAGGTTCTATAGAAAAGTATTCCAAAATATTTGGGCTTTTGTTATGTTTTAAATTCATTCATTCATTCATTCAAATTCAAACTTCAGAAGTAAGAATCATGCTATCAGGTGTACAACTTTGCTTCCGCCGTTTTTTTCCAAAATTAAAAGCTTTATTGCGAAAAAGTGCTTACAGATGTATTATTCAAAGTATTGTCCGTCGCTAACGACAACTTTCTCCCATCTTTCCGGCAATTTTCGGATCCCGGCTCGAAAAAAAGGAGTCCTCTTTTGACGCTATCCATGAAGCAATCCATTTTTCCAATTCTTCGAAGGATTGAAAATGTTGATCTGCCAGGCCGTGTGCCATCGAACGGAATAGGTGGAAGTCAGAAGGGGCGACATCTGGGGAATACGGCGGGTGGGGCAAGACTTCCCATTTCAGCGTTTCCAGGTACTTTTTGACCACTTTTGCGACGTGAGGCCGAGCATTGTCGTGTTGGAGGATGACTTTGTCATGTCGCTCTTGATATTGTGGCCGCTGTTCTTTTAGCGCGCGACGAAGGCGCATCAGTTGCGTTCGGTAGCGATCTCCTGTGATGGTTTCACCCGGTTTTAAGAGCTCGTAGTAAATCCACCGAGCTGATCCCACCAAATACAAATCATAACCTTGGCGCCGTGAATATTCGGTTTTGCCTTCGACGAAGAAGCATGCCCGGGCTTTCCCCATGATTTTCTGCGTTTAGGATTATCGTATCGAACCCACTTTTCATCACCGGTTACGATTCGATGTAAAAACCCCTTACGATTTTGTCTTTGAAGCAGTTGCTCACATACAAAGAGACGGCGCTCGATGTCCCTCGGTTTCAACTCGTACGGCACCCAGTTTCCTTCTTTCTGAATCATGCCCAGGGCCTTGAGACGTTTTGAAATGGCTTGCTGACTCACTCCCAACGATTCGGCAAGCTCTTCTTGGGTTTGGCACGAATCTTCATCAAGCAATGCTTCTAGTTGTTCATCTTTGAAGGTTTTTTCTCTTCCACCACCATGTCTGTCTTCGACACCGAAATCACCATTTTTAAAACGTTGAAACCACTCCCGACACGTTCTTTCACTCAGAGCAGCATCACCGTAAGTTTCTGAGAGCATTCGATGCGCTTCAGCTGCATTTTTTTCGAATTGTAACAGAAAAGTAAAACTTCCCGCAAATGGCGAGAATTGGGCACATAAACGGACATTTTCGAGCGTGAATAATACGAAAACAAGAACAACTGTCACTGAAACGGCGATGACAATTCGTTAGGCACTGTCCACACTCACTTTAAAGGCATTACCATCTATGTATTTCAACCAGCCTCAGCCGGTACAGCCTATCGGAAACGGCGGAAGCAAAGTTGTACACCTGATATGTTTTAATACTTTGACGATGAATGGGAGATACGAGTGTGGTCTGAAAAGTTTTCGCACTGAACATAAAGACGACAACACTTGTCAACAAAAAGTTGAAAAACTGTTTGTCCCTCTTTTTTTTATAAAAAAAAATACAACAATAAACAAATTCAACTATTTTTAATGCGCAGTTGTGGTTTGACAATGATTGGAGTCAACCGATGTGTTTTTGTAAAAGTGTAAATAATAGAGTATAGAGCAATCATTAAATACTCGTATTTGTTTCGAAAGGCAATAAGGACTATGTAAACTAACGATGAATTGGGTGCTTGCAAATTTTCTGTCGAAAGGTCATAGGTGGGAAGAAAGGTCGGGAAACGTCCAGGAGAGAAAGGCAGGGTGGAGCCAAACGGGTGGTGAAGGAAACAAGAAAGCTGAAGACTCTAGCTACGTTCAACACCATGAAATTTTGGGCTGCAAAATTTAGGCATGACTGTACCAACTTAAGGGACAACGAACGTTTGGAACGTCCAAAAACGTAGTCATGAAAAAGCTGTATTTCAGTTGTGTGTTGCGTTTTCTCCGGTTAGACCAAAAACATGCTTGAATAAACATTTTTAAGGCTCGAGTAGCGCATTAAATCAGAGCTGGAAGAAGTGCGTAAACTTACAAGAAGACCATGTAGAAAAATAAAAATAAATTTCAAGAAAACATGTCTTCCATCTTTGTTAAGACGGCAACTTGTCAACACACTCGCGTGCCGATTTATGTGTGTCATATGAATGTTTTACTGTCTTACTTTCATTTCTTACTACTGCCACTTTTACTGTCTCAACTGTGCAGCACAAAAATATCTCGTGGTCGTGAAAATATGTAAAATATATGTATTTACATTTTCCGCGTTTTATTTGTTGCTCTTTTATTTGTCCATCAGCGTCAGCGTTCTGTCACTCGAGACAGTCGAAGTGCTGCCTCGTGGTGGCATGGCATGACATGTCATGCAAAATTATCAGAAATATGTATTTATTTATTTACTGAAGCGCATTGTTCTTGTTCGACAGAGTGAAAAATTGCATGCAAAAAATTATCAACATGTTTTGCATGATGCTTTTTTTTGCGTGCAGCATTTTCCTTTCACTCATTGCGCAGTGAATCAGCCTCGCAGTCTCGAGGCACAAATCAAGCGCAATTTTATTGCATGGCCGCATTGAAAATAAAGTAAAGCCACACTTGAGCAACGGCAAAGCCACACTTCAACGGCGTTAAGTCTCTTCGTCAGCCGTTTAATTACCGTTGCAGCAATGCTGTGAGCCCGCCGGCAGCCAAGAAGTGATAATGAAAAACAAAGTGGCTGTTGTTGATCCTTTTGTTGTGCAGTTTGTTTTTGCAAATATACAAACGCACACATATGTATGAGTATGTGTTGCTTTTATTTTTCATTTTGCTGTATTGCGCCAGTTGTTGGTTTAATGCTGGCAACACTGACCTCGACGCTCGCATTCATCGGTTTAGCGGAACATTGTTATGGGTTTTCACGACTCGTTTGTTCGACAATTGAACAATTCAATCACATTGTCAATGAACGATGTGTCTCAATAGCTGAGTCTGCAGTATAGGTTAGGTTAGGTAGAGATCGCACTTCCACTCGAAGGCCAAAATGGCGCATTGTGAAACCCTTCTTAAATAGTTCTGGAGCTATCCAAATAGTCTCAATTCGAAGCAATCCAGTTCGACCTATTGATAGTAAAAGCAGATCTGAAGTTTAAACTTTTGCCGCACCAGCCAGGTCCGCTAGGAATCTTGGACCCCAGGGTACGAAGTCAGCGTGCCTGCAGAGTCGAACAGTGGCACAGCAAGTGTTGAATCGTTTCTACTTCTTCTTCAACTGCGCAGCTTCTGCAGACATAACTGGACAAGAAACGCCATATGATTACCACAGATCCAATGGCGCAGTGTCCTATGATGACTCCAACGAGCTGTCTAATAGAGGCTCCACTCAGGGACAGTACATATCATGTTTTCCTTAAGGAGAGTCCTTAAGGAGTTCCTTAAGGGAGAGTCATAGTGCCCGGCAGCTGCCAGAATCAGTTCTGCTGCGCTTTGAGGTCTCGATGTTCTTTTCGCTCAAACTGTCAATACACATATATATATAGGGCAGATATCGGAGAAAGCCTGCTATTTCTGGACAAGAATTTTCCAGAAATGAGGAGAGTGACGTCGTCCACATATGCTGATATGTACTTATCTCCTACGTACTCCTCCTGGTTTCGAAGATCTCAAGGATATTATTCACCACAAGTAGCCACAGCCGAAGCAAAATGACGTCTCCTTGTGGTGTTCCCCTTGTAATTAACTTCCTAACCTCGCACAAGCTTAGATTAGAGTGGACTTGTCTTGTACTTAAGTCTGCAGACTCGAATCTTTCTGCTCTATCAATTCTCTTCTTTCGTTCAGGCGCTCAACTTTAAAGCTCAACAACTTTCCATGCTTGGACCTACTAATTCGTGCACTTTATAAAAGCAAATACCAGCAACTAAGGAATCGTTGTAAATACCCACATTTCGCCAACGGCTGCTATTCTGTAGAATCGGATTGGAAATTATAAATATTTCCAAGTTATGCGTTTTGTTGGTTGCAGCTTTTATTGAATTTTCAAATCATGAAATATGCAAGTAAGTATGAATGGAGATCCATTAAAGTGTCGCTGCAAGTGCTTTACTACTATAAGTTATTCATTTCCGCATACACACTCACACACACACACACTCACAAACATCGTTTGGCGCTTGCATGCTGCTGCACCCATGCAACCCGCTTATCAACTTGCAAACTGTTTATGTCCAGTTGGCTGTTTGTGGTTGAATGCTTTGACTCTTTTGCCAATCGAATTCGCAGAAGTAATGAATCAAGGATGCCGATGACCGTGGACGATACCAGAGTCTGGCAAAGACGAAACGAAGTTTATGGAAACTTTGACCAAACGAAATTTTCAATTTACATTTGAATCTTGATTTTTTTTCTCAAACAGCAGCTGGAATCTACAAATGAAACGAACAGTGCTATTTAAAACTTGTTGTTGTTATTTTCAAAAACTTATATTAAAATATTCATGTCATCTTTGAAGATCAACTTTCGTTTAATTTGTTTGCAACGATTACATAAACAAGTCGAGGTTTGTTGTGTTTTGCGAATTTGATTACTTTTCAGCACTGCACATTGCGAATTGGTCATTCAAGAAAATATTTTATTAAACAATAACTTTGGTTTGCACATAAATAATAAAAGCTTATGGAATGTAAACGAGCAAATGTATACTTTATTTGTCTTTCTAAAAAAGCGCAGATGAGCTAAAAACATTCGGAAATGAAGACATTACAAAGTAGCTCGAAAATCAAGTTATGGTTAGTTCAACGATTTTGAATTTCTTTGGCATCTGCAAAGGATACCATTTGGATTTTATTATTATTAAAGTGTAGATAGGTAAGAGTAGGTCTTCAAGTAAAAGGCCCACTTCCGGTAGCGAGTAACATTGTCCTTATTGCTTGCAGGTTCCGAGACCGGATCAGTCTGCAATGACCTGCTGCTATTTGGTTTGCAGTTGCCCTAAGAAGGTTCAAATAGGCTCTGGATCTCGATTCGCCGGTTTGTTGCTTTGGCAAAGCTAAGCACAGCCGATAACGTAAGGTCCAGGAGCTCTTCCTCCCAAAGGATCATACTGCTGAGGCACATGTGACTGTGCCTCTCGAAAGCTTGACATTTACTGCGGTGCAGGCACATGTCACATATAGTGTTTAGGCCCCTTCCTAGTGAGGTACTCGTTCAAGGAGATAAATCCTGTAGTAGTTCTCAGATTACTCTTTCCTAAACCCTAGGGAGCTGGTTCAGTTGGACCTAGGCGCGTCAATAAATATCTTCGACTGCCTGCATGTCCTGAGACTGTGCCAGTAGTTATACCTTTTGGCAGTGTTGCCAGATCAGGTGATTTCCTCCTAGATTTAGAAAATTCTTGGCCTTTTAGGAGAATTTTTACGAAGGAAGAATTTTTTAGGAGAAAGTTTATGAGAATTATATTTTATGTTAGAGGATTTTTCGTATCCTTAGTGAATTTTTGGGAGATTTATGGATAACGAAATATGATGTATTGGGAACACTGGCAACAAAACATATTCTGGCAACCATTTTAATAGTCAAAGCACCCAATTGTGTTAAAAATTTTTAAGTTAACAAAATGTAAGCTTGTTCTATCTTGTTCTCACTTATTGCTGTCACAATGAAATGCCGCAATAATGGAACTTTTTGTTTCATTCAATTGTTATATGTTTTTTTCATGTTAAGTTTTTGTTGTTAAGCTGAAGATGAATAAAAAAAGGCAGCATAAAAAAGTTCTTTGTATATATTTTTATTTTCTATGAGAAGTTAAATTCCTTTAAAAAGACGCAATTTATAAACAAATTTTAGGAGATTTTTTTAACTTTTGGAAGGAAATTTTAGTATTTTTTTTTAATTTGAGAGATAATCTTTTCAGATATCTGGCAACACTGCCTTTTCGGTAAGTTGAAGAATGGAAATTTGTTTAAATTTTGTGAATTTAGAAAAAACAAAATTTTTAAAAATATTGCAAATTTTAAAGAATCGAAATTTGTTTACAAAAAAATTTAATTAAAACTGGCAGCAAAGTAAATTGAATGTAATTTCCAATTCAAGTTAACACCAAATTATTCCAAAATCTCTTAACTTCAAGAAGGAAACTTAATTTGCTCTGAGGGCCATTTCTAACAAAACTAATAATTCCGCTTTACTAAGTGTGAAATATTTTCGAAATTACTCGATTTGTGAGCGATGTGTGCATTTGTGCAAAAATATGCGCAACGAAATCTTATAAAATACTTTGCGCATTCCACATGTCACATGACAAACAACGTGATTGCTCCATTTGATGTGATTGCTTCAGTTAGATGTCGGCGTGTGTGTGTGTGTTTATACTTTAGTCGTTTGCTTCTTCTTTTTCTGTGACGACCCGTTCGAATCGTTAATATCGCATGCGAATTGGTGTTTATGTCTGTGTGTGTGTGTGTGTGTGTGTTTGACAGCGGAATTTCAGTTATGCAAATGTGGGCGAATAATTAATACAACCAACATCAACAGAATGTTGAGCCATAGAACGGATTGAACGTTGTTGTCAGGCGACAGTTGTAGATGGCGAAGCGACATTGATCTTTTACCCTTCCGTCCCCCCAAAATTCAAACCGAATCAATTTCAATTTTGCAAAGTTTCAGCAAATGTTGATTAACAATGCGGAAGGGGGCAAACCATACAAGAATCAATTGGAAGAAGTATTGTTGCCTTGGTGTCGATGCAAATGAAGACGGCCCGGAAAGAAGAAGCATTACTTAAGAAACTTTTTCATGCAAATTAAAATCTGCATCTGTTCAATTTTTTGTAATACTATCTGACCATTTCTGTTTTCTAGGAAAGTTATTTAAACTAATTGCAGATTTTTGTATTTAACTATTAATTAATTTTCTTGCACTTTAAATAGATTTACTTAGTTTTTAATGTTCGAAAATAGCACTGTTTGAATCTTTATTTGTTACGTCAATGCGTAATAACGGAAATAAACCGTTGTAAAGTGCTATTGGAATGCAGTAGGTCCTAGTGGGAGTACCAAAGGTTACTACTTATGGAACTTTATACTACACTTTGTGCGAAGTCTGTCTATTTAAACTACACCGGTTATTATTTTCGCCGAAAATTTTGTTCTAAGGTTGGCAGCTCTGTCAAAGACATCCATGTCAAATTTGAAATCAAAAATGTCATTAGTGCTTGAGTTACGATTGGTTTTGTACGAAAAGTGAATGTTTCGATTCGATTTTTTAAATGTCTGAAATTATTCAACAAAGAAGGAGGATTACATTTTTTTCTGAATGTAATAACCGCTGCGAAAATGTTGAGAATGTTGTGGAACCTCGATCAAAAACAACAGAAAGAACATTTGATTGGTACAAAATGTTCAAAGAAGGCAGACAATGCATTGAAGACGCAGAGCGTTCCGGGCAACCATTCACAACAACTGATGAGCAACATATCAATCAAATCAAGGAATTAGTACTGGAAAACCATCGATTAACTCTAAGAGACCTTGCTGATGATATTGGCATATGAAAAAGATCAGTCAATATCATTTTGGTACCGAAAACTTTGATAATGGCCACGGTACTCGTTTTTCGAGACCATTTCGCCAAAAAAATCGACCCATATCTTGCGACTTCTGGCTATTTGATAAACTTAACCCTTTCGCTCTTTTGTTGCCATATGGCACATGCTACTTTGTGGACGTCTGCATCCTCTATGGTTGCAAGAATACATTTTTTTGTTGGTCCTTAGAATAGTTTGAAGTTTTAGGAAAAATACGAAATTAATAAACTGAATATTTAAGTTTAAAGAAGAGAAGTACACAGGTTTTTTGAATGGTATGTCTTGACATAGTAAAGGCAGAAGAAGCAGAAAACATGAGATAACTTTTTAATTTGGCGTTTTATTTCAATTTAGATACTTAATTTTTCTTAAATTTGGCTAAAGTGAATGAAGAAATATTGAAATTTTCGTAATGCGTAAAGATTTTAATGTTTAAGTAGTTATTACAGCCGCAACGATGGATAGAAAAACTCTCATAGAAAAATACTCTTAAATACAGGGTCCGAGTATAAAAATTAAAAATTTTTTTATGGAATATTGCTAATGTAACCACATGGAGGCCTAAGGCGTAAAATTTAAAATTTTAACTTTTCCCTGTAAAAACCTGTAGCGAAAGGGTCGCTCCGGTGCCATCGTTTTGATTCGATTGAGGAGATAAAAGCTGATTCCAAGACGGTGTTGAGGGCATTCCGGAAAATTATTTTTTGGAATGTTTCGAGAACTGGAAAAACGTGAAGAGGAAGTACTTTAAGGCAATGAAATAGAAAAATAAATAAAGATTTTAAATGTTATAACACAATTCCGTGTATTTGTTTGGACACAGTAGTACTTTAGTTGCAGTCGCCGTAGCTCAGCTGGCTATTGCGTTGGGCCGCGAGTCAAATACGACGCTCGAACCCAGGTTCAAGACTTCGTTACGTTAACACCGAAAAAATAGAAGAAAAACAACAATTTTTCTTTTGGCGGCTGTCCTCTCAGCAGGAAATGGCAAACCTCTAAGAGTAAAAATTGCCTATGAAAAAGCTCCCAACTCGACGTTCGGAATCGGCAAAAAACTGTAGGTCCCTTCCAACCATGTAAAAACATTCGCATGCACAACATGGACGGTTGCGGGTAGCTAGTCTCGTAATGGGACTGTCGTGCCAGTCAAGAAGACGAAAACGTATTGACAGAAGGGTTAAGCCAGAAGGGATTGCATTCACTTGGTTGTCCTATTGATGGATCATTTTCTATGGTCAAAGCACATGAAAATTGTAGTAGCCTGTGGAGGGCGGGATGATGAGACGGTTTACCATTTTCTCTATGAGAGAAATATGAGACATGTGAGAGGCCACGACCACTTTGGTTCCACAAGATCTGCTTAGATTTCTCCGTAGGATAGGTATTTTTAAAGAAGATTATCATGGAACCTCAAGTATTAGTACAATGGACGTGTACACTCTCTGAGGACTGCAATTGCTACGCTGTTCCGAACAAACACAAAAAAATTAAACGTTATAGACAAAACGAGAGTATCTGCAGTGACATTTGACCCTCTAAGCGTCACTTCTGAGTAGCTGTGGTGCAATTTGTCGAATTTGTCAGCTTTTTGGTGGACTTTGACTTCGATGCGATGCCATTTGACCTCATTCTAGCCACACAATTGTTTGGCTTATGTACTTTTTCAACAAACCATAAAAAATGCGATGTTTTTCAGCATCGAGAACCCATAATTAAGAAACTTCAAACAACACTAAATCATGTGTGGTGAACAGCAAATGCGATAAGCTCAGTTATGAACAAAATTGCCTAAATTTATTTGGCTGACTGAACAGGACAGAACTTGGCTTTTGCATTTAATAATTTTACACAAGAAAAATACAAACAAAAGAGACATTGCAATAGTAAAACTGCCTTATTAGTGTTTGTCTCTCGTGTTTCAAGAATATGAAAATTTAAAAAATTATTTAAATTATTTAAAAATTATTAAATTATCTAATTTATAATTAAATTATTTTAAAAATTTTGCATAATATAAAATATCATTATGGGTATGAAATGAAAGAACAAATTCAATTAAAAAAAATTAAATTTTTGATGCTTAAGGACAAATACCTATTGAAAAAGTCCTTTTAAAATTGCATCCTTGCATAGCTTTGACCATTTGAAATAGTTTTATTGGAAGAAAATATTTCTTAAAGACCAATATGTACAATTTTTTTACATTCTCCAATTTCGTCCTTCAAACTTGTTTACTCAAGTGTTATTAAATATTTAAGGTTTGTCGTAGAATGCCATACATTCCTTCGTTTAATAAAGAGAAATATTACATCTTTTATACCCTAAATCATCAAATCAAGTTCACAGCCGCCAACAAAATCCATTCAAACAGAAATTCCCATTAAAGTGTCTTAGATTCTTTACAACAAAACTTAACTACTTCATCCTTTCGCACCTGTCACGACCGCCAAGGTTGACTTGAAATGCTGCAGAGTTTTCCCAGGAAAATTCGCCCGTATAGTTCTTGTTGCTGCGCATTTCTCCAGAACAATTTGTCCAGCTCAAATGAATCAGCCGCATGGTCCGACAGTCGCCTGTTAATCGGCCATATTTCCGGCAATTTCGTGTGCGTCGCCGAGCGTCTTAACGTGTTATGCCCCGAACACATTGACGATGGCAGCAACATGACTACTTTGGTCAAAATATTTGAATCAGAAAGTTCGTATGGAGATGATTATTTTGACGACAGCACAACTACACAAACAACGAACATAGTTGTGGCTGTGGCCCAACATGGAACTATTTGTTATTTCTTAAGCGACAAAACCAAAGAAGAAGAAAAAACTGTTTCAAAAAAGATATTTTTTATTAAATTTTTCTTACTTTTTCGGTGTAGTTTGAACAACAATTACAAAATTTGTTAGTATTTGAGTTGAAAGGTAACACCGTGCGACAAAAATGAAAAAATTTTTTCACACTGGAAAAAATCGATATGGGCGTGAAACTAGAGACCAAACATAGTAGTACTGCGTACTCAGTTTTTCATTTCTACATCCTTTGTCCTTGTAAAAGGACTTCAAAATTTTGAAGGGAATAAAAAATAAAAAAAATATAAAAAATACTTAACCTCATTAAAATATGGCGATATGTATATCAAATGAAAGAGGAAAAGCTCAAGAGTTAAAATAAAATTGATTTTTTATCTATTTGTAAAAAACGGACATGAAAAAGGTCCTTTGAAAATTTTAATCCTTTATATCCTTGAAAATTTATAACGAATTTTCTTGAAAAGTAAGTATGTTAGAACCCAAAATCTCTTTGATCACGTGTCAAAATTTCATTATTCTCGCTTCTTTGATGTTGTAACTTTTTTATTATTTAAAATACTGATACGCAAATAAATTAGAATATTTGTACTGCATTAGACTTGGAGCTACCACCTTTTTTTTAATAACTTTCGAACAAATAAAGTTAGAGTAATGAAATTTTGACACGTGATCAAAGAGATTTTGGGTTCTAACATACTTACTTTTCAAGAAAATTCGTTATAAATTTTCAAGGATATAAAGGATTAAAATTTTCAAAGGATCTTTTTCATATCCTTTTTTTACAAACAGATAACAAATAAGTTTTATTTAAATTCTTGAGCCTTTCCTCTTTCATCTGATATACATATCGCCATATTCTAGCTTGGTTAAGTATTTCTTATATTTTTTTTATTTTTTATCCCCTTCAAAATTTAGATGTCCTTTTAAAAGGACAAAGGATGTAGAAATGAAAAAGTGTGTACGCAGTATTACTATGGTTGGTCTCTAGTTTCACGCCCATATGGATTTTTTCCAGTGTGAAAAATGCTGTCGCACGGTGTAATAGTTCGAAAATTTATTAGGTACACATTGCTATTTGTTTGATTGATTGCACTGTGCAATAAAAATTTAAAAAAATTTCACACCGAAAAAAATATGGGGCATGAAACTAGAGATCAAACATTGTAATACTGTGTACTCAGTTTTTCATTTCTGCGTCCTTTGTCTTTTTAAAAGGACTTCAAAATTTTGAAGGGGATAAAAATAACAGATATATAAAAAATACTTACCTCATTAGAATATGGCGATATGTTTATCCAATGAAAGAGGAAAGGCTCAAGAATTTGAATAAAATTGATTTTTTAAAAATTTGTAAAAAAAGAATATAAAGAAAGTCCCTTTAAAATTTTAATCCTTTATATGCTTGAAAATGTATCTTAAATTTCCTTGAAAAGTAATTTTTTGTAATCCAAAATCTCTTTGTTTACGTGTCAAATTTTCATTATTCTCGCTTCATTGATTTTATGTCTTTTCATTATTTAACCCTTTCGGGACTACTGGATAATACGTTTTAGCACGTTTTTAATGCCCCTCGAAACCGTTATTCAAAACTTACGACCCACGTAGAATATTTTTTCGATTTCGGTGTTCCTGCAAAAAGTGATTATTTCAGAATTTGTGAACATCCAATATAATTTTCTAACCCTAAGATTCATAGCATGAGAATATTTCTACAGAGAGTAAAATCCGTCTCGAAAGGGTTAAGATACTGATAGTCAAATAAATTGGAATTTTTTTACTTCGTTAGAATTGCAGCTTCCGCCTTTTTGTTAAATACTTTTTAATCAATAATGTTAGAGTAATGAAGTCAAAGTCGACGCCATTTTGAAGTTGTGTTGCCGTGCCGTTGTCGTCTTGAATGTGTTCGAACCATTACTCCAGCTCGCAACTGTTTTTAGTGCGCTGCATGTGTGCCTTAATAAATCACAAAAACAACAACAAAAAGCCAAATATAATAACAACAAAGCACACATAAAACGAGTAAATTGCGAAAAAAAATATTTTTCGTTTTTTTCCTGGTCACATTCGGTATGTGGGCTTTAATTTTATGGCTTTCTTTGCGCCTCAACGCACATTAAATACATAATTTTTTAAATATTTTATCAGTTTGGCTGTTGACCGCGTTGGACCCTGGAACGGGCTGCCAAGCGACTGTGCCGACTGTCCGCTTTGGCCTCTGTCAATTATGATGGCCGGCCGAATGTCGAGTCGGCGACTGGTGCGAGCGTAAACATAAAACAGTCATTTCGGCAAAAGTGTCGAATGCGACAGCAGGCCTTCGCTATTACTTTCTACGCTGGCAAAGACATTTTTTATTACACTCGGACATTCATCCTTTTTGGGCGCCCAACAGCCCAACACAAGAACGTGTTTACCATATAAATGGCGCGTCCCGACACATTTCGTCTGCGGCTTTTTTCGAATGGCGATGTGATTGCGAATGCGAATGTGTGCGTGTGTGCGATTAGCAACGCAATTTTCTTCAATGCGAGAGCCAACTCTTCTGCTTTCTGATTATCTTCGCTTTCGTTTTCTGAAGTCTTGTTGCGAACTCTTACGCTCTCAGCGCACTTTTGGCCAAGTTTATGGATCTGCCACTTGCTCAGATTGAAATCGTGCCACAAAATGCAATTTTTTTGTGGAACTCTATATGCCGATGCTCGATTCGTCGGCCACGCCTCTTTGCTGGCCATACAACCCGAATGTAAATGAAATGAGCAACAAAAGAGCGTTGATACAACGGAAAGAAAGTCGCAAAAAGGCGCTGCCGAATGATGCGAAATGTGTCATGGCGGTGCGACGGCTTTGCTGCCATTGTGACGTTGCGCCCGGAAGCCATTCCGCATGCCGGCTTAAGCGGCTCAATGCAGCTGTGAGCGGGTGCCGGATTATGTGCGCTTTGCTCTAATTTGCTCTTAATTACCTTAATGGATGAAAAGGATTTACCAGACATTGCTGTTCTTGCGAACGACGCACTTCAGCTGCCCTGTTTTTGACGGCCAGCACAAGCGACCGTCAAGCTGAAGCATAGCATTGAGAACTAATGCGCGAATTGAGCTGGTACAACCGAGAAGACCACGTTGCACCATGGGACGAGTGTGGCCAAAAGTATCAAAAATGTTTTGTGCCGACGCCGATACCCATATTTGTGGCCAATTCTAAACGATGTCGATGCCGATTAATCGGTCGGACCCTACTAATTTGTATTCAATATTTTGAAAATATATTTTTATTTTGCGCAGATATTGCAAATTGCACATTCGTTTCATATGGAGAGTGGGCGTGTCTATTAAACGATTTTGCTAAATTTTTTTATAGACATAAATTTTTTATTAAAAAATCATGTATATCAAATTTCATTAACTCAGAACTACTACTTCTACTTTTGGCCGCAGCTAGTACTGACTAGTCCCACTGTGCGTTGCGAAGTCTAACAATTCCAATAAAAGTGTATTCAATTTTAGTAAATTTTAGTACTAGAAAATACTAGAAAATAAGATTCGAATACCACAAACAAAAACGTTTCACTAAAAAGTTGCATTCTTGAAGAATAAATGTACACAGAATGCTTCAAGGAATCTTAGCCTAAAGTTCACTCAAAAGCAATAAATCTTGTTATTTGCGATGATGAATCAGTCAGTCAGTAAGTTAGTCAATTTAGCAATTAGTCATTAATCAATTAGTCAGTTAAACAATTTATTAAATAGATCAAAAATATAAGTGCACTCGTAAAAAAAACATTGGCCTTCAATACCATTTGCAGTCATATTTTGCACCAACAACTTTTGTATTTGGAACGGGAGGGGGTTGAACCCCCAAAATCTCCCCTGTGTGCGCCACTGTGGCCTTTTAATTGATACTAGTAGACTACTTCGTTCGCAGTAAGCAATTTCACAGAAATTCTCCATGCTGCGCGTATCGACAGCTGTCACATGGCTTGCGACTACACTGACAGCTAACATATGTTAATCAGCTGTTCGTCCGCAAGCAAGCAGCGTGTGAGATTCGTTGAGGCAGCGAATATGCGCACTGAGGCATTCGAGACATTTCGACCAATTTGAGGTGCGCTCTGCGAGTTTGCGTACAACCCGCACAGGACTTGTCAGCCATGGAGAAGAGCGCCTGGAATGCACTGAAGAACGTGAGAAATAATGTGAAAGGGATGTGCTCGCAGTAAAAAAAGAATGAAACAACCAGACTTACGGCACAGTTGATGCATGCACAACAATAGCGTCCAGCTGGGTCAGTAAGTTGAACGCTGGTGGTGAACGGCGAACAACAGACACCGCCGACAAACAAATTCAAATATTTCAGTAAATCAACGCATCGAAATGTGAGAAGAGCGCAGAATATCGAGGAATCTGCGAATGCCTTCACGGCTTAAAAGCCTAGAAGAATGGAAAGCAATTTAATTTTTACTTTGTATTTATCTGATACCCAAAGGATGTGCGACATGTACATTGAAAGCGGCACAACGCACATGAAAGCAACACTGAAAACAGCCAATGTGCAAATAGAGACGGAGAAAAAATTAATGTGCCGAAGAGACAAGTGGCGACGAAAGACAAACCAAGCAACGTAACCACGTTGAATGGGGTCAAAAGTTCCTAGCAGACAGCAGGCAAACCCACGCACACACATTTTCACATGTTCACATATTGAACTTAGCCGCACCGGGCAAACCAATTCCACATGTGACGTGAGTGGCTGTGTGTGTGCCTTGAAGACGCAGCCGAAGCCGAAGAGAAAGCGGCTGCGGCTGAAGTGAAAAGTCAACAGTGGCCAAACTAAATAGACCAACTTGCCTTGAAGTGTCGGAGCTGGCGTTTGGATGCCAACAGAGGACTCAAAGTGAACGTAGCAACTGCCACATTGCTGCGTTACGAAATGTAACCGCAGTGTCTGAGCGCCAAATTTAAATCGTTAGATGTCTCTCAATGGGCCAGAGACTACATGCAGTCGAGAAACATTGCTTGAAAGTTAATAACTTTGGAAATAATTCAATTGAAACTAAGTTGAAACGCAACGTTGAAGTGCTCTCTATGAGATGCGTTTTCAAAATAAATAATTTCTACCAACAATAAAGTAATGCGTACAGCGGCCCATACAAGATTTCATTTGGGAGAAGGAAAGGTTTTGAGTATAATTTTTTATTTTCTTCCAGCAAATTTTGTGTTTGGGGGGTTTGAACCCCAAACCCCTTACGTGCTCCACTGAATACGTATATATTAATGAATCGGGTGAACGTATTAATGAATCAATGAATGAAGCATCAAAACGTTTACAACGTGAAAAGAAATATTCTATTCCAATCTATTCTATTCTATTCTATCCTAATGTAATGTAATCTAATCTAATCTAATCTAATGTAATGTAATCTAATCTAATCTAATCTAATCTAATCTAATCTAATCTAATCTAATCTAATCTAATCTAATCTAATCTAATCTAATCTAATCTAATCTAATCTAATCTAATCTCATCTAATCTAATCTAATCTAATCTAATCTAATCTAATCTAATCTAATCTAATCTAATCTAATCTAATCTAATCTAATCTAATCTAATCTAATCTAATCTAATCTAATCTCATCTAATCTAATCTAATCTAATCTAATCTAATCTAATCTAATCTAATCTAATCTAATCTAATCTAATCTAATCTAATCTAATCTAATCTAATCTAATCTAATCTAATCTAATCTAATCTAATCTAATCTAATCTAATCTAATCTAATCTAATCTAATCTAATCTAATCTAATCTAATCTAATGTAATCTAATGTAATCTAATCTAATCTTAACTAAACTAATCTAATCTAATCTAATCTAGTCCAACCTAATCTAATCTGATCTATTCTATTTGATTCTGTTTTATTCTATTATTCGAAATATATTTAACTGATTTTCATCGAGTTTGTTGAGATTCTCGTCTACTACGTTTTGCTGTACCATACCTTTCCCGTTATTTTCGTTTTCCCAGTGTTTTTGGTGTAATAAAGTAAATGTGTAGAAAGCTTTGAGGGGAACGACAGTCAAAACAAAACACACTAGTGAGACCAAGTTGAGAAGAGAAGTTCGAAACTGATTGCAGCTGAAAAATGTTTCGGCTATAGTCCTTTGCTCCTGGCGGCGTCTGCGCAGTTCGCAGTTGGGCGCGAGAGCGGCACGAATGGCAGTTGAAAGCAAGCGGCAAGAAGTCAATATGGAGCGCGCACAAAGGCAGCGCAAAGAGCGTCCGTCCAACTGAACCAAACGTCAGCGGCCGCAAGTCAGGTCAGTTCGCTAGGCGCTGGCTGAGAAGTCGTAAGCAAACGACGGAAGAAGCAATCGACGCGTTAATTAGTTGCGAAGTGTGTTCCGCTGTGAGGCGCCGTCAACGTGCGCCGTGCTACCAACAAAGGTGAAAGTTTCCTCAATGCATTCGAATTGCGATTAGGCCGGAGTTGACACCGAGGCCGGCGGCCGCGATCGCCAACAAATCGAAGTGAGTTGCGTTAACGGGCAATCGGAATTTGTGGTTTGTTTTCGCCATTGGGCGGCAATTGCAGTTCAAAGTGAAAGTGTGCCAAAAGGCCGTGTGGCCAGAGGGCAAAGGCAGCGCAGTCAGCAATAGATGAATAAAAATAAGAAGAAGAAATATTCAAGAATTGTGTGAAATGTGCGTGCGACAACGTGCGGCGAATGTTTTGCTGTTGCTGTGCTGCTGAAAGAGTGTTCGCAATCAATAAAAACAATTTTGAGTGCCTGCCAAGGATGTGAATGCAAAGTTGCGATTACGAGTTGGAAGAAGAAGCCGTAATGGGCAAAACAAGAGGCGACCGAGCAAAGGCAAAGTCTGAGTAGCAGGCAAAGTGCTGACAAAAATAAAACCAAATCAAATAAGGACGCAGCGGCAACAAGCGAACGTGAAAGTCGAGCTGCGTTGACAAACCGGGTCAAAAGTTCGCAAAGTGCGCGCACACAAACCTACACACACACACCCACACGCCCATACGCGTACGTGTGCAACACCTACCAATGTCGCAGCATACCCACACACACATACACATAAAAACACTCGCATGAACACATTTCAGCAAAACAACAACAGCAAAATTATGTTTTGGGAAAAATTTGTGAACAGTGGAAACCATGGGCGTCGCTCAAAAGCGCTCATAGTTCAAAAGCCACACACACATACACACAATGACAATTTAATGACATTAAGTAATGTGAGTGGCTTATGGGCGCCAATTTTCTAATCCCAATCATAGACTGTCACCTGTCGATGTCTCTTTAGTGGTCTCGTTAGTAGTTGTTACGCTGTGTTGTTGTTGCTGTTGTTATTGTAATTGCTTGCGATATATTACACGACTGCAAATGGCCACTTTTGGTTAGCCCCAGCGAATGAAAACCTGAATTAATTTCAAACGACCATTTCAGAAGTTCTTAACACCGCGAACAGAATGGACGTACTTGCTGCAGCCATTTGTAGCATCAACAAGCTTCAATACATACAAAGTTCTCATTGACTGGTCTACTGCAACTTTGAAAACATATGACTGACTGCATCTCTTACCAATTGTCTACATGGACCAAATCACTTTAGAGGAAGCAAGAAAATTCAATGAAATGACACATCCGTCCATTCCATCGAGAGGAATAGCGAGCAACACAGCGTCAAAGTCTTCACAGATAAATTAAAGTTCAGTGGAGGAGTAGGCGCGGAAATTTCTATAACGATCTATGAAATCCAGAAATTACCCGATAGTTTTTCAGTCTTCCAAGCTGAAATCAAAGAAATAAAATACGTGACGAAATTTTAGAAAAATGAAGGCGAAAATGTAGAATCAGACTTCTTTGCTGACAGTCAGGCAGCTCTTAAGGCTTTAAACGGATTATCAAGGAACTTTGGAACAGGGAAAGAGTGCTACGAACCACTAATATCTTTACAGTTAAACAAAGTTTCTTTCTCTCTCTCTTGGGTTCCAGCATACTGTGGCATTTCAGGAGAGGAGACGACAGACCAACTGGTTAAAAACAGCAGAGAATTGAAAATAGATTTCAGGCTATTGCGTTAAACAAGTGGGAGGAATTTTGTGCAGTGTAGGATCTTTTGGCCTAAATTCTCTCAAAACAAAAAAAAAACTATATTCTCAGCCTCTCTCGAAGGTCCACACGAGTGTTAATGGGTATGGCAACAGGACACTGTCTAATAGGCAGACATCCCTACAGACTAGAACTGACTGAGTCAAACGTCTGTAAGAACTGTTCGGACCCCGAAGAGAGAGAAACAATGGAACACGTCCGGTGTCGTTGCCCCGCTTTAGAAAAATGTACGATGAAAGTTTTGGGTAGCGTCTTTGCAATAACAATGGATTTGGATGGATTGGAGGGATGGATTCTCAGTTTCCATTGACTGGTTCACTGACGATGTTTGCAAATGTTTTTACAAGGTTGGAAGGGACCTACAGTTTTTTGCCGATTCCGAACGGCGAGTTGAGAGCTTTGTCATAGGCAATTTTACTCTCAGAGCTTTGCCATTTCCTGCTGAGAGGACAGCCGCCAAAAGAAAAATTTTTGTTTTTCTTTTTTTTTTCGGTGTTAACGCAACGGAGTATTGAACTCGCAGAGTCTTGACTCGCGGCCCAACGCACTAGCCAGCTGAGCTACGGTGGCTGCCCCACCAAAGCAAAATATGACTTTGATTGTCCCAACAATCTAATTGAAAATTCTAAAATGAAAATTAATATTCTAGTTCCTCCAGACCTACAGTCTCTTACCCTGTGTGATCTCCTGAAATTCATTAAAGAATCCAGGAAATTTGTGCAGGAAAGCGACTACTACTACTACTACTTTCCCTCTTTCTTTCTTGTATAATCCATCTCCTTTTCCTCTATCATTCTGTTTTGCCTGAAGCCTTAACCTGAGTGCTTGAGAATTTGGACCTTCTAGGGTGCATTGGTGGACTTTGCTCACATCCATCCCTCCCAAAACTTTCTGTACATATCCGCAACATAACAAATAATTAAATGAATTGTGAGTTTACGATTGGACTTGTTTCATAGTAATTGAAACTTATTGTTTTTGGCAAACGGAGGTCGTCCTGGCTTAACTGGTTAACCCATTAAAACCTGACCCCAGAAGGGCTTGTGCGATTTCCATAAAATTTTGCACAATCTTAGTAATTGACCTAATCAAGAAAAAAAAACCAGGAAATTATTCATACCCCCACCCCCTGAACCAGGAGGGTACGTTGCGCAAACGCAATTTGGGCCTTAGTCACATACAAAACATAAAATTAAAAAAAAAAAAAATTTTTTAAAACTTATTTTTAAATAGTTTAGCATTACAAAATGCAGCCCACAAAGGGATTTTGATAGGTTTGAAGAATAAGTATTTTTAATTGAATTTCAAAAATTCCCCAAAAAAAACCTTTGACTTTGGATCGAAAAAAAGATATGAATATTTAAAAAATTTTGAAATTTCGGTATGGCAGAATCTAAAACGATCAATTCTAATCCAATTCTACCCATTTTCAAGTCTTATATCTTTATAAATTACTTAATGTAGCGAAATTCCCAAACGTTGCGCAAACGCAACGCTCAGGGCTTAATGGGTTAATGCATTGGAGTGCTGATCTCAGAGGATGCTCGAGCCCAGGTTTAATCCTGCGCCGTTGTCCACATCAAAATATAGGAATAACAATATTTCTTTCTTCAACTGACTTCTCACAGACAAAATATCTGTTTCATATAAACATTTTTAAAGACAAATATGGACAGAATGAGCCAAAAATGAAATCTTTAATGCGCCACTGAGTTGTCGCAGAGGGTTGCCATCGTCTAAGAACAAAACAACTCAGTTTATAAACTTTTGTTAAGCGCCTCTTTCATTGTTTTTTTTTTTCGAAATTGTTACCGCTAACTGCAATATTTCAGCGACTATATCTGCGACCTACTTTCATTTCACCACTTGGTATATAAGTATAAATATACATATACTTATATATGTATGTCTTGCTGCCCTCCCTGCATTCGTTTTGTTTTAGTCGCTTTTAGCTTCGCTCTGTCGCGTTATTTAACATTTCTGACTTTTGTCTTATCGCTCGGCGTTGATTGTCAGCAAAGCTTACTTCCAACTTCTAACGCCCGTCCATTGTTGTTGATGATGCTGTTGTTGTTGTTGTTGTTGTTGTTGTGTTCGCTGCAGCTACAACGATACTTTGTGTATACACGCGCGCCAGTGTACAGCACTTACATTTGCAAATTAAATTTGAATTTTTACGCGCGCGCTCTTGTTTACGCTGCGACCGTTGGTTGTGGCTGCTTTCATTGCGTTTATCATTCGTGTCTGTCAGTCGTTGTTGGTGTTATGGCGGCATAAATTCTAATTTTCAACATTATCATATTTGAATACATTAACAGAGATTCACCGCGGCCAGCGCCATCCAAACCGACGTTGGCCTGAGACTGTCTCGCGAGTGACCATTCTCGCTCAAAAACCTCTAATGAACTCACTGCCGTATTTTGGAAAAAAAGTACTTCACTGACATCAGTTCGGCAAAAAAATTAATTAAAATTATGAAGTTAATTAATTAAGCCCCAGTGGTCCCATGGCTCCCGGTTGGGGTAATTTAAGTTACATTTAACTTTAAGCCCTAATTTGAATTGCTATACAATTTAATATTCATTAAAATTTTGCCAATTTCTATTTATATATTTCAATAAAATGATTTAAAATTAAATTTTGATTAAAATTTTAATTTTGATTTGAGCTTAATTTTAGAGAAATTGCAATTTTAAATTATAATTTTGAATGCAATTACAAATTTAAAATTTTGTAATGTATTTTTTTGTAATTTTATTTATTTTGACTTGATTTTAATTTAAATTTTGATATTAACTTGAATTTTAGACAAATTGCAATTTAAAATTTAATATATTTTTTTTTAATTTTCATTACAATTTTTATTTCATACCTAACAGTGTTTTGCTTCAAAATTTTTATTTTGATTTGATTTTCAATAAAATTATAGTTTTAAGCTTATTTAAATTTATGATATTGTATTTTTTTTTTATTTTCTTATTCAATAATTTAATAATAATATAATATAATATAATTTAATTTACTAATTTAATTAAAACAATTTATAATAATTAAATAAGAATCCATGTAAAAAAAATTAAAATCAAAATTTAAATTAATTAAATACAAATACAAACCTAACTTTATTTTAAAACTATGATAAAAATTATAAAGTGAAATTAAACTTGTTTTCACACAAATTAACAGGAAGAATAAATTTCAAAAATCATTAAGAAAAGATTGAATTTTAGATTCAATTCAATTTCAGTTCCAAAACGAAGCTTATTTAAAAAAAAGCTTATTTAAAAACTTGAAAATTTTTAAAATTTAAAATTAAACATTAGATTAACATTTTTATTTTTCTATTTGTTGGTTGTATTTTTATTTTTTGGCCCTCATTTTAATTTTTCATTTTTGATCTAATTTTTTTTTTTAATTTTAGTTTAAATTTGAGATTTACATTGAATTTGTATTTTAGTGTAAACTTTACTTTTGATTTTATTATTAACCTCAATGTAATTTTTTCATTTAATATTTCATTTCATTAATTATTTTAATTTTATTTTAATATTTATTTTTATTTTCGATTTTAATTTAATTTTCAATTTTAGTTTTATATTTATATTTATATTTTTAGTTTTATTTTTAATTGTGGTTTTGATTTTAATATAAATTTGTATTCTAATTTTGAATTTCGTTTAAGCTTTATTTTTTATTTCAATTTTAGGTGTAATTTTTTAATTTTCATTGAGTTTTCAATTTAAATTTAACAAGTATTAATTTTCTTTTGTGCTTATATTGTAGTTTTAAATATAATTTTAATTTTATTATCAGTTTTAAGTTTGTTATTAATATTTATTTTGGTTGATTTTAATAATTTGTATTTTTTTTAATTTAATTTGTATTTTTATTTCAACCTTTTTTTATGTATTATTAAGGGAGAGGGCTGGGTTGTGAACCAGGCTGGGGTGTGAACCATTGCCGTTTTTTCTTTCCCTAATTGACATATCGCCAATCTTTCAACTGTCAATTTTGTCTTATGATATGACTCTGCTTTTGTGGTTACACCGAAGTACAAACACGTATTGCTTGTGGCAGCAATCGAGTTTGAAAGACATCGTGTTTGAAAATCTACTGCGAAAACTTATTGGCTTTTTTTTAAAGTGCTACCTTAGTGACTGAGCTTATTGCAAAAAGGTCAGTGTAATACATGTTTATTTAGTGTTTTGATTCTATTTTACGATGCAATATTTGTTTATGTCGAATTATGATTGGAAGTGTCGTTTATTTTAAAGTTTCCAAAATGGCATCGTGGTTGGGCTGTGAACCACTGAGGTGGCTGGGTTATGAACCACCTGTTTTTCGTACTACATTTGTTCTAACACTGTCAAATATGGACGGATATATTAAAATAAAGTAATTTTATATAATTTAACTCGATTTCGTTGTGTTCACTTGAAGTGAGCCAATACGAGAACACGTTCGTATTTCACATGCAAACATTCCGACACAGATTAGGATGAAAATTTAAAAAATTGAGCAGTTTCATTCATTGCGATTTTTTGGCCTAAGAGGCGTCATTATAACTTTTTTTCACCTCTTGAGGCTTCCTGATTAAATAAATTCTCAATGTACTTAAAAATTATGGGTGTTTTCTTCGTATTTTCTGACTTTAATAGGGATTTTCCAGATGGTTCACAACCCAGCCACTTTTTTGAAAAAGCGAAAAATCACGTTCTTAGAAAATTGGACGTAGAGAGTTAAATTTCAATCAAAACGGTAATCTGTCTTCATAACAAAGTTGCGTTATATATTCACCTTTCCAACGGTATCTTCGATTTTTCGATATCTTTATTCTGAGAAAAATTAGAGCCGAAAAACAAAACCCGGTTCACACCCCAGCCCTCTCCCTTACTTTATAATTTTACCAAAAAATATAAAATGACCCTAATTTTCTTTGATTTTGCTTTTACTTTGAATTTTAATTTTGATTTTGCTTTGTTTTTAGGTCAACTTTTTTACGTGTCATTTTATTTTATGTTATTTTATTTATTTTATTTTTTTTTATTTTTTTTTTTTTTATTTTATTTTATTTTATTTTATTTTATTTTATTTTACTTTATTTTATTTTACTTTATTTATTTTAGTTTATTTAATTTTATTTATTTCATTTTTTTATTTTATTTTATTTTGTTTTATATTAATTTATTTTATTTTATTTTATTTTATTTTATTTTATTTTATTTTATTTTATTTTATTTTATTTGATTTTATTTGATTTGATTTGATTTGATTTGATTTGATTTGATTTGATTTGATTTGATTTGATTTGATTTTATTTGATTTGATTTGATTTGATTTGATTTTATTTGATTTGATTTGATTTGGTTTGATTTGATTTGATTTGATTTGATTTGATTTGATTTGATTTGATTTTATTTTTTATTTTATTTTATTTTACTTTATTTTATTTTATTTTATTTTACTTTATTTTATTTTATTGTATTTTATTTTATTTTATTTTATTTTATTTTATTTTATTTTATTTTATTTTATTTTATTTTATTTTATTTTATTTTATTTTATTTTATTTTATTTTATTTTATTTTATTTTATTTTATTTTATTTTATTTTATTTTATTTTATTTTATTTTATTTTATTTTATTTTATTTTATTTTATTTTATTTTATTGTATTTTATACTATTTTATTTTTTAAAATTAATGTTTTTATATTTCAACTTAGTTTAAATTGTTCTGGTTCTAATATTTTAATTTATTCTTCTTCTTAAGTGATTACTTAACCAGAGAACGCATAGTGAGATATGGAGAGAGTAGAGTTCTCTAAAGATTTCTTAAGAGTCGTGAATTTAAATTTTGATGGCCTCAAAATAGAAAATTTTCCGAAAGTTATGGACAACAAAACTTTTACGTAGAGAAAACTTTACCCATTACTATATAATCCTTGTTTTCAAATCGTCAAATAAAAATGATATCCCAAACATAGACAGCACCCAGAATAAGCAAAGCACAACCGTAATTGGAAAATCGAAGCGAACAATCAATATAAAAGAGAAATCTCACATTTGAAATGCATATACAAAACCGATATTGAGCAAATATCCAATACATCTATATGAACAATTCACTAGAAATATTCCAAATTTACAAACCAAATGGTTGACTGACATTCTTATTTGCATTGTAAGAAGCAATGATAAAATTTAAATAACTTCTATGTATAATGTTAGCATATTTTTGGGATGAAGTGGCGTCTCAGAACCATTATGCTGGTCACAGCTGTACCCAAGCCAATGCGCTGGAAACAATCTTCCTTCAATATCCTTGAACTCTGTCGAAATCAGCGTTGAGACTTTTATGATACGCAAAAGGCGGCTCACAGACAACGGCAACAACACAAACACCACAAATAGCACTGCAAACCATAGAAAAACTAATTAAATGTCACCCACAACATTTCAGAGAGAACAACATGCGAATTTCTAATGTGGCGACTCGACGCAAGTCTTTGCGTTGCCCAACGCAGTGTCAGAAGGTGTCAATGAATAATTCAAAGCATGCCGCTGCTGGCCGCGTACCCGCTCACCGCATTGGAATTCTAACAAATTTCAAAATAACTCGGCTATAGATGAAAATTCGCAGTGGCGAGCGAAAAATTCAACCAACGAAATATTCAAGGTCAGAGTGTCAGCGATATTTGCCAACAACACTAATTGATGCACAGTTTGGATTAATTACAAATTCATATCAAAAACCAAATCAAAAACAAAATTAAAAATCCGTTGAAGATTGTGTGAGTGGGTCGTGAAGTTTGACGTTCGAATATATAGCAACGCAGCTGTGGAAGTGGAAGCTAATCAATCGTCTTGCACTCACTCACTCCCTCAGCGATCTACAGATAAGAAAACGTAAGTAAAATCGAAGCATGTTGAATGAAATGGCGTCCGACATTGAAGACAGGGAGACCTCAGGGTGTGTCACAATTACATTGATTGAGCGATGAGTGGAAACGAGCGACATGTTAGCACGAAATATCTGTAAATTTTTCAAAGAACCTTAACCATTATCTATACCTCTATATACTTCTATATATATAAATGTGAATGTCTCTTTGTTTGTTTGTTGGCCACATGACACTAAAACTCAAAAATTAGACGACCGATTAAGCTAAATCTTTCACGAAATGTCCCGGTAAACCACAAAGTGCGAATATGATCCGACAATCCACACAACCTACGTTTTTAATATGAAATATCTTTGGAGTTATAAGTCGGACAATATTGAAATTTGACGCAGGAACACTGTTTAAGTTTGTCGTTTCACTGGTAAAGTTTTATAAGCGTTGGACAAGGGGCGTGGCATTTGTTAAGTGAACCAAATGCATTAAATAACTTTGGAACTACAGGTCACAAATCAATCACATTTGAACAATGAACTTACGATTTAGTTGTGTTTTTTGATAGAGAGAATAGGGTAGTATTGGACTAAGGGGCGTGGCACCTAATATACAATCTAAATTTTTAATATGGAATATCTTCGGAATTATAAGTCGGACAGCATTGAAAGTTGGCAAAGAGACACGGTTCCATTGTGCCGATTTACTGAAAACTCACAAACATGAGAGCGTAAAGCTGTGAAGAAAGTTCCACTTGGACCACTAAACTAAATTAACTGGAATTACCCAAAAGAACTTCCTGCATAGCTTCTCATTTTAGGCTCTAATGTTTTAGTGATTTTTTAGTGATCCACGCAAAACATGGACAGAGCACCTTTTTCAGAAAAAGATGAAAGGGTCAACTAAATTGTAAGCTCTTCCGTTACCAATGCACTTTTTCAAGGAACACATGGATATTTTGCCTGGAAACTTATATATATTAACTTCTAGAGATTCTACGGTAGTTCGGCTAAGCTAAAATGCAACCCTGGCCGCCATCACACAAGTAAACAGACATCAGCTGGTTTCATAGTAGCGAAGCAAAAACTTTAAAACTTTCAAAGAAAACTTGATAGATCAGTATTTGGATGTTTCTCCATTTAACAAGTTGTGATGAATTTTGGGTGATCGACATTTTTCGGCCTACATACAGTTCCGGCCGTTCGTACGGTTAGCTTTTCTTGAACCACCACCAAGTTGCCCGCATCCGCTGGGAGCATGCACCGAGCGTTGGGACATTCATCCAGACCGATAGCAAAATATGGCCAGGACAAAAAAACATTACAAGTGCCGCCGCGGCCGCTGCTGTTGACGGCAATAAATTGTGAACCGCAGCGGCGGTGACATAAATCAGCCAGAAGATTTATGGCGATTGTCGCTGCGTCGGTGATAATCGTCGCCGATGTCGCGAGGCCCTGCCAAGAAATCGCTATCGGCCGGCGTGATGTGGCCGAGCAGCAGCTAAGCGTGTTGATAGCGTTGCGCTGCGTCACTTCGTGTCGGCCAGTTGCCGAGCGGAAGTACCCAGGGTGGCGGTGTGTGCGGTCCATTCGAACCGAACACCACCACACACTCGCACCAAGGCGGCAAAAAGACTTTGTGAATTCGCAAAGTGACAGAGTATAAATATTTAATAAAGTCCGTTCACTACAGCGGAGACAATGTTTGTGCCGAGTTCGTTCAGTGGCAAACACACTCGACACGCCCGCACTAACGCAAGGACTCTTGCGCCGCCAGTGTTGCGCTCCACTTTAAATGACGCTGACATTGATGCCGAATGGGTGGGTTTGGTGACGTGCAACTAAAAGGTTGTCTACAACTTTAAGAACGGTCGAATAACATCTCCGACTATCGAACCGGCGCGGCTTTTCGCACTGCTCATGCTTAGCATTCGTTCATGTTCTGTGTGGAAACATTTTCGCTCAATGCATTCGCCGCCAGTGGGAGGAGGATCCCTCCATTACACAGGAAATTACCAAATTACATTAGAGACATTTTCTTTTCCACTAGTGGATTAGCTTTCATGGTCCAGCGGATAGTGCGCAAGCTTTTCATGCCAAAGTCCGTAGGTTCGATTCCTAAACCTCTAAGTGTGAAAGAAAAACTGCCAACTACCAAGCGTTAAGTTGTAGGTTCTCTCTCCCCCAATCGTTTGAAATGAGTTCTTTATTTCAAACAGGTAGAATTTGTGGTATAACAATGGACCATACAACAGGACTCTGAGTGCATCTCTTCAGCGGCAGCTACCATAGCCTAACCTTAGGAGGAGACTTACCTCCTTGCCTTTACAAATAAAATCAACAAAAGTTCCAACAAAGTCCTAAGTACCTAAAACATTGTAAATTCTTTGCAATTGCATTGTTAATACTCATTTTGACTTATCAGTAAAAATTCCATAAAAATTTGTTTGGTTCGGAATCTCAGAATGTTTTTTTTGCTGCCAACTGTACAACAAGTCCAACTGGGTACTGGTTTTGATCCGTTGTTCAAGCCTTGGTTTGCCCATCTAGAGGCTTTTTATTAGTTTTAGCACTCTCAGGGGTCAAGTTCCAGATCATGTATGGAGATAAGATTACCGTCTCTAACTGGGGAAATCCTTCCCGCTGAGTGCAGGACAATCACAGAGGACATGTATGGATGTTTCTAGTTCTTGATTGCATTTCCGGCAGATATCCAAAGAGAAAATTTCCATTTTATGAAAAGAATACCCGATGGGACAGTGATCATTTAAGTTTTCAGTGAGAATGCAAAGGCGATCGTTCTTCCCCACGAAACGTTTTCTGGACACTGCTGTATCTGTCTCTGTTGATTTAGGTAAATTTTTTTCTACTTGGTTGTCATAGAATATTTTTCAAGAACAGTCACAATCCCTTCTTTTTTTAACTTTGAATGAGCTGCAAGTAAAAAATCGACTACCGCAAATGCTGCTTTATTAACCCTTTCGCTACTTTGTTGCTATTTTGTGGACATCTGACCCCTTTGGTTCCAAGAATACATTTTTTTGGTGATCCTTAAAATACTTGCAGTTTAAAGTTTTAAGTTTTAATACGAAAGTTAAGAACCGAATATTTAAGTCTAAAAAGTGAGAAATACCTATACACGAATTTTTAATGTAGCTCAGCGGGTAGGGCGCTGGCTTCTCATACCGAGCGCCCCAGGTTCAATTCCTGGCTTGGGCTGGAAAAAACACTCATCTACTTCTATCGCTATCCACTTGAAGCAGATGAGAATTACAAGAATCGCACAAAAAAATATTATGAAATGTTGTTAATATAACCACACAGAAGACTTAATCAATTAATTTAAAATTTTCACTTTCCGTACTAAAACCCTGCAGCAAAAAAATTAACACAAAATTGGATACATTGAAGACAGAAAAAATCAAGATGTTTTAATAAACTTACAGAGATATTGAAAAATTCGAAAAGATTAATTATATTATAGCTTCAAATTCACTTCCTATTCCCATACATTTACATTTAACAACACATTTACAAAATCAACCACTTAACGAACCCGTAATAGTCAAAATCCACTAGATGGCGTTGTTAGTTCACTTGACATTACACAATTTGATGATGTCGTTTTGGCTTTGTCATTTGTCAAATTGTGCCAAAATCATTTATAAACGATTACTTCATTGCAATCAAGTGAAGTGAAGTGAATGATTTGTGCGTTTAGTGAGGTTATGCATTCCATTTGATGGCTCTCCTTTGGAATTGGATTTTGGGGGCGGGAAAAAGTTCGACGAATCCTCTAGCAGAGACTAAACTACACGTGAAACCTCTGTAAAAAGAGTTGGCAGCACCTATCCAACCCGATCTGTCTACATCCACCACGTAAGATTAGAGCCCCACCGATTAATCGGCTTCGGTTTGGCAACATTCGAGCACATATCGCTCGATATGGGAGAGCAAAAGTAACCCAACTGCGTCAGTTGAAAAGTGCTAAAAAGCAGCATTGCCAGCACATACTTTCGGGTAGCGTTGGCCCCACACATTCATCAAATTCAAAGTAATCTTTTGAAAACGGACCGAACTAATCTGTACTTCCAATATTTTAAAAGTACACAAATCTGTAAATCAGAGTAAATTATAAGTATCGAAACTCTTTGACAACCAGCAGTCGAATTTATCTGACCGATCCTGTCAATTTGTTGTTGTTCACGTGTAAAACTGTAAGTGGTACACTAAGGACCAATTTTTTCAGTGCAAGTTTAACTCAGTTTCTACTTTAAACGCGAAATTGAATTTTTCCATCAAACTTGAAATTTAATGAAGTTTAAACTCAGTTTCAGCGGCTTTTGATAATTAATTTATATCAAAACATTTAAATTTGAAAATTGAAGAGCGTAATTCGTTCATAATTCACATTAGTTATTAGTCACCTTTGGCTTAGGTTTTAGCCGAATGTCGGTATTGTAGGCGATTAATCGGCTTCGGCTAAAATGTCACCTTCGGTCGGGCTCTACGAAAGATACAGTTTGCGTTGCGCAAATAACCTGAGAAAGAAAGTCTGAGAAAGCGTGTGTCGTATGTTATGGAAAAGTCAATAGGACTTACGACATATTGCTTTCTGAAGCCACATAAATTCTGAAAGATTTCATGGTGCAACTAACTTTATAAGTTTTTTGTCACTGTATCAATTCTACTAATGTGCTGCGGTCGAGCAAATTAAAGTTTCAGAAGATTTATTTATAAATATTGGATTTGTTTAATTCTAATAATTATAATTATAATAATAAAATATAATAACTATTGGTTTACTCAAGTAAATCAGTATTTCAGTGCAAATTGATTAATGTGCTTAAAGTCTTATTTGCTCGACATTTTCATTGGTATCTAATCAGTTGTACCTCCGTTGTATTGTACTATGTCAGTTGTTGAGACTCTGTTCGATTGTTGTGCATAATCAGCAATAAATGGTAAACTAAAAATTACGGTTCTGACAGTTCCACGAAGAAACCGTTTCCAATGTACATTGTTCGCCGTGCTCGTATCCGATTCCGTATCCACATCGATACATTTAAAGTATATATCCCTATTGAAGCCTATATTTTTGCAAGACCACAACGTGAGGTGATGTGTAGATGTGTGGATGTGTTCATACTCCAGCTCAGCACTTTTCAATATGTCCTCAAAGTTTGCAGTTGTCGCGTACTCATTCATTTTGTCGCAAAATATTCCAAGATATTCGGCACCTTCAGAGCAGCAAACCAAAATATCGCTCAGATAATGTCGAGGCCTTACAGAATCCCTCGCAAAATTCGTTGGTACTGTTATCAATTTTCGAAAATTCATCATCAAGATCTTTGGTTTGCCAATCAATTTTGAGTAAACAGAGGTTTCACATCTGTTATTGAATTTCCTTACAAAGTCAAACACTTGGACCGATTTGTCATCGAATTTCATGTATAAATTCTGGTCTTCGATGCGTCCGTGGCCAATAAAAAACAGGAAGAAACAATCGAACGCGGCATTGGACTTTAAAACGTCTTGCAGTTGCTTGTCAACGCTGTCATATGTGAGGTGAGCGTTGAGTATGTGACATTTAAAATGTAGGTTCTCAAATGTTTGTTCTATCCGAAGGCACTCTTCGTTGGCTTCGCCGTTTTTCGTACAATTGATAACAACCACAACTGCTGCACTTGCTCGATGATCGGGCTCAAGAATATTGAGAGCGTCCCTGCAATCAAGTTGAGTCAGAATTCCTATTAGCTTTTCATACGCGTCGGGCCCTTGATGTCCTATTTGGAGGAAGAATTCGAGGCGCTGCACAGTGTTTCGTCTAGAACAAGCTAGCTGGACAAAAACGTCATTTTTATTTCCTGATTTTTCTATTAGATAATGAATGTCAACATTCATACATTAGGATTTGTGTGAAAATAACACATCGGCACTTTCAATATAGTGAGTTATATAGATAGATACATCAGATTATCGAAAATTTTAATAATTTCTTTACATAGTTGGCCTGCAGCAATTTCTTAAAATAAGTTCATTTTTAAAGTCGGTTACATCTTTTTTTATAATGGAGTCTGTGCTTAAGAGTGAGTAGTATTTTTACAATATCTTGTATTAGCAATTAAGCTATATTTAATAGTTGTAACGTGCCATGATAAAGAAGGAACGCGATTTTTTCCCCAAATTTTTAACTTCAAAGGTGAAAAGTTGAGATGTCTCCTCATGTCACCTCTCCAATTTTTATATATATTCTGCTCATAAATACGTACTAGTAGATGGAACAAAAAACCATTGCGAATTTTTTGCACATCTATTTTATTTTATTTTTTTCAGATTTGACTATAAGTATCACAAAATTTAAATTTATGGAAATTTGGTTGAAATATTCGAATCAAACAAAAAATGAAGAACTAATGAGGCACATGTTTTCAAAATTAAACGGTTATGAAGTGACAGAACATTCCTTAAGGAGCATAAGAGTCAAGCTGTCCCAAATATCATCAAAGTTGTCCATGAAGTGGAATACACTAGGAAGAAACCGTCAGCGATTTCTAGATAAGAACCCTGAATGGCAATCTGATTCAGAGATAATGTTCAACATTACTGTACGTTCAAACTTGCCATCGACACCATCAGACAGCCAACCAGGTCCTGGCAGACCAAAGAAGGTATTTGATAACTCCAGTCTGAGGACCAAACGGCGACGAATAGATGACTTAATACAATCCAGAAGTGCTGATGAGCTGATTTATGCTGCAGAGGTATCTGCACGATTGTCCGGCAGTAGAAATGTAGCCAGTCTTATCAAAACTGCACGCATGGATAAGGTGTTTTGAATGTCTGCTTCACATTAGCTATCGTCTTGATGTAAAAAAGTGGCAGCTTAGAGACGAATCAGACAAAGCTAGTGTGAAGCAGCGTTCAAAACACATTCAGGAGCAATTTAAAAATGTACTTGGACTGATTGTAGATAAACCAAAGCCTGGATTCGGTAACACAAATGACGGCAATACTGCACGTAGGTTCTTTGAAAATTCAGAGAAAAGTGCAGAAATTACTGGGTTGGATGTTACTTTCATAAAAAAATTCGACACACTCCTACGCGCTTTATCTTCGGGTTATGATATAAATATTGAAAAATTCGAACTATTTGCGCGGGAGCTGAAAACACTGTACATTAATCTCTATTCGTGGTATAACATGCCTGTTACAGTTCACAAAATTTTGGTGCACAGCACTGACGTTATAAAATCGGCAATTCTTCCAATTGGTCAGCTTTCTGAGGAAGCTCAGGAAGCTCGTAATAAAGACTGTAGGCGATTTAGAGCAAACAATACGCAAAAGCAGTCCCGTGAAGCCACGAATAGAGATTTAATGAATATGTTGCTAGTAACATCTGACCCAATAATTAACAGTTTTAGGAAGATCCCAAAGAAAAAACTTAAATCTTTATCTTCCGAAGTTTTGTATTTATTGATGCCTTCTAGTGTTAAGCAACCAATTGGTACCCCTGCTGTTTCTAGTTTTCATGGTTCTATCACTCATAGTAATGACTACTTGATAACTGATTCATCCGATGACAGTGATGATAATGAGTGAGGGAATCATGGATATTGTAAGTAGGTAATAAATTGACAAGAACTTCCTGCTGTGCTAAAAATAAACGCTCAACAGTCGTATCTTAAACTGCTTGAAGTTTCATTTTAGCACGCGTTTCATTCACATCAATTTGGATGTGGATACAAGCAGCTTTTGCCTTTCTAACATTATAAAATGACGGAAATACCTTATGACAAGCTTAGATACTCCACTTCCGAGGCCTTTTGTGTGCATGACTAGTCGATTGGGTATCTATATAGTACAATAGAGCTCTAATATCTCGAACTTAAACGTCTATCATATTTTTCGGTCAGAGATTCGTGAGTCTCCCTTTTCGCAGTTTTGATAACACTTGCTACATTTCGCCAGTGAACAATCGTGCAGATATCTTCGCAACATAAATAAACTTATCAGTATATCTGGTATGTTTTAGGTCATCTATTTTTCTCCATTGGGTCCTAAGACTGGAATTATTAAATTCCTTAATGTATATATGTATATATAGGTATGTGTACGTATGTATATATGTATATATACATACAAAAATACATAGAAAACTAAAAAAATATATGTATTTGACATAAAAAGCCGCATATAAAACGAAAAATCCTGAAAAATATTTTTGTCCAGCTAGCTTGTTCTAGACGAAACACTGTGCGCTGTGTTGGTTCATCAGACTCCTTTTCGATATTTGACAGCATCTGGGGAGTAAGTATGCCTGCCTCAACACTCTTTGCTTTTATTAAATCGTATTTCGGAATTTTAATAAGGTGGCCAATGTTGTTAAAAATATTTTCACGGTGTTTATCTTCCATTTTGCGCGCAAGTCTGCTATTGCTAAACACAGTTGTAGTTATGTTTTGATAAACACAGTTCAATACGACTAAACTGACTGTGAGTGCGTCATGGTCTTTTATTCATTTTGATATGGTCAATTGATAAATAAAATCTTATCGGAGGTTTATTAATATTTTTTACTATCTCAATAGTAGATTAAAAAAATTTAGATAGGTAGGTAGGGTGTAGTGGCAGCCTCTGTAAGAGATACATTTCACCCGTTTTTTGAATTTAAAATTGGAAAAATGTTTATTCCAAACATGTGTTACAACACACATTTCAGGAGGATGGTGGAAAGAGTCCGAACGGCGGTTGCCAGGTTTTCTTTCACACTTGGAGTTTTTTCCATTGCCTACCAAGAGCGCACTTGTGCAATTCTTGTAATTCTCATCTGCTTCATGTGTATAGCGATTAAAGTAGACGAGCTAGGATTCGAACCTAGAGCCTCTGGTATGAGAAGCCAGCGCGCTACCCACTGGGCTATCGAGGCCGGCAAAAGATATTATTAAAAAAAAAAATAATTATTTGTAAGAAATCAACATAGACGTCTGAAGTTTTCAGACCATACAATACTCGTATGCGCTGCCAAGCGATGGCCGAAGTCAGCAGACAACAGCTCAGAATTTCACAAATTATGGAAATAGTCTTAAAACTCGTTGTAATACATTTATTTTGAGTTTATTTATTTAGTTTTATTATTTTTTAAAAATACTCACATCATCTATGTATATTTAGTAACAATATTTATTGAAAATTTGTTGCCTGCATACTCAGCTGCTCAGGGCTGGCCGGGAAATGATGTCAGTTGCTCATCTTATGAGCACATTTTCGGATTGAGATACAGCCTCTTGTTAAATCGATAGTTCCGATAACTGGGCATTTGTATAACTTCTTCATTATTGTAATTGCCGCCTTGTTTGCTCACCTCGTGCTGCGTCATTTTCAGGATATCCTCAAAGTGCAGGTCCTGTGCATGCGCAGCTACTTTCTTGCAGAATGCCTGCATATACCATGTACCACATTCGCGTACCGACGCAAAGCCTTTCGTGCTTGAATTCGCGACCAGAGTATCGCGCACATATAAGCAATTCTCCTTGCGGCAACTATCGAATTGGAGGGCCGATGCTTCCCGTATAGCTGAGGGGCACGTGTCAAATTCGTGACCGCGGCAGTAATTGAATAAGAAAATTTTTGGCTTTCCATGCAGCGGACTGTCCTTGTAGCAGACCCTCTCCACGATTTCGTGCTCCTTTATCGGTGTGCCTCCTAATGTAAAGTAACCGTCGTCGCCGTGACTCATTACAGCCATTATGAAGCAACTAACTTCCAATTCCGAACATTCGGCCAGAATTTTATCAAGTTTGGCGAAGAGTGCGTCTTTCCTTAGGTCTTTCTGCTCTACAATGATAACTTTGAAACCCAGCTGTTCAAAGACTTTCTTCAGTTCGGCGTCATCTTTCTCCGCATTCTCACGTGCGTTGTAATCATTGGCTACCAAAAGCATTCCACCATTTCGCATTTCATATTCGCCAATTAACTTGTTGACTTGCGGACCGGCTGGACTGTTGGATGACTAAAGGTATTTTTAAGGAAACTTTGATTAGGTCAGAAACTATTCTGGGTACTCGCTGCAAGCACCTCACCATTGTTGCTTCTATGTGAAAACAAAACCACTCTAATGTAAAGGTTGAATGCTGCTTTTTCAATGCTTGCTTTCTTTAAATACATTCATTCGTTGTTGTTTGCGCTGCCGATAAGCGATAAGAAAGCCACTGGTATAGAGCGTGGAATTACATGCATTGAAGACCTGAAATGAGAACGAGTTGCGCTCCCAGCATGGCATACTTTCAGGCGCATAGTAATTACGATTGTACAATCGCAGAGACGACTCGCAGCAGTGCTGGAATATTCGAGAACAACTGGAGGCGATACTGGGATGTTCGAGAACGAGCTGCGCTACAAGGAAACAAGTATCCGTTGCACCACGGAGTAGCACAAATAGTGCAATGAGTAACAAATGTAGAGACAGTAAAGTGTAGACGGATTTTAGTACTTTTTTTTAGCACATTCCAGAGAAACGAATTATGCGTGCGTTGAGGCAGCAGAACTCATTTTCGTAACAATATGACAAAATTGTGCTTTGCGAAGTGCTGCCAGATTTCAACTGAAGCACAAAACAAATCAGAAATTAATTTCAAAAACTTTTTTACTTAACCGTTTCGCTACGACTTTTGCAGAACGTTCGTACACAATTTATTTTCGACTTTTGGAGATCATTTTCTGATTAAGATAGATTACGAGTTTCTGAGTCAACTGAACATACCATGGAACGCCAATGTCCCTGCAGTAGCGAAAGGGTTAAAGCAAAAACAGAGTCCAGATAATTTGGGAGTGAATTGAATACAGTGGGAACTCTTGTAAGTCTTATTGAAATTGGTTTGTTGGAGGATAGGCGAGTGGTCAATAAATCCATTGGATTGGTAGTCGTAGTTGGTAGTGATTATTCTTTATTAATTATAGAAAAATGTTTAATTTATTATGAATTTTGAAGATTTCATAACAATAGAACATACAAATTTAACTTTAAATCAATTGTCAATCGGAAAACTTAATCCATTAGTTTTCCAATTGATGGCTTCAGTACTCTGTATTTTGCATTATATACATTTTGCATTATATATATAGTAAGTTAGATGGCGTTAGGTTAGAATTACTTTTTGAAACCCTCCCCCCCTAAAATATTTTTCTGAATCCGCCACTGCCGCAGCGTTAGATATGTTATTTGTTTTTGGAAAATCTGACTTCTTTAACCGATTATCTTTTTGTATTTTTTTAGCGATCTCAGCTGCGTTGTTTGAACTGCAACATTTGGCATTGGCGCTGCCAGAGGTGCTTAACGGATTATTGGGCATCCGAAGCGCAGCCAGCACCGAGCAATGAGTGCTGTGTTGGTCATATGTTCGTCTGAAACGACCGCACGCCGCTCCGCGCACTTCAAGCTTAGAAAACCCGCAACGGCGCTACTGGAACTTGACGAGTCTATGACGGGGATTTGGCAGCTGCTCACGCGTGCACTGCGCCTGTAGTGGTTGCCGTCGCAGTCGCAGTAATGTCGACGCGTCACCTCGCGGCGCGCGGCTTTCCCGAGACGCGGTGGCTGCTGCTAATCATTGTGATGAGCGGTAAGTGTGAACGCGTCCAACGCTTCACTGAATGCGCAATTCATAGATTTTGTGCAGAAAGCACTGCTCTTTTTGTTTCCTTCTGCATACTTAACTAAATACACAAGACACAAGTTTTTTTTTGTTGGCAAAATAATATAATGGTAAATGAACTCCAAAGGCGTAAAACTCAATCTGCTGAAAAATAAGCGAAATTTCCATAGTCTGGAAAGAGTTAATCAGTGAAATCGATATCAACCTGTGGCACCGCCCACACAACTCAAATCTTTTAAATGGATTAGCTTCGGAGTTGTAAGCCGCACAGCATTGTAATTTGGTGTACCATCGTTTCATAGATGTGTTATTCTACTGATGAGACTTGATTGGCGTTGGTCAAGGGGCGTGGCACATTTTTTATGTTTCAACAGTTATGCAGTACACATACACATCAGTGAAACTTGGTACGAACTTTCCACTTAGTAGCACAATTCGACTAGAAGAAAGTTGTGAGCATTGGACAAGAGGGCATGGTACCGCCTCCATTTTTATATACATAGATTGTTTGCCCCAACTGACTGACTGATAGATTGAATGATTCATCATAGCTCAGCCCAAACCGCTGAAGCTACAAACATGAAATTCGAACTGTAGATACATCTTGAAAAATGAACCTCCGCTAAGACGGGATTTTTTTGAAATTCGGGGTGTAAAGGGGCAAAACATGTGTTAAGGTGTTGTATGAAGAAAAGTGATTTAAGAGACATATTGATTTCGAACTTCCTGAAAATACTCTAAACCAAAAATAATTCGGCACGTGTTTTATAATTTTTCGAAAATCAAAATTTAATAATGGGTTAAGATTTTTGTAAGGGTAGACTCGAAAATAACATGAACCGATAGGCCTATTGACTTCAAAAATTGTAAAAATACTTGAATTAAAAAAAAAAATTATACACGCGTACAAACTGGATCAACGACGGGTTCAAAGTATGTATGGAGAAACAATATTTTTTGAGCCTTTTGACTTCAAACTTGGTGAAAGTACTTCAAATGTAAAATAACTCGATACGTGTTTTTCATTTTTTCCGAATATTAAAATCAGCCGGGCTCAACGACCGGTTAAAAGTTTATATGGCGAAACTGTAAAAAAACATGAATTAATGGGGCCACGGACAAACTTTGTGAAAGTACTCTAAGTGAGAAATAATTTGACACGTGTTTTTCACTTTTTTGAAAATCAAAATCTAACGGGGTCAACAATGACAGTTTGTATGAAGAAACACAATTTAATGGTCCTTTGACTTCAAACTTAGACAAAAAGCACTTCCATCGGGAAATAATTAAAATTTGATTTTCATATTTTTGAAAATCGAAATCTACCGTGGTAAACTAAGGGTTAAGAATTTGTTTAGAGTTAATGTGAAAATTCATGATTTAAAGGGCCTTTTGACTTCACAATTGTTAGAACCACATGATATCAAAGATAATAGACATATGTTTTTTTTTTAATAAAAATCTGACGGGATCAACAATGCGTTCAAAATTTGTATCGGGTGAAACAAGAGAGCTTGCGTGCGAAGCCGCGGGGCCCAGCTAGTGATTGAATAAATGTTCTCCTCTTACGATATGCTCGGATATCATTTCGGTTTATGAAAAAGCATTAAAAATTAAGTCCAACACTGATATTTACCTTAGTTTTTTGCGCGTATTTGATTTATTTTTCACCGCAAGAAAAACCATCAGTTTTTATTTTCAAGTTTTTTCTTAACCAAATTTGACACTTTTTTTACCCAGACTGTGTTATTGCGTCTGTTCTCTCAAAACCACATTAAAATTGATGTTGTCATATACATTGTGACCGAAAAGTTTCCGGAAATTCTCATTTAAAATTCGCGCGCTGTATATTTTTCGATATTTTAAGTTTCTGTAGGTTGGTAGCACTGTCCTTAATTATATGCCAAAAATGAGCGCGATCTGTCAGACAGTTTGTTTACGGCAGCTGTTGAAACCAGTTCACCTCAGTAGTGCGTTGCGATTTTGTTGAGAATTTTCTTCAAAATGAGTACCGTGAACAGGTCTCTTTGGACGTGCTAGAACGCATCATAACTGGTGACGAGACATGGGTCTACGAGTACGTCATGGAAACAAGCCAACAATCATCGGAATGGAGTGGAAAAGACGAGCCGAAACCGAAAAAACCACGCCAAAGTCGCTCGAAAATCAAGGTAATGCTGATTGTTTTCTTCGATATTCGTGGTGTGGTGCATCATGAATTCGTCCCTGAAGGACAAACAGTCAGTAAAGACTATTATTTGACTGTTTTAAGACGTTTGCGTGAAAATATCCGCCGTAAACGGCCTCAATTGTAGAAGGATAATTCATGGATTTTTCATGACGATAATGCTCCCTCGCACCGAGCCAACATTATCAACGATTTAAAGGCCAAACATTCAATAAATACCATCGAACAGTCACCGTATTCACCTGATCTTGCACCGTGTGACTTTTTCCTGTTTCCCAAACTCAAATTACCACTCAGAGGAACGCGTTTTGAATCCATAGAAGACGTAAAACAGAATTCGCAGAGGGAACTCAAAGCCATACCGGAAAGCGCCTATAAAAATGTTTTGATGATTGGAAGAAACGTTGGCATATGTGTATCGCTTCTAATGGAGCATATTTTGAAGGAGATGAAATAAATATTGATGAAGATTAAGAATTTTGCGTTTTATTTAAAATTTCCGGAAACTTCTCGGTCACAAGGTATATTAAAAAATTCATTGGCAGAAGCACCGTCACCTTCAGCTTTTCAGACTCTTGCAAAGAGTCACTTACAAGTCTCATTCATATTGTGGCTATTATGATTTATATTTTTAAACAGAACAATACAAAACAGCCTACTTAGTAAAAATGCCGAATTCATTCCATAAAAAGTGCGTTTGCTGACAAATCAAAATTCTTGGAAAAAAGTGTACGATGTATCGTACAAATTACCGGAAAAGGTTAGGTTAGGTTAGGTTGCGGTGGCTGCCTCTATAAGAGACACACTTGGAGGCCTGAGAGGCCCATTGTGATACCACATATTTCACCCGTTTTTGAACTGTGTATGCAACACTGTTTTTGCCAACATATGTTACAGCACACATTTCAAGCGGATGGGGAAAGGGGGGGAGGGGACCTACAGTTTAACGCCGAATCCGAACGGCGGTTGGCAGTTTTTTCGTTCACACTTGGAGGTTTTTGCCATTGCCTGCCAAGAGCGCACTTGTGTGATTCTTGTAATTCTCATTCCCTTCATGTGGATAGTCATAGAAGTAGATGAGTTGTGATTCTTGTAATTCTCATTCCCTTCATGTGGATAGCCATAGAAGTAGATGAGTTGTTCACCAGCCCGAGCCAGGAATCGAACCTGGAGCCTTTGGTATGAGGAGCCAGCGTGCTACCCGCTTGACTATCGAGGCCGACCCGGAAAAGGTTAACTTCAATATAAACTGGCTAAAGAGTTAGTAAAGTGTGTCTCCATCTGTATTGAAAAAAAAAAAATTTGATGCAAAGGCTTCAAGCAAAGTAGATGAGGGTTGCTTTGCTTGAAGCCGGATCGAGCAGTTGGCATTCGCAAGGACCCACGTAGGAACTGGAGTGTTAATTCGTTGTTTTTCTATGAAAAGAAGTTTTGTTTACATGAGCCAAACGAGTTTTAAGACCATTTCCATCATTTGTGGCATTCTGCTGACTTCGGCCATCGCTTGGCAGCGCATACGAGTATTGTATGGTCTGAAAACTTCAGACGTCTATGTTGATTTCTTACAAATAATTATTTTTTTTTTTAATAATATCTTTTGCCGGCCTCGATAGTCCAGTGGGTAGCGCGCTGGCTTCTCATACCAGAGGCTCTAGGTTCGAATCTTAGCTCGTCTACTTTAATCGCTATACACATGAAGCAGATGAGAATTACAAGAATTGCACAAGTGCGCTCTTGGTAGACAATGGAAAAAACTCCAAGTGTGAAAGAAAAACTGGCAACCGCCGTTCGGACTCTTTCCACCATCCACCTGAAATGTGTGTTGTAACACATGTTTGGAATAAACATTTTTCCAATTTTAAATTCAAAAAACGGGTGAAATGTATCTCTTACAGAGGCTGCCACTACACCCTACCTACCTATCTAAATTTTTTTAATCTACTATTGAGATAATAAGAAATATTAATAAACAAGGCGCAGTAATGCCTCCGATAAGATTTTATTTATCAATTGACCATATCAAAATGAATATAAGACCATGACGCACTCACAGTCAGTTTAGTCGTATTGAAGCAGATAGACTCGCACCGAAATGGAAAATAAACACCGTGAAAATATTTTTAACAACATTGACCGCCTTGTTGAAATTCCGAATTACGATTTAATAAAAGCAAAGAGTGTTGAGGCAAAGATACTTACTACCCACATGCTGTCAAATATCGAAAAGAATTTCGATGAAACAACACAGCGCCGCGAATTCTTCGCCAAAATAACACATCGAGGGCCCGACGCGTATGAAAAGCTAATAGGAATTCTGACTCAACTTGATTGCAGGGACGCTCTCAATATTCTTGAACCCGAAATGATAAGTGGTACTGCTGATTCACCTGATGATCATCGAGCTGCTGATCATCGAGCAAGTGCAGCAGTTGTGGTTGTTATCAATTGTACGAAAAACGACGAAGCCAACGAAGATTGCCGTAGGATAGAACAAACATTTGCGAGCCTAAATTTTAAATGTCACATACTCAACGCTCACCTCACATATGACAGCGTTGACCAGCAACTGCAAGACGTTTTAAAGTCCAGTGCCGCGTTCGATTGTTTCTTCCTGTTTTTTATTGGCCACGGACGCATCGAAGACCAGAATTTATACATGCAATTCGATGACAAATCGGTCCAAGTGTTTGACTTTGTAAGGAAATTCAATAACAGATGTGAAACCTCTGTTTACTCAAAATTGATTGGTAAACCAAAGATCTTGATGATGAATTTTCGAAAATTGATAACAGTACCAACGAATTTTGCGAAGGATTCTGTAAGGCCTCGACATTATCTGAGCGATATTTTGGTTTGCTGCTCTGAAGGTGCCGAATATCTTGGAATATTTTGCGACAAAATGAATGAGTACGCAACAACTGCAAACTTTGAGAACATTGAGGACATATTGAAAAGTGCTGAGACGAAATATAGACACGAGCAAGAATCCAAGTGCAAAGTCATGGAGTTGTGGTCCTGCAGAAATGTTGGCAACAATGGAAAACTACAATTTGAAAGTAAAGGAGAAAACTTATTGCAGCTTTTTCCCGTTTTAATTCTGAAAACTTGCTTTCGGGGTCTTGTTTTTGTCCTCTCTACTGTATTGAAAAGTACTTTGAGGCGAATGCAGATGCAGAAAAAATATCTGAATCTGCAATAAAATGCAATAATGAAAGCGGCGGCGAGTTAAGATGATTTTCAGTGCAAAACGGGAGGAAATATAAATATGAAATAAATAAAGTCGAAACCGCTTAGTTGCTTTACTGATAAATCCGCACATCTATCTGTGATAGAAGTCCAGGGCTCATTTTTATTTGGTATTTTTTCTGAAAATGAGATTACATCCCTGATAAGTGAATCAGCCGATTTCGTTAGTTGGCGTGGTTGGCTTTTGAAATTCATAACTTCAGAATTAGAAAGTCTATTATTTTCAATCAACCAAAGTGGATTGTTTTAGTCTTATTAAATTGTATTGTTTTTATTATTTTAATGAACAAAAACTAAAAAAAATATATTTTTATAAAAAATAAAAATTACCTCATTTTCTCATTGGTTCTTGTATTCTGAAAAAAATGTGTTGCCACATAGTTTTGGATTTTGGTCCACAAAAAAGTGATAATTGTGCTTCGGCTGTCTACTTTTTCGGAGTTCTTCCACTTGGGTCTTTTTTTATTTCACTTCGACCTTTGGGTCGCTTTTGCGTAATTTGGGCCTTTTTTATACAAAACTGTTTAAGCACAAAACAAAACAAAAAAGATTAAGTTTTGGAGCCATCGGTAAAAATTTCGACCTGAAATTTATATTTTGCTTTTGTGTAAAAAATAATTTGCCAAAATCATAAAATGTTTCTTTCGTTTCGTGTTTTGGGAAAATTTTGGTACAAAAAATTTTAGTTGATTAGCAACCCTGCTTCCCGCTTGAGCGCTCTGCATAGTTGCATGTGTGTGTGTGTGAATTATTCTAGCTTCGTCTGATGGCAGCTCACCGCAAAGGCCAACAGTTCGCTCTTCTCCGCCAGAACTTTGTGCGCTTCAGTTGTGTTATTTGCAATTTCCATTATTTATTGAGTAATTATAAGTTTTGCTGTCATGTTTTAACGACTTTGACGAGAGCACACGAGAGAGGATGAAGAGACGCACACTGAATATATTCGACATGGGCGGCATTCGGTATTCTTGGCCCACTTGTTGAACTTATGTTTGGAAAACACTCATGTACGCTAAAAGCCATATTTAGACGTTGTAATTTGACGAAATGGGCTGAAAAAATGTTACTCGTTGATCCAGAATTCAACGCGATTAAGTTAATTAAAATGTTGAGGGCCTCTCTCCACAGAGAATCTATAGGTGTCTATTCAGGCGTTTAGTGATCGATTCGTACTAATGGGAGAGTAGAACATAAAAAATTATGACACCGTGATTTGAATACACAAAGGCCCAGTGTTGCACGTAAGATGTTGTGTGGGTTGAGGGTTCAAATCCCCTCTCTCCCAAATATCTGCATTCTATAAACATTGTGGCATTGAGCTTAGTTGAGTTGTGTACAGAAACCCATTGCAAATACCTATGTATACTAACCCGAGGCAGAACAATGACACAACCTGTCATTGTTCCCTTTTTATTAATGCAATCAATTGACCAGCCATCTGGAGTTGGTTCACCGCCCAGCGGCAATAAATGTTCGCCTATGTTGGGCGAGTGCACCATTTGTCTAAATGGTAGCTTGATCAGTGTTGCCAGATCAGGAGATTTCCTTCTAAATAAAGGAGATTCTTGGAGAATTTTTAAGAGAAGGAATTGTTAAGGAAAAAGTTTAGGAGAAGGAGATAGTGGCACAGAAGCCTTGAATATTAAAAGGTCAAGAGTTTAATTTACTTTAATTAAATTGTATGCTTTAAAGTGTATAATGAAGTCTGAATAAAAAGGGTGCCATAAAAAATATATACAGTGGTGTCTGGATATAGTGAACTAATAATTGCAAGGCCTGTTCACTGTATTGAGGCTGTTCACTGTATCAAGGTCAACATTTTTGTTCAAAAACTCGTTTTATTTGATCAAAATACACTTTTTGTTTTTTGCTTGAACATTTGTTTCTATATTTAGAGGCTCGATGTCAAAATTTGGGTGTTCACCATATATAATACAACACGACTGTATATATAATATTTTTATTTTTTTATGAGACGAAGAATTCCTTAGTTTATAATAACAAAAATTAGTAGAAAAAATAATTCGAATTTTAAGTTCTTGGGAAATAATTTCAGCTTTTTTTTAAGATTTAGGGACAAGTCATTTCATCTAATTTTTTATATGTGTTGTTTGTGCTAAGTTGTTAAGTTGTTGCTAAACTAAAGCTGAATGAATAAAAAACTGCAATAAAAAACTTAATCTATTTTTTATGAGAAGTTTAATTCCTTAGTTTATAATAATACAAAATTATTAAACAAATTTTTAGAAGATTTTTAAATTAAAAAAAAACTAAAACAACTAAATATATCTATAATATTTTTATTTTTGTATGACAAGTTTAAGTTTTTAGATTATAATGATAAAAATTATTAAACAACATTTTAGGAGATTTTTAAGTTTTTGGGAAAAAATTCTTTCCTTAGTTTATAATGAGAACATTTATTTATAAAATTTGTAGTAGATTTTTTAAGTTTTCGGGAAAAAATTTCAGCTTTTTTTTAAGATTTAAAAGAAAGTCATTTCAGGCATCAGGTGGCAACACTGACCCTGATGTGTGAGCGTGGGGCGAGCAGCTTCAGGTAGTATGGGGCGCTGGGACGCTTACGCGAGAATGCCACATTGAGGTCGTCGTTGATGACGCTGCCAATTGAGATGTTCTGGGTCCTTTCATGGCGGTGTCGTGCGTTTGCCTCGCTGGTGCGTGCCGCACGGCGAATCCGGTGAGTCGGCTGTATTCGTCGATGAATGAATCGGCCGTTGTTGTATGTTTGGTGCGCGCTGGCGGGCAGCTGACGGCGCTGACTTGGCATCTTAATTAAGTGCAAATGACATGGCAAATTTTTCTCATTTTTACTTCGTTGTCGCAGAGCCGAATAATTACTGCACAAATTACGCTCGTCCCTTCACTAAAACAGCGGCTCTATGGGTTTGACACACACAAAAACAAAACAAAAAGCCTCCAATTAATTTGCTTAATTTGCTGCAAACACTGCGGAATTTACTTGAACTTTGCAATGCTTTTTTTCCTGTTTTATTACATTCAATGCCGCCTGTCGTCGGTGTGCTACAATTTTCAGGCGCATGAGTTTTCAGTTTGTGCCGCGATAACAACAACAACAACGCAACATATTTGTGCACCGCAGCAACACTTTTCCCATAGTTGAGTATCATCGTCTCGATGCCGACATATTCGGTTAGTGCTGACCATATTAGATGGCGTGACTCGAGTACAACTACTATGAACATCATTTGAAATCGGCCACGAGCTGACAAGGCATAAATTAAGTTTATTTTACTTTCTCGTTGCCTCGTGTTGGGACAGTTCCGCATTGTTCGCTGGAATGCCCAATTGAGTCAAAACGACTCTCAAATTAGGCCAAATTAAATAAATGGGCATTTAAAGAAGGTTGAACTGATGGAGCATTCAAGTGTCAGGATGAACCACACGCGTGAACGCGTATTGAATGACTTACAAAGCTTTGTTAAGGGCGAACAGTGATGCACCCTACTCGCGTCCGGTGCGCTGCACGTGGCCATTGAAAGCGGTGAGGCTATGCGGTTGATTGTGAATATTTACGTCCTGTCATAAAGTATAAGTAATTGCAAATCTGCTTCATTCGCTGCTTTTCTTCTTCGCACATTGTCAGTGCAGCAGCAACACTGCTGTCACCTTAAGCACGGCTCGTCAATGTTGTTTATTTATTTATTTATTTTATTTATTTATTTATTTCAGCATACAAGTTTTAACTTTTAAATGCTACAAAAACAAAATACAAAATACATTAAAACAAAGAAATAGCAATGATAATAAATAAAATTAAATATAAATTATGTTAAAAAGGATAGGATTAAAGGAAAGGATAGGATAAGAAGATTAAGGCGGATAGATACTTAGGAGAAATGCTGGAAAAGAAGATGCTTAAAGTTGTGGCTATTGGATTCAGTTTTGACGTTAATTGGCAATGAATTCCACATTCTGATTGCGGTCACATAAAATAGCCTTCCGGAATTGACAAAGTTAAATGTCGGTGCAACAAGGTTCATGCTCCTGCTAGACTTGCAGAACTGCAGCTTTTTAAACAAATATAAAGGCGTTTTCGTGTGGATTAGCCTGTGCAGAAACAAGCAGTACCTGGCAGCTAAGAAATTTGGTAAGCTACAACCAAGCAGCAGATGACTATGGCCAGATATGTGGTCATGCTTTCTAAGACCGTACACATATCGAGTTGCATTATTGAAAGCTACTTGAAGTTTTTGCTTGGACCTAGAGTCAAACGAGCAATAGACTGCCTCCGAGTAGGATATGACGGGCAGTATCAGATGAAGTACCAGTTTCCGTCTAGTTTCCACTGGTACGAATGATGCAGTCCTTCTCAGATTACGTAGGGTGCAATTGTTTGCCAAATTATCTGAACGACAGTGTTTGGCATTTTTGTCACGACCTGCTCGCCATGTAAATATGTATGTATGTGTGTGGGTGGGTGTGTGTCTGTGTGTGTAAGTAGTTGTTGCCATTTTCTGCTGTTCGTGTCGTGTTCATGTTGTCTTTGTTATGCTAAGCTGGCACGCAAAGTGTCCGGCGTGTAATATTCGGTGTAATTATGTGCGCGTTATCTGCTTAATTCGGCTTATTTCGCTGACAGTCTGTCATACTGACATGTGCAATCTGAACATTAATTAGTTTTTTATATATATTCTCTTTTTGCACTCTAAGAATAGTGTTGGAAAAGTTATGACTTTTACAACCGAAACGAAATGCTGTTGGTGCATGTCTTTTGGATCCGAAAATGGTTTTCATTTTGTTGTAATTCCTATGCATTGGAGTCAAACTCGAAGAGTGACATTTGAAGGTTATGAAAGCTGCGAAGAACTGCTGTAGTAGCACATGGGTCAATGCGTTGAATTATGACTCATGGAGGCTCTTATATTTTTACTTTCTTATTAACTTATGTACTTACTTACTTCCTTACATACTTTCTTATTTATTTACTTACTCACTCACTTACTTATTTACTTATTTACTTAATTGCTTATCAACTTTCTTACTTTATTTCTAACTTTTTTACATACCTATTTACTTGCTTGCTTACTTGCTTACTTACTTACTTACTTGGTTAATTATTTACTTACTTAACAGTCCATAAAGACTTTGATTCATTGAGCCGTGGCTACTTGGTATGGTAATGAAACTAACTTACCTATTTACTTACTTATTTACTTACTTACTTACTTACATGCTTATTTACTTTCTTTTCTGCTTTCTTACTTACTTATCTACTTACTTACTTATTTACTTACCTACTTATTTACTTACTTACTTATCTACTTACTTACTTTTTTACTTACTTGCCTAACAGTCCATAATAACTATGACTTAAGGAGTCAAGGCTACTTGGTATGGTGATGAAACGTACTTACCTACATACTTACTTACTTAATTACTTACTAAATAACTTACTTACTCACTTACTTACTTACTTATTGGCTTACTTACTTACTTACTTATTTACATATTTACCTACTTACTTACTTACTTACTTACCTACTTACTTACTTACTTACTTACTTACCTACTTGCTTACTTACTTACATACTTACTTACTTACTTACTTACTTACCTACTTACTTACTTACTTACTTACTTACTTACCTACTTACTTACTTACTTACTTACTTACCTACTTGCTTACTTACTTACATACTTACTTACTTACTTACTTACTTACTTACTAACATACTTACTTACTTACTTACCTACTTACTTACTTACTTACTTACTTACTTACTTACTTACTTACTTACCTACTTACTTACTTACTTACTTACTTACTTACCTACTTACTTACTTACTCACTCACTTACTTACTTACTTACTTACTCACTTACTTACATACTTACCTACTTACTTACTTACTTACTTACTTACTTACTTACCTACTTACTTACTTACTCACTCACTTACTTACTTACTTACTTACTCACTTACTTACATACTTACCTACTTACTTACTTACTTACTTACTTACTTATTGGCTTAACCCTTTCCCGTCAATTTCCGCATTTCTTTAGATACAAAATTTTCTTTTAAAATATTGACTCTCTTCAAACATTTTAACAATAAAATACCAACAAAATATCCAAAAAATCATTTGGGTTGACAATTACACCTCAATCAATTTTGATATATCGTACAATGGTCCGTAAAGGAGTAAAAATGCATGACATTTTTATAAATTTTTTTAAGTTTTATGAACAATTCATTGATTTTTTTTACAGAAAACATAAATAATAGCAATAAAAAATCAACGTGATTTCATTTTGATCGGAACTTATACAAATTATATATGTATAAAAAATTAAGTTCGGCCGATCAAGTGCATTCGCTGTCAAATAAAAAAATTAAATTAATAAATAAAAAATTTTACGATATTTTGTACAAATTTTCAGAAAGGGTTAATATAAACTTTTTTGAATCCTGGCAGAATGTTGTTTGTTCTGATTGAAAATCATGGAACATGTAGTTTTATAGCAAATAAATTTTTACAATTCACATTTTTTTGTAAATGATAAAAATATTCCAATTAAATTTTGGGCACTTGGTCTCATTCTCATAATTTCGTACTCCACTGTATCTACTCATATGCACATAAATTCGCACATTCCTTGAATTCTTCAAGTTGCAAGCGACATTCGTAAAGCAACAACGCGCAAAATGCGTGCAAGCGCGTGAGAGGTGGGCGGGCAGCTGAGTGCAGTTGGCCAACTTTGTTTCTGCAATGCGGCGCTGAAAAATGCAGCGAACTCGACATTTACTTGAGTTTGAATTTGTTCATGTGTGAATTGCACTCGCGCCATCGTTTTACACTCGTGCATGCGTCGCGCACGAACACACTTGCACACATAAACTCGTTTACCGACAGACAGGCAACGCCTGCGTCAGCATATGATGAACTTTGCTGGCAGTTGTCCTGACGAATTGCAAGGAAATTTCATTTAATACGGCAGCGCTTGCAAACTCACACGTCGTTGTCCTCTTCAATGTATTGTTAAATGATTTTTTTTTGCAGAAAGTAGGGTTAACCCATCAACTGACATGCAAATTTTTAGAATTAAAAAAAAACCATTGAGAAATGATATGCGATGAGTAAGAAACCATGATTTATATTATTTTGATTTATAAATCACAATGAAATTTGGACATAAATTGTCCTTTGTACTCGTATCTCACGCATGGATTTAGAACAGAACAGGGTTCTGGTTCTGGCGTCGAGTAACCTAAACTCGACAGTCTTTTGCCCTACGCTCGCACGTATCTGTGTTACAGGCAGAGGTGCATGCCATACTTGAGGGAGTTAAGTTTTTTATAGAGAGCAGTTCTATCTGTGTCTGTAGCGAATGGCCTTGGACAGCCCTCTAACCACCTCTGCGATAGTCAAGTCCTGCAAATCCAGGCTTTTATGATCAAAAAAGAGAGAATTAATTAAGACTTAGTAGTAGAGATCCAGGTGTCCTTTAGTTCCATAACTCTCTGTTTAATGACAGATTTTCACAACACTTTAGGCATAATAGATATAGGTATATCGGCCGCCATGTTACCCTGACGCTTATTTCAGTGGCGGGATAACGATAACGAGACCTCTGATCCCTAGCTAGAACGGACTCTGAGGCTGCATTTACTGGCCCTGAGCCAGTTCTGCCTCTCCTATCTGTGGCCATCAAAACCACTGTCAACAACTGGGTCGCTGTGACCGAGGAGCGAACATTACAGGCTGATAGCGGCGGCTGGTGTACGAAACATATGCGGGGGGACTGAAGGAAGTTGGTTGACCGGACGATGAGACGGCGGACCACTTTCTGTTCTGTTTCCGAATCAGGTTTGAGACGTTTTGCATTGATGTGTTGAGAAGCGACCTCTTTAGCTCCTAGGTATTCCAGGATCTATGTAGATTTCTCCGAAGGTCGGGTAGATTCTAAACACATTAACAGGGAACATCAGCATACACGTATATAAACTTTAATCATATTAATTATAATTATTTTTGTATGTACATATTTTGCACTTAAAGATGAATCTCCATGTTCAGGGTTGGTTTTAGATAAAAAACTAAATTGAAAGTCCATTATCCTCCTAAGAGTTGGTTGACAAAAATAGAGACGGTGCACTGCAGTCGTACAACCGATTTAAACCTTTGGGACTTTGGTATGTGGGTAGGCACTCGAAAAGGCCTCTCAACTCAAACTCCCGCAAAAAATACAAACATCACCATGCTTCAACATCACAGATACCTCACGGACTACACCGACTTTGGCACTTCGTAGATGTTGTTAAATCTGTTTTCCCTGGATTTATATTGCAAGCAGTCTGCAGCTACTTCCAGCAACTGACTGAGAGTAGTCCGACAATGGTACCAAACAAATATCGGTCACTCTATAATTACTTCTCAACTGATAGACGCAGTAGAAGCTAACTACGGCACAATCTGCTAACGTTTTAAACATAAATTCTCCTACCTAATTTCCGAGAGGAAGGTGAGGTCACTAGAATTCGTAAGGAATATATGCTAAATTTACCCAGACGGGTCTAAATTAGATCGAACTGTGGGCGGATGACTATTCTCGGAGGTATACGACTTTAAATACTCATTCAGACTCCCAAGTCACTGTGTGTGTTAAAACTGTCCTAAACTTGATCAAAGAAGACAATAACTCTGCACCAGACATTGCGATTCTCTAAGCTAAGCGGCGATCAGGGCCGTGAGATCTCACCTACTAACATCAAAGACTGTGATAAGCTGTCGCAAAACTTTCGACCAGATGTCTGAACAGTGTAACATACATCTGTTTCGAGTGCTTGGTCAGGGTAACATGCCGGGGAACGGCAAAGCACAACTAAGACCCAAGAAACGAAATGTGTAAAAATAGGTACTCAGCTAAGTTCTTAAAAGTTATCAATAAGGGAGAAGGTGTTTAATACGGCCAGGGCTGTTTCTAGGAAGGGAAATTCAGCGCCAACATTTGACTGAAGGCACCCCATAGGTCTCTTCTTCTTCTTGACTGGCACGACAGCCCGATTACGAGACTAAGGCCTAGCTACCCACAACCATTCATGTTGTGCGTGTGAATTTTTACAAGGTTGGAAGGTTGGTTGGAACGGCGAGTTGGGAGCTTTTTCAAAGGCAATTTTAATCTCAGAGGTTTGCCATTTCCTGCTGAGAGGACAGCCGCCGAAAGAAAAATTGTTGTTTTTTTCGGTGTTAGCAGCAACGGAGTATTGAACTCGCGGAGTCTTGACTCGCGGCTCAACGCACTAGCCAGCTGAGCTACGGGGGCTGCGGCTGCCCCAAGGGTCTGCTAGAACCAAGCTCAGTGCGGTGGTCGGAGTCAGCGACGCACACGGAGGGTTTGGGCGGTTCAAACCCCATATACAAAAATTGCTGGTAAACAATGTGGTTCCAAACAGTATTTGGCTCAAAAATTGTACATAGATCCCCCTCGAAATGAAATTTTGTATGTGCCACTGGAAACTGTATTCTTCGCTTCTCGAAAGAGAAGCGCAACTCTCGCAACTCGAAAGAATAGGTCCAGGCCACCTAATGAATGACGCCTGTAGAAATTTTTAAGATAAGGAATAGGAGCGGGCAATCCTTTACCTCCTCTGTACCTCTCCGACGCTTTGTCAGAAACGTAAGGAACATGTCGGTTCCTTCTATTCCGAAAACTTATCAGACGTTCCAATGGCTGAATATGCTTAATCTCAAGTTTCAGCTGGTTTGAATTCTAGTAGGACTGAGTAATGAGTGAGTCTCTATGAGCCTCTTTTACCATATGTACAAACATACCATGAGTGCACTCAATTATGAAAGTGTTAAAAAAATTATAAAATTTTTTTGGTGTTTTTGTTCTAAAATTGTTGAATTTTTCGGTGCATTTTCACATTGCTGTCCATTAACCCTTTCCTTCCCGAATTATGAAATAGCCATAGTAACAAATTGGAAGTTGGTTATTTGAAACGAGAGAACTATTTAAAAGTATTTTGGATCATATTTAAAATGGTTTCGACTTTCCAGTGGGAGGTGCGAGGAGGAGGTAGCCATACTACACTAGACTACACTGGGCTTTTATGAAGCAAAATTGAAACATATTTTATATGAAAACAAAATGTCCCTTATTTACAAGTTTTTAGAGTTATTTGTAAGAATTTTAGAGTTATTTGGTGTCCTTTGTTAAACTTAGAGCAATATTAAATTTTTGCCATTTAATTCTGCTGCCCTGTCGAGCGGGAACCGTTGCACAAATGTTAACAATTTTCAATGTTCCCATAAATTTTCTGAAAAAGCTCAGAACAATGTTTCTTTTAAGCGATACAATTCATAGAATGGGGAAAAATCGAAAATTATACATCGAAATTCCAAATTTGAATTTGATAGCCAAATGGCTACCATGGGAAGGAAAGGGTTAATGGGTTAAAGTTGCACAACAAATGCAATTTGCCAAAGTGTGTTAAGAAGTATATTATTTACCGTATGAATTTTCCTATTTCCAATTTATTTGAATTAAAAAAAAACAAAAACGACAAAAAAATTTGAAAGCGAGAAAAGAACTGAAAAACAAAACAGAAAAAATTGCGCCAGTAGGGTAGAAATACGAGAAATTACACAATGCAAAACACTGCCAGCATTGCAAGTTCCTTTTTTTCACAGCTTCACATGTACACACACACAAACACACACACAAACACATGCACATATACACTTGCATACACACACACACACACATACACTTGCGTGCGTTTGCCGCAAATGCGAATTGTCTGTTCTCTGTGTGCGCATTCAATTTGCATTGCATCGCTTTGCACTGTCATTCACTCCTCAATCCATTTCAATATTGTTTTGTTTTTTTCTTCGTTTTTTGTTTTCGCGCGCCTCCTTCCTATCATTGAAATGTTTGACTTTTTTTTGTACTAAACCCACATATTTCGATCTGCTCTCTCTCTCTCCCCCTCTCTCTTTCCGACGGCTCATCGTTGCAGACATGACAAATGGCGGCGTACAAGGACCCATCGAGGGTTTTAACTCATTTGAGGAGCTCACCACCACCGCAAGCGCCCTGCCAACCGCCGGCTACACACATCCCAACTGGATGGAGCCCTACTTCGATCCGTCGACGCCGCGCAACGTCACCGCGCTAATGGGCAAATCGGCGTACTTGAGTTGCCGCGTACGCAATTTGGGCAACAAAACGGTGAGTGAACGTTATTTCTTTTTGCTTTTATTATTGCTGTTGTATTTCTATGGGGTTTTAGCATTTTTGTGTGCGCGAATGAATGGAATATCTGTGTGGCTCTATGTGTGTGTGTGTGTATGTGTGTGTGTGTGCAATAGAGCACTGCATAGAAAGAATTTTTGCATATTCGAAAATATTAATTTCATCATTTTTGAATAGAATGAAAACCTTAAAAAAGAATAAAGAACTCTACCAAATTTGAAATCATTCTCAGCTTTAAATTTTTAGAGTCTCAACTTGGATTGAGTTAAGTTTTTGAAAAGTTAATTAAAATTTCGGCCGCTAATTTCTTGTTCGGACAACCAAATAAATTGAGGTAATTTAGTTCTTAATTAAGTTTATGCTTTTCACACACACTTAATTTGGCTTATTTCGTTATTGAAAATGTTATCGAAAATGTTCTGTTTTGACAGAAGAAATGTTTAACATTTGAGTAGGTAACAGATAACAGCACAACACAGGGTTTTATGACGAATTGAACTCTATTTTAGCGCAACTTATGCCCTGTTCAGACAGCCAAATAAATGGACTTAATTTAGTTCTTAATTAAGTTTATCGGTCTTGGTGTTCACACACACTCAGTGTGGTTTAGTCTGTTATTGAAAACGTTATCGAATATGTTTTAGTTTTGAGGGCACACAATTTTTGAACCAAATTTCAAAGCGCATTTCTGCATTTTCTTTGCCCCTAAAAGCAAATAAATACATAGTTAATACTAAATTTTGAATAAGTACGAAATAAACACTTAAACACATTTTGAGTTTTGACTTGATTCTGGCGTTCAAGTTAATTTCTGAGCTTTGATGCATTCATAGAATTTTATGACGAATATTTTCGTGGTACATTTTGTCCTTCAAAATTCCTGTTTTACAGAAAATTTTTGGCATTTTAGAAAAAAAAGGTCAAATTGACCCATACAAATAGGAGATACAGGGTTAAAATGTTCCACAAAAATGTTCTTTGTAGTATTTTACTTCAAATTGCTGAACACATCATATACCTAAAATGTGAGGTTACATGGTTTTCGTATGCCGATTCACCATAATAATGTGCAAAAGGGGGAAAACTTTGACTCCCTTAAAAAAAATTCAGACGTAAACTTCCAAACGCCGGTACACGTATATTTTTTGGGCCCCTCTACCAGAATCCGTTGTCAGAACCTTGTTTTTTTTTTTTGGTGTAAAGTGATGTTATTGATTACTTTGGGAAAAGGGTGAACATTTTTACTAATGTTGTTTTATTTAGGCTTCTGGTAAATATATCAGGTGTACAACTTTGCTTCCGCCGTTTTTTTCCAAAATTAAAAGCTTTATTGCGAAAAAGTGCTTACAGATGTATTATTCAAAGTATTGTCCGTCGCTAGCGACAACTTTCTCCCATCTTTCCGGCAATTTTCGGATCCCGGCTCGAAAAAAGGAGTCCTCTTTTGACGCTATCCATGAAGCAATCCATTTTTCCAATTCTTCGAAGGATTGAAAATGTTGATCTGCCAGGCCGTGTGCCATCGAACGGAATAGGTGGAAGTCAGAAGGGGCGACATCTGGGGAATACGGCGGGTGGGGCAAGACTTCCCATTTCAGCGTTTCCAGGTACTTTTTGACCACTTTTGCGACGTGAGGCCTCGGTTTCAACTCGTACGGCACCCAGTTTCCTTCTTTCTGAATCATGCCCAGGGCCTTGAGACGTTTTGAAATGGCTTGCTGACTCACTCCCAACGATTCGGCAAGCTCTTCTTGGGTTTGGCACGAATCTTCATCAAGCAATGCTTCTAGTTGTTCATCTTTGAAGGTTTTTTCTCTTCCACCACCATGTTTGTCTTCGACATCGAAATCACCATTTTTAAAACGTTGAAACCACTCCCGACACGTTCTTTCACTCAGAGCAGCATCACCGTAAGTTTCTGAGAGCATTCGATGCGCTTCAGCTGCATTTTTTTCGAATTGTAACAGAAAAGTAAAACTTCCCGCAAATGGCGAGAATTGGGCACATAAACGGACATTTTCGAGCGTGAATAATACGAAAACAAGAACAACTGTCACTGAAACGGCGATGACAATTCGTTAGGCACTGTCCACACTCACTTTAAAGGCATTACCATCTATGTATTTCAACCAGCCTCAGCCGGTACAGCCACCTATCGGGAAACGGCGGAAGCAAAGTTGTACACCTGATAGAATTTCTAGAAAAGAGTGCACCATTTAAAATTTGCGCAATTGTTTCCGTTGCATGTGGCAGATCTGCAATTAGACAGTTTTAACCTCAGATTGCTTCGATTTGTAAAGGATCATCAGCACGTAACTACTTGAAGCGTTCAGTTTTTCATTTCTTCATAAATCTATATGCATTGGCAGTCATAAGCCGGAGAGTTTTGGTGGGTTCAAACCCTTCTTTAATTTCTTCGTCTTGCAAACATTCATTCATTTCATCAGTCAGCTATGAAAAGTTATGAAAGTTATTATGTATCGACAAGACACTTCAGCAAAACAATCCCAAGGACAATAGCACAAAAAAAGCAAAAATGCCTCAGCTAATGTCCAGCGGCTGCGAAAGGTAGAAAACGCCTTTCTATTTCTATTTATATGCCGCTTGTGTGCATCATCCTCGATGTCCTATCGAAAGACATAACGACTACACGAAGCGAACGGTGAAAACGACGCCCCTGAAGCGGTCGTTGCCGCTGCTATGTGCGGCGTGTTAATTAAAACGAAATTGCGTTTAGCGAGAATTCGCAATTGAATAAAATTGCGCGCCTACATTCCACACGCACACCTGATGCGCCACACGAGCACGCGCACTCATACACACACAGACACCCACACACACATAGACACACGCATACGGCTGCACTTAAAAAGAATGCAATTTAATTATGCTTCCGTTGCTGTGGCGACACCGCAGCACCAAACCGCACAATTTAAATGCAATTATCAATGCGTCGCTGCAGGCGCAACGTCCACACGGCATCGGCCACAAATCGGCTCGCGTCGTCTTCTTGCTGCGATTCTGCGGCACACTGTCGCTCGTTTAATTGCACCTCTGGCCATTCTCGGTGGTCTGCGTTGTGCGCTTCAGCCATTCAGCCTCAATATTCCTTGTGAGCACCAAAGAATGCACCAAATATTGCTTCGAAAGATTACTTTTTCCATTCTGCGCCGCTGGACGTCAGTAGTAGAGGTGGAGAGTGAAAGTGGGAAGCAGTCAAGTGCTTTGACTTTCTAAAGTGGTGCAAAAAATATTTGAATATATTTAAATTATATCTAAAAACTAGGTATAACTTGCATCTATGGGGCAAGAGCGTCTAGAACGCATTCGTAGCTTCCCGACAGAGTTCAAAACCTCGATAAAGCTTATTGGGCACAGCAGGATATCAGGCGTTATTGAGTCCTTGAAGCATCATCCAAAAGTGGCGTAGATTAGTCTATTCTACAGATACTTCTATGGTCAAAAACCTGATGACATTACTCTGGCTTCTACCCCAAACAATTCACTCAAATACTGTAACTCTCGCACCAGTTAAACCTTACAGAGAGATATCGTTTCTGAACCGTAGACCTTTGTGCGTTCAAGTCAAGTGTCCATAAATTCATTCAAGACCCTATTTCCTAAGCTTGGAATCCTTCTGGAAACAACACAATAGATGGCACTAAAAGTGATCTTGGCTGACTGTGAAAGTTAGGTTAAACTGGTTGGTCAAATAGGCCACTCATAGACCCTGTTGGGTGCCTAGCGTTACCAGAGTGAGTTCCTTAGTAAAAGTTGAGTTCCTCAGTATGAAAACTGATGAAAATGACTATGGTACATTTTTGCTATTATTGCGATGCGAATGTATATTCCGCCAAATAATTTGGCGGTGTTGTATTGCTTGATGTGTCGGCTTTCATTATACACCAAATCGTTAATTGATTTAAAAAAAATGTGTATGTTTTTTACCATTAAAGAAAACGCCTTAAAGTTCCATGTTTTCTGACTTTGAGGTCCAATTACCGCGGCATTTTAAAACTTTTAAAAATAAGTCGCATCGGAAAAGAAGCCGTGTGGTGTTGTTAATGCGATAAGGTGAAAATCATGTCAATCGGTTTTTTTTGTTTAGAAATTACGATCAAAAATATGGAAAAAATAGAGGAAAAACTGAAAAACTGAAAAACTGACACGGTACCTATATCTCACTAACTAGAGCTGCTAGAAAAAATCTGAGGGTAGATACGAAATCAGCGCACCCAAATTAGTAAGAAACAGTAGAAAAACTCCATACAACAGAAAAAAAGTGTTTGTTTGTTGTCCTGTGTTACAAATTGTCCCGATTGTAGGATTGTCCCGATTGTAGGATTTCAATTCGAACGGATTTTGCACCTATAATTATCAACAAATACAACCCTTTTTGCAGTTTTTGTCGACATTTTTGTGCTACCCATCGATGCTTCCTGCCTACCGTGCATGGCTTAGTCTGTAATTGATATTCCCCTGAAAATAGTTTCTTTAAAGTGCCTTCCAGAAGTAAACAGAACTTTAGATTGCGATGCGTTGGGAAGGCATATTCTTTCTCAATTTCCAGTCGAAAACAAGTGAGCCAAATAGCATAAAAGTTATGGCGTATGAACTGACTGAATGTCTGTGTTATGGGCACAAAAAAGAGCTTGGAACAGAGCCAATCACTGCGCCATTCTTGTCAAATGGTGCCGCTCGTTCAGTGATGTCTGCAGAATCTGTGGAGATGAAGAAGAAGTGGAAACGATCCAACACGACCTGTGCCACTGTCCGGCTCTGCAGGAACGTCGTATCCGCACCTTGGAGTCAAGATTCCTGGCAGACTTGGCTTGCGGGGCAAGAGTTGAAATTCCGGATCTACTCTCCTTCATCAAGAGGTCGAACTTGTTTGGCCTGAACTGAGAGCCATTGGTTAGTTCCAGAACTTTTAATGAAACATTTTATTTGATGATTCAAATTTATGACGATTGTTTATCCTGTGACCGAGTTCGTGAGTGGTTTAATGCGATTTGAAAACAGTCGTGAGGTCATAAATTAAGAACAACATGTGGGCCAAGCGAAATCGTGGGTCAGCGCAGATTTCATAAACATTTTTAAGTTAACTCATCAAAGGTCAGTCAAAATCATTGTTGACATTCATGGAAATGGAACTGAAGAACTGCAAAACATCAGTGTGTTGCATTTTAACCAAACATTTAGGCTACCGAAACATGGGTACATGGTTTGTTTGGCACAAATTGACTGACGACTAACAAAGACTCAAATTTAAAGATGATGATGGACATAATTTTTTGACAAAGAACCACATTTGAACCATCAACCACTTCTCGCATTTGCCATATTTGTCACTGTCACACCTTTACCTTTTCGAAAAATAAATTTGTCGATGAAATGAAAGCTTTTTAAGGACATAGAGGCAATCCAAAAGGCTTGTGCCCTGAAGGACTCCCGGCTGGCGATTTAAAACACTCATTCCACATGCTTTTCGACTGTAAAAATCGTTTGGAATTCGAAGGAGACTTTTTTGAATAAAATAAAATTATTAGACAAATTTAGACAAACAAGAAAAATTCGTTGGGTTTAAAAAAATATTGTGTGTACTTTGAAACGCAGCACAGTGTGCGGTTTAGCCAATCTGCGAGGACTTAATTTCAATTTGTTAAATATTGCTTGTTATTACTTGTGAATGAATTATATAATTATAATTATACTTTTATATTTTTAAAATAAAAAAAATTTGTTTTAATTAAAAAAAAAATTGATTATAAATAAAAAAAATTTTCAAAATGTTTAAAAAACTTGGAAAAGAAATGGATAAAGAAATTACCTTAATTATTACCAACAAAAATTTCTACTGCTATAAAAGACAAACAATTTCAAACACAAAAATTTTAACAACAACAAAAAATATATGAATTAAATTAAATTATATTTTTTTTAATTTTTAAATATGTCAACTATTCATTAATTCTTTGGTTTTTATTCAATGTTCAAAGCAAATATTAAAGAGATAAGGAGATTACTAAAATTTATTTTATTTTAAAATTTGTTAAATAAAAAACTAATTTTTTTTTTATTTTTATTTACTAACATTTTTTACCATCTTAAAGTTCGTTAAAACCTTTACTGCTATAAAAAACATTTTTTTATTTAAAAAAATTGTTAGTTACAAAAAACAAATTATTTAAACATATTTTATTGTGAAATTTTTTAAATAAAAAACAAAAATTTTTAATTTTTATATATTATCGTAACCGTTTTAAAGTTTATTAATTTTTTTGTTTTTCTTTTTATTTTAAACAATGTTCAAAGGAAATATTAAAGGGATTAAAAAGATTACTAAATTATTGAAATATATTTGATCTTAAATTTTTTTAATTACAAAATTTAATTTAATTTTTTTTTATTTTTATATTTTTGTTTACTAACATTTTTTACCAATTTAAAGTTTGTTAAAACCTTCTTAGATTAGAAACATTTTTTTATTAAAAAAACATTGTTAATCACAAAAAACAAATTATTGAAACATATTTTATTTTGCATTAAAAAAAAATTAAAATTTTAATTTAATTTTTATTTAATATTGTAACCATTTTAAAGTTAATTAATATCATGTTTATCTTTCAATTTTAACAATGTTCAAACGAAATTTTAAAGAGATTAAAGTGATAACTAAATTATTAAAACATATTTTATTTTGAAATATTTTAAATAAAATATTGAAATTTTTTTAATTTATTAATATTTATTTACCATTCTAAAGTTCATTAAAACCTCTACTGCTAATAAAAACATTTTTCTTATTGAAAATTTTTAATCATAAAAAACAAATTATTTAAACATATTTTATTTTGAATTAAAAAAATTTTTTTTGAATTAAAAAAACATTTTATTAATTTTTATTTTGTATCATAACCATTTTAAAGTTTATAAAATTAAAGTTTTTAATAAAAATAATTTTTTTATTGTTTCTTTTATTGTTTATTGTTTTTCTTTTTATTTTAACAATGTTCAAAGGAAATTTTAAAGAGATTAAAGAGAATACTCGATTATTGAAATATATTTTATTTTGAAATTTTTTAAATTAAAAATTGACACTTGTTTTGTATTAATATTTTGTTTAACATTTTAAAGTTCGTTAGAACCTCTATTGTTTTGTTTTTTTTGCTTTTCAAACAATTTCAAAGAGAATTGCACGCAAAATGGTTGCATTCATTTTAAATTTTTTTTCTTTTGGGTCAAACTGCTCTCGCGCTAATAAAAGCGATTTGCCTTTGACAACTGGTTTCTTTTTACTACTTTCTTTTGTGCATTTTTCATAATATTCAATCAATTTGCAATATCTATCATCAATCATTTTAGAATATTAAAAAGCCATTGTATTCAGTGACATTATTATTAATTTTTTATTAAATTCCCTCAGATTAGCAAAAGCGCCCCTTTTATGAATGTATGGAATGACGTTTGAATTGTCATTATGTCCGTCTGATTCTTCACAATAACTCTGATCAAACAGATGTCTTAGGTATTATGTTTGGTTTTGTTTGGGCTTCTCCAAAACAAATTAAGTTAAGATGTCGCAAAATTTTTTTATTGCATTGACTGATTAGGCTATTTTATTGAACTGTCATGAAATGGCCACTGCGCCAAATACAGAATGGCTGCCGCTTCGAATACAAATGGTTCTGTTCGTATTTGTTAGCATTCCCATTACAATGAAATGAAGAGAAATTCAAAAATGTTTGTGCCACTTCAGTTGGCTTCGCTTCGGCGTTAATTTTCACTTGTGTGTTTAAGAAAACTCTCATCATACTCGTTATTAATGGTTTCAGTAATTTTCATTTATTGACTCTTGGAGTAGATATTAAGAATCCAATCTCAATAATTATATTGAACATTCAGTGTTCGTTTATTATTTCTGTTTATTTGTGTTGAAAATTCCTTTAATTAACATTTTAAAATTATTTTCCCCAAACATTAACTTATGTAAATGCATTAAGCTCCTTTTCATTATAAGCTCAAATCTGTATCTGTGTCTGTGTGTGTTCATTTCTCTGTTGCCACCTTCGCCACTTACACTAACCGCGCAATTGTTCGCTTTCGGCTCGTTACAGGTCTCCTGGATACGGCATCGCGACATACACATTCTGACCGTCGGCGCGTACACGTACACGTCCGACCAGCGCTTCCAGGCCACACACCATCAGGACACCGACGACTGGACGCTGCAAATCAAGTGGGCGCAGAAGCGCGACGCCGGCATGTACGAGTGTCAGATCTCCACGCAGCCCGTGCGCAGCTACTTTGTGCGTCTCAACGTTGTGGGTGAGTGGTCGCTTAAGGCGCATCCTTTAAGTTTCTTAAAGCTTTAGTGCGTTTTTGTTTTCGCGCGATTAATTTTTAGTTTTATATGCTTCCCGCACCAACAAACAAACACAGACGCACTAACACTTACTAACACGCAGCCACAGGCAGCTAGCAAGCCAAACAAACAAACACCCACACCAACACCCACACCAACACCCACACCCACACTAATACAGAGTCACACGAATGCATGTCGTACATATAAATTACAGTCTGCATTGTCGCACTGCCGCATGAAAACTTTGTATTTGACAATAATTCCATTTTATCTGCGCTGCTCGGCGCTTTGCATTCCGGCATAAATTACACGCAGTGCTTTTTTGCCTCAGTCTGCTGTTTTTTCTGTCTCCTCACTGCCGCTCAACGACTTTATTTTCCATTCTTTTTCTTTTATGTGTCTTCGTACGCCGCGTCGCGCCGCCACCGACCACTGGCCCGTTATGTGTGTCAACAGTGCCCACAGCCACCATCCTTGGCGGACCTGACCTTCATGTCGACAAAAGCAGCACCATAAATCTCACATGCACAGTCAAATTCAGCCCCGAACCGCCGGCCTACATTTTCTGGTATCATCACGAGGAGGTAATTAAAATTTACTGCTAAATTGTTCGCGCACAATTTTCGTCGGCCGATGTACGACTGAGTGACTGAGCGACGAGGCGCGCATGGTCGCCTGTGCCTGTGCCGCTCGTGCCTGACGGCAGGAGCGGCGGTTCAATTGTGCGGCCGCAATTAGGGCGGCAGATGCGCCGGCACTGCGTTGCCGTGCTGGGCGAGCAGCCGCGCAGTGTAGAGAGGCATAGAAATAGAATGGCCAGAAAGCCGCGTAATGGACCTCATCAGACGTTTGTGGACGTATGTGTGTTTATTCTCGTTTTTTAAATGAAAGATGTGAAAGGAAGTTAACAGTGCTTAGATGTGCTAAGTGGACGAGAAAAACATTTATCTTGTGACTAGTTCTTCTTATCTAACTCGGACAATGGTTTTTACAAATTTCATGCAATTTAAATGCAATGCAAATTCCATTCAAAATCAATTACAATTCAATCAAAATTAAATATAATAAATTTTTTTTTATTCAATTCAAATTAAATCGAAGTTTCAATTTGGAGTTATCTGATTTGCAGATAAGTCCAAATTGAATTCAACTTCATATTCAGTTAAAAATAAATTCAATTCAAATTCAATTCTTATTCAAATTCAATCTAAATTCAATAAAAATCACTTCAAATTCAATTAAAATACAATTAACATTCCATTTAAAATTCAATTAATGTTCTATTCCAATTCAACTCCAGTTTAATTCAATTCAAATCCAATTCAATCAACTTTAAATTTAAAATAACCTCAAACTAAATTTAAAATCAATTCAAATTCAATTCAGGTTACAGACCAATTCAGTTAATTAAAATTCAATTAAAATTTAACTCAAATCCAATTCAAATTTAATTTAACTATAATTCAAATTCGATTTAAGTTACAATTAAAGTCAAAATCAATTCAAATTCAATTCAAATTTAATTCAAATTCAATATAAGTTCCACTCCAATTTAATTCAATTCAAATTCAATTCAAATTTATATTTAAAATCAATTCAAACTTAATTTAAAATTAATTCAAATTCAATTCAAATTCAATAAAACTTGTATTCAAATACAATTCAGATTAACTTTAAACTCAACTCCAATTTAGTTCAGTTGAAATTTAAAGTTAAAATCAATTTATACTGAGTTTAAATTTAATTCAAATTCAATGCAAATTAAAGTTTAAAGAGTTTAAATTTAATTCAAATTCAATGCAAATTAAATTTAAATTCAATTTAAATACAATACCAAATCAATTCACATTTAATTCAACTCTAATTCAAATGAAATTTAGGTTACAATTTAAATAAAAATCAATTCAAATTCAAATAAATTCAAAGTCAATTTTAATAAATAAATAAAATAAACTTAAATGGAATTCAACTTCAATTCTAATTCAATGCAAATTAAATTTAAATTCAATTCAAAATCATTTGAACACAATTTAAATTCAATTTAAATTCAATTTCAAATTCAATTCATATTCAATTTTAATTTAAATTTAACTCCAATTTAATTCAATTCTAATCCAATTGAAATTCGATTCAAATTCAATTCAGATTAAATTCAGCTTCAATCAAATTCAAATCAAATTTAATGCAAATAAAATTCAAAATCAATACAAAATCAATTCAGATTGAAGTCAATTCATATTCAATTCAATTCAAATTCAATTGAAATTTAATTAAAATCAATTCAATTCAAATGCAATTTATCATCGCCCTTGTTTTATGTATATTTTTCCATTTTTATAATCCCGAAATATTCTAATTGGTTAGAGGACACCTTAACCCTTTCGGGACTACTGGGATAATACGTCCCAGCAAGTTTTTAATGCCCCTCAAAACAATTAATCAAATATTATGGTCCACGCAAAATACTTTTTCGATTTCGGTGTTCCCGCATAAAATGATGATTTCCGAATTTGTGAGCATCCAATATAATTTTCAACCCCAACATTCATGGCATGAGAATATTTCTACTGCGAGTATTTTGAATTTCAAAATTAAACTCCGTCCCGAAAGGGTTAAACCTTTCAGTCACAATGTGCAATATATTGTACTACAGCCCATACAATTCATACAGCGGGCTGTTATTTTCATGTCGGAAAGGTTTAAATGTCGGATAGTTTGGATAGTAGATACTTATGAACATTTTCATATTTCTTAACCTAATTTTATTCAAATATTTCAAATCCAACTGAAAAACATGACCAAAAATGTTCCTGCTGATTCTAATTAAAAATATTTAAAATTTTCCATACCTGTTAAGTGTCCTTGTGAGCGCCTTCTACTCTAAGTAAACAAACAACTGAATATATCCAAAAAACTTATCTAGAAAGACTTATTTAAATGTTGTATCTGCTTAAGAATACATCTGGCAATCTGAAATCTCTAAGAGAAACAAATGCGCCTAAATCACCAAAATCAAGCAAAAGCTATGGGTTTTTTGTTTAATTCAGACAGATCGCAGGTCACGGGTTCCAATACATATACAAATTCATCTATAATTTCAAACCAATACACTTCTTTCATCTTTGCTTTACACAAGAATCGAATCAAACCCCTTCGTAGAACTCAGACGCTTTTTTATAATGAAAGCTTTAAAGGGTTTCAAAATTAATTAATGCCTACAAATGAACACAAGCAAAATGTTTCCAGGACGCCGCATGCAGAGTCTTAAATTCCTGTGAATCAAGGCTGCCATCAAGGTGCACATTGCATTGTGTGTTGGAGAGAATTTCTTTTACAAATTTTCTTCAGAATCTACGAATCTATTAAACGCAGAAATTAAGCTCAAACAATGAAGAGTTCAAGGTATCGACAGAATAAAAAATATATCCAAAGAAATGCGTAATAGACATAGCGAGTTCTTTCAGTGATGAAACATGACAAGGCCGAGCATATATCTAAAACTTTCTGCTTTGAATTCATAACTCTGCAATTGTTATAATAGGTGTTTCAGGGTTAAAGAACCACTGTCGTATGTTGCAGATGTCCGCGTTCAACCATTCTTCCTTGCAAATTTTATACGCGCAGTGCATGATCCAAGTTATGATTGATGTCCATTCTAATTGATTATGATTCTAGTCCATTTATAGTTCAGGTGGGTCCACAGTTTAGCAGCTCCTCTGCTATTTTAGTAGTCGTGCTATCTTCAAAAAAATCGTCTCCATACGAACATTCTGATTCTAATATTTTGACAGATGCAGTCGTCTAAGTGTTTGGGGCATAAGCGTTGAAAATTTTATCGCCAACAAAACTATGCATTCTGGGATTAATGAAAAGAAGAATAAGAAGAATTTTTAAATTTAATAAGAAAAAAATATTAAAATAAATATTAAATATATAATAGGGGAATAGGTTCGGTTGTGGGCACCTTTTTGTTTTTGGCTCATAACTTTTCACCAAGTTCTTCTTAATCGGACATATTGGCATCTATGGAAAGCTAGAGACCTTAGCTAACAAGTAATGACAAAAATAAATCGATTCCGTCAAATAGAAACGTTTTGTTTTTAATTTTGTAAAGTAGTCATTTTTAACGAAAATTTTTTTTTGGTTCGGTTGTGGGCACCCTTGGAAAATCTGCTGGAAACGGGGAAATATGAAGAACAACCAAGACGAATATAGAAAAATATTAAATTTTAATTATTTAAAGCACAATGCACGCATGTGAAGTAGCTGGTACGCATGTCGGCAACACTTTAGATGGACGGGCATTTCAAAATGTAAGTGACCATGTCATTCTCCTGGGCTGTCAAGAAGACCTAAAGTAAAATGAAATTCAACCTAATTAATCAACACTCTTGAAGTGCTGTGACGTGAAGAAGGTGGAAAACACCAGTTAACCTGATTCGATAACATCCACGAACAAGATCTAAGAAAGCACCACCGTCGACAGCTTTGATGTCTCCGAAATTTTCTTCCACCTTCTTTTTGTAGCGTTGGATAGTGGTTCGGCAAATCGCATACGCTGCGGCAGTCGATTTTGTGGTTAGCTTATCTGCAGAACAATGTTAAATTACATCCAACACATTAAAAAAATATCGGAGGATTTTTGTTATTTACCCTCGGAAGATATAGCTAAAACAACCAAAAAATGCGTTAAAAGACCATTTTCGATGAAATAACTTACCAAAGCTTAGCAAATCACTAAAAGACGGGTGCCCACAACCGAACTAATTGCGGTGCCCACAACCGAATTTGGCAGCCATTTTGAGAAGTAGTGAAAAATTTGTTCGGGGTAAACATATTGGTTGTAATCAATATTGGATCACAAAGTATAATAAATTTACTAAATAAAAATGCATTTTACTCGCCTTCTCGATGGATTCACTTCGATTTATGACACCATCTAAAATGTTGAAAACAATTTTTGTCTTATTTTTTAAGCACAGAAAGATATATATGGTCCCAGCACGAAGCAGGCGTGTCTGTTCGATTCAGTATTTGGCACAAAAAGATCGTGCTTCCATAATGAACAAATAGCCTTAGTCAAAAAAACCCAGCCTGCTTTTTATCAAAAGATACGAAGGGGTGCCCACAACCGAACTATGCCCACAACCGAACCTTTTACCCTACTAAATGTTATTACGAAATATTGTACTTGATATGTTTTTTTTAATATTTTTTAATATTTCAAATCTTGACTCTTTAAATATTGTCACAGTAAACATCCCTCGCCACTAATTAGATTTCCGCTTCTCGACTTCACCACCACTCAACCAAAAAAAAAAATTTAATAAAAATATTATCACTTGGCTAAGCTCATAGATCTGTTTACACAATTCGACTATTCGTGACATGAAAACACAAATAAAAATGACAGCGATATCTATGCGAGAGGCCGGACGGCAATATGCCGCCGCTCCATTTTAATTATGCACAAATATTTATTTGGCAACGGCGAGTCTGGCAGTGAAAAGGGACACAAGTGTCGTTTGCGTTGCTGTAAATATTAATTAGGGGCAGCACATAATGCGGAAACGGCAGCAGGCACAGGAGCGCACCCTTTGCTGTTTGCGCCCCTTCCTCCTTTCCGGCAGGGGGAGGAGAGAGCGTGCTGGTCAACAGCAATCAGCGGCGACGTTGGCGGCCAATTTAGAATTTGCGTTTGCTTTCGTGACGACTACAATTTTTATTTACTTTTTCACTTCACAAACAAACAGAAACATAAATAAAACAATTAAAAAGGGATCCAAAGAACCAAAGGAACCGAGAAGATAAGATTTAAAGTGCCATGACAAAAGACGTGCAGCGCCCGAACGCGGATGCGTGCAATGGTTGGCGCGCAGAAGCAGCGGCCGCACTGAAGCAGTTTGCGCTTCTCGGCTTTGTACACGCAGAGTTGCACAGCACAAGTGCCTAATTGAAAAGCGGATAACGAACAACAAACAAGCCAACAAACAAGCCGCCAGCGAGCCAGCCGGAAGTTGGGCGCAAGTTATGGCGGAAGCGGCGGCCACGCGAAGGCGTCGAGCGAATTTCTAAGTAGCGCAGTTTTTGCTGCCTTTTCCAGAGTAATTACTCTTGGTGTGTGTGCGGGTGTGTGTTTGGCTTTTTTTTTTGCCAGCAAAGTATGATGAGAATAATCCACGCTAATTGCCAAAGGACGGAATTCGTAGCACGCCAGTCACCGAGCTGCCCACTCAAGCTGCGTGCAGCACCGCCCCGATCGGCTGAATGCACAGTTTGCGGATTAAATGTGCAATAATTAAATTGAGTGCAATTTGCTCCTGGCGCGAGTGCGCCATCTTCCGGCTGTCCTCGTCCAGTGCCAGCAGAGTCGTTATGCGTTGGGCCGAACCAAAGTGCACAACATGGCAACTAAGCAAGCGCGTAATTACTACAAAAATATTGCATATGGAATATTCAGAATTAAACAATTAATTCCAATGAGAAGGAGGAATTTCAAACGGAAATATAAGCAATGACCTGCAAGTGTAAAAATTTGAAATGAAGGAGAATTTGTGGGCTTAGCGCAAATTACAGAAATGCAGGACATACCAACTCGAAATTAGATAGGATCCTGAAAATGTTTTATGGGCAGTGAAAGTTACTTCACAGCAACTCTGCCAGCTCTACTCTATCGTGTCCTATCCTCTGTCCTATCCTCTATCCTATCCTCCAAACTCTGCCAGCTCTACTCTATCGTGTCCTATCCTCTGTCCTATCATCTATCCTATCCTCCAAACTATTCTTCAAACTATCCTCTAGCCTATGTTCTATCCTATCCTCTATTCTATCATCTAGGATATCCTCTAAACTATCCTCTATCTTGTCCTCTACCCTATCCTCTGTCCTGTCCTCTATCCTATCTTCTATCCTATCCTCTAAACTATCCTCTTTCCTATCCTGTCCTTTATCCTATCCTATCCTATCCTGTCCACTAACCTGTCCTCTATCCTCTCTATCCTATCTATTCGCTATCATATCCTTTATCCTATGTTCTATCCCATGTTCTATTCTATCCTCTATCCTATCCTCTATCCTATCCTCTGTCCTATCCTCTATCCTACCCTATTCTCTATCCTATCCTCTATCCTATCCTCTATCCTATCTTCTATCCTATCCTCTAAACTATCCTCTTTTCTATCCTCTATCCTGTTTTCTATCCTGTCGTTTATCCTATCCTATCCTGTATCGTATGCTCGATCCTATGTTCTATCCTATCCCGTTCACTAACGTGCCCTCTATCCTATCTATCCTATCCGCTATCTTATCCTCTATTCTATCCTCTATCCTATCCTCTATCCTACCCTATTCTCTATCCTATCCTCTAAACTATCCTCTTACCTATCCTCTATCCTGTTCTCTATCCTGTCCTTTATCCTATCCTATCCTATCCTGTATTGTATGCTCTATCATATGTTCTATCCTATCCTCTATCCTATACTCTGTCTTATCCTCTATCCTACCCTTTTCTCGATTCTATTCTCTATCCTGTCCTCTACCCTGTCCACTATCCTGTCCTCTATCCTATCCTCTAAACTATCATCTTTCCTATCCTCTATCCTGTTCTCTATCCTGTCCTTTATCCTATCCTCTATCCTATGTTCTATGCCATATTCTATCCTATCCTCTATCTTATGTTCTATCCTATTCTCTATCCTATGCTCTATTCTATCCTCTATCCTTTGTTCTATCCTATCCTATCGTCTATTCTTTCTTCTATCCTATCCTGTCCACTAACCTGCCCTCTATCCTCCCTGTCCTATCCTCTATCCTATCCTCTATCCTTTCCTGTCCACTAACCTGCCCTTTATCCTCCCTATCCTATCCACTATACTATCCTATGTTCTATCCTCTATTCTATCCTCTATTCTATCCTCTATCCTATTTTCTATCCTATCCTCTAAGCTATCCTATCCTGTCCACTAACCTGTCCTCTATACTTTCTATCCTATCCTATATCCTATGTTCTATGTTCTATCCTATGTTCACTATCCTAACCTCTGTCCTATCCTCTACCCTATGTTCTATCCTATCCTCTTTTTTTCTATCGTATCGCATCGTATCGTATCGCATCCTATTATTTTAGAGAATAACTCGAAATTTTTAAATAAATACTTAAGCAAACTGCTATTAGATTCGATTTGGTAGGATTAGATAGGAAGGTGTTCAGCTAGAACACTCGATGCCCTCAAAGGTCCCTTGTGATGCTCGAAGAAAGTGTAGGCAAACCTCTCTCATCCGGTGTTGACTGTTGACTGAAACCAATCTGAGCATCAAATGAATCTGGCTACATCATCCAGCAAGCCAATTTCCATGAAAACTTCAACTCAAAAATTTCGTGCCACTATTTGCAGTTAATTTCAATCGTGCATTTCTTTTCACAGCTCTCATTTATGACATATTTATTCAAAGTTAATACGCCAAATCCGAGCGCCTTGCAAAATTTGCGATGCTCAGTAGTTGTGTTCAGTTTCCACACGATTTTCTATCAACACACAATCCCAGCATTCTTCTATCGAAAGGCTGAGAATGTGATTATTCCGCTTACATTTGAGCAAATACATTCATACCGCATCTCAGGCCATCAACAATCGGCAGCAATGTTCAACTTGAACGTGCGCCGAAACTCATAAACAGCATATTTGGTCTTATCTCAAGTGGGTTCTGCTCGAATCGACACGATTGCACACAGCCACCACTCAGTCAGTCAGTCAATGATACCAATGCGCACATTGTGCGACCCCTAGCAACATCGACAGCAGTCGCCAGTAATTTCCAGCATAACTAGAACAAAATTACAATATAAATATGAATTTGATGCCGTTGAACCAATTCCTGGGCGCACCAACCCTCTACATGGTTGAATCCGATTGTTTGGTTGCTGTTTTTGTTGTTCATGCTGCTGGGATGTGCGCGCAATTTGGCCAACTTGCTGTGCTGTGTGCGATCCTTGGACTGGGTTCGATTGTTAATATGGTATATAATGATTTTGATTTCGAATATGGAAAGTATTTGGCCAGTATGCGCAACAACAACAACAACATTAATAACAACTAGACGTGCTTCAAGTGGCGTCTGCTGCCATTGTTGCCATGGTTAGCGTTCTGGTTGTTTGTTGTGGCGATTACGATTAGAAAACAAGATTAGGCAACGATTTTGCGGTGCGCACACATTAACCGCCCTTTGTCCGCCCTTTTGGCACGCCTGCAGCTGACGCAACAACACACCGTGTGGTCGCTTCACACAAACAGTGATCAAAAATAGCAAATGCCAATCGAACACATTGATATCGTGTGTGTGTGTGTATATTTTTAAGGCTGTAAACAAAATTCAAATTTGCAAATTTAATTGCAAGGTAGTGAGCCGAGAAATCAGCTCGAGGTGGGGGCATTTTTTCTAATTCTTTTTACTACTGAAAAACTATCTGAACTATTGAACAATTTGCTTTACAAACTTTAAATAATATAAAAAATATTTATTCATAATAGAAAATAATAAGTGTTTGTTGAAAATTTCACACAACTGTCATTTTGAAGCTGCAGTTTCCAAAGCTCAAACCGCCATAAAAGTTAATAAGCACATTTAATTTCCTCTCATTTCTCTTATTTCGTCAAACTGTCAGCATCCAATTCAAATTATTATTCAGCAAAAATATATATTGCAAGTAGTTTTTTTTTTTTGGGACTTTTGGCCACTGCTGCGACACTGTACACCAACATTCGGTCAGCTTCTGAAAGCAGACGTTGGCCGCTTTGTTGTCGTGCTGGGCGGTTTCTCTCATTCTGTGTGTGTGTGTGTGTGTTGGTTGTCCTGTGCTAATGTTGACTGGCTCGCACTTTTCGCTTTGCTTGGTCGCCCATTGTCATTTTCGCCGTGAGCGGCCCGTTGGTTTGTTTGTTAAACATGTAATTTCGTTGCCGGCGCTTCATTTGATTTGGCTTGGCTTGGCTTGGCTCGGTCGTGCGGGTGTCAGGGGCCTCAAGATGATTTTGATATCTTTGCACACAGCGTGAAGTTTTTGTGCGCCAGAACTAATAATGTCGACGACAAAGTTTCGGCGCATTAACTTTGTATTAATATTATTGGTTGACAGCGAGTGGCGGTGCGGTGTTCCGGGTGCCGAGCGGGCTGCGAGGCGCCGCTACTGAGTCGGTGCGCCCATAATTGGCATATTAAACTTATGCTTGGCTGATCATTGCCGGCACAATTCGTGGCAATTTGCGATTAGAAGTTATGCGAAACTTATGATTACTGGTTGCTTTTCTTTTTTTTCTTTATTTTTATGCAAAAAGCACACATGTCAGCAACAGTAGGGAAATGCTAAAATTCTGGCACTTGTAAATAAATTTTAAATAATGTGAAATCATTTCTTTGATGTTGACATTTTCAAGTATTATGTGGCATTAGTTGTTCATTGCTATTTTTAAAGCAAAATCAAAGTAAGTTTTAGAGGGTTTCTTTGCTACATTGAAGCTTTATTCAATATGATTCAGTATTTTATTCAAAGTATTACAATATATTTTGGCCATTGTTCGGTCCACCTTTGCCCACCTTCGGCCTTGAATAAATTGCTCGCCTTTTGAGGTGATCCAGGAATCTGCATAGCAAGTCAAGTACAGCATGACGGCCATGCCATGAGTCATTGACCAGAACAAATGAAGAAAAGAAAAAGTAATATGTGCTAAGGATAGCAATTGGTGTTGAAGCGCCCACAAAGTTGCCTTAACAAGTTTAGCAACATGTGGCCGCACGTTGTTGTGCACAAGGATCAGCAAATTGTCAAATTGTTTCTCTGCAAATTGCGTTTCGTTGGCTCGAGGGTTGACATGGTTAAAGCAAAAAAAAAGTTTTTTTTGTACATCACCGAAATGATACATACTGATTTTAAGAGGGAAGTGATGACATTCGAACATGAATACAGTTACGAAACAAATTTATGCTAATTACTCATCCTGTTTGTAGATCCCTTAAAACTTATTTGTACTTACAATATTTTGTAAGAATATGCTTCCTCAAATTCAATAAACTATACTTGAATGAATACAAAAAGTTGCCGTAATAATTTCCTTTAACATATCTGTGGTCCACTAAATATTGAGACTAGCTTCCGGCGCGCGCCATTTGAAAACAGACTATTGAATTAAAAATGTATTTTATTTGGTACTTTTATTGGGCATCTGTCAAAAAATACACTTAGAGTACATTAAATGGATCATTAGCTTCGATTTTTCTCAGTGTAAAGCGAATGCCCCGATTTAGGTTTTGGATGGTGTTTATCTCGATTTACTTCAACTTTTGTTTCGTTCGATTAATCAACTCTTGCTGGTTCCGTGCCTCCCAACCCTTTTCGTACACCATACGTTTGAAATTGCCCAGAAATTTTCGGTTGGACGTGCCTGAGACACATTTGGAAGGTTGTCCTTCTTCGGCAAACAATTTTATTTTATACTCGGTTAGCGAATCCAACTTTTTTTCGCATAGTAACAGCTTGCAAGATCCGCCCAAAACATGATTTCGTCGCCAGTGTGATATTTGCCACTGAATTGGTCCAATTTTGGCAAGCATTGACCGATATAAACGTCAGTATTGACCGCTTTGGCTTTGTTTGTGCAAATCAATAGCGCTGAGACACCCTTCGAAGAAATGGCCACCCACACTAGCACCTTTTTTTTTTTAAACAGGAACAAACGCGCAGGGGATGACCCCTATTAATGCGAAGCATTGCGTTGGTTCAGGAAGGATATAAAGGTTAGGAGATAGGGTTATGAGTGAAGTGGTTATGGACTCTTGCCTTGAACCCATCGAGATCATAAGTGCTGGGGAAAATATCCGCAGGGAGACCATTCCACCTTTGGTTCAAATTTTGATTTGACGGCGAATTCAACTCCGTTTGATGTTGTTTCGATGTTGTCAGTGTAAAAACCGTCGTTACCACTTAATTCTGGTGCAAAAATGTGAAGTACGATTCAACATCCAAAATTATAAATTTTTGATTAGCGAAGTGTTCACAACGAGGTGCACGGCAGCATTTTGGTATATTTTCGAGTTTTTTCGCGGAATACTTTGGTGCTGGTTTATGTTTGCGATAGATTACATTGTTCCTCTTCAAAATCTTGTGAACACCAAGGTTAAGGTTCTACAATTACAATTAGCCAAATCCGATATGTACTTTTCGTGATATCAACGTATATAATATGAAGTCTTTGTAGGTATGAAAACACTAGAAAGTTAAGAATATTTCTTTATTTATGTTTGGCAACAGAGAGATCAACACTAAACGCTATCGAAGAGATTAAAATGAAATCCATCCAACCATCTGTACGCGCAAATATCGAACAAGTCATTGAGACAAAGTACCCGAAAGAGAACATGGAAGTCAATTAGACTCACTAATAACGTCATGGAGCAATAACAGTGATAGTATAATTATTTTGCTTTCAAGAGACGGGAGATGTTTAAGGAGAAATGGGATCAGAGTGCTTTTGGGAATAAAGACCAAAACTCGAGAAGTGTTTCTGGATCATCTCAATGCGTTTACAATGAAACATATAAAATACATGAAACATATAAATGAAAGTGGAGAGTATAGGAATCAGAGAATTCGCAACTATTACGACGAACGAAGATCAGCATTTCTTAAGCCTCGAGATAATATAATTAATATGGCTAGTTACCAAAAGAACATTTTTAATTGAAAACCACACCAAGATCTCTGAACTCAAAGTGATACGTCGCACTGTGTTTCGACTTTACACAAAATTGAGGCAAAAAGAAGGGGTACGTGAAATTCGCTGAAAATTTGCAGTCTGTCATTTTGGGCTGCTGACTTCAAAAATTTTGTTTGTTTCCAAAAAAAGCATATATATAGGGTGTTTTTTTTAGAGGTTTGTTTTTCGAATAGAGATAAAACTGGCATTTTGTGGTCAAATCTGGCAACTCTAATGTCATTTATGTTCAGTTTGGTTTGCCATTTCATCATGAACAGGCTGACAAAAGAACAACGCTTGCAAATCGTGCAAATTTATTTCGAAAATAATGGTTCAGTTCGCGAAGTTTACCGCAAGCTCCGTCCATTTTATGGTCGACATAATAATAAGAGCAATTAATTCGGTTAACCATGGGTCGTTTTCGCACTACGTTTACTCTATGTGATAATACGCATCCGCAGAGACGTCGAACAGTGCGCACCGAAGAAACAATTGCCGCTGTAGAGCAAAATGTTGAAGAGGACCCGAATGAATCGATTCGCCACCGTGCACAGCAATTGGAGCTGGTTGAAAATTGGATCTATAGAATTGGCTTTATTCGAGCCAGCCGCGGCGGCCACATGCCCGAAATCATATTTAAACATTAATGGCATAAAATTATCCTTCCAATAAAGCCAAATTGATGGACATTAAAATGATTTTCTTGTGTTTTATTTCAATTCGAAGTTCTATACCTCAAAAAAAAACACCCTATATTTAGGAAAGATCGAATATATAGGGTTATGTATTATTTTATCATCACCGAGCCCAAACCGCTGGAGCTATAATGATGAAATTTGGTTAAAAGTTTTATTTTAGAAAGTCAACCCTTAAAAAGAAGCGATTTCAAAAACGTCGACCTTGAAAGAGGGAAAGGGGTTGGTGAAGCTTTTATGGACGGACATTGTTTTTTGGTCGTATTGTTTTAAAATATTCATTCAAATCATTTTAATTGATTGAAAAATTCATTTTTTAAATTTTTAGAGAAAAAACTAAATTGTTTATGCTAAAAAAAAAAAAACCGATCTGCGAGCCCGCTCTTATCAATGTAGTTGTAATATTTACAGAAATTAGTAGTCTATCTACAACAATACGTTTTGTAATACCTAAGTTTCATAAGTTTCTCAATTTTTGCAAAAATAATCCGACTTTGACAAGCCATGTCTCCTAATCTCGACAATTTTTCAATGAAGTAAATCGGATCCAGCTTAATTAATTAAACAATTACTTTTGCGATAGTTTTTTTTCTTATTTTTGTCCGCTCTCGAAGCACTGTGCGTCGTTTGAAGAATCGTTAACTATTTCACAAATGTCATGTAAAGTGTTCCTTGAGGTTTAAGGAATAAATATTTGTATTGCACCGCTACTGGTTGCAACTAACCGAACATGGCAAAGAGAATAGCAAAATTTTTGCCTGGGTAGCGTAGCGGTTGTATAGTCTCATATTTCCTTATGTTACCAACTTATGTAATTTTGAAATTGTTTCTTGTTATTGTTGCCATACTCGTTATAATATATTTCACTTATATTGTTCTACACTCTGCAGGTCATTAATTACGACTCGTCGCGCGGCGGTGTGTCCGTCATTACGGAAAAGGGCGACGTGACCACGTCGTTTCTGCTCATACAAAATGCCGATTTGGCCGATTCGGGCAAGTACTCGTGTGCGCCCTCGAATGCGGATGTGGCCAGTGTGCGTGTCCATGTGCTCAACGGTAAGTACGCTCGTTTCGCACTGTTCGGACATCAAACACCCAACAGTTGACCCAGAAAACTTGACAGCACAACATGACGTAAAACATGTGAGCGAAACAATTTTCCCCAAACGCAGTGCGTATGTATGTATGTATTTGCTCACGAAGAAGAAGAAGAAGAGAAATGTGTACAGTAATATTGTTTATATGTATAGTAATTAGTAAAGCGAACAAGATTTTTTTTAAATAACAAAATGTGTTCTTCAAGTGTTTTGGAAATTGTCGCAACTGCTCCACTAAAGCAATAGGGGGAAAAATTAGAAAAATGAGCAATGAAGTCACCGAATTGACTTTAAACATTCATTTCCTTCCACTCTGTTTAACTGCCAGTTAGGCAGATATAAGCCAGAAATAAAAATAAGCCAGAAATAAAATTCCTGCGCTCGTATTTAGCAAAAAACCAAAATCTCATTAATTGCATTTAAACCTGAATTCTGCAAATGCCACTTGTACATACATACATAATTACACACATACATACAGTATGTACTTATGTAAGTATGTGTGTGTGTACGTGTAGCGAAACCACAAGCAGAGCTCGAGCTGCCATTCACCGAAATGCACTCAGCAGGCAACGAGCTGCGTTCACACTTCGTCAACTTTTCACCACAACGAAACCGAAAATGTCACCTTCGAAGCCTTCGTAGTGCGTTAATTAAGCGAAATGTCAACTTGCGCCCGCAAATTCACTTTCAAACTTTTCACTTAGAGCGCGAAAATTCCCACTGGTACAGGTTGCCTTATGATGCTCGAGTCATTGCCATGAATTGTGACGAAACGAGCGAACGACTGAAGTTTTTCGACAATTTGTGTTTGAGTTGGGTATGTTTTAGCTGTGTTAATGTGCTTGTTAAAGCTGACGAGTTCAACGCCGATGACAAGGCACACCGGGCTATAGGAAAGCAAAGGATGTGGCATCGAAAATTTACAAGAAGGGTTCAATACATCTCCAATTACTCAGTCAGTGGAAGTCATTGTAAAGAAATTAAGTAAATATTTTGACAAAATTTATTAACAGTTATTCTCCAGTGGCGCACACAGAATTTCATTTCAAGGGGGCAAAGTTCCCTTCACAACTTTTGAACCCTCTATCAGTTAAAACCATATTTGGCAACTGAAATGTTTACAAGATACACATTATAGGATTTTTTAAAACCCCCCTTGTGTGCACCACTGAGTGTCTGTTCCACCTATCTGAAGAAAGACTTTGCTCTTTCATACATTTTAATTTTTTTAATTTCCTATTGTTCGGCGCTTCTAATTTTTAGTGACACATTCGGCAAATGAGTTCCGACAAAAGTTGTTGTTGTTATTTGCAATCGTTTGCTAAGCTAAAAAGTACTCAGAATTTCATTAAAAGATTGAAATTTACACCAAATAGACACAGTGGACAGGTATGTGAACTAGACATGGTTTTACACTTTAATTGTTTCTTTGTAAAACCCAAAAGTTGACAACATCACTTCTTCGTTTGAATAGAAGTAGAATTTTTCAACTTTAATAAATTTTGTATTTTGGCGACTTAAGAGTGTTGGCGATCATTGATTAATTGATTAATCATTCAAATCGGTTCAGTAGTTTCCGAGATACGATGTCTTCTCACATCACTACATTTACAAGTCTTCAGCCAAATCCAAGGAAAATTACCAGTTTTGTATGGCAGCCCTCTTAAGAGTTGTAGATACTGGTTGCGTATGTATGAAGAAAACATTTGAAAGAGAAAATAAATAGAGGTCAGTCCTACATTTCTTACGTCTGGGCCACACATGGGTGCAGTGGAACCAATTTTACAAAAACAATGTTTTTGTATGGAAGCCCCATTAAGGGTTGGAGATAAGGGTTTAGAATGTTCGAAAGAAATGTTCAGAAGAAAAAATTAGTGGGGCTCAGTCATAGATTTTAACACTCTAAGAGCCATTTCTGAGTGGCTGTGGAGAAATTTGTCAAATTTTCAAGCACTTAACGCCATTTAGTTTCATTCTTGCTCCCTAATTTTTTTGTCTTATGCCGTTTTACATCAAACTTCATAAAATTAGAGGCTCTGGGGCATAAAAAACCCATTATCATGTCTCAGCAATTTGATGTGCCTACTTCAGTGGAAACAAAAACTATATAGGAAAATCAAATAGTTGTAGCTATTTAGAAACAACTTTCAATTAAGTCTTCCAAAGTTTCAACCCAAACATTTTTGCCACCAAAAATTGAAGTTGACTTGGGTTCAGCTAGAAGATTATAAAGCCAGCTTTAGAGAAAGACAACTTAAACCTTTCGACCCCAAAGTTGCCTGAGAGCAACTTCGCCTATTTGTTATCTTATAGCAAAAGCTACGACTGATTTATGGGTTTAAATTAAGTAAGCACCAACAAATTAATATTTTTAGAAATGAATTCAAAGCAATTGACAAAAATTTTACTGTTATCCCCAAAATAATTTCCAATAACACTGCACAACACAAAAAAAAAATAACAAACAAATAAACACATTTTCAGTTTTGGCTTAATTCTGGCGTTCAGGTTAATATCTGAGCTTTGATCTGTTCAGAGACCTATCGTAGAATTTTATAGCGAATATTTTCGTGGTACATTTTATCCTTAAAAAGTCCTGTTTTACAGGGCATTTTCGGCATTTTAGAAAAGACGGATCAAATTGACCCATACAAATAGGAGTTACAGGGCTAGAATGCTCCACAAAAATGTTCTTCGTAGTATTTTACATCAAATTGCTGAACACATCATATACCTAAAATGTAAGGTTACATGGTTTTCGTATGCCGACTCACCTTAAGAATGAGCAAAAAGGGGGAAACTTTGACCACCCCTAAAAAAAAATTCAGACGTAAACTTTCAAAACGCCGATACATGTATATTTTTTTTTGGTCCCTTCTACCAGAATCCAATGTCAGAACCTTGTTATTTTAAAAAAATTTTGATTTTGTTGTGCAGTGTAATTTATTTAACCCGTTTTAAGCTAAAATTGTTGTCGTGTGCACACTTCTTAGGAAAAAGTTTCTTAATTTAAATACTAAAAAGTAATATCGAGACACAGCATAAAATTCGGGGTCGAAAGAGTTAATCTTCAACCCCCTGAACCCGCTCTTCGATGAGCGCGTCAACCCAAATATGCCGACCGTACTACACGTAGTACACCTGTTCGAAAGTGCTGCGGTAACTGTGCTTTAAATTTGCTAACCAATGCCCCGAACTAGTTACATAGTTATACTTAGTTACGGATAAGTTACGGTTTAATGTCGCGCAAATTCCACGGTGAGCAAACAAATTGCTTCAAGCCAATTTGTGCGAACGATTAGTACAATAACACCAACAGCTACAACAATAATCACAACAACGACTAAACTGCCAGCAGCGAGTTAGATTAAAGTCGTTTGGGTGAACGTGCCACATGCCAAATGCCACTTACGGCACGCAACGTGGACGGCACAGCCACAGTTTGCTGCCATTATCTGCAGGCGACCAGTGCAGCGACAATCCAATAGACTACTGAAGCATAACAGAAGCGAAAAACAATACCAGCGTTAGTCGAAACCGCCAACGCTATTGGCAGAAAATCAAAATTGCATGCTTGGTTGGTTGTGGGCAGCGGTCGATCGGTTGGCTGACCGCGAGCTATGCTGCCAAACACAGCGTCAACTGTACGCTGGCAACAGTGGCCGCTCACACTCCACACACACGCACACACACACACACACACACACACACACACACACACACACACAGCGTTCGTGAAAAAGCGCAGCAGCAACAACAGTTGTTGTTGCATACATCACGCGCGCACTTAACCGACATTGCAAAAACGAGGTGAAGATGACAGAGCACAGCTGTCGTCTGTCTGCCTTTAGGCGTGACTTCACATGCGTTGGCCCGCACAAGTATTTAAAGTTGTCATATGTGCGTTGCGCCACTGCACACGTTGCCGTCGCCCGGAAGCGCCATTTGCCATTTGCCATTTGCCGCTGTGAAATCATTTTGTGAAACATGCGCTGCGACATGCAATTCAACCACTGTGTGTTGGCGGTGAAAAGTGCTCGCGAACCGAAGTCTACTTCAGGGCGAAAAATTTCAATTAAAATTGTTGTGTGCACAGTGCACCAGTGGCAATGCCAGCATTTCCATATTAAACGCTGCCAAATTGCTATCCTCGAAAATGAACTGCGACTGGCAACGGCTCAGCGATGTCACAGTTGGCTGACTTTTGTACTTACTTGCTCACTTAACTGGCCCTAACGACCCGTTGCCGGGTAACGGTCTGTCGCAAAAGTTCTCTCTTTGCGCGCGCCTTCTCCAGTTGGACACACCAGGGATTTAACCTCCTTTTTGCCATCGATCTCCAACTACTGTATCGAACACCTTTTTTGCCGAATCTTCATTGTTCTTACGACTTGGGCCGCCGCTGACTGTTGATACGCTGTGCTAAGTTCAGCTCATACCAACGTTTTTCGAATCTTCATACATAACTTCCTCCCGAAAGTGCCAAAGGACCAAATTGAAGTGACCTCGTCAAGTAACAAAAACAAACCAATTAAAAGTTTTTATTGATTTTTTAGAAGACAATCGAATGTAATCGGATGGGTTGTCGTTGGATGAAGTTTCACTGTTGTGTGTTCGAATTCAAATAAGGAACATTTTTTTTTATTAACTGTGCTGTGTAGAACTACAAGAAAAAATTCTAATTCATTTATTCTCTTGCGATGAGTTCGGTCTATGTGAGCGCTTCAAAGTTTTCCAATTATGTGAGTGAATACTTTTGTTGCAGCTTACCTGAGCTCTTCACTGTCTTGGTGAACCCAATGCTGATATTAACTCTTTAGGTCTTTCATGAACAGTTAAGTTTTGAAAGCTGGTTCCTCCATTCTAGTTTTTCAGCTGAGAATACTAAGACCCAATTTCACTAACTTTAATCAAGAACCAAAAGTTAATCATTGATTAAAAAGTGTTAACTTTCACAGCGGCCAGTTAACTGAACAGCTGATTTGGATGCATGTTTGGCAGCACTGCTGAAAAATGCTTACATATTGTTGGCAGCATTGTTCTGACACTGTTGAAATCAAAACAGATTAAATAAAACAAATTAATTTTTCATTTCAATTTTTGTGAAAAATAACCCCGAATTTTTCAACCAAAACAATTGTCGAACTGCTTTATAGGGCAGAAAAAGAAAAGCAATAATTTGTAAATTCCTTAATTTTAAATGTTGACAAATTTCAAAAATTGTGTCCTCCCTCAAATCACCTAATTTATCTCTTGGTTAAACGATGGTTAAGCATTCAACATTGGCTTGTTAACAATTGGTTAACCAGAGACTGTGAAATCGAAAAAGAGTAATTAACCATCAGTTAATGGTTAACCAACCACTTAGAAATCGGAGCTTAGATTATTCTACAGTGTGTCAGAGAGACGGGACGTCTTTAAACGTAGTTGAGGAAAAGTTTCGTGCGTACTTTCGCCAATGAACTCAACTCAGTTAACCCTTTTCGGTTGCTTGCTGAGTGATTTCAACAACTTTGTTGGTTACAAAGTCGAATGTAAAACAATTCAGCCAAAATGCTTCAAAACGTAAGCTTCCAAAATTTTTGATATCTGCAAATTTAAAAATTTAGAAAAATTCAAACTCAAATTTTTCTGACACATAGATGTCTAATGTTAGACAATTTGATGTTTAGAACATGTTGTTTAAATTTTCTAAGTTAAATTTTGAACCGAATAGATTTCCTAAAAAGTTTTGAAAAACCTTCAGTCAAGCGATAATGGGTAAATCAGATATTTATTAACCAAATTCCATACAGAACTTTAACTTATTTCAAGATGACTTTATACAAAATAGTAATCAAGTACCAAAAGTTGCTGAAACTTTAATTCCTTTCTTTTGAATATTTTGGATTATTTTTAAAAAAATTGAAATCATGCAATAAAAGTTGCTAAAATTGCAGGTCATATCTTCTAAATTTTTCAAAATATTTTGTAAAACATTGGAACCATTTACCGGAAAATGCTAAAATTTTAATTCTTTTCTTTTGAATATTTAAAAATATTTTATAAAAATTTGGAATAATGTAGCAAAAGTTGCTCAAATTTCAATTCATTTTATTTGAATATATCAAAAAATGTTATTTAAAACTGGAACCATGTACCAAAAGTTGCTAGAATTTCAATTTATTTGCTTTGTTAATCTCAAAATATTTTTTTTATGAATAATTTGAACCATGTACCAAAAGTTGCTAGAAATTTTATTTAATTCATTTTTTTTAACTTCAAAATATTTCATAAAAAATTGGAATCATGAATTTTAGTTCATATCTCTTGAATTTTTCAAAATATATTATAAAAAAATTGAACCATGTACCAAAAGTTGTTAAAATTTCAACTAATTTGCTTTGATAATCTGAAAATTATTTTTATAGAAAATTGGAACCATGTACCAGAATTTCAATTCATTTCTTTTGAATTCTTCAAGCTATTTTATAGAAATTTTGAACCATGTACCAAAAGTTGCTCGAAATTTAATTTAATTCATTTCGTTTGAATGTTTCAAAATATTTTATAAAAATTTGGAATCATGTACCAAAAGTTGCTAATTCCTTTCTTTTAAATTTTTCAAAATATTTTGTAAAAAATATGAACCATATAACAAACCTTACTAAAATTTCAATTCATTTTCATTAAAAATTTCAAAATATTTTGCAAAAACTTGGAATCATGTACCAAAAGTTGCTAGAACTTTATTAATTCATTTCTTTTGAATATTTCAAAATATTTTATAAAAATTTTATAAATTTTAAAATTTTAATTTAAAGTTTTATAAAATTTTTAGAATATTAATTTTTTTTTTGGAATATTTATAAATATTTTAAAAAAATTTTTAAATTTTGAATTCTATTAAATTTTTAGAATTTTAATTCTATTAAATTTTTAGAATTTTAATTCTATTAAATTTTTAAAATTTTAATTCATTTCTTTTGAATATTTCAAAATATTTTGTAAAAAATTTTACAAATTTTTTTTATAAAATAAATTATTTGGAGTCATGTACCGAAAGTTGCTAGAATTTGAACTCAATTTTTCTGTTAATTTCAAAAAATTGTATACAAAATTAGAACCAGGAACCAAAAGTTCCAAATTTTGAACTGATTTCCTTCGGTAATTTCGAAATATTTCACAAACTATTCTTTTAAACTCAGTTAACTTGCCTTTTCTGTTGATGTAAATTTCATGTTGAGGTGGAAATCTGTAAATCTGAACAAAACTTAATCCCTGCGTTTTCTTTGAAATTGGAAAATCACACCGACAGCTGCAAAAACTTTTGAATTTAACAGCACAAAAGCGAGAACAACGATTCAACGATTATTGTTCAACACATCCCGTTAGCCCACGACACGACCCGACTGTAAAACGACACTGCTGTCGACAGCAATGCAAAATGTGCCACCTTCAAAAAAACTAATTTGGGCATTGAATGCATGCAGCGTCAGATTTGCAGTGATTAACTTGAATCAAATGTGAATTGCGTTCAATTGTGTGCGAACAGTGCAATGCGAGCCGTCCAACAACAAATACAAAGTAAAGCAAAAAATATTACATAAAAAATTTTGCAAGAAAATATGCCAAAAAAAAGCAAAGAGTGTGAGAAAAGCCAAAGTGGAGCTGAAAATTAAAACTGCCAAAGCGGAAATGTGCGTTGCAGCATTAGGGAAATTTTTCTCGCATGCAAAACGACACAACGCAAAGCCATTTGAACGACTCGCAACGGTGTCGGCGGAGGTGTTGTTTTTATTTTTGCATTTGTTGGTGACGGTAACGGCTAAGGCGATGGCAGCGCTGCGGCGCTGCGGCTTATCCTTTGCGCATATCCTTTGGCGCATGTTTTATGTAATCTACACACACACACAGTCGCAGGTGCGTGCATCGTTTAAACAGCAAATTTTTCATGTCGGCCCGAGCCTATGTGACTTGGCTGAGTGCGCGTGTGTTTGCTTTTGGGATTTGGCAGGAAATTACATTTTAGCTCAAGGAAAATGTTGCTTTGTCCTGCTTAGTGACGCCGAAGAGCGCTTTCGGTCGCGCATAAATGAATGTATGTTTGCGCGAGAGAGAAAGAGAGAGAGCGAAAAGAATAAATGTGCAATGATGTGTGCGCTTGAGTGTGTGTGGGTGTGTGTTTGCCTCGACTGGATTGTCGCATTCGGGCTAATCGACTGTGCGCCAACATCTACGTGCACACAATAAACGATTCGTTATTTGCCTGACGCGCCCATTCGTGTGCCATTCAGTTGTTCGTGCTTGGGCACAAATTGTTTGCTTTTATTATTATTACTTTGTTGTTTTTTTCTGTTTGTTTGCAATTCGATTCTACATAGTTGTCGTTGGTTGGCTGGTGTTGTTGTTGTCTTGTGTTTTGTTACCTAGGCGTCACCTTAGAAATTTGTTTGCGCTCAAATTGCGAATAACACAAACAATGGCCACAGTCATAAATAGTAACAATTGCACTAACAAAAAACAACAACAACAACAATCAAAACAACAATAACAATAGGCAACGACAGCAGTAAGCAAGCGGCAAATAGCAACAATTTGCAGTCGACATTAGGATTTGAATGGGCATCCGGACACACGGCACAGTTGTATGCTGTACATATGTATGTTATGTACATATGTATGTTTAGCTGAGTAACGTTTTGGCCGGACGAAGGGACCGACAGACGGACGTATGTACGTTGTCCTTGTTAAAAGCCTACAAATGACTTTTGTGTTCATTCATTTGTATGTTAGTGCCAATGTGTGCTCAACATACAAGCAACAACAACAACAACAAACGAAACGGCAACAACAATACACAACAACTAAACGAATTGTTAATAACACAATACGCACTGGTTTTGTTGGGTTGTACGGCAGTCGGTATGTCATTTGCTTGAGTCAATTTTTTTGCACTTGGCACGCTTTGCTGCTTTGTGTGGGTGTTTGTGTGTGTGTATGTGTGTATATGTTGCAGCGCTGAAACTCATGTGGGCGGGGCCGCACAGCTTAATTGACTGTTAGTAACCGTTTGCAGAGAGATCACTCACTGTGAAGGCACAGGAATTATTTTTGAGTTTTTTTTTCATTGAATAACAAACAAAATTTAAAACCGAATTAAAATTAAATTTATATTTAAAATTAAATTTTAATATGGAATAAAATACTATACTAAATAAAACAATAATAACAAGAAAAAAAAGAAAAATAAATCCAAAAATAAAAATTAAACTTGTTATAAAAATTATGAATAAAAAAGTTAAATAATTAGAAATTATAAACATATTTATATTAAAATTTGATTTTAATATTTTATATTAAAATTAAATTTTAATATAAAATATTAAAATTAAATTTTAATTAAATTTTTAAATTTTTAAATTAAATTTTAATATAAAATATTAAAATCAATCACATATTTTATATTAAAATTTGATTTTAATATTTTATATTAAAATTTGATTTTAATATTTTATATTAAAATTTGATTTTAATATTTTATATTAAAATTTGATTTTAATATTTTATATTAAAATTTAATTTTAATATAAAATATGTGATTGATTTTAATATTTTATATTAAAATTTAATTTAAAAATTTAAAAATTTAATTAAAATTTAATTTTAATATTTTATATTAAAATTTAATTTTAATATAAAATATTAAAATCAAATTTTAATATAAATATGTTTATAATTTCTAATTATTTAACTTTTTTATTCATAATTTTTATAACAAGTTTAATTTTTATTTTTGGATTTATTTTTCTTTTTTTTCTTGTTATTATTGTTTTATTTAGTATAGTATTTTATTATAATTTTTTTATTTTTTTTTATTGAATTGCAAACAAAATTAAACACCAACATTTATAATTTACAATTATTTAAATTTTAATTAATAATGTTTTTAAGAAATTTTACAAATTATATAATCATAATTTTTATAGTATTTTTTGCTTTAATTTTATGAGAATTAATTCTTAAACAAAACCGAAACTAGAGAAAAAATTAAGAAAACAGCTAAACACAATATTAAAAATATGTAAAAACAAAAAAGACGGTGAATGGTCGCATTGCCCAGTTAGAACTGCTCAATCGAAAGTGGAAGAATCCTTTTGTTCTTCAGTTTGTTGTAACAAATTATTAAGAAAATCATTTTGCATTAATGGTAAAATTCTTATCATCAAACTTTACTTAAAATTTTGTTTTGCAAAAACTTGAATACTGCACAATTCATGGCTCACAATACACATTCAAGGCAGCTTTAACTCACGCAAACATAAATTTTATTGTTCTTTTCGATTCATTCGAAATTCATGATTCTTGAAATGATTCTTTTTCGATTTAAAACAAATGGCAATCTGTACCTATTTATAAAACTACTAAATTACAACAGAAATACCAAGAAATTTGGAGCTTATTGTTATATTTAGTTCCCAGAAAAACTAAATAGAACTTCAACAAAAGGAAATGTTTTGAAGCTAATGAAGCTGTTTTGGTTTTGTCAAAAACAATTCTTATGTTGGCGACAGCCACAACTGTGGTTAGGGCTCGTGTAGCGCTACGCATTCATCAAAATAATGGTCTCAATAGGAAAGTTCTGTTACCATATTTTGACAGATGTGGCCGTGTTGCTGCCGTCATTAATGTGTTTGGCGCATCAAACACGAATGTTGCTCATACGCCCCGTTGCACCTTGAACTATTTTAATATATTTATACATCTGTGCTTCTTTAAAGTTGTTTTATTTGCACTTGCCTAGTGCAGACTTTAGAAAAATGCAAAAAAATATTTTTTTTCTATCAGTTTGAACAAAAAGCAAACTATTGAAAGTGCAATAATTAAAAGTAGTAACAAAATTTTTTTGTTTTTAATTTTTTTTTTATTTTTTTATCATATTAAAATTTCGCAAAAAAAAAATAATACAAATTTCAGGTTACCATGGAATATGATTTCAACATTATTAATGCAATAGAATTAAAAAAACAGAAAATTGTTTGGAAAAAATAAATAAAAAATTAATTAAAAAAAAATGCTAAAATAAGGTAAAAACATACATATTTTTTCTATTGCTTCAAATGAAAAGCAAAATTCGAACTGCAATAATTACAAGTATTAACAAAAAAATATTTTTTTTAAATATTTTTTTTTAAATATTTTTTTTTAATATTTTTAATCATATTAAAATTTTGTATTGCATATGATTTTCGCAATTTTACAATAATAATAAAAATTTGAGGTTTCCACGAAATATGATTGCAACATTATTAATGCAACAGAATTGAAAAAACAACAGAAAATTGAGAGAAAAAATAATTAAAAAATTGAATTGATTGAAAAAATATTAAACTAAGGTAAAAAATTAAAAAAAAAGCTTAAAAAAATAATTAAATTAAGTCATAATTAAAAGTAGACGAAATCTCTTTTATGACATTAAAATTCATTTTAAATTATATAAAATTAATTTCACAATATGCGCACAAAAGATTTCCATTTTATTAAAATTATTAATTTCCAAATAAATTTGCGACTAAAAAGACCATAAAAATAAAATATGTTAAACATAAATTAAACAAAATTGTGCCGTCATGTGAATTACAAAAATGGTAACGTTGAATGAATTTGAGTTGGTAATTTTCAATTAGAAACATAATTCACAATTCAATTTAAAACAGAATAATTTATTTTGTATGCGGCACATCACGATTGGTTTATATTTAAGTGATGGTTATGCTTTTGCGTCATCGTACATGAGCAGTAATATATTTTATTGAATTTATAGCACCGAGACAAAAGGGATGCCGACACTGTAAAGTGTGTACATGTTTTTTCGAATGTGGCCGTTCAGTTCATTCAGCAAAGTTTTGCCTATTTTTCAATGGAAAAAGTGTAAGAAACAATTTCATTTCGCCCATGGCTCTGCGTAAGGTTACAGTATGCTTGTGTTTATAATTTGAAATGGGATTATCCGAGAACGATTTCTTCTGCTGTTTCACCTTTGCCCATTTCTATTTTCACTTTTGCTTTCACTTCTAACTATTCCCACTGCAATTTGTTTGACCTTCATGCTCGTTTTTCCTTGCCACAATTTGCCACTGTTAACTTTACCAAATTTGGGTATTTATGTTTGCGCTTCCGATTTGGTGCGCATATGTATGTGAAATTGCATTGAGGCCTGCTTTCAGCATCACGTCTTCGCTTAAGCGTATTTTCACCAAGTCAGCAAACACACAAATACACATCTGTGTGTGTGTGTGTGTGTGTTTACGTGCATAAATAGCAACCAAGTTAATTTAACAAAATACCCGACACTGCATAAACACAAATCCGCTCGCCAAACACACACACACCCACAAATAAGTCACTTACACATTGTCTGAGACTCTTTCGCCCCTTCTTGTTGGCCGCCACCCCCTCACTCTCCGTTTGCCATGGCATTTACCGCCTTAACCTGCTCCTCGCAGCCAGCTTCCTGCGGCTAAACACTTCACAATATTGCCGTCAGCGCCGGCCTATGCTACACACGCCTTTTGGGGCTTAATGTAGATTGTGTGATTTACGAAATTGAATAAATAAAATAAATTGCTTAATTTACTGATAAATTTCATTGTACATACAAACACAAATACGCTAGAAAATACGCAAACACACACATGCTGCCGCCTGGACCCAATACAGACGCACAGCACACAGAGCGCTGAGATTTATTTGAAATTTATGCCACCACACAACCAAAACCCCGTCACGGCCGCTCAAGTCAGCGCAGGTGTGATTTTCTGGGCTTAATCTACAAGCACACACACACACACACACACACGCACACAAACGAGCCGGTCATAAACCATGCCTCGACAAGCGCCACTCGCCCACTCCTTGCCAGCCGATCACGAATCGTGTGCACGCCAGTTCAGGGTTAATTTGCTTAGCCGGTCACTGGCCACTGACCACCGACCGCCGATTAGCCCCTTCGCCACTCCGCTCGGTCACTCATTTGCTGGCACATTGTTTTTCGATTAAGCTATGAAGGCGCGCGTTGTTCTCCTCGGTTCGCTTCGCTCCGTTGCCGGCGTTATGCAATTTTTCGCCAATTGTTTTCGGCGCTGTTTGCATTTGTTGGTCGACGATTTGTTGGCCAGCCGCAGCAGCCGCTGTGATGGGTCAAAGGGCAAAGGGTCAAACGTATGGTGCCGACGGCATTTGGTCAGCGGTTAGAAATCCAATTAATTATATTTAATAGACGTTAAAAGGGGAAATTGTTTTCGTTTTGCCAAATTGCCGCTTGTTTGACGCCGGCGGCTTAGCGTGGCGTGGCAGTTGTTCGAATAAAATTTACAGGTACCAAGAATTGCTTTTGTTTTCTTTTGGGCGAAAACGTGCTCGAAATCAATTCGCGCATTCACTGGAATATGCGGCCAGAACGAAAGGTCAGACAGGCGTTTGCCATTTGTGGTTAGCTGTGATTTTGCCTAATTTACCGTTGTCTCAGCGGATGAGCCTATATTGACACTAAATCACACAAACTAAATCTATAAAATTCCAAAAATTATTACCACTTTCCGTCGGTCTCGATAGTCCTTCATACTAAAGACTGCAGTTTGGTTCCTCGTTAGTGCTGGTTAGTAAACTAACTAAACTAATAAACTCTTGTCTACTTCTATCGCTATCCATCTGAATAGATGAGAAGTATAAGCGTCCTATAAGTGTACTCCAAGTGTGAAAGAAAACTGCCAACTGCCACAAACAAACAGTGTTGCACACCCCTTTCAAACCCAGTTAAATTGTAGTATAACAATGGGTCATATAGGCCCAAGTGTGTCTCATAGAAGCAGCCACAATGTTGTTAATATAAACACTTAGTGAACAAATTCGAAGAATTCGAAATTTGAACTTTCCACTGTGAAACGAACGAACAAAATTGGTAGAGAAACTTGTTAACGAATTGAGCGAAGGCAGATTATTCGAAAGAGTTAGTACATATAAAATTACTTCAGTATTAGATTATCAAGTTTGGTCTGTACTTATGTGAACTGAAAACGTGTATAAAGTTAAGCAAATACTTAGTTCAAAAGATCAGCATTGCAGATTTTAAGAATAACAACCATTACTTACTCAATTGTTGGAAAAAAATTATTCCTAGAACATGTGACGCTACCAGCGTTCACATACAAGGTGTCGCAAAAGTTATCACCTACCTATCGGAAGATGCTATAATTTTTGCCAATAACAGAAAATCTAAATCTAGCTTTGAAATTTGTTAAGTAAACACGTATTTCTTCTAATTCTATTTTGTAATTGTTTACATCACAAATGTCAAAGTAGATTAGTAGAGCAATTTGCAGAAATGTTAGCGTCTTCGAAAAGGTTGATGACATGTTGTTGCCATGCATTGGCACATAATAATGAAACTTTAAGAAATATTTGATTCATTTTTATCTTTTTTTAAGTTAGTTTATTATGGGTTCATGGTTAATCAATGGAGATAGCCTTATTTTCCATTGGGATAATGCCAGACAGTAGACAACTTTAAGAATTTAAATAAAAAATTTAAAAGATGTTGCGGGCAATTTCTAACTCAATCTTCATATAGCCTCAGACTAGTCTTTCTGTACCATATTTCAGAATTCAGTTCAGTATAGTTCAAAGGCTTTGAAAAGGTCTTGTCACAGTTTCTGACTGCAAAATATCTCAAAAGATCTTCATACGAAAATGTAGCTATGGTTTTGTCTTAACAAAAATATAAAATTTGTTTTGCTTTTAATATAAAAATAATTTACTTTTATTGGAACAGAAGAAAACGAAAAAATCGAACAAATTTTTTACAACCCAATGTGTCCGTTCACCTCGTGGAAGTGTAGCTCCTCATTATCGCTTCGGGGTAGTCTTTCTGCACTTCTTCCTGGACGTTTTCCCACTTCTGATCTTACGACAGTAAACTTACGAAATATCGAAATTTCACAAGTGATTTATTGTTAATTGTTGGATAAAAAAAAGCTTCACATTGTCAATGTGCCCACATATGAAGAAATTTCTGTTTTGTTGAGCTATGAAAAAAAATGTATTTACTTTAACATATCCCATAGATACTTGTGTGACACTTTGTCAGCTTTCCAAATGCTCACCAAACCATGACACATTCTCGACTAACCACAGCCAAATGCTTTAAGGCCAAAGCATAATCTCACATCTCAGACATCTCTCACATCAACTTTGGTCCATAAGTACATTTCAGAAATTGATTCACTTGTCATAAACATTGTCCAAATGTGCTGCAAATGAATTGCGAGATTGAAAAATCGTAAACCTAAAATGGCATTTGAGTGACGCAATTACCTGAAGTAGTCGTCGGTCGTTATATGTGGTCGTTATTGGCGTTATTGCATTTCATACAAAATTCCCAAAGCCCATTCGGCCCACACACATCCATACACACACATACACACTCGCATTGTTGGCATGTTTGCGGTGCAGCTGCACATCATTTGGTAAACAGTGAATGGCAACAGCAACAACAACAACAGTGACAATAAGGGCAATAAAATCAAATCAATTTGATCACAAAGTCAGCGCACATTTTAAAATTTATAAGACAGCCACTCAAACTGTCACTCACACACACAAACACTTATGCAGCCATACACAACCATATACACACACACAAACGCACATCAGCGGAAGCTTTAAGTAAAAACGTCCAACGCTTGACCGATTCAAACTGTCGCATTATTATTTTATTCTCTTCGTTGTTGTTGTTGTTGTTGTTGTTGTATTTGTAGAACAAAACACCAATGACTAACAACTTGTCACTTCCAGTATTTTTGGCATTAAGTTAGCAGCGTAGATGGATAGCAGCATTTTGTGTTAATATGTTTTTTTTTATTGTTTTGCTGCTGCCACACAACTGTGAATCGCACGTTTGAGTATGTGACAGCGCTGAAGCGGAAGTGACAGCACACACACGCACGCGCGCGCCCTCACCCACATGACAATCTGGTCAAATGTTTGTGTGCCTCTTTTGGCTGCCATCGACGCAGAGTGAATATTTAAGCTGTGCAGCACTTGAATTGCTCTGCGGCGACGGACGTGCTTGCAGTTACGTAAATGGATAGAGGCCAACGCCTATAAGTAGGCTAAGGAATTTGTAATTTGAAAAATTTGTAACCGCAAAGGCCGACGTTGAGCTGTTGTTGTTGTCTCCACACCCTCAATCGATTCCAAGAGCTTAAATGGTGCACACGAGTTGTGGTGACCATGTTTCCGATTCTCTGAAAACATTGGTGCAACACTCTTTGCAACGAAGTTGCTGTACAAAGTTTGATTTGATGCTTTGAACTTTGCATCATGCAATTTACACAGTATGACAAGTCTACAGGTGGTCAAGTACAGAAGATTAGTTGAGGTTATGTGATCTTTAAACAGGCAACAAGTTCGCCAGTCATCACAGTATCCTTGAAACTATTTATTCGCAGACTCAAGTCTGGTGAGGAAATGTGAGTAAACTGATAACAAATCAGATAGGAAGAGGGGAAGAAACCATGAAAGTGAATTACGGAGGAAGAATAATTTCCGTTGCCACTGATGATAGCTGGTTTCATTTGGTTTATTTGGGATACAAATAAGTTTTGAGTTATTGCTGTGGTGAGAACCAGCACAAGTTTCTCGAAACTATTTATTCGTTAACTCAAGTCTAATGACTAAAAGTGAGTAAATAACTGAGTGAAATGATAATCAGATAGGAAGAGAGGAAGAAAGTGAATTAGGGAGGAAGAATAATTTCCGTTTCCGTTTCCGCTGCCGTCGGTTATTGAGGGAACAAATAAGTTTTGAGGAATTTGCAAAAGTCAGCATAGCTAAAATTAAATCGCATAGAATAATCTTGTGGTTGTTTGCATAGTTTGTCAAGTTTTGTTTCAAGTTTTTGTCAAGTTTGTCAATTTAAATGTCTATTTACGATACATTGATTCTTGCGATTATTACTTGTTCCGATCCATGGCCTGCATGATAAATATTTCACTTCAACAAGGAGACAGAAGTTCGGTCGATTCTTGAAGTATAAGGAATATTTTCCAAGGCTTTTTAAAAACTTAACCACTTAGGGACGTGTCAAGTTAAGACTTAAATACTTAAGATAGAAAGATTTAAACTCAACCATGGGCATAGAAGAGATTGGTCTGAGCTCCACTTAAGGACCTCTCAAGTTAAGACTTAATATGGGTGACCGATTTAAACTCAACCATGGCTCTTGCAATGGGTTCATTCAAGGCATAGTTTGAGCTCTGAGCTCCACTTAAGGACCTGTCAAGTTAAGACTTGATATGGGTGACCGATTTAAACTCAACCATGGCTCTGCAATGGGTTCAGTCTGAGCATAACTTGAGCTCTAAGCTCCACTTAAGGACCTACTAAGTTAAGACTTAATATGGCTCAAAAATTTCAACTCAACCATGGCTCTTGCAATGGGTTCATTCAAGGCATAGTTTGAGGTCTAAGCTCCACTTAAGGACCTGTAAAGTTAAGACGTAACATAAGAGAAAAAATTAATTTCAACCATAGCTCTTGCAATGGGTTCGTTCAAGACATAGTTTGAGCTCTAAGCTCCACTTAAGGACCTCTCAAGTTAAGACTTAATATGGCAGTAAGATTTAAACTCAACCATGGCTCTTGCAATGGGTTCATTCAAGGCATAGTTTGAGCTCTGAACTCCACTTAAGGACCTATCAAGTTAAGACTTAACACATTTTAAGCGGGTAGCCTAGTATATGAAACTATGCTGCGTAGCGGACATTACTTGCAAAACAAGCAAAAATTGCGCGATCCAAAATAAATAAAATTTGAAATTTATGAAACTAAAATAATTATATGAAATAATACTTTCAATTTTATATGAAAACCAATCCGGTAAAAATACCGTCTCCCGCTTTTAAAGTGCCTACATTCAAAAGATAAAAATACCCGCCCCGCTTATAAGCAGCAGTTTTCACAACGGGTAATTTTACCCGGCCCGCTTTTAATGTGTTAATATGGGTGACCGATTCAAACTCAATTATATCTCCTGCAGTGGGTTCATTCAATGCAAAGTTTGAGCTCTAAGCTCCACTTAAAGACGTGTCAAGTTAAGACTTAACATGAAAGAGAGAAAAAAACTCAATCATGGCGCTTGCAATGGCTTCATTCAATACATAGTTTGAGCTCTAAGCTCGACTTAAAGACCTCTCAAGTTAGGACTTAATATGGCAGTAAGATTTAAACTCAACCATATCCCTTGCAAAGGAGTTCATTCAAGGCATAGCTTGAGCTCTGAGCTCCACTTAAGGACGTGTCAAGTTGAGACTTAATATGAGAGACAAAATTATACTCAACCATGGCTCTGCAATGGGTTCATTCAAAGCATAGTTAGAGCTCTGAGCCCGACTTAAGGACCTCTCAAGTTAAGATTTAATATGAGAGACCGATTTAAACTCAATCATGACTCTGCAATGGGTTCATTCAGGGCATAACTTGAGCTCTAAGCTCCACTTAAGAACCTATTAAGTTAAGATTTAATATGGCAGACAGATTTCAACTCAACCATATTCCTTGCAAAGGAGTTCATTCAAGGCGTAGTTTGAGCCCTAAGCTCCACTTAAGGACCGCTCAAGTTAAGACTCAATATGACAGATAAATTTAAACTAAATCATATCTCTTGCAATGGCTTCATTCAAGGCACAGTTTCTGTCCCTTTCTTTTTTTCACTTCTATCGTCCTGGAAACTGTGCCGTCAAAGTCAAAGTTCAGTTGCACCGTTGCGCTGTAATGTTGATAGTTAAGTTTATGGTCAGCTCGGCCTGCAGGCAATAATTGAAGTGCAAACATCACTATAATTCATTTCACACCCACAAAAACACGTAGGCACTGACACTAACACACAAACCATACACACACACACACACAAACGCAAACACCTCGGCCAGTGCCTACGGTTCGCTTCACTTAGCCCCAGTGCTCAGCGTTTTCCAAAAATGATTGATGTTATTGATTTACATTACTGGCTGCTGCCTCTTCCATGTCACCTCGCCCACCGTACACGCCTGCCCGTTCCTCCCACTTCGCTCCCCGAGGAGCACATGCACATTCGTCGAGTTGTGAGCGATGAGTTTTACTTATTTTCCCCACTTCAAGTTTCAGTGCTTTTCGGTTTTTCTATTTTTCGTCATGCGTTTTTTTTCTTATTTAAACAATTTTTAATGTTTGCATTTAGAAAGTGAAGAGAATTGTATAAAAAAAATAAATAAAAAAATAAAAATAAATAAAAACTTGAATCCAAGTGTCAAATGACAATTTCGCAAAAATGCCAAATACCAAAATGATTGAGTGAATGCCATTGAGAGACAGAGTCTGCGACTGCATTCAGGCAGCCGAGCGACGCGTCGACACGGCAGCGCATAGCAGAAATCAAAAATCAGCAATCAGAAAAATGGCACAAATGTAATTTCAAATTTTCCGGGCACTGCGTTTAAATATTTTGAATTATGACCGGCAGGGAGTTTATTTAATTTCTTTGCATTACAATTTGTGGGCGTTGTTGTTGTTGTTGTTGTTTTTCTCCGCTACTTGGATAAATCCCTCAAGGATTTTTTTGTAAAATGCGGCCAAAAAGCTTGGGACGGGAGGCGATGGTGATGGGAATTGAAATGGACATTGACGAGAGAGAGAGAGACAGAGAGAGACCGGAGTTAATGTTGCGACTGCAGTAGATCAGGGAACTGCCAGAAGGCAGAACTAATTGAATGAGAAATTCAAATATGATTTGAACGAAGGTGCATTTGATTTCCATGCGGACGCCGTACAAGCGCCAAGCTGACAGCAGCTGTCTTTTACCGTTGCCAAATTTAATACATAGATACATATGTACATGTATGAGGCGTTCAGGTGTCTGGCAAAACTAATTTGACTCTTGGAGAGTTTAGTAAAGCACTCGAAATTACACTAAAACCACGGAATCACAGAATCATCGAAAAGCGTCATAAATCGATGAAGGCCTCATACATATTTATTCATTCCTAAATATGATACATAGATACGTGAAATACATGTGTACATACATACACCTGTAAGTACGAAGGCGTCTGTTGTCTGGATATGTGCGTGTAATTTGTGTTGTTGTCATTTTCTTGCCAACTCAAATTGTTGCAATTTGTAAACAACATTTGTGCCAATGCAATTGCGCCCCGTCCGCTGTGGCTACCTGTGCTTGTGTGTAGTTGAGTGTGTCTGTGTGTTTGTGTAAATAATCAGATCTAGTTGGGCAAATGTGTTGAGCAACTTACCAAGATCCCAATTACGATAATGCGGTGCTTTCTTGCGATAATATATTGGAATATTATTTATAGGGGCGAAGAGTCCCAATTCTGGTAGTTTTAAAAACTGCATTTACTAAATTGTTGATCAACTTTTCTAATGTGGATGCAAACAATATTTGGCTCCTTTGTCGAAGCTAATTTTTTTGGCTTATAAGGATCAGACAAACAGGTGTAATATAAGTAAAAATTTTCCAGAGTTTAAGTTCTTAGCATTTATACCCCAAAATAATTTAATAAGTAAAAAAACAAAAATTAAAAACTTTCAAAATAGTTGTCCGATTTGGATGGGATTATGACATGTTACACCGTGCGACAGCATTTTTCACACTGGAAAAAATCCATATGGGCGTAAAACTAGGAACCAAACATACTAATACTATGTACTTAGTTTTTCAATTCTACATCCTTTGTCCTTTTAAAAGGACCTCAAAATTTTGAAGGGGATACAAATTAAAAAAAATTTTAAAAAAACTTAACCTCTACATTATGGCGATATGTATATCAAATGAAAGAGGAAAGGCTCAAAAGTTTAATAAAATTGATTTTTTATCTATTTGTAAAAACAGGATATGAAAAAGGTCCTTTGAAAATTTTAATCCTTTATATCCTTGAAAATTTACAACGAAGTTTCTTGAAAAGTAACTATGTTAGAACCCAAGATCTCCTTGATCACGTGTCAAAATTTCATTACTCTAACTTTATTGGTTCGACAGTTATTAAAAAAAGGCGGAAGTCTAATGAAGTACAAAAATTCAAATTTATTTGCGTATCAGTGTTTTAAATAATAAATAGATACAAAATCAACTAAGCGAGAATAATGAAATTTTGACACGTGATCAAGGAGATGTCACGCACATGTCCAACACATTTAACTGCCAACGAAATTTTCAATTTAAATGGGGAAATTATTGCATCAGAAGTCAGAGCATCTCCTTTCTGAGAGAAACTTATTTTAAGAGAAAATATAACCAAATTCTATACACAAAAGTTAAATGATCCTGATGCCAACCATGCCATCAACTTTCTTTCATCCAGCAGTCTTTGCTCGACTTTAGTTGGTCGAATGTCGAATGTGCCACTGCGTCGAACGAACGGTCAATCGCAGTTTGAGCTGCACACGTTTTCAATTTCCCGAACTGATGCGGACGACTCTAATTTCCAATGCACATAAATGCAACACTAATACACCGGCACTTTCTGTGCTGCCCACGTTGCCAGCCTCACTACTGGTGACCGCCACAGTCGGGCAAAGCCTGCGGCCAACTGGCAATTTTCTTTCGAATTCTTCGTGTTATGTTGTTGCTGCTGTTTTTATGGCTTTGTTGTTCATTTAGTTGCTGCAACTGTATCACATCCACGTGCGACCACAACGCAAGCAAGGAGTGGCAACCGCTGACCTAAAATGCAGAAACTTTTACCTTTTCGCATCACAATCATAACAAAATTAAAACAAAACAAAAACCCACAAGCAGAAATGACTAAAAATTTCCGTTTTCCTTGTGGACATTTTCTGTTTTGTCGAGCTTGCGGCTGCTGGGTTGGCAGCGTCTTACACACACACACACACACGCAAATTAACTGCCGAGCAAGAAAGCCACGAGCACATATTGAAAAGTTCATTCACAATCGAAACACAAACTTCGACGGCTTTCTGAATTTATTCACCTGTGGTTGCGGCAGCCTTGCGGTCAACGTGTGTGTGTGTGTGTGTGTGTGTGTACGTCTCCCTTTGCCCAGTGTCCTGCATTCTGCATCCTGGAACTCCAATTATTTTTTGCCACATTTCTTTTCTCGCTTTTGTTGGGTCGTTTTTGAGTTTGGTTGTTGTTGTTGTTTTTTCAATTTCAGCAACAATGTTTGGTATTGGCTTAGCCGAGCTTTTGCTTCAATTCTGCAGCTGCCACATTATGTTTTTTGTTCCCGCTTGGCCTCCCTGCCGTTCCCCGCCTGCGCTTCATTCAATGGTCGTCCTCGCTGTGCTCACACTTTGGTCCTTGATTCCATACCTACATTTTACTATTTCATTTGAATTTGAATTTTTTTCCCTCGATGAATTTTCGAATTTTCCTTGCACTACTCGCCAAAAATTATTCCAATGCGCACTTGCAGCCTTATCTGCGTTGTCTGTGTGTGTGTGCATGTGTGTGTGCGTGTGTGTGGTTCGTGTATCTTATTTTGATTTGATTATGCTTCGGCTTCTGCATGTCATCACAATGTGCGGTTTCGGTTCGCAGTGCTTTGAGCTTAAACTTAATCACTTTGGTGTCTTCTTCTTCTTCCTCGCACGCGTCTCATTAAAAATCTACCAAAGTTGCGCGCATCCCTCCTGCGCCGCCTGCCGTGCGTCAGCAAAACCGCAGCAACACCTCGCCCCCTCCTTTGTCGCACAGCCTGTTTCATGCTCGAGGTGTGACCGACGCTTTGCATAACGAAAACCGTTGCTCGTTTTTTCGGCTATGCTTCGCTTGTTTTTGCTTCCATTTCATTTGTGTTTAATTGCGTGTTCTATGTGTGTGTGTGTGTGTGTGAAAAAGTTCACAATTAAAATTATAAGCAAAAATGAAATGAACAGCTGTGTGAGCGTAAACTGCTGTGAGGCCATTGCAGCGAATTTTCCGTAATTGCATTCTTCAAATGAGAATAAAAAAATGTGTTAAATTTTGCGTGAAAAGAAACGGAAACAAGTCGTCAAGCGTCGACTGTCTGAATTGCATTGAAACTCGCACTTTGGTATTGCGACCAAACGAAAAGCCATCATAATGTCTTTGGCCAAATGACGTTTCAAAATGGCAGCTTAATAATTTTCATTGACAAATAAAAACACTGATAGGACTTGTTAAGAACAGAATAAATAAATGAATGGCTATTAAGAAGGTCAAACAACGGTCCTATTGGGCCACTAGTGATGCCAGTTGGTGTATCATTTAAACGTGGCTAAATCAATGAACTGCTAGAAGGCGATTTGTTACAAATTTCCAATGAAGCTTAAAGCCTGCTAGAGCCTTTAAAAGCCACTAATAAGCAAGTCAAAGCAGTTCCAGAGATGATGAAGCAGACGCGTCTTTCTGCTGTAAATTGTTTCAACATTTCCTGCTTATGTTTTGAAAGAAATGTAATTGTGCTATGAAAAAATATGAGAAAAAGTAGTTTCTAACAGCAATAGTTAATTTAAAAAAATAGCTGTATTAATTAATAGGAGTTCTGAAGTCAATGGGCCCAATAAATCACGTTTCTCTTAACCCCCAGAAACCGTCAGACCCCGTCAGATTTTTATAAAAAAATTACTTGTCTAATTATTCCTCATTTTAAGTGCTTTCACCGTATTTGAAGTCCATTGACCAATTAAATCATATTTCCTTAAATGAAATTTTAACCCCTCGAAGACCACGTCAGCTTTTGAATAGCAAAAAATGAAAAACACGTGTCGAATTATTTCTTATTTCAAGCACTTTCACCAATTAAAACATAAAAACACGGGTCGAATTATTTCTTATTAATTTGAAGTTTGAAATCTATAGGCTCATGTATTTCAGAGTTGCCATATATGAACCCTTAACCCATTGTTGACTTCTCAGACTTGAAAAAATTGAAAACTTGTTGTCGAATTGTTAACCCTTTGAAAAGCTTTTACAAAGTTTAGAATCAAAAACTCCATTAAATCATGTTTTTTCATATAAACTTTTAACCCTTGACTTACCCTTTTAGAATTTGATTTAAAAAAAACTGAAAAAAACGTGTCGAATAATTTCTTACTAAGAGTACTTTCACCAACTTTGAAATCTATAGGCCCATTAAATCTGTTAACCCATTGTAGACTCCGTCAGATTCCAATTTTCCAACAAATGGAAAATACATGTCGATTTATTTATCATTCCAAGTGCTGTTACTAACTTTCAAGTTAAAAACCCTTTAACCCTTTTGCTACAGGTTTTTACTGGGCAAAGTTAAATTTTTACATTTCACGTCTTAGGCTTCTATGTGATTATGTTAGCAACATTCCATAAGAAATTTTGTCATTTTTACACTCGGACCCTGTATTTTAGAGTGTTTTTCTATGAGAGAAACCACATCGTTGTGGCTGTAATAGTTAATTAAACATAAAACGTTTTACGCATAACGAAAATTTGAATATTTCTTCATTTACTTCAGCAAAAATTAAAAAAAAGTATCTAAATTGAAAGAAAACGTCAAATTAAAAAGTTATTTCATTTTTTCTGCTTCTTCTTCCTTTACTATGTCAAGATATACCATTAAACAAACGTGTATACTTTTCTTCTTTAAACTTAAATATTCAGTTTATTAATTTCGTATTTTTCCTAAAACTTCAAACTATTCTTAAGACCATCAAAAGAAATGAATTCTTGCATCCATAGAGGATGCAGACGTCAACCAAGTAGCATGTTGCCATATGGCAACAAAATAGCGAAAGGGTTAAATAATTTTTCTCCAAACAAAGTCTTAACCCACACCCACTTGAGTTAGTCAGATTTTGATTTTCAAAAATGTAAAAACTACGTGTCTTATTATTTTCTATCCCAAGTGTTTCCATCGATTTTGAAGTCAGTAGGCCCCTCGGTTCATATTGCTTTCAAAATCTTCTCATATACCTACAAACCTTAAGCCATGGTTGATCTCAATAAATTTTGATTTTCGAAAAAGTGTGTCGATTTAATTTTGATTTGGGGTATTTTCACCATGTTTGAAATCAATAGATCCACCAAGTCATGTTTCTTCATACAACATCTTAGACCACGTTTTACACTTTTAGACTCGGAATGTGGAAAAATCCCTTCTCAACAGAGTTTCATTTCTTTAACCCTTTCGGAACTATTGGAATAATACGTCCCAGCAAGTATTTAATGCCTCTCAAAACAATTATTGAAATCCTACGACCCATGCAAAATATTTTTTGGGTTTCGGTGTTCCCGCATAAAAAGATTATTTTCGAATTTGTGAGCATCCAATATAATTTTCTAACCCCAACATTCATAGCATTAAAAAATTTCTGAATTTTAAAATTAAACTCCGTCCCGAAAGGGTTAAATGTACCTACAGTTCAAATTTCATATTTATAGCTTCAGTGGCTTTGGGCTTGACGATAATGAGTCAGTCAAGCAGTCAGGCAGTTAAAACAAAGAATTGTGGGTATATAGATGAATATAATCTAGTCGTGATTAGTTCTGAAGTAAGGGTTTTACTCCGAGTTTCGTGGTGGTTTTTATCGTTGTTTATAAGTCCTTTCAATACTTTGTAAAGAGTGTACGAGTGACCGAGCTTTGGATTTTTTCCATTACTCCAAAAGTTCAAAGGATTAAGATTTTTCATAAAATAACTAGTTCAATAAATGTTTGTTTCTTAATTAAAATAGATAAAGGTTGATTGCCAGGATGCCTATGATCCGAATATCAGTATTGGTACCATTTGCCCGGATATTTACTTAGCTTGCATCATGAGTGGGGGTTTCAAAGTCAGTTCGAGTTGTTAATAAAAGCCATTCGATTGCCAATACGTCTGCCAGAGATCTGTTTGATGTCCTAAAAAAGTGTTAAATAATACAAGAAAATTTTGGGGAATTATCTTAAAAAGATGTGCTCAGCTTTCCGAAATCTTGTAAAATGAAACAAGAATAAACAAACCTGGCACTACAGCCAAATAATGAGACGAAGAACTACATGTGTTGTGTGAATTGTTTCATTGATAGCAGCAATCTATAGTTTTCGGACAGTTCCGAACAACAAGTTTGGAGTTTTTTACAAATTATTCTATTCTAAAAGGTTTGTAATTTTTTACCCAAACAAATCCAATGTTTGTTGTATCAAAATCAAATACCAAATTAATCTGAAAAAACATGCAATGAGGAATTCATAAATGTAAATCAAAAACTTTAACTAAATCAAAGAAAATTGCTTCAGTCAGTTTTAACCAACTTAACACAGCAATTGTCGCTCATTTTAAAAGCAATTCAGTACAAATAATGAAACATTTTCAATACTACTGACAACTAGTTTCTGTCATAAATAAAGTGTAACCGACTGCACAGATCTCCAACATTCATAATTCATAAGCACGAAACATTTGCGGGAACATGACTGAGAAAAATTTTCTGCACACTGGGAATCTCTGGACAAATGAGAAACGTAAACTTTTGTTTCAACAACAGCAAAACGTGATGTCTGCCAGCTTAGCTGCCGCCATTTATAAACACTTTTTGAACTCCCAACATCGCACGCACCACTGACAGTCAGCGTTCAGGTGTCGCACGGACAAACATTTTCGCAGTTTATTAACAATTTGGTCACATAGCTGAGCAATTAATGTGGTAAACTTTTAGACAAAAGTAAAAGGAAAAAATGTGCTGCGGCAACTAACAGGAAATAAGGCTAAAAGTGTCAACAGCAATGGCACAACAACAAAACGACCATTAATGGAATCATAAAATAGAGCGAAAAGAACGACAACGGAGAGACAGAAATGTTGGTTGGCAGGTTATGAGGCTAAATTAAGGTAAATTAAAAACATCCATTCATTTGTGAAGAAGACAACGACACCTACGGCAGCGACAAGAACAACAACAGCGGCAGCAACAATGGCACAAGTAGACAACTGAGACCGAGAAGAAATGGGGGAGAAGTGGAGACAAGCAGATAGGACACGCAGCAACACTTTGCGCGTAAGGATATTTTACGAGACGTGTGCGTGTGAGTGTAAGTGTTGAGACAGGCGCGCGTCGGGGGCATATTTCGAGAGGGATTGTGCCGAAATTTTTAAACCTTAGGCGTTGTTGTTTTTCAATTAATTTTAATTAAATACATTCAATTTGATTCGTTGAGATTGAATTGGATTGGATGGGATTGAGTTGGATTGGATTGACTTGGATTAGATTGAGTAGGATTAGATTGGATTAAATTGGATTGAATGGGGTGAACTAAATTAAATTCAATTGTACAAAGCTAAATTGAACTAATCTAAATTAAACTTAATTGAATTGAACTGAATTGAATTTGATTGGAATGGATTGGATTGGATTTGATTGAGTTGGATTGGATTGAGTTGGATTGGATTGAATTGAATTGAATTGAATTGAATTGAATTGAATTGAATTAAATTGAATTGAATTGAATTGAATTGAATTGAATTGTATTGAATTGAATTAAATTGAATTGAATTGAATTGGATTAGATTGGATTGGATCGGTCGAACTAAATTCGATTGAATTGAACTGAACTGAATTAAATTCAACTAAACAGAGATGGATTGAACTAATCTAAGTTAAAATTAATTTAATTGAATTTGGATTGGATCGGATTGGATTGGATTGGATTGGATTGGATTGGATTGGATTGGATTGGATTGGATTGGATTGGATTGGATTGGATTGGATTGGATTGGATTGGATTGGATTGGATTGGATTGGATTGGATTGGATTGGATTGGATTGGATTGGGTTGGATTGGATTGGATTGGATTGGATTGGATAAGATTACAGAATTAAATGCATTTTAATTTAAATTTATTCAATTGAACAGAATTGAGTTAAACTATGTTGAGTTGAAGTATGTTAAACTAAATTGAACTGAATTGAATTTGATTGGATTGGATGGATCAAACTGATTTGAGTTGACTTGGATGGATTAAGTTTAAATTGAATTGAATTTGAATTAAATTTGAATTGAATTTGAATTGAATTTGAATTGGATTTGAATTGAATTTGAATTGAATTTGAATTGAATTTGAATTGAATTTGAATTGAATTTGAATTGAATTTGAATTGAATTTGAATTGAATTTGAATTGAATTTGAATTGAATTTGAATTGAATTTGAATTGAATTTGAATTGAATTTGAATTGAATTTGAATTGAATTTGAATTGAATTTGAATTGAATTTGAATTGAATTTGAATTGAATTTGAATTGAATTTGAATTGAATTTGAATTGAATTTGAATTGAATTTGAATTGAATTTGAATTGAATTTGAATTGAATTTGAATTGAATTTGAATTGAATTTGAATTGAATTTGAATTGAATTTGAATTGAATTTGAATTGAATTTGAATTGAATTTGAATTGAATTTGAATTGAATTTGAATTGAATTTGAATTGAATTTGAATTGAATTTGAATTGAATTTGAATTGAATTTGAATTGAATTTGAATTGAATTTGAATTGAATTTGAATTGAATTTGAATTGAATTTGAATTGAATTTGAATTGAATTTGAATTGAATTTGAATTGAATTTGAATTGAATTTGAATTGAATTTGAATTGAATTTGAATTGAATTTGAATTGAATTTGAATTGAATTTGAATTGAATTTGAATTGAATTTGAATTGAATTTGAATTGAATTTGAATTGAATTTGAATTGAATTTGAATTGAATTTGAATTGAATTTGAATTGAATTTGAATTGAATTTGAATTGAATTTGAATTGAATTTGAATTGAATTTGAATTGAATTTGAATTGAATTTGAATTGAATTTGAATTGAATTTGAATTGAATTTGAATTGAATTTTAATTGAATTTTAATTGAATTTGAATTGAATTTGAATTGAATTTGAATTGAATTTGAATTGAATTTGAATTGAATTTGAATTGAATTTGAATTGAATTTGAATTGAATTTGAATTGAATTTGAATTGAATTTGAATTGAATTTGAATTGAATTTGAATTGAATTTGAATTGAATTTGAATTGAATTTGAATTGAATTTGAATTGAATTTGAATTGAATTTGAATTGAATTTGAATTGAATTTGAATTGAATTTGAATTGAATTTGAATTGAATTTGAATTGAATTTGAATTGAATTTGAATTGAATTTGAATTGAATTTGAATTGAATTTGAATTGAATTTGAATTGAATTTGAATTGAATTTGAATTGAATTTGAATTGAATTTGAATTGAATTTGAATTGAATTTGAATTGAATTGAATTTGAATTTGAATTTGAATTTGAATTTGAATTGAATTTTAATTGAATTTGAATTGAATTTTTATTTAATTTAATTTTATTTGACCTGAATTTTAATTGAAATTGAATTTAATTTTAGCTAAAATTTAATTGAAATTTAAGAAATTGACTTTCAGTTGAAATTGAATTTAAATTTAATTCAGTGAATTTGGAATTGAATTTAATTGAATTAAATTAATAATTCGAAATTATTGCTCTTGATTTCAATTCATGTAATTTAAAGTGAATACAATTTTTTCCACATTCTATTATAATCTATCGACATTATATTTTATATTTCATATATTTTTATCAAACTTTAGTTTTTTTTACTAGTTTCTAGCATTTGATTCAAATTTTTGTTACGTATCAAACGTATCGCACCACCCATTTTCAGATCCTCCTCAGCTGCGCCAATTTTCAAACAACAGTTTGTGATATTTGCAGCGGCACCTAACGGAAATAGGAAACCGCTGTCGGCACGTTTCCACGCTGCCGCTCTGGTGTCTCCTCGGTGTTTTCCTATCGCTCCGACTTGCCATGGAGCTGAGGTAGTTAGGTGCGACGCCACTGTAGTCGTACGTGCGTGTTGTAACTGCAAAAAACAACAACAACAACAACTCATGACAAAAAGCACAGCTACGAAAAAGAAAAAACAAATAAACAACAACAAAGTGAGCATACGCCACCAGAGAAGTTAGCCGAAAACAAAAAGCATACCTACAGCCGGAAAAGAAAGGCGTCGACAGAAACTCGGAACCCCCTCCTCTCCTACAAGTGGAATGCTATGAGCGCAGAGCCCAAAAGTTTTTCATTAACTTGATGCGAAAGCCAAGTAAAACGATACTTAACCCGCCTCATTCAGTTGCAGCGCAGCCCGTTGCTACATTAACCGTTCCTTGGCTTCTTCGCCGGCACACTTGTTGTCCTTGTCGCACGCCGTCGTCCTTGCGCACATCTGCAACATGGCAAATTTAGACAATGCAGCAAGAGAACTACGAAAAACATCTCGTGTAGAGAGGGAACGAAAAATCGCACAAGTTCGTTAAAATTGCGACTGTCAGCTGCAGTGACACACGTTGCGCAACACACACGTTTCGATTTGTGCTGCCAACAGCGAAGTCATATTGCACGCGCAGGCTGTTGCAGCAATATTAACTTGCAAGCGCAACAACAACAACAACCACTACAAAAACAAAAACATCAACTCGAATGCCGTCGAGCGGGACGGGAAAGTGCACGTTGGCCATTGCGCCAAGTAGCAGCAACAACAACAACAGCCGCGCAAGCTGCTTAATTACTGTCACGTTAAATTCTACTTTACTTCTTGCTTTATGATATTTTAATTTTGCGCCCCTGCTGCCGCCTGCGCGCCGCGCCGACATTCGAAACTAAATCGCTTACTGCAGTGTAATCTTTTGGAGGCCTGCGGCAGTGCCACCTCTCCGTTGTGGCAGCACTCGACTACTGCGTGCTGCAGCGCGCAACCCTAAGCCGCCGCTGTTAATATTTTTCGAAATTAAAATGCAATGAAAATGCGAAAAAGGACCCTTCGGGCGAAAGTAATCCCGACGTTGGTGCTGTCAAAAAGCGCGCGCTCGCAGAAGGGCGATGTCGCTCAAGGAGTGTCACGGCAAAGGTGAAGTCAGCCAGTCTCACTGTATGTGTGTGTGTGTGTTCATGTACGTATGTGTGTGTATAAGTGAGGAAGGTGGTTTAAATGCGCGAACGATGCGAAATGTTGATGCAAGTGTCATGAAAACGCCGCCGGCGAAATGAAAATCAATTTTTACGCTCAATGCAAATTGCGAGTAGACGAGTTGGAAATGTCGTTTCGGCAATATTCCAAAAAAATTTAAATTCAATTTGAGCACCAATATCAAAATTACTGCAATTTGAAAGTAAATGTGAAAAATAATAAAATGTGAATGACAACAAAAAAGATTATTGAAAATATTGTTCAATAGCTTTAACGACCTTAAATAAATCGCAAGAACAACTCGTTTTAGCTGATCTCAGTAGATAATTTCTTTGCTTTGCGGATGCGTTCTTTACTGTCTGTTGTTTTCCAGCTATAATTTTAGAAATATCTGTGAGCTAAGGGTACCATATATGTACATATGTATGTGTGCATGTTTAGATATTAAAGCTATGGCTGCATATACTATAATCGTCTTTGTAGAACATTCGCTATAAGAAACATAATTTTACGTAGACACACAAAATCGTAGTTTTCCCCAAGTGAACTGTGCAAAGTTCCTTCAACATTGAAGAACTGTTTTAAGTCTTCGTTACATGCAGTGACGCACACCGGAAGGTTCAAACCTCCGCAAATGCAAAAACCGCTGGTTCAAAATATTTCAAATGGTTTTCGGCTCAAAATTTGTACTCAACACACTCGGCCACCCAAAATTAAATCCTGGCTGCATGATTTCATTTCCATGAAGAAAAACATTTGTGTCGTATTATTCTTGTTGCTTGTTAAGTTCTGATGGTAAAAATGAAAATTTGTTCAATTTCCGTATCTGTGGAAGAAGTTTTGCGGAAAAATGCCATGTCCTGCTGCTTTCTATGATATATTTTAGTGTAGTCTAGTCGAACCTAGAATGGTCATCACTGTATATTCGTGATCCAATGTACTAAAAAGCTAAACGTCGGCGACCATCAATAATCAAAATTATTTTACCAAATAGAAACACTTAAGTTATTTTTTACTCTGAAATAGACTGAAATGTACAACATAAGAACCCAAAAAATTGATCAAAACGGTACTTAACCCTTTCAACCGCAAAGTTGCCTGAGAGCAACTTTACCTATTTGTCATCTTATAGAAAAATCTACGGTTGATTTATGGGTTTCATTTAAATAGACACTAACAAATTCATATTTTTTTAAGTGTATTCAAAGCAAATCACAAACATTTTACTTTCATCCCCAAAAATATATCCAATAATTTGAAGCGTATCAGTGAAAGTTTGTGTTCTAATTGAAGTCTACGAGTTGGGCGCGTTTGATCAAAATCCTGTTTCTTTAATAATGGTTAAATAAAATCAAAAAGTGATAATTTTGTATTTTTCCATAAATATTAAATAATTTTTCTGTAATAAAGAAATATTGATACAAAATTTATTTAACCCGTTTTAAGCTAAAATTTTTCAAAAGTAAACTAGCTCTAGCGACTTCAAATGCCGTATGCACACTTCTTAGACAAGTCATCGCCTCAAAATACAATTGTTGTATGTCTTACTAGGCTCAATGGAACATACGACATTTGTTTTCTGAGGCAACGAAGTGTTCCAAGATTTAAATAGCAACAAGTAATATCGAGACACAGGGTAAAATTCGGGGCTCGAAAGGGTTAACAAGCCTACAACTAGTGCTAAGACACTGAAAAGTCTTTTTTAGCGTTGCTTTGTTCTCTATTTCAACTGTTTTAATTCAGTATTTAGTGATTCGGTGTGAAAAGTGAAAGTGAAACTGCTAATCGAAGGAGCCTGACTTCAAATCTTGACGCAATCAGTATCACAGTTTTTTTTTGTGTCGCAATAAAAAGTTTTTATTAAAAAGCAAGCAAGTCAGTAGTAAACCCTAAGCCACTTTCGTTCATCTACAAAAATCCCCTAAAAAAACCCAGTTAGATAGCAAAAATTAAACCCTTTTTGCGTCTTTGTTGCTCCTTCGAGTGCACCTGCTCTGTGCTGCTGTTCTTGCTTCATTTATAATTCAACTACCAACTTTTAATAAGTTAAAAGAGTAAAGTGATTGGCCTATCAAACTGATATTAAACTTGCTCTTCTCAACCCCCGCATACACACTCACCCACCGCTCAACCACCAACATGTCACATGTCAACGTGGCAAACACCAAAAAAAATTCAAATTAGGAAAGCTTGGCGAACGAACGAAGGAAGGAAGCAAAATTAATTGCTGTTTAAATTTTGCGCGAGAGAATTGACGCCAACAACACTCAGATAAAACAACAAAATATTAAACAAAAAACAACCAATTTGCAAAGATGGCAAAAAGCTGTCGAGCACTGCCGGTTGCCGCAACATATGTAACGCTCAAGATGTCAGCTCGCGACCACAAACAAAGCCGCAGCAGCGAACATCACCGGCGCACAGACAACGTGCGGCCAACTGCGAATCACGAAAGAAACGAACCCAAAAAATATCGCGAACGTTAATTCACATGACGCGCGGCAAATTATATTTGTCGCATCAGCAAGTAACAAATTATAAAATCCATCCAAGCATTCGGCGCTGCATAACAGCAGCGAAGCGAGCGACGGCCGGTGGAAAAGCAAACAAGTTGGCCAGCGCGAAGACGTCGCAGCGACACGACGCGCGTCCTGTAGTGGCAGTAAATTGATGCTCAAGGACATTTTTCACTCCATTACGCTGCCACCTTTTCCTGTGCAACGTGCGCGAAGGCAACGCAGGCAACGGCCAAATGCCAAGCAAACAAGGACCCGGCAACGTTGCCGTCGCACGAAAAAACCTTCGCAGTTTAGCAACAACAATGCAGACGGCAAAACAAGCGGAAAAAGTCGCAGCACAGCGAAGCGCAAAAAGTGCGACAGAAGGTAAGCGACGAGCTGTGGGAAAAAGCACGCAGCGGCAGCGATTAATTTCCAAGTGCAGCATTTTTTGTGGCTTTTAAGCGCTGGAACTCCTCCACATCAAATTACAATTTACCGCTCAGCGGCACAAGCACACAAAAACACGCGCACCAAATTACAAAAGAACAACAACGGATGCGATGTGAGTGTTTCGGTTTTTGTGGCAGCTTGTGTGGGCATTTGCAGAAGTTTGCGTGTGTGCGCGCGTGTGTGTGTGATTTTTTGGCGCCTTTTCTGACAGTAGTGAAAAGCGGCAGATATTCGAAAGATAACAACACATCAGATTCTCGGCATACAGTCGAATTGCTACCAAACTCCGCTGCGTTATTATCACAAAAGAGTCCTTAAACGTGATACGGCTCTGTTCTGCCGCTCTCTGTTCGCCTCATCACTTGGTGCGTGGGTTTCGTGTAAGTGTGTGGGTGCGTGTAAGTGTGTGGCTGCGTGTAAGTGTGTGGGTGTGTGCGTCATATATCCAACACATGTGGGAGGTGAGAGATTTAGCGCTAAAACTGTTTTTTCATATAAATAGTGCAGCTGCGCTAAATAAAACAAAGCAACACGCCTTGTTGTGTGTTGGGCGCCAGCGCTGCGGCCGCGTGTTGGTGCGCCATAAATTTGTTGTAATTAATTGTGATTGATAGGACAAGCCATTGAGTGGCAGCAGCCACCATGCGTCGAGCCCAGCCCAGCCCACCAACCAACTGAAAGACTGCTCGCAACTGCAAAACTCCGAGGTTAAAAGCAAACATAGCCAAAATGGCAATAACTGCAAAAACATCACAAACATAAAATAAATATAACAAAAATGTTTTTTATGTTCACAGTTTTTGTTTTTGCAATTTGTTGACGGCTTGTCACGCACACGACTACACATGTAAGCATGAGAAAACGTGGCTCAACGCCATGAATGCAAAGCCATGTATGTACATGTATGTATGTATGTATGTATGTACAATGCATAGTCCTGTATGTACATATGCATGTATGTACGAATTTATGCATGCGAGTTTGTGTTTTGTGCGGCCAGCCGTCAGCCACCATGACGACGGAAACGCGCCGAGCTGCAAAGGAACCGAGACTTTCGCATTTATGACAAGCATTTCCGTTTCCGCACTTTTTGTGCCTTTCAGTTTTTTTGTTTTTTGGTTTTTGGTTTGTGCTCTTGTAGATGGCAGACACTTACGGCAAATACAGTCACATGCATAAAAACACAAAAGTGTGCATTTGTACTACACTGTGCAACATTGTGCATTTCACTTTATCAAACGAATGTAGTGATTCTCATACGAAATGAAGTAAAGTGATTGTCATAGCAAAAACTTTTTATTAACATTAAACATTCGAATAATTTGCAGTTCAAAAACATTGGCAAAACACATTATTTCTGGAAAAATATTCTATCAAAAATATTTTAAACAAAATTTTAAAAATTTAAAAAAAAATTATAAGAAAAAACAAATTAAGACAAGACAAAAAAGCTCAAAAACATATAATAAAATTTCTAATAAATTTTCAATACTAACTGTCTCTCAAATGTTAATAAATAAAAATATTTATTGATAATTTTTATTGTCACCCAAATATTAAAAAAAAAATATATATTTATTGATAATTTTTAATTTTATAATTTCAGAAAAAATAATCCATAAAAAATATTTACAAAAAAAATTACAAAATTATAGAAAATTATAAAAAACTTTTTGTTTTTTTATGTCTATTATTTTTTTATTTTTTTTTTTTTAATTTTTTATGGAATATTTTTTCTGAGATTAAAAAATTAAATATGAAAATTAAAACAAAACATGCTTCAAAACATTTATCAAATTGAGCTCCATTTTCAATACTGAGTGTTTTTCAAATGTTAATAAATAAAAATATTGATTGATAATTTTTATTGAGTGTCACTTAAAAATATTTATTGATAATTTTTAATTTTATAATTTAATATAAAAATATTTATTGATAATTTTTATTTTGTAATTTCAGAAAAATATTCCATCAAACATATTTACAAAAAAATTAAAAAATAATTATCAAAAATTTTTTGTTTTTTTCCAAAAAAAAATAAAAAAAAATTGGAAAATTATAAAAAACTTTTTGTTTTTTTTATAAAAAACTTTTTGTTTTTTTTATAATTTTCTATTCTTTTTTTTATAACTTTCTAAAAATAATGGAAAATTATAAAAAACTTTTTGTTTTTTTTTATAATTGTCTATAATTTTTTAATTTTTTTGTAAATATTTTTGATGGAATATTTTTTCTGAAATTAAAAAATTAAAAATGAAAATTAAAACAAAAAATGCTTCAAAACATTTATCAAATTGAGCTCCATTTTCAATACTGAGTGTCTTTCAAATACTAATAAATAAAAATATTTATATATAATTTTTATTGTTACTCAAATATTAATAAATAATATGATATTTTTTAATTTTATAATTTCAGAAAAAATATTCTAACAAAAATATTTACGAAAAAATGAAAAAACAATAGCAAATTATAAAAAAAAACTTGTCTTAGTTTGAAAACATTTAACATATTGAGTTAAACTTTCAATACTGAGGGTCTCTCAAATATTAATAAATAACAAAAATAAAAAAAACTTAAGATACAAAATTTAGAAATAAAATCAGAAATCTTACTTTTAATTCTCATTCAGTGTTATGTCCTGTTCAAACATCAATATAAATTGAGACAATTTAGTTTTTAAATAAGTTTCTTGCTTTTGCGTTCATATACACTCGATTTAGCTTACTTTGTTTTTGAAAATATTATCAAACATGTTTTTTCTTTGACAGAAGGAATGTTTTGTTTCTATTTATGTATAAAATATGTTCTTAAAAGCATTAACTGAACTCTATTTCAATGCAATTTATGCCCTGTTCACAAAGCCATATAAATTGACTCACTTTAGTTTGAAATTAAGTTATCGATTTTGCTGTTCACATTGAGTGTAGTTTACTTTGTTATTGAAAATGTTATCAAAAGTTTTTTATTTTGACAGAAGAAATGTTTAACATTTGAGCAGATAAAAGATAACAGCACGACACAAGGTTTCATGGCAAATTAAACTCTATTTCAACGTAATTTTTGTGCTGTTCAGACAGCCAAATAAACTGACTCAATTAAGTTCTTAACTAAGTTTATTGCATTTGCTGTTCACACATACTCAAATTAGCTTAGTCTGCTATCGAAAATGTTATTGTACATTTTGTTGTTGTTTTTTTTCTATTTATGTATAAAAACAACGTTCTTAAAAACATTTATGAACCATTTAGTAATATTTATTCAACATCCTTACTGATGTACACAAATTTTAAATGAAATTTCAAAGCAAACTAATGTCAAACAAACGTTTTTTGCTTCGGTCAGTTTCGGAATTTTGTTTTGGTTCTGTCAATTGTGAATGAATTGTGAATGGTTTTTGATAGCAGCACGACGCAGGGTTGCATGGCGAATCGAGCTCAGTTTATGCTAAATTCTCCGTTAGTTGCAATTTGGTAAATACAGATTTTTGCTTGACAAATTGAGTTCAATTTAGAGTTAAACTGAGTATAAATTGAGAAAATGTCTTAATTGCACAATTAAACTGGCTGTCTGAATAAGTTTTTCAGATATAAAAACTGACTTACTTAGAGTTTATTTTTAGTATTAAAGCCAATTTTATAATTTTCATTCAAAAACTATTTCTTTTTGAAAATCAAAGCTTTATGCTTATCAAAAGGCACCTTTTGTGAAATGCTTTCTGAAAAAAATTATTTTTGAAGAACATGAAGAAGAGGTTAAAATGATAGAACACTTCCTGTATTACTGAACAGATCTGCAGAAACGTCGATTCCGAAATCTTGGGGTCAAGATACCTGATGGACCTAGCGCGGTAATAGTTGAAATTTCGAATTTTCTCCCCTTATCTACTCCGTTTTGCCCCGAACTGAGACTTTTGGTTAGTTGCACAAGAATATAAGAAAAAATTCACAATGGGTCGTTTCTCAACCTTTCCTACCTAACCTAACCCAACCTAACCCAACCTTACCTACAGTCGAAACTATTTATTGGGTTTTCAAAGTTCTAAAGTGAAAACTACCCAAAGATGTGAAGTTCAGTTTAGAATTTCGGAGACCACCAAAAAAAAACAGGTAGTCATTGATCGTTAAAATAAGGTTTTTAGTAAAAAAAATTCGTTGCAAGTATCTATTGCTGAGATGACGTTAGTCAACTATAGACTGCACACACTTTTCTGTAGCCGAATGCAATAAAATGTTTGTTGATTTGAATTAAAAAAAATCGTTGCTAATCTTTGATGAATTCATGCACAGTTTTAATGAAATTTGTTTTGCTTGGCCCACATGTTTTTCATAATTTATGTCTTCATGACGGTTTTTAAATCCGATGATACCACTCATGAACCCAACCCAAAGGATAAACAATCATCACTATAAATTCGATTGATCAATTGAAATGTTTTGTTAAAAGTTGTAATCAAAAATTAATACTGACTTTTTGTTTCAAGCTCATTTATGTATCAACAATGATGACCTTAGATGCAATAACTTCACTTTCAGTGGACTTAATGTCATGAAATTTCGACTGAAAATCGAAAACAGATATAACTTTCCAACAAATTAAATCACATATAGGTGCCGCCATCAGAAAATGCACTCGTTCAAAAGTCATTTTTAATTCAAATTGTGAATTCGGTAGTAGGAGGTTTGTTTAAGATCTTCTTCAAACTCAGGTGCTTGGCCCAAAAATGTGAAATGTATACGTTTATTTAAAAAATATCACTCTATGGGTCATCAGAGTGGGCCTTAAGGACCCTCAAGTATACTCACCAATGATCAATAAGCTGTCTACGGTTTATAAAACCTAATTTTCATTTTATTTCGACCAAATTAGCTGTGCTGCACAATACTTATTACACAACATATGAGTAAATATGGTTCATATTATTACATATTTAAATTAACCAACTCTTGCTACCTTACACTGGCCACTAGTTCTTTTCCAAGAAACTACTACAACTTTTACTACAATCAAGTAATACTAAACATTTGGGTTTTTTAAATGCCGCAACATCAAAATAGTTAGCCAAAATAATTCTCTTCTAAATGGCATCGCCCAAATCGGTAAACGTGAAGCAATCAAAATTCCTCTTGCGCCATTAAATGGATATAAAAAATGCAAGAAATTGCGTGCATAAAATTGCAAATAGTCGCCGCCAGCGTTAAAGCAACCCAAACCAAAAAAGTAAGAAATCAGCAGAGCAGCAGAAAACAGGAAGTTTGTTGCCACATGATTTGTTTTTTGCCGACAGTAGTGTAGAGGAAATCTTCGAAAGGCAGAGAGTTCAGCACAATTTCTGCTCAGCAAACTTCAACTCTGCCTCTTACATAGATGAGTACATAAGTACTTATGTGTTGGCAGCAACAAAAAACTCTTAAAGTTTTCCACCAGCAGTCGACTGCGCTTTTTCATTATTGTTCTTGTAGCTTTTGGCAGTTGGCAAGCGATTTGTTCAGCTTTGCCAAACGAGTACAAGAAACGCGTAAATTGTTGCAACTGCTGGTGTGCGCAATTACCGCCAGCTGATTGTTGCAAGTCGCTCGAAAACATTCTCACTGCCGACAATCGTCAATGAGCGTGAAAAGCAGTTGGCCGTAAGAACCAATGGTCGCACAATCTCTCTATGTGCACTTTTCTGCAACTGATCACACAACGCAATGAAGTTGGTTTTTGTTTTACTTGATTCTGCCACCAAAACCCATACCCGAGGTTGGGCCCTTCGTATTTGTTCACAAATTTTGGAGTCGAATGTTCTTTTCATGTTTATGGCTGAGCCGTCGGCGATACTGAATTTTGATTTGCTTTGTGGCAACCATGTCCGCTTCATGCAACCGGTAATGCATGCGTAGGCAGTTTCCTTTATGAGCCTCGAACACGTTTTCCTCTTTACTTCTACGCCTTCGGCTGGCCGAAGGAGCTTCCTTGCCTATTAAGATCAAAATAATATTTTCATAGTTGGTATCTTTTAGTGCTGACAAGACAAAACAAAACAAAAACACTATTAAAATTGCATATCAAAACATCTTTATGAACCACGCTGGAGGCAACATAATTTTGGTTATGATGAGCACAGCTCGTTCTGTATATTTTATCTACTTATTTAAATAATTTGAAGTTAAAGCATTTAAAGTAATTACTTAAAGAATTTAAAAGTAGTAATTAAATATGATATCATCAACAATATTTGAATAATTTAAAAAACAAGAGAGAGAGAGAAGTTAGTAGAAGGACAGACAGGCAAAATTTGGAGCTCGTGAGATCTTTGCTAATTTATGAATCAGGTAACCCGTAACAGAACCAATCAACTAACCATTATGAAGGCTCTCAGTAAGCTTTAGAGATCAGCTATGAGGCTATGAAGCTATAAGAAAGTGTCCAACAGTATCCATGTTGATTCTTCTTGAACTTACAACTCTTCATTTACACATACAAACCCAGTCGCAGAGGGCTTTCCTAAGGATGACTACGGACTGAGCGATTTTAGAATCGAAAGAAGTTTGATACTCTTACGAACAAATATTCTCAAATTACAATACCGAAGTTCAGTTTTGTTAAGCAATTCAAAATTGAACTTAGTCAGAATCAGAGCTGAGCAAGGAATATCAGAAATTTATCTGATAGACCAGTACATGGATGGGTCTTTAACGGAATAAGCTACCGATATTCCCGTATGGGCCAAAGTTGAGACCTATGTGCAAGCAATTTCGAACCACTTTGTACAAGGCATAGTTCGAATTTCCGTAGTGTTTGAATTTCTGAACGTTTTTTTTAATTCATCCAAAAAGTCCCAAAAATTGTAAAACGACATCTAATAACTTGAATGTGATTATTGCCATTTTTTTCTTCACATTAAAAACTGTTTATTTACATACAAATCGCTTTTTAATAGTCGCTTACAATTTTCATATAATCCATAAATCCACAGTTAAGCGATTTGCCTGAACAATTTCATCAAAGGATGGAAGGGACAAAGAAGGAGGAGGGAAAAAGAATCTTTGTCGCAAAATCGAGAGTATCATAGAAATTACTCTTCAAAATTAGAGCTTCTACAAAATTAGACATTCCTCCTTTTTTAGAATATATTAGCATTAAATAACATTTTAGCAAACAAATTCCATAATAATAAAAAACTTGATAACATGGCTCATAATGGGTTAAATAGGCGTGCCAAATCTATTTTTATAAAAAAAATCATAATTCGTGGCTTGACTTTCTGAAAAAAAACAACATTAGTAGTTGAAAAAATTGAATATTTTGCGGTTTTTTTATGCGGATTTAAGAGAAGAAAGCTCATTTAAAATAGTCATAAAATAGAGTTCCGCCAGTTCACGCCATTCGATTTTGATTGCTCTTCTAAAATTGGTTATTTCTCATTTTCATTGATTAAAAAAAATTCATTTTTGAAAATTCGCACAATTTAAGCTAAACAAAAAAACCCGATCAGCGGTCCCGCACGTATCAATGTAGTTTTAATATTAAAAGATACTAGTAGACTATCCACAACAATACATTTAGTAAGTACAATTTTTTTTATACAAGCACCTAAATTTAATTTTTCTCCTTCATAATTTTTTTTTAAATATAACCGAATTTGACAATCTATATCTCCTAATCTTGACAATTTTTCAATAAAGAATTTCTGATCCAACTCAATTAAACAATTACCTTTAATATGATACTACTTTCGTCAAAATCTGCGGTCATTTTTTTTCTCGAATCACTGTGCGCCAGTTCGAATCTTAGAACATTCAATGCTGTGAGAATATGAGATTCGAATTTCTGGAAGATTCGAATTTGTGTGAGTTGAAACTTGTAAGTTTCTACTGTATTGAAACTGGACATTAGCGATCCTTTCCAATAGCCAAGCGCCAATCAAAGCATTAAAATCATGCCAGGTATCCTTGAAACTGGTGTCGGAATGACTTGAGACGCTAAATGAACTTGGTCTCTACAGTCAGGTATGGGTTCTCTGAGTTCCGAATCCCGCTTGAATTGAAGGAAATGAGCCGAAAGAGGCCGAAAAGCTTGCACGGAGGGGCACTTCTAACCCTTTTGTGGTCCCAAAACCTTTCTGTGGTTTGGGGAAAATAAACATTATTAATTCTTACTAGAAAAACCGAGGTAAACTGCAGAAATCAATACTCGGAAACCAGGTTTAGAACACTCCAAAGCGATAATTGGGTCATACAATGAGAACAAATTTGAGAATTGCTTGAGTCTTTCAAATAATAATCCAAGGATTTTTACAAGCATGCTGGCAGGTCAGTTCAGGTTGAACTATCACTTAGCCAAACTAGGAATTCGTGAAAACAAATGTTACAAATTCTGCTTGCAGGAAAATGAAATGGCAACACACATACTAAGAGATTGCTCTGTACTTATGGATGGTCGAAAGAAGCACTTGGGAGATTTCCTTGCACCAGGTACAGATTGAGTTTCCAGAGGTATCCAGAGGTTTAGGAAATATACTAAGAATCTGCTCGAAACTGAAATCACACAGGAGGTACAAGAGATCTTTTAGATCGCAGTGCACTATCCCCGGCAATTATAAAAATAAGTAAGGCAGCCGCCATAGCTCAACTGTCTAATGCGTTAGGCCGCGAGCCAAAGTCGACGCTCGAACCCAGGTTCAAGACTCCGTTGCTGCTAATACCGAAAAAAGAAAAAACAACAATTTTTCTTTCGGCGGCTGTCCTTTCAGCAGGAAATGGCAAACCTCTGAGAGTAAAAATTGCCTATGAAAAACTCGCCGTTAGGAATCGGCATAAAACTGTAGGTCCCTTCCAACCTTGTAAAAAATTCGCACGCACAATACGGTTGGTTGCAGGAAGCTAGGCCTTAGTCTCGTAATCGGGCTGTTGTGCCAGTCAATTATTAAATTATTACTAAGCAGTAGAAGGGAAAAAATAAATTAAAGTAGAAGTAATAAAAACGAAACCAAAGCACTGAATTACAGAAGAAAGACTTACAGAAGATAGAAGATAAACACGGTTGTCACAAAACATCTTGTTTGCTTCGTAGACTAGATTTATGGTTTATATATATCAGTCGTATAACTACCGATCCCAATGCTTGCTTTATTGAAGCATTTCACAAGAACAATAATGATTGTCAATGCCATTTAACACCAGAAAATGCCAGTTTATGGACGGAATTTATTTATTTCCACAATGCAGAAGCGATAACTATATGAAATGAGATTTACTAAACTAAAATTCAAGGCACGTAAGCAGATAAAGCCGCAACAATAGCAATGGATTGGTTGCATTTTCTTTTCCATTCCTTGAACATTACTCAGTCACAGTCATTCAACTTTGGATAAGCTCCCATCTCATCTGCCACTCCAATCAGTTGTGATGAGTAGCTCGCAGCAGATTTTCATATCCAGTTACTGTACTAACGCAACAACAAATAACACTATTAGTAGTGCGAAAATATGTTGCAGCGCATACATCATTCAAAATAAGCTCATCAAAGACACCAACCTCTGCGATTTTCAACAACATCTCCTACCCAGCAGCAACGAATGCACACACGGGAGGCTCGACTCAACCCAGTAGTAAAGTGTCAAAAGCGATGGGGTTTCTCCTGGAGGACGCCAGTTGGCAGCCAAGTCTCTGAGGACTACTGGCGATAGGCTCAGAAGCCAGTCTTGTTGAGGTCCCATGCTTCCAAGCAGACTGAACCAAAAGAAACTAACAGCATCACGAAAATGGCAGTCAAGTAAGCGGTGTTAAAAATTACACCTGTTTAATATTTTCAATCTTAAACAACCAATTCAGAAATTGAGAAATAAAAGTAAGTGAATTTTCGCTCGCAAAGCAAACGTTTTGGCTGTGAATTGTTTTGTATTATTGTAAGCCACTTCATGCTCTGCTCTGCAACTGGGAACGTGGCCAGCTGTCAGTGACATGGCGGCTGCGACAAATGCGTCCAATAACAGTCGAGCACACTCGACACACAAGTTGCGAACCAACGTAATTGAAGTTTGTTGTTGCCATTCGTTGCTGTGCGCCGTTCGATTGTTTAGCTGCTTCAGCGATTACTGAGTGCTGAGTGCAATTTTCCAATTTTTACGCCCAACAAAATGATCACAACAACTGCGCAAGAAATAACAAATCGCTGGCCATTCGCGGCCCTCATTGTTCTTTTTCTTTTTCAAGGAGGCAGCAGCAGCTTCTTCTGTTCCCATGTTTTGCTATACTTAGTGTATTTATGTGTGTGTGTGCGATTTAAAATTAAGGTTGTTACTTTTCTGCCTTCGCTTCGTGTCAAATGCAGCGCATGTTGCACTGGGCAGCATGCAACATTTTTCCTTTGCAGCGATTTCAATTTGTATTTTCATTCTATTTTGTGACTTTTGTATGAATTTCTCTCTTCGCCAATGCTGCGGTTGTTGTTGTTGTTGCTGTGGTTGACTATTTTTTGCACTCAATGTTGTTGGCTAATGTTGATTGTGTGTGTTTTGTGCGTTGGCTTTGGTGGCTGTTCGGATCGACGTTTATATGACCGACAACGAAGCCGCTGACAGCGTCGGTGCTGTCAGCACATGCGAACTTATTTTAGTTGCAATATGTTGTTGCTGTTGAGTTTGTGTTTTTGCTGCTGTTGCTGCTGTAAATTTGTTATTGCTCGAGTGCCGTTGTGGTGATGCTTGCAGCGCTGGAAATTTATGTTTGTCACATAATGACTGCAACAACAACAACAACAAAAAGAACAACAATGACAGCGCTTTAAAATGTTGCTTTGTTGTTTTTGCTGATGCTGCTGCTGCTTCAGTTGCTGATATTTTATTACTGCAGTTGCTGTTGTTGTTGTTGTTGTTGTTGTTATTTCTGCAATGTCTGCCATCACTACGGGGATTTTTCGCTTCGGTTTTTATGCGCCACGCCACACAGTGTGTGTCACATGGAATATGCATGCGTGTGGCATGTGGCATGTGGCATGCAACAAAGCGTAAGCGACAACAACATGCGTGCTGCCAGCTTTGTGCCGCTTTTCGCTGCCGTTTCGTAGGCGTTCTTCGGCTGATGCGGCATTGCCAGTGTTGCAAAAAATCTGTTTACGGCCGCACGTGTGTGTATGTTTGCGTGTGTGTGTATGCCACGTACATACGTTATCTGCTTGTAAATGTGATTTTTATTTGATTGCTGAAACGCTACACAGGAATTGAAATTGATTTTCAGCGTCACAGCACCGCACGCTGCGTTCACCGCAAGCAAATGTTGGTTTTAAATGGCGCGTACCTTGTTGCGTATACGTAATATTTATGGTCGCACTTAATGTCACGCATACGCCATGGTCGACAGCTGAGGGCAGTTTGCTATGGGTTTGTGAGGTGTAAAAGCAGAAATGTCGCAATCAGAATCAGTTAATGAAACTAAGTTTGATCGTCTTTCATTTGTCAATGTGGTATTATGCTCAATGTTTTTCGAAATTAATCAAATATTGCCATGCAATTTTGTACGAGTTGCATTGTGAACTTTAGTAAGAACTATTTTTGAGAAATATTTCGAAAATATATGCAATGCTAAGCATAGACAGGCTAGAGTTATCCCTCTAACCAGTTCTAGAGTAATGGGTTCTGTATAATTCAGAACGATTCTGGTCGTGGGCGAGTTTAGAAAGGTTTGCTAATGGACGACAAGTGTTGTTATTGTTATTGTTATTGTTTTTGCTTTTGGCCAAACTAAAAGCAACGCATCACAAAATATTTTGCCGCCATTTCCACGTAAGTCGTACCGTCCACATGTGTTTCGACACTTGGCCCACCCACCTCTGTCCGCTTGCCCGCCCCCCGCCCCACACTAATCTCGCTGCCAGTTTTGGCTCAATAAAACTTTGCACAAAACGCTGCGATTGCGTTGCAGCCGAATGTGCGCCGCAGCTACAATAACAATAACGGCAACAATAATAATAACAACAACAGCAACGGCAGTAGCAGCAGCAGCAGCAGCAATAACACCAACATGCGCCAATAAACAGCAAAAACTGCGTGCAAAGTTTTTCGTTTTTGAAATGTTTTTGTTTACAAGTGGAAAAATTTATGACTTTGCTGCAGATTTCGGTTACCTGCAGCACTCCGACACCCGCAGCCGTTCGCCTTCATCTTCACTGCACACTTGGCGCATAAACAGTTCTCTCAATTTTATTGCTGCCAAAGCGAAAGCGAAAGCTCCGAGCGAATAAAATTCAGAAAAGAAAAACTAAAATAGAAATATTAAAGTAACGACGGAATTTCGCAACATTTTCCTTGCTTTATGTTTATTATTTTGCCATAAAAGCCAGCAGCATTCGAATGCTGCCGCTCAAGACGCCATCATTCCCAGCGCACAATTCTCAAAGCACCGCTGACCGGCGGCGGCGGCGGCTGCCAGAGTGCGGGCGAACAGGCGAATGGACGCACGGAGTGCGCAGTAAATGGCAAAATGAAATTTCCTCGCAACGTACAGAAATTAAGGTCAGTAATGCTCAAGCTGCTGCTGCCCGACGCTTTGATGCGGCGGCCAAAGCCTGCGCGTGGATAAAGCAGCGCGCGCGCCAAATGCCGAACGTCGAGTGTGAGCTGCCATAAGCTTTTGAGCAATTTGAAATTTCAACATTACGAAATTGAAATACAATTTACTTTTCCTTATCTGCCGTTGGGGCTCGTTTGAAGGGCTGCGCTTCGTTAAGTTTGAGTACATTTTGATTAGCCAGCGGTTTTAGTTAACTCGGCTTTGTTGCTTTGTTCGGGCACATTTCGCTTGCTGCAGTCAAAGTTCTTTAAGGCTTACTTAGTGTTTGGTGTAGCTGGTAAAGAGCGAAACTGAGCCCACTCACTCCTCACACGGCAACGCAATGGGCATTAGACACCCAAGCGTTCAGCCACTTAACCCAACTGTCGGCTTATTCGTTGTTAGGTTAGGCCGGCCTCGATAATGGCAAAATCTTAAATCCAAAAGAAAAACCTGCCTAATGAAGTTCAGGCTCAACGTCAAAATGCACGTTTCCCGTTCCACATCCTTTCGAGATGAAAGCTATGAGTTATAACTGGAAAAAGAGTGTTGCATAGATATTTCCAAAGAGCAGCTTCGGGTATCACAATTGGCCACATAGGCTCAAGTGTGTCTCAAAAGAAGGCAGCCGCCCTTACCTATATTTTCAATAGTTATGTCTGAACTTCGACAGCTTAGTGCTCTGACGTTTCAAGTGAAAACACATTGTTATTCTAAGACGTTTGTGGCAGTGGCGCACACAGGATTTTATTTTGGGGGGTATTGCGTACAACTTTTGAACCGAATTCGATAATTTGTACCAGCAATTTTGTGTGTTTGGAGGTTTGTACCCCCAAAGTGCGCCAATATTTTGTAATGGAGAAATTTAATTATTATTAATTATTCCAGAATAGAGAAAACATGTTCTGTTCGGCAAACTTCGAGTCCTGTAAATGAAGCTGCAATCTTGCATTCCCTTTTAGAATATGTAATTTTTTAAACATAATTCAATGCAATGCAATGTAGTTTAATACACAATAAAGGTATCCCTCATGTTTCACATACAACTTTAAGGTCTGTTTTCACAGTGACAAGTTTACTCATATCGAACAGTTAACTGCCAAATTCCATTTAACAGTTCTTCAAAATTTTATTGTAAAATATTAGAGAGCTGAAGATGAATTCTTTTATCTCTTGACTTTTCAAACAAACAAAAACAAATGATTTGCCAAAACAAATTTTTTATAAACAAACAAAAAACAGAAATTGTTTTACACCAAATTTAGGGAGCCAGCAAAGTTGTGCCATTAGAAAATTTTTCTCAATTTAGGTCTAAATTGAACTTAAGAATGTTCTATAAATATTTTCAAAAAGTTGTTTATACCTAAATGGGAAACAAATTGATTCATAATTATGAAATGATGACAAAACCAAGACCAAATTGAAAAGCTAAAAGACGTTTGTTTTTATTTCTTGACTTTGAAATTTCGTTTGAAAAATTGTGTAAATATTATCAAATATTACATAAATGTATTCAAAAATGTTTCTTATACATAACCAAAACAAAGATTTCTTTTGTCGAAACAAAAACATGTTCGGTAACATTTTCAATAACAAAGTAAACTAAACTGAGTATGAAAGCAAAAGCGATAATTCCATTTGAAACTTAATTGACTTCATTTATTTGGCTGTCTGAACAGGACATAAATTGCATTGAACTAAAGTTCAATTTACCATGCAACGTTTTGTCGTGCTGTTATCGATAAACAGATTCATTCATAATTGACAAAAACAAACCGAAAAAAAGAAACCGATAAAGGCGAAAGACGTTTGTTAACATTTGTTGACTTGACTTTGAAATTTGAAAAATTGGAAAACAAATTTTGTAACTATTACGAAATGTTCCATAAATGTTTTCAACAAGGTTTCTTATTTATAAACGGAAAAAAAAGTTTCTTTTTTCGAAACAAAACCATGTTCGATAACAGTTTCGATAACAAAGTAAACTAAATTGAGTGAATATGAACAGCAAAACCGATAACTTAATTTGAAACTGCTGTCTGAAGAGGACAGAAATTGCGTTGAAATGGAGTTCAATTCCTCATGCAACCCTGTATCGTGCTGTTATCGGTAAACAAATTCAATAACATTTTCGATAACAAAGTAAGCCAAATTGAGTGTGTAAATGCAAAACCGATAACTCTATTTGAAACTAAAGTATATCAATTTATTTGGCTATGTGAACAGAACATAAATTGCGTTGAAATTGAGTTCAATTCGCCATAATTCGTTCGATAAACAAATTCAGTCACAAAGAAAATCGAAATTAAGTAACTGACAAATGCAAAAAGCGTTGGTTAACATTTAAATTTCTTTTGAAAAATTTGTGTAAATATTATTAAATGTTCCATAAATGTTTTCAACAAGGTTTTTTATACATAAACAGAGAAAAACATTTCTTTTGTCGAAAAAAAAACATGTTCGATAACAATTTCAATACTAAAGTAAACTAAATTGAGTGCGTATGAACAGCAAAACCGATTACTCAATTTGAAACTAAATTGAGTCAGTTTATTTGGTTGTCTGAATAGAATGTAAAGTCAAATTTCAGAAATGTAGGTACTGCAAAATTATGTGAAAAAATCGTTAACTGTAAAATTGAAAATATTTGCTCTAAAATCTCGCTACAAGTAAACCTACAATTAACTGTAAAACAATCACTTTGAAAACGGACCTAATGAATGACCCTTTATAATTATTTGAAAAATATGTGGTACATGCTCGCCTGGTGATTTTTAAAGAAAATATTCTTATAACTGCAGTAAGCGCCAATATCCGTAGTTTTTTATATATATTTAAATGTTAAAATATAACAAAATTTCTTATACCAATTAATTTAGTTAGGTTTAAAAAGCTCACATACAAAAATTTTGACCTCATGGAGAAAAGAAAGAGTAGGAGAGGTTAGGTTAGGAAAGCAGCTAAGACTGCTTACAGAAGCGAAGTTTGACCTCATAGAGTAAAGTAAAAAATAAAAAAAGGTTCGATTAGGTTGGCAGCTAAAAGGGCTCACATAGGCCAGACTTCACCTAATAAAGGAAAGTAAGACTCCACAACTATATGGAAGAGGGAACTGAGTAGTAATGGTTGGCAGTTTGAGCAGATAAACGTAGAAAAGAGACCCAAGTTGATAAAATCTCCTCCGAGCAACGGAGGAACGACATCATCATCCGCCGAACCACAGTTGCGGCATTGTTTATTGAAAAAGAAACCCAGCCGCTGGGCGTGTCTGCCTCTGTCCATTGACTTCTTACAATTGTTGCAGTTAAGGCCAGAAGCTGTTTGGTTTTCTTAATGTTTAGCCTTGGCCAGATTTCCATGAAAATTCTACATGAGCATTGAAGGCAACTAATTAATTATTCTGCAACTTATTTCATTTTAATTTTCAATGCCATCTGCTACTGTGTTGCAATTTGAGCTCGCAACTGTTTGGGCAAAAGTTCAATGCACTGCTCTGCCACAACAGGAGTCGTTAATTGAATTGTCTACAAAATTGAGTTATAAAGTTGTACACTTATTTCACCTCAACATGAAGAAAATAACTTCACCTTACAAACAACAGCAAACTTCAGTGCTGCGGTGTAGCTGTTAGTGTGAGTGTGTGTGTGAGTGCGACTCAATTTCTTACAATTTCTTGAAATTGAAATAATTTCGCCAACAAGTCGGAACCTCAGAAAACTTTACAAGTGGCTAACAACTTCTGCCAACCAGCCATAAAGTGAACACCAATGCCGGAAAGTGCCGACAAAGCAACGAAACGAAACGGAACCAAATGAAACGAATTGAATGACAGAAATAAACTACACGTCCAAGAAAATAATAATAAAATGATTTAAAGTTTGAAGAACCGCTGCAAAAGAAACTGAAATAAACCAGTGGACTTGGGCAACTTTTACTGGCCAGTGTGGCAAAGGAAAACACGGAATTGATCACACACAGACACAAACTATGCGTGGCTGTGCGTGCGTGTATGTGTGTGTAAAAAAAACCACCCTGCAGTCAGCAGGAATGCAGCTATTCGATTTTTTGCTGCGGTGAATTGAACTTTTGTGCACTCCAGACAAATATCAAACAACGCAGACAATGCACACACCACACGACTGCAGACTCGAACCGGCTAAAGGACAACAAGCAGCGGCCAACGGTTAATTCTGCTTCTCGACACTGCAATGCGCACAAACAAAAGCGAAGAAATGTTGTGCAGTAGCGCGCATATTTTTTTGATTATGCTGATTGTTTTATTTATTTTTTATTTATTTGTTTTTTATTTATTTTTCAGATTTGATTTGCTGTTTGCGTTTGTGCTAAGCATTTTCCATATTGTTTTGCAATGTTTTCTGCTGTTTCAATTTGCTTTGTCTGCGTGCGTGCGCCGCGTGCCAAGTGCCGCTGGCATAACAACAAAAGCCACACATGTGAAATGCTCGAATGGAACCCGCAGCGCCATTGTAGTTTAAACGCGCACAAAACACACACCCACACACTCACACATACAAAGTGCCGCATATGCAACGATGCGCCTTCAACTCGCGTAAGCGCTACTTGATGCACTTAGAAATAGGTTGCAGTGTAGTCAACGCCATGAGAGTTGTGTGCATGTGTGCGTGTGACAAGTTTTTGTACTGTTCCACGTTTTGTGCAGCAACACACGGAATTGCCCGTGTCCAGGCTCCTGTCTATGTGTATGTGTGGGTGTGTGGGTCTCCGCGTGCGTGCTTATCATTCTGCAATTTACAAAGTAATCCAAAATGACGCGGTCATTTTATCTGCGCTCACATGCACCATGCCTCGCCCCCTCTATCATCACGCTGGCAAGTATCGCTCGCCCGCTGCCACTAATACCGCAAGCTGGCACTGGCAGCATGTCGCGAGCGGGGCCAGGCGCACTTCCATTGCATGTTATCCGCCAACAATGTTGTCGTAGTCGCTTTAGTTGTTATAGTACTTGTAATTGTTGTTGTTACTGTTGCGGCAGTTGTTGCAATTTTAGTGGCAATGCTTGTTTTTGTTGCAGTTGTAGCTATTGTCGTCGCTGTGGCTGTCGCGCGTAAAAGCTTTTCAAGTACTTACGACCCACTTCAAAGGCAACAATGTTCGCGCGCATTTGCTGGTGGCACATCCTCCCCTCACCCATACGGCCACCACCACTTCTTGGCCAGCGACCGGCTACGACACTCTGCGGCACTTCATTTATTTTACTATAATGTTTTTTTTTTTTAATTAAATTTGCAAGTAAGTGACTGCTTCTCGCTTATGGATGTCAACATTAAATATTAAAATTGTTAACTAATCAAAATTCAATATATATGTCAATGAATACTTCAATTGAGTCATTAATTTTTGTCTCCTTTGAGGTCTTTCAAGTCCTCTTTGTGAGCTTAAAAGACTCGGAAAGGGAACTTTGTGGCAGACATAGATGTTTGTTTGTATTGTGGCAGTGCACTAAACGCTGTAAGTCGATTGGGATAGTTTGAGAAAACACTTTGAAACAGTCACACAGTGTTGCAAGTTCATATAACGAAGTGACAAAAATAAAAGAAGTAGTCGTAAGAAGTCGTTAATAAAATTTCCTATACTCCTACAGTTATTGTATGAGTAAAGAATTTAGTGCTCAAAAACTAAGTTTATACCATTTGCGTTCTATAAAAATTATTTATAAATGTGTACATAAATAAAATGCTTTCATTTCAAAAGCAATCGAAATTGAAAACTCGACAAATGTCTCCACAGTTGCTCAGAAATGGCTCTTAGAGGGCTAAAATCTATGACTAACCCCCAGTAATTTTTCCTTCTGAATATTTCTTTCGAACACACTTACCCCCTATCTCCAACCCTTAGTGGGGGTTACATACAAAATCATGGTTTTCATAAAATGAGCTCCCCCTGCTCCCAAGTCTCCTCCACACATATCAAATGTAAGACTGACCCCCATTTATTTTCCCTTCCGAATATTTTTCCAGTACATACCTACTCGCTATCTCCAACTCTTAAGGGTGTTGCCATACAAAACCATTAATTTTCAATGGAATTGGCTACGCACTTGTAAATTTAGTATACGAAGAAACATCGCATCTCGAAAACTACTCAACCGATTTGAATGATTTCTTTAACACTTGGCAACACTCTTGATTGCAAAAAATACAAAATTCATTAATGTTCAAAAATCCACCATCAGTTGGCGCCTTCCATACAAACAAATTGTGAGTTGTCAACTTTTGAGTTTTTACGAAACAAATATCACAATTTATTATTTTTATTATTTTGGATATAATTGTAATCGAAATTTATTATTCGAAGCTATCTGCAACGATTTTTTATTTATATATTTGCTTTTATTATTATTTTATTATTCTTTTTTATTGCTATTGAAATTCCACCAATCATTGAAAATATGGTAAACTTGCAAACTTGGGTCGTCAGTGAAAAATGCCCATAACTTTTATGCGCGTAAATATGCGCAGCTGAAAATTTTATATTACAATATCAATGCTTGCCAAAATAATATAAAAAAAATTTCAAAAGTAATCAAATGAGTTTTCTTTTTTAGTTTAACTTTAAAGTTGCAACTCAGTTTTTATTTTATATTGTTTTGTTTTTTGTTCAATTGTTCAATTTTTTCATAACGATACTGTTTGAAGTTAAAAAAAACAGCAAAATTTTGGTCTAAATTATATTAAATAATTACTACAACAGTCAGTTTTAAATTTTTTAAAATATTTAACCCCAAAGTGAAAGCAAAAATTTGCTATTTGTACACAATTTTTATCCAACGATCTATGAGCTAATTTAAGGAGCTTATAACTTCTATGCTGTTCAATAGTTTTTCTTAGAACTTGGAATTTATCTTAATTGAAGTACTTCCAACCAAGACTGATATTCAGTTTTGTGTGGTTTTAATATTTGATTTTGGCATTTTTGTTACTACTCGCAACACAGTTCGTCGTGGTCACCTGCCTTCGCGGAAACGTGTTGCAGCATTAAGTGGCTGAGGAACTTTTGGTCCCACTTAGAACCAAATTAATTGCACTGACCGCTTCCAGTGTGGTTGTTGAACGCCATGAACACTGCTGCAAAGTGGTCGACCGCACTCCAGTTGAATTTCGTTTCCGTCATTTTGTGGCTGAGCGTCGGAGCGTTTGAGTAACAACTCTCCAAGCTAGTTGATCAAACAAAATGTGTTGTTATTGGTTGCAGGAAGAGTGGAAAATTACTTTGAATTCACAATGTTCCCTACGGGAATCTTTTTAAAGATCTGCTGATATTGTTTTAGCGCAGAAAAAAATTGCAAAAACTAGGCTTGAGTACATCAAAGTTCTTCAAGCTAGTCAGTCGAATAAAATTCGTTTTTATTGTTACCAGCTATAATAGAAACCGACGCCGAGTTTGAGTTTATGTCATTCCATAGAAGTCGTCCTCAAGAAGGTCAGAGGACAACGTTTAGGAGAAGGAAAAACTTGCTAAAACTAGGCTTGAATGCTTCAAAGTTCTTCAAGCTAATCAGTCGAATAAAATTCGTTATAAATGGCAGCGAGTATTGTCGAAATGGTTATTGTTTATTCCATTCGGATAATTGATCTAAAGGTCAGAAAAATTAGTTAAGGAGGAAGAAAAACTTGTAAAAACTGGGCTTGAGTACATCAAAGTTCTTTAAGGTAGTCAGTCGAATAAAATAAAAATGATGCCAAGTTCGAGTTTATAATATTCCATACAGTTTGCCCACAAGAAGGTCAGAAGACAAGTTTAAGGAAGAAGAAAAACTTGCTAAAACTAGGCTTGAAAGCTTCAAAGTTGTCCAAGCTAGTCAGTCGAAAAAAAATACTTAAGTTGATAGCAAATATAGTGGAAAATTACTCCGAAACCGAGCTTACATTGTGACGTACAGATCAATTTCATAAAAGTCAGAGGCAAAATTTCTTGTAAATATTTGACTTGAGTGCAACAAAGTGCTGAGGAAACTTAGAACAGTGAAACATTTCCATAATAAAGCAATACGGCATAGAAACACAATCACTCTCTCTGTCGTTGGAACACAAAGTGTGAAGCAATATTGTGTCAACGTAAGCTTTAGTATGAATGTGACTTGTTCCAGGAACGATGGAAATACGGACAATCTATTTTCCCATATTTTTTCCCTCTGAAAACATATCAACAGAAAACCTATAAAAGCGATACCTAAGAGAGTCACACACATCACGTTTCAACGATGCCCCAAGAAGTTAATAGACGTCACACTAATCCCACCAGTTAAAGTTCTGTTTCCACGACAAACAACTCTCTACTCACCTGAACAGCATGAAATTATGTGCCCAGCTTCATCTCGTCTGACCATAGTAATAGCCAATGTATAAACAAATGTGTTTCACTTTTGCATTTTGCTTTGATGTAATAAAAAATGCACAGCATTTACGTTGGCTGCATGCACATAAAATATTTGCAAGTCACACCAAATGCACAGCACAGCTTCAACGCCCTGAGCTGTACAACAAAAATCCATATCCAGTGGCAATAAAATGCAAATATGGCATTGTGTCACTTGCAATTCTTGCTTCCTCTGCGTCCCTGCAGCGCTTCTACTCGCTTCACTTTTGCATTACATGCCATTCGCTCCCAACTACCCACAATCGTTTTTTATTGCATTTGCACTCATGAGTTCATTTCCGTCCCTGCATGCTAACTCTCGTCCATCGACCATCGACCAACGCCCAGCGCTCAGTCCAAGCGAGCACCACATGTCGTATGAGCAACATTTCGTTTTTCGCATACAGTAGCAACAGCAGCAGCAGCAGCAACACATAAGCAATGAGCAGCGACCGAAAGTGCTCCATTTTTATGCCACATGAAATATGAACGAAAATCAATCAAAAGGATTTTCGCCAAACTCCCTTCAAGGATATGCCATTTAATTAAAATGAGGACGAACGAAAACCCCAAACAGCTACAACTGAAAATGGGCCAAAGGAAGCGTTGGCGAACGCATGCAACGAAAAAGCGTTCATAGATGGACAGCGACTCGTCGCTGCATTGCGTCTCACATGCCACACGCCGGTGACATCGACGGCGCCGCTGCCCGAAAAATGATTGCATGTGAACGTCCATTATGGTCGCTGCCCACGTGTGGCGTTGGACGGAAATTGAATCTCGGTTTTTAATTTCCGTACAATTTTTCAATTAATTGCCATAAGCTGACAAAAGGCAACGAAGAAAGCGACTCAAGACAAAGATTGAACGAGAAAAAGTGCTGTGCCAACGCGAAATCCTTTCGCTTCACATCACAAATTACAATATGTGGCGCATGTTAATGTGGAGATTAATTACAACAACGCAACGGCTGCGACAGTGACAGCAATCAGCGCACAAGTCAGAGCGAAAAATCGACTGCAGCTGCACAGATGGCGATCAGGGGGCAACATTGGCGAGCCGGGCTCATTGTTGCCATGTCATCACTTAATTGAGTGCTAAATGGCACGTAAACAGATACGTTTAGCTGCTGTGGCCGGCCAGTTGGCAGTTGGCGGTCACATTAGCACACCACACTGCCCAAGCGGTCAGAGCAAAGCGTTCGCAGTCGCACTTAATTTGAATCAATATTTCAGCACGTCTTTTTGCGTCCATCCAGCTGTCAGTTTGTCCATTTGTTTTTCTTACTACATAAATACATTTTATTCGCTGAGCTGTCATGCAATGTGTGTCTGTGTGTATAAGTGTATAAGTGTATAAGTGTATAAGTGTATATGGAAGGATGAACACATGTGTGGTTGTATGTGTGAACATGCGTGTGTGCGAGTATTTACGTACATATGCACTGATTTCAAACTGGGCCGCTAGGAATTTGCCAAGAGAGAATTCTACAAATTTAATCAATTAAAAACATTGTGTTTTTAAGAGGAAAATATGATTTTCTGCTCGATTTGCCTCAGAGGCAAATGCAAACAAAACTCAACAATTCATTTAAGCTGTGTTATTGAGTTGTTTATTTATAATATTTCTACGTTTAAAAATTTTAGTTTTAGTAGTAAACATTTTTCATAAAATCCTGCAATTCGAAATCAATATTGCAGCAAAATAGTGCAGCAAAAGAGGTCATACAAAAGTTGATAGTAAATGTTTGAAATGAGGATGAAAAAACGAATAAGGTTAAGTAAAAAAAAAATAAACTAAAGAAAGATAAAACTAAATAAAGTTAAAGCGGAAAAATCCAAATAGTTGTAGGCAACAAATTAAATTAAATTGTACCTAATGGTTCTATGAATACGATTTCTGCATCCTTAGAGAATGTATTAAATTTTTTATATTTTAAGCTAATAAAATTAGAAGGACGAAATTTAAGGATGTGATAGTGTACATATTAGTCCTTAAGATCTATGTTTAAAAAAACAACTTTTGGAACTATTGCAAGGATATTCAAGAATAAAGTTCTCAAAAGACTTTTTCAATACCTCTTCGTGCTTTTGCACCAAAACATTAAATTTTCTAAGATTCTTAGGATTTTTCTCTTTCATTTGATACCCATATTGTTATTCTACATTGCGCTGAATTTTTAAAATAATTTTTTGAAATAAACATGTTCTTGAAATGTCCTTTCAAAAAATCCTTACGTCAGAGAGACAAACTACTGAAGTTTTACTACATTTGGTCTCTAGTTTCGCGACTATATCGAATTTTTCGTTTGTTAAATTTGTTGTTGCACGGTGTTATACAAGAATAGAGTCATAGACAACTTGAAGTGAACCCTAGCAAATCCAATTCCTCGAGCACTCAGGCTAAGTAGTCCATTGTACTTGAAAAACCGCGGCTTACGTGTAAAAGATGCCTTTACTTGGTCGAATGAATGCAGCAAGTGCAAATAAACTCTGGAGCACATTTTTTACTCCTGTCCGCTTGTCTTAACCGTCAATCGCCCAACCTGAGTCCAGAGGACTCACTACGAACGGCGTACAGCTACAGTTATGTAAAGATATGGAATGAGATCCGTAACAAGAGGTCTTAATGTGTCCTGCAGATAAATGTAGAATTTAATAGATGTTGCATTATTTCGTAAACAAAATATGTGAGTCCCGGAGACTCAGCGTAGGTAGTTACGTGATTTTAATAGGAGTGGGTGATTAAGGGTTAAAACCACGCCTTACCCAATCAGGTGCACCATTCTTCTTCGCTGGGTTAGAGAAGGTCCCCAAGTATGGTATTAAGTCGCTGCTGAACTTCATTAGCAACACACACACATTCTCACTGATCACTTTTACGTTGATCCGCACTACTGAGGAACCTTAACTGGTTAGGGACTTAACTCGCTAGGGACCCAACAGGATCTATGCATGGAAGACTTGGGCTAACTTGATTATAAATGTTAAGATTGAGCATTAAAAGTAATTTAAGCAAAACAAAAACGTGTTCAAACAAAGTGACTTTTTTCTTGAAAAACATTTATTTATTCCAGGGACCGGAAGAGTTATCATTACACAGCGCAACAAAAAAACACTTTTTTTCTGTTGCATGGAGTTTTTCTACTGTTTCTTACTAATTTGGGTGCGCTGATTCCGAATCTACCCTCCGATTTTTTCTAGCAGCTCTAGTTTGATATATATATATATATATATATATAGGTACCCTGTCATTTTTTCAGTTTTTCCTCTACTTTTTCCATATTTTCGATCGTAGTTTCTAACCAAAAAACCGATTCACATGATTTTCACCTTATCGCATTAACAACACCGCACGGCTTCTTTTCCGATGCAACTTATTTTCATAAATGTTAAAATGCCGCGGTAATTGGACCTCAAAGTTGGAAAAAATGTAATTTTAAGGCGTTTTCTTTGATGGTCAAAAACATACACATTTTTTGTAAAACAATTAACGAGTTAGGTGTATAACGAAAGTCGACACATCAAGCAATACAACACAGCTACATTATTTGGCGGAATACACATTCGCATCGAAATAACAGGAAAAATGTACCATCGCGATTTTCATCACTTTTCATACTTTTTCCTTAAAAAATTAGGGGCCTGAAAATATGCAAAGTTTTTAATTTTTTTTTGTTTCGAAAAATTCAAAATATTTTTGTTTTTGCTTGTATTCCAAACTACAAATGGAACATAAAAAAGAGCATATTTTGAGGCTCCTAATTTTTTAAGGAAAAAGTATGAAAAGAGATGAAAATCGCTATGGTAAAGTTTTGTTATTACTTCGACGCGAATGTGTATTCCGATAAATAATTTGGCTGTGTTGTATTGCTTGATGTTTCTTCTTAAGATATTCATATACTTCGAAACTTGATTTATGAAACATCTGTACAATTTTCGCCATCAGAAAAAACGCCTTGAAATTCAATATTTTCTTACTTTGAAACCTTATTATCACGCCCATTTAGAACGCATAAAATTGATTAATATCAGGAAAGATGGCGTGAAATGTTGTAAGTGCAACGATATAAAAATAATGTCGATAGGATTATTGGTTAAGAAATAACAGTCGAAAACGAGAAAAAAGCCGAGGAAAATTCGAAAAAGTGACACGCCAATTTTTTGCAAAAACTAGAGCTGTTACATAAAAACGGAGTATGGTTTTGAAAACAGCGTGGAAAAACGATTCAGATTCATGTAAAAAACTGCATGCAACAGACATGCTGTTGTGCAGTGTTATTTTTGAAAAAACTATAAAACATTACTATGAAGAAAAGGTCATACAAATAAATTAAATATTCCAATACATTTCTTTTCGCACCTGGAATCAAACTTGGAAATAATTTTTTTTTTTAATTTTTATGAAAAAATTCAAAATTAAGAATTAGTTTTTATTTATATCTTAAAAATCCTTTAATAAAAATTCATATTAGTCCAAAAATAACAGTTTTTTTCGATTATTATTTTTTATTATTAAACTTTTTTTTGTAATATTTATGGAAAAATTAAAAAAAATAATTATTTTTTAGTTAAATATTTAAAAATATTGAAATAACAATAATTTTTGTTTTTTTTTTATTAGTCCACAAAAAACAGTTTTTTGTCGATAGTTATTTTAGTTGTTCTATGAATACAATTATTGATGTCTTTTATTTAAAGAGCATCAATGAAAAATCAGTTAGTGAAGTTTATTTTTTAAATCATTAATAAAAATAATTTAAGGACTTTTATTTATAAAAGTCAGCAATAAAAATCTTTCAGTGAGTTTAATTTCTAAATCATTAATAAAAATAATTTAGGGATTTTTTTTATTTATAAAAGTCATCAATAAAAATCAGTCACTGACTTTTATTTTTTATGTCAGCAATAAAAATCATTGAGTGACTTGTATTTATAAAAGTCATCAATCATGAATCATCATCATCAAAACTTAGAACTGTTTCGGTCCCTGATTTATTCATTTATTACAATTTTCCTCCTTCAAAGAATTTCACCTTCAAATATGAGCGCTTTTTCCAATCCTTGAAGCGATATTTTGTATGACCTTCTTCCAGCGATGCGATCTTAACCCTTTCGCTATTTTGTTGCCATATGGTAACATGCTACTTTGTGGACGTCTACATCTCCTATGGTTGCAAGAATATATTTTTTTGTTGGTCTTTAGAATAGTTTGAAGTTTTAGGAAAAATACGAAATTAATAAACTGAATATTTAAGAAGAAGAAGCAGAAAAATTGGATAACTTTTTAATTTGACGTTTTCTTTCAATGCAGATACTTTTTTTTAATTTCTTTAGAATAGTTTGAAGTTTTAGGAAAAATACGAAATTAATAAACTGAATATTTAAGAAGAAGAAGAAGCAGAAAAATTTAATAACTTTTTAATTTGACGCTTTCTTTCAATGCAGATACTTTTTTTTTTATTTTTGCTGAAGTAAGTGAAGAAATATTAAACATTTTGATACGAGCAAAAAGTTTTACGTTTAAGTAATTATTACAGTCACAACCAGTGGTTGCTTTCATAGAAAAACACTCTAAAATACAGGGTCCAAGTATAAAAATTAAGAAATTTCTTATGGAATGTTACTAAAACAACCACATAGAAACCCAAAACGCAAAATTTAAAACTTTAACTTTCCCCAATAAAAATCGGTAGCCAAAGGGTTATTATCTTTAATCGTATTCAATCTTAGTGAATTGATGGGTCTTTTTTGTTTTGGCAAAAGAAAAAAGTCGCATGGACCAAGTGATGCCAATACGGTTGCCAAGACATGACACAACATCGTAGTTTTTGACCAAATAATGACGAACAAGTAACGATGAGCTTTAATTGAACTTTATTATTTTGTTTTATCGATAGTCTGTAAAAACTTATTTTTTGTTTGACCGGATTATAAATAAATAAATAATCGATAGCAACTAAACGCCAAGCACACCAAAAAACAAATAATATTTTTCCTATCAAAAACAAACTAAGTATGCAAAATTACCAAATAAAAAATCAAAATTCGCACATCGAATATCTTTGAAATTTAAAAATTCACCTGTTTTCTATAAACCTCGAACAAAACTAAATCTGTATAAAAAAATTTAAATTCTTACCAAAACTCACCTTGTCCATCATTGTGTCATTGCGCTTTTTCTCGCAGTGTACTTTGCGTTAAAAAAATTACAAGCAAGTTGCCTCTCTACCTTGGGACACTTTCAAGTTTCAGTTCAAAAACTACAACCTCCCAAACACATACAAACGACAAACTTTTGGCATCTCTTGTATGTGTGTGATCGTATGTATGTGTGACTTTCCTACGGGGCTCTTGTTTACGCTCAGGCCTCACCTCACCTCGTCCATGCGCCGCTCGCCTCGCCTTCAGTGTTATTGCAAAATCTCAACGCTCAGCTGTGCGCACCCAGGCCGCCGCAACGAGCGACACGCTGGCTGGCTGCCGCACGAATTTGTGCACATTTATCAGCTGCGCCATTGGCACAAAGATAAACTTCAATTCGGCCACGTTACTATTGTTGTTAGTACAGCAAACAGCAAACAAGCAAGCGGCAAGGCAAACTAGTGTAGAGTCGTGTGTGTGTGTGCATGATTCATTTTTCAAATATTTTTCTTCGTGTGTTAGCGCAACGTTGCGTGTGTGTGGCAGAGAATTACTGGCAATGCGTCACTTAATTCATACGTGATTTATTTCAAAGTCGCCACAGTGCATTGCTTTACAACACACACACATACATACACGAACAGCACAGATTGAGAACATCGAATGAAATGATTGCCACCTCTTCGAATGCTTCAATGCGCAGCAATTGTTATCGCTGCTGTTGCTTCTTCTAGTTGTACGACAACAGACAATAATTCGCCATATAAATCTGCCCTACTGTTCCTACGTACATGGGTGCTGTGCGTGAATGCTTGCATGCGTGTAAATGTGTAAGTGTGTGTGTGTGCTTATCTCCTTAATGAGATTTCAGCTTGAAAGCATTTTTAAGATTTTCCCCATGTTGAACAACTGCGTTGCCCCACTTTTGCACTGCTTGTTTATTGCTTCGCTCATTTGCTGCTGCTGCTGCTGCTGCCGATTGGACAACATTTTCTCGCCCCTCGGCGCTGGCTAACCGCAGTTTCGTTCGCCAAGCTGTGCATTCAGGGTCGAAATGAAACGTTCAGTTGTGTATTTTCGCTCTATTACATTCGGATGGTTTTAGTTTTTCTTGTTGAATTGCTGCAATGGTTGTTGTGGTTGCGCGAATGCGGTTCAATTCATTTATTGTTATTAATTGTTGCAAATGGCAAAATGTTGCAAAATGTTTTCGTCAGCGCAATGGCCAAATGCACTGAAGATTTGTTGAGCAAATTCACTCAAGCGGCACAATGCAGCAGAGCTTGAAAAGTTGCGCAGAAAAATGATTGAATACTTGAATGTTGCTTTGCTGATGTGGTCGATTTAAGGCAGCGCAATGTTGCTCAGGAATTTAGAGCAAAACAGAAGAAAAAGAAGAAGAAGGAGGGGATCACATTTTTGGCATCTTAAATTCATGAACTGATGAAATGCGAGCTTGAGAGCTGATGGTGTGCCACCTTAACCTCAACTTAATCCACTGCAACGTAACAATTTGAACCTTGACCAAAAAATTTCACAAAAAGTTGCAAAAATATTTCACCAAATTACAAACAAATTAAATACTTTCACTTGAATTTTTATAATTAAGCTATAATAGACCCGAACCGACGTCGTCTGACTTATGGGCTGTGCAACTTTTTTAATAACAAACCACCACAAATATTTCAACTATGCGCAAACTATTTCAATATTGCAAGTGCGAGCTGCCATCGCTGCCCTCCGCTGCATTAGTCGAACATGTTTTGTAGCGTGCAAACTGGCGCAAACCAAACCTCACACCAGCAAACACACTGAAATACGAAGCTTGCATTGCTACAGAAACACTCTCACATACGCAAAACATAAAAAGCAAAGCACTCCACACACTGCAAAATTTAATAAACTTTGCTAACTGAAAATATTTACGACAAGTGCCACGTACGAACGTCAACAGCGGCCGCCATGGTGCACTGTACAACACACATGCAACACGAGCCGTTTGCAACTATTTGTAAATGTAAACCCACATTGATGACCAAATCACATGCAAACTGCACACAACCTGCACATTTCTTTGCTGCCTCGCTTCGGGCGCACCGAGCAAATAAATATCAAAACTGCAAGAAATATCAACTTCCGGTAATTGTTCGCACTTCGCTCCGGCGCGCAAATATTGTACATGCTGCATATTTTAAGGTGGCACGACAGCCGTTTTTGCCGTGTTACTTTGTTTCCTATTGTTTGGATTTTTGCTGAAATTTAATTAATGTTGCTCATACGCCCAGGTGTTGGCCACATGCTGGTGCCCCCTGACAATGGCAACCGAGGGCACACGAAGAAGCGGGTCGGAATTTTGTAAGCTTATCGTGCTTACAACGGATGTTGCTTGTGTCAGACATATTTTACAAGTTTATGTTTTGCCAAAAAGATGTGCAGCACACATGCAACTGCGACGGAGGTCAACTAGCGAGCGGATGAAACATTAAATAGAGGCAGAAATATGTAGAAGGAGTTTTAAAAATAAATATAGAAGAAAAAAAAATCAATAAGTGCAGCTTTGAAAAGCAGCCTTCTATCAGAAAGGAAACCGTTTATTGGGCGAAAATTTTGTTAGCAAGAAATGCACCAAATTGAGTGAGAAATTATTTGCAATACGAGATAAGAAGCTAAGGAAGAGAAGAGAAATAGAGGCTGCTGGTCATTTTCAACACTAGACAGACAGCAAGTTTTCCATGCCTACAAAGACTATCAGCCCTGTTCCAGAATCCGAATCGGAATCGGATTCGAATCGAAATAAAATTCGACTTCGATTTGGAGAGGTGTTTTGCAATCCGAACGGAATTGTCACATTCGAAATTTATTTCGAATCCGATTGTTAGCAAATCCGAGCAAACTTTCTTTAACCAGAACTGATTAGAAAAGTAACCAAAAAGAAAAACTTACTTTCTCTGCTTCGTCCCACAATCCAAGAAGCCCTTTTCTACGTGGGTATACTTGAATACTCGTACTTGAATGTTTGTCGCTACAAATGTAAAATGTTTTTTACATTAGATTTCCTTTGCAAAAAGTCATCAAACAGAAAATATAGTAACCAAGTAACCAAACGAAAAATACTATTTACACATTTTGATTCAAAGTCACCAACTGTACCAACGTGGGCGTAGTGTCAGAACAAATCATCACTTTGTGCTTAAGTGTTCTTTTGCAGCGAAAGCATGTCAGTCCAACCTAACCTAACCTGCAAAAGTTAAAATTTATTCATATTGGTTTTGTCTCTTTGTTCACAATAACTGCAATTTTATGCAACGATAACCCAGCAACAGACTTAAATGTTATTGAAAAATACTTCACAATTAAAATTTTTGCTATAAGTTATCCAAATTTTTCTTTTCTTTTCAAACCAACGCAAAAGGCGAATGTAATTTGTACAAATTCGTACTCGAAAACGCTTTCAACAGAAAAATAAAAACAAAAATTAAGTTTTCTGTTCCCTACACGTGGCATTAATCTCTTCGAAGTAAGTTAGAGGCACTAAACACTCCGACAAAATTGAAGCAATGAACACAATTCACAATTATAAAATCTGTTATTATACAAACAAAAAGTTGCTCGTTGTGAGAAGCAGCAGCCGGCGTTCGTAGGAAATTGAATTCGTTGTCTATCTTTAATCCAAAATCGATGTGCAAACTTTCTAATAATCTTAACAGCTTCTTAAATTTACTAATCTTAGATTACGCAATGCGGCAAGTGCAGCTGACAAGGAACCAGTTTGCGGTCTCTTCCTTTCACTGTTCGAACGCTTTGACAATAAGTGCACTCAATTGTATGGGCGGCCTCGCAGCAGAGGAGGGGGTGTGGGCAGGACTTGGATATGAGAGAAGCGAGTGGAAAATGTGCTTACAAAACCAATATTCGTTCATGCTCAGAGCGCGTTGAGTTTTTGTTTTCTGTTTCAGCGAATTTAGTTAAATTTTTTCGCCTTTCATTTTTTTTTGCTTACTCGCCACTAAAGCGAAGTGTGATGAGATAATCTTCTGACTAAGCATAGCTTTGCGTTTGTCATTGCAACAAACAGCACTAACACCTACACACACACACACACACACATTCAAAGAACCCATATGTGTTTGTGTGAACGGGGTCGAACGCAGCACGTACACACACACACACACATATATTAAATTTGTTTGTGGCAGCGCTCAGCGTTTAAGCGCATTTAGCGCGAAAGCCAACGTGCGCAGCATAAACAACACACACGAGTGTGTGCGACGATGGCGGAAATATGCATTTGTTACAACTTTTAAGCGTTTCGAGCTAGATGCATGTAAAAACAAAAACACACACACAGGCACACACAGATACGCAGTCCCAGTAACACACACACACAAGCGAGATTATTCGCCTTATGGCAGCACAATTTCGCCGTTATTTCTCAATGTGTATGCGTGCGCCAACACGCGCTTTTAACTATATACAACAACATCAGCAGTAACTTTTACATTCTATAGCTTCAATAACAACAACAATTATGCTTACCTACATTCGAACAGATATTGTGTTGCCTACAAATTCAAGTGGAAAATTACAACAAGCGAACAATTGATGCGAGCACTGTCCTGCGTCGGCCCCACGTCGCAGCACACATGTCCGGCGCGTGAGTTATCGCCATCGCCAGCGCACGCTCGAGTGCCCAAACATGGACACCAGCACTAACACACACACACTCACACACACAGACACACATACAGACTCGCGCACACGCCCAGCTGCACTTTCGAGTGCCAAAGTGCTTATCTAACATTTTGGGTCAAGAATAGCTTTTATTTACTTGGCAGCACTCGAGCGACGCGTATCTGCATCTCGCAGCGGCGCTTATAATTACTGAGAGACAATCAACGCCCACTGCCCGCCGAGGTGCATGCAGCGTCGGGGGCGTAGAAGCGAGCATTGTTTGCACACTTGAAGTGGCAGTCATTAATATTTATCCACTCGATATGCAAATAGTTTGCGTGGTTGCTGCGCCATGTTTCTTCTAAATTTTAATTCAAACAACGGAACACAAAGGTGCGGGGGGGGAGACCAGCAACTTCTTCATTCGGTTTCATTTTCATTAAGTGCGCGTTTAGTTGTTCGTATTCAGTTGGATTATTTGCAAACTGCAGTGCATCTTTTTGTAATAAAACAACAGAATTTTTATCAAACAGTAACTTTTCCAAGTGATTATGTTAAACCAGCACTAGAGACATGAGAGTGTTGGTGCGAAAACAAAGGCAAATGATGAACGAAATGCTTCTAAATAGAACTGTTAAACATGGCTTTTCAACTGTTGGGTTATTTGTAGAGAATAGAACAAAGACTTGAATGACAAGCAACATAAAACTAAAAAGTCCAATAAAAACTAACAGTGTTCAGTGTTCAAATGCCCAAAGTTCTACTAGTTAAATAGAATCAAGTCAAGGCCAGTGTGTTTTATTCCACTTCTGGATCACAAATATTTTATGAAAATATAAATTTTAAGAAAATAGAAATTAAAAAATAAATAATATAAAAATTATAAAAAATATAAAAAATATAAAAAATAGAAATAAATAAAAAATATTTTGTCTCAGTTTTTGTTCCAAATTTGAGTCAATTATTACAAATATTTGCTGAAAGTAGCCAACAAAAATAAAATATATAATAATAAATAAATTAAAAAAAATACTAAAACAAAAAGTAACAAGGAATAAGTATTAAGATTACAATTACAATATTACAAATATTTTATAAAAATAGCTAATCAAAATAAAATATTTAATAATAAATAAATGTAAAAAATTTTTTTTAAATTATAACAAATATTTTGTCTCAATTTTTATTCAGAATCTGAGTCTAAGATTACAAATATTTGTTGAAAATAGCAAAAAAAAATTAACAAAAAAAAATTAAATTATGATTTTTTTTTTAATTTAATAACTAAAAATCAGTTTGTCTCAGTTTTTGTTCCAAATTTGAGTCAATGATTAGAAATATTTGTTGAAAATAGCCAACAAAAATAAAATATATAATTATAAATAAATTAAAAAAATACTAAAACAAAAAGTAACAAGGAATAAGTATTAAGATTACAAATACAATATTACAAATATTTTATAAAAAAACTAGTAAAAATAAAATATTTAATAATAAATAAATGTCAAAAAATATTTTAAAAATATTAACAAATATTTTGTCGCAATTTTTATTCCAAATCTGAGTCTAAGATTACAAATATTTGTTGAAAATAGCAAACAAAATTAAAAAAAAAATAATTTAAAAAACATAAATAACTAAAAATCAGTTTGTTTCAGTTTTTGTTCCATATTTGAGTCAATGATTACAAATATTTGTTGAAAATAGCCAACAAAAATAAAATATATAATAATAAATAAATTAAAATAAATACTAAAAAAAAAGTAACAAGGAATAAGTATTAAGATTACAAATACAATATTAAAAATATTTTATAAAAATAGCTAATAAAAATAAAGTATTTAATAATAAATAAATGTAAAAAAATATTTTAAAAATATTAACAAATATTTTGTCGCAATTTTTATTCCAAATCTGAGTCTAAGACTACAAATATTTGTTGAAAATAACAAAAAAAAATAAACAATTAATAAATTAAACAAAAATATATGAATATATAAATAAATATTTTTTTTTCACTTTTTTATTCAAAGTCTGAGCTTAAGATGACAAATATAAGTTAAAAATAGCAAACAAATAAAAAAAATTAATAATTTAAAAAACATAAATAACTAAAAATCAGTTTGTCTCAGTTTTTATACCAAATTTGAGCCTAAGATTGCAAATATTTGTTGAAAATAGTTAACAAAAATTAAATGTATAATAATAAGTAAATTAAAAAAAGTATAAAAATATGAAAAACGTATTTTTTCCTACTTTTTATTCAAAGTCTGAGCCTAAGATTACAAATATTTAGTTAAAAATAGCAAAAAAATAAAAAAAAAATTAATAATTTAAAAAACATAAATAACTAAAAATCAGATTGTCTCAGTTTTTATTCCAAAATAAGATTGCAAATATTTATTGAAAATAGTTAACAAAAATTAAATGTATAAAAATAAGTAAATGAAAAAAGTATACAAATATGAAAAAGTATTTTTCCTCACTTTTTATTCAAAATCTGAGCCTAAGATTACAGATATTTGTTGAAAATAGCAAACAAAATAAATAATAAATTAATTAAAAACTATTAAAAATGAATTAATTAAAAACTATTAAAAATAAATTAAAATTAAATTCAAAATAATAAAGTAAAAAATAAAATAAATAAAAAAAGTTTGTCTCACTTTTGACACGAAAATAATTAAAATTGCAGTCAACTTTGGCCATTTTTCTAATATTTGGTCAAAACTAAACCGAAACCAAAACTTCGCAACTGATACATTAAAAATATCTAATGGAGATATCTAATTTAATTTACCATTCATCCCAAAAATGGATGTTTACATTGCACAAGCATCTGTACGTTTTACCGTAAAAAAACTAAAAAGTAAAAACATGAGTTTCTCGTTTGGAAATGGATGGAAAAACATGCAATTTTCATTCGGACATTGTTTGCCACTTAATGCACCAAGCACATTCTTTGCTTCTGCCTGGCTATCTCAAGACTCAAGACTTCGCTTACCCACTTCTCCTTTTCTGAGTTGGAAGATCTCCCCAAGCTGGCATTAAGTCGCTGCTGATCTTCGCTAGAAACACCGATCACTTCTACGTCGATCTGTAGCACTAAGGAACTCTAACTAGTTAGAGTTACCAGGTAACTGGTATCGCCAGGAAACGAACAGGGTTTATGCGTGGCCGACTTGGCCGCCTGCTAACCTTACCTAAGCTAATATGTCAAGAAACGGGACAACGTCCATCCCTGGCCCGATAAAAACTAAGCTTCCTTGGCTTATCGAGCTTCAGACTTTAGATATTAGCGAGAAATCGTGGATCATATTGGAATTCTCGAGGACTCCAACGTGTATATGAGGATTGTGAAGCTGTGTGCTTACTTGCTGCTTTACACCCAACGGAATTGTTATAAACTTCTTAAAAAAGATTCATTCCATAAAATGTACATAAATACAGATTTAAAGCATCTTAATCCCTTCTTGGATCGAAATGAAGTCCAGCCACATGTATGGTTCCACCGCAAAAGTAAAAAACAAAATTTAAAAATGTTTTCATTTTTAGTATTAATACACAAATGAATAAAATAGAACTACAAAACATAAGAAAATTGTTTAAAATATTTTTTTTCGACTATATTTGGATGTCCTCCGATAACAAATGACCTCATTTATACACAATTTAATTAAATATGACTATTAAAAATTCGAAAATTTATACAAATTACAACCTAACCTAACTTATGTATACAAATTATATGTTTCAACTTATTATATTTGAATGACCTCAGATCAGTCACTATGGGCATCTTGCTAAGATTCATTCATGATTCAAAATGACTTGCATGACCTCTACAATCATGCATCACTTCTTCACTTTAAGTGTTTTCAATTCCGAATGCCCGCAGACACCGAATTGAAAGCAAACAAATTCAACGCGCACCAAGTTTAATTCACCGGAGTAATTAATTGTAATGATACTGCATGCACTCAGTGATGCGTACTTCATGTGCGCATCATTCAGCATAGCATTTGCAAAGCTTTTAAGCATTCACAGTGACTACTTACATTCGAATTTCATAATTTCTCACTGCTGCAGCCAGCAACAAACGCAGCAACGCCAGACACACGGCTGCACTTTGTGGCGCAAAGTTTTGCACTTGCAGGAATTTCAACGGCCTTCGTTCTGCTTTCCGCTCGTCGCGCACCAGAGCGTCTTGCGAAGAGTTATGGCTTTATTATTAGGAATATTACGCTCGCACATTATTTTAGGACTTGACTGCCGCCGGCTCTCCGAGAAGTAAGACGATCCTTGTGCTGGTGCAGCTGCGGCGTTCGCCTGACGGAAGGTCGAAAGCCGCACAGCCACTGCATTTGTCGGTAACTTGTCAGTTGTGTGCTTTGTGTTTATAATTCAACTGAATTTGTTGGCGTTTGTATGCAAATAGCACACACACACACGCGCATCGGTAGCGAGCCAACGCAGGCACTTAGGCAACTCATAAATTTGCAATGCTCTCGTAGTTAGATGCAGCTACATCCTTCCGGCGCATCCGTCACTGCACTGATTTTGCATGTTTCCGTGGGCTTTGATGGCAAACACTCACGGCATGACGACATGGTTTCGTGGCTGAAAATGATGAAAGCGAACATGATGATGCAAATAACGATGAGAAAGAGAGCTGCCGTACCGGGACAGACATGTGGAAATACGCACATTAAAAGAATTATTGATGAAAATTAATGATTGAAAGTGGAGTAATGAGAATCAGCAGGGCAAAGAGTTTAAGCAAAGTAAAATTAATGTCAAAACAAAAAAACTACTCTTTGTGATAACAGCTAAAAGAGTGAAACGATAGGGCATTCATTATGCATGTCTAAACTTTAAAAGAGCGTTGATCCTTCGTTGCGTGATTTAGTTTTCAAAAAGAGTTTGTCATATTTTTCTTGCTGCTTGTTAAATTTTGATGGATTAAATGGAATGGTTGGAACAATACCGCCGAAAGGAAAGTAGGTTTTACCTATTTTTTAGTGTTAGTACTACGGAGTTTCGAACATAGGTCGGTCGTCACTGTATACGCGTAATCCAACCCTTTAAACAGATAAGCAACGGTGACCGCCAAATCCCCATCGCCATCAGTAACCAAAAATATTTTACTAAATTGAAACATTTGTTGTTTTTTCCTCTCTTTTTCACATACTTTCAATATTATTCGCAAAATTCCGTCAGTATATTTTAACATAAGTAAGAAATATTTTAACACAAAACCCAATAAGAAATCGAGAAAAAAAACTTTTCGGGGCTTTCCTTTTGTGATTAATGTGTTACATCTCTTCATGTTTTGTCAGTAAATTATATAACCGTTTGGTTGTCCCATGTCCTATGACCCCAAATGATAGCAAACGCAATTTTGAGCAAAGGACAGGCAGAAAGTTAAAGAGTTGAAATAAAAAAGTTGATATGTGTGTGTGAGATATTTTAGATAATCTACTAGAAAACAGCAGGCTAACACAACGAGCACAACTCTTTGTGCTTAAGTGAGATTTTCATGTAAAGACTGACATACCAACTTAACCTAACTTCAGAACAGTTTCACACTCAATTAAATGAAAATCCTTAAACTAAGATAACTTACTACTTAAGAGTTAAGGTCTGTCACAAAAGTTCTCTAAAGGTTTGTGTGTTCCTTCTCCAGTTGGTCTCATCAAGAGATGATAGCATAGGATCCTCAACTTGATCCTTCTACCGGAGACACGTTGTCTCTTTTCATAGTCGACCTCCAACTATCTCGTCGAATTCCTTTTTCCCCCAAAGCTTCTTCGTCTTTTATCAAAGTGACGACAAACAAAGTGACTGCTAATTTGAGCTGCGTTAGAAAATTTTAGTGTGTTTTATTTTCTTGAGCACAATTCAGAGAAACGAATAAGCCTGAGTTGAGGTGGCCGAGCTAATTTTCGTAACAATATAATGCAAGATACGTGAAATCGTTTAATATCGTTCGTTATAAAAAACATATCCTTCAAGTGTCCCCTACGTCTTCGTTTACAGAACTCGATCCGAAAGGCTCAATTGTGTATAACTCGTTCTAGTTCGAATCAATGCACCGTGATTCGTTTTATAGACAAAATTCAAAAAATGTATAGTCTTAGAACTTATCGATTTTTATGTCAAAACGCCATCTAAGAAAACCCCAAAAAATTTTTGCACAAAATTAGTCGAAACTTCTTTCACAAAAAATGTAAACACATGTTTTCTGTTTTTTTCTATTGAGTAAAAAAATCGTCAAAATACATGGTGAGCAAAAAGTTGCTACAACTTTCAAAATAAGTTAAGAATTAATTTGGGCTTTTTTGCTTTTAATGTTTTCCAAGTTGAGGCTTCTATTTCAATTTAAAATATTTCATTTTCAAATTTAAAAACCTAAAAATATGCAAAACTTAGAGGAAAATATCTAAAAATTGTGTGAAAGTTCCTTTCAAGTTCCTGTGCTAATCTTTAAAAAAATAATATATATTTTTATAATATGTAGTACCAAAAAAAATGGTTATCTTCTAAAAATCTGAGTGAAAACTACACACTTTTTATGAGTTCAGCAACAATGATCACTCTCAATTAAGACAGGGTTGCTCAGCACATTCCGGAAAGCGAAAAATCTGCTAGTGTTGCAGCAGCGATTTGAAATTAGTATCCAAAAGTAATTTCCTTTCAGAAAATATAACTCAAACTAGGCAAGTTTTGCTTTGAACCTCGATATCTCGAATACGAAGCAAGATATCGAAAAATTGTATTCCTCATTTTCGATTTATTTTCGGTCAATCTATCTAAAAACATCATCAAATGGCGGAACCACGGAAACCGTGGTATCCCCGAAATCGCTTCCAGTACTTTTTTGATGGTCACATGTGAACATTTTACTTTCTAGTATGAAAATTATTTCTGAAAGCGCTTTACTTGCATAGACAGCAACAAGAGCCAAAAAGCCAAAAGAGCGTTAAATGGTATCATGGCGGCCATTTCACATTGGATCTTCACAGGGGCGGATTCAGAAAAATAATTTGGGGGATTTCAAAAAGTAATTCTTTAATATTCATAAATGTTTATGTATGACTTTTCATTTGTATGTAGTTTTAAAATCGACCCTAACTTTCGGGGTGGGGGTTTCAACCCCCAAAACCACCACCTGAATCCGCCACTGGCTCTTCATGCATGCAAATAATACGTTCTGGGAACTTTTCTTGCTACAACTGGGATGCAACGCCCAATTTGTGATGTGTTAGGTGGGTTTGTGGAAATCACTTTTGGTCCAGGTCCATGTAAGTTATATTGTCACTGCTCATTCTGCTCATTCCCGCTTCGTAAGATCTATGACCCAATGATGTCGTACATTTCCAAACAGTTACTTTCTCCACAATCAATGAAGACTCTTGAATTACTCTCAAATGTGAAAATTTGTTGGGTCATTCACCCGAAAGTGTACGTCATACGAATAATAAAAGACAAATAGAAGAAAAAATATACATATATATAAAAAGAAGAAGATGTAACAGCAAAAGTCCAAGTAGAAATCAAAGCAAACGTATGCATAACAAAAACACGAGTAAAATGTAACAGTTGGGAGGTAGTGAAGAGAGGCAAAAAGGCACAACCAAAAAGGAAATAAAACAAGTAACAAAATTATAAAAGATCCGTCTCGTCCGCAAATCCGCAATGTTGGCAAAGGTATTTTGTTGGAGCATTGAATGTAGCACAATCTGCTGCTGCTTCCTCTTCTTTAAAGCACTCACACATGTTGTGTGTTTGAATTCATTGTGTTTGGTATAATAAGAGTTTTCCGCTCGTATCAAACCAACGCCCAGCGACAACGCATTTGCCGCAAAGCCGCAACTCGTATTTAAATATGAAATGCCATGAATTATTTTGGCCACGTACAACATTAATAATTCCTGTCAACATTTTGGCCACAATCGTCATCTACGCGCACTCACACATTTATGCGCATTTGGCGCGTGTTTTTGTGGGCATGTAGGGGTTAGTGGTGTGTTTCTTACAAAATATGTATGAGCGAATGTCGCAATGCTTTTGCCATTTTCTGTTTGGTTGTTGATGATGTTTACAACTTGGCTGCTGCATTGCTACACTCAAGCGAACAATGTTGGTGAAGACAGAAATTATTCATTTTTTATGGTCTTAAATTTGAGCACATATACATATACATACATATATATAAATATTTCTGTATATACGGAAAATAAACAGTTGTTCTCTAAAAGCAACAATTGCTGCAAGTGCCAAACTCTTCTGCCGCACAATGAACCGTTAGAGTGCAGCTTAAGTGCGGCTGCTTTGGGCGCCTTCCACTCAAATTACTTACGCAACAAAACGCCAACAATATGTGAAGACAAAATCAAAAACCCAGAATAAAATGCTTGCACGAAATCCAACCAACCAACCAAGCAACCAACAAACAAACGTCATGACACATATACATACATACAATTTCACACGCTCATACGGCTCACGGATAGTAAATTTGTTTGGCGGCACATATGCAAGCCGTCATCAACGCTTTTCGCCGGCTGCAGGCAAACGTCAGAACAAGAAAAGAAAAATGAATTTTTCGCTTGTCAGAAGCTGCATTGGACGGGCTCCACTTTTCGCTATTTTCAGTTTTAAATATACACATTTTGTTTATATATTTTATGCGATTTTGTATCGCTGCCACGCCTTGCTCCTTTTACCATTGCTATGTAATAGTTTTTCTGTTGTTATTTTTGTTGTTGTTATGGTGTGCATAGCACAATCGACGAGGCGCAATTGAAATTCTGCACTGGCAACACTGCAGCATTTTTGTTCAGAATATTTTCGGCATTTTGCTGGCATCTCGAGTGCAATTTGATAATTTCAAAAAAATAAAACAAAAAAGCGCGATATTGAATTATAATAATTGTTTGTAAAGTAGAAAAATTATACATTGCATGTTGACGCGTAAGTACACAGAAATCAGACTGTTGACAGGCAGATGGCCGCAAGGCTTTAAAGCAGTGCTCGGTGATTAAGTTACGAAAAATATTCAAATATTCATTGTCATATTTTACGATTTAAGCGATTAATAAAAGTAACCAAAAAAGCAGCTCAGTTTGGTTCAAAACTACTTCACAGTGCTGAAATAATCATTTAACCCATTCGACCCCCGAATTTTAAACTTTTTCTCGATATATCTTTTTGGTATTCTAGTAAATCATGAATCATTTGCCTTAGAAGTGTGCACACGACATTTGAAGTCGCCACACCTCTTTGTTAGAGTTCCAGAGCTAGTCTACTTTTGAACAATTTGAGCTTAAAACGGGTTAAATAAATGTTGTATCAATATTTTTTAATTACAGAAAAATTACTTAATTTTTACGGAAAAATACAAAATTATCACATTTTGATTTTATTTACTCATTATTAAAGAACCAGGGTTTTGATCAAACGCGCCCAATTCGTAGACTTCAATTAGAACACAAACTTTCCCTGATATCGCTGCAAATTATTGGAAATTATTTTGGGGATAAGATTAAAATTTTTGTAACTTGATTTACTTCAAAAAATATAAATTTGTTAGTGCCTACTTAAATTAAATCCATAAATCAATCGTAGTAATGTGAACAGTGGTGTTCAACAAAGAACTCTTTTCATTTAAACTACTTTAGTGAAGTCAGTTTGTATGTAACATGAAAACACTTCAGGCGCACAGCAGCTCTGAATTTGAATCACTGACAAATATTCGCGCAATCTTTATGCCAAAAATGCAAGCAGCCAAGTCTAAGAATGAGACATTCAAGTATACATGAATGATAACATATGAACGCACCACTACACACATAAAAAATGTAACTTAAATTGCTTTTAAATTTTTGAGAAATTATTTAAATATTCGAGCGCTCCAACTGAATGGTTGCGTTGCTAGTTCGATGGGTGTGTGTGGGTGGACCGATGTGTCGTTGTCCTATGCTTCGACTTTTCATATAGTTACATATTTTACATTTTGAATATTTTATGAAATTGTGGCATAAAATGAACGTTTTGGAATTTGTTATGCGAACAGTAAACAAATATCTGCTCGTACGGTTTTTTCATGCATCAAATGTTAGTTGACAAAGCTGGTGGCAGCGCTGCGCTGAATATTTGCCAGTGCTGGCAGTGTCACAACGTTTTCGGGCACAGCGTCTGCCAATAGAACGTATGTTGAACCGGAAGGCAGCGAACAGAGTGACCATTTGCAAGAAAGTTATGAAATAAGTTCTTCTATTTCAACCCTTTTTAATATATAAACCAAAAATATCATAACTTAGTGTTGGTTGAGTTGAGATTCGAACCCGCAACCTTCAGAATTGTGATCTAAACACACTAGCAACTAAATTAAAAGGCCGTTTGTAGGTGTATTTGCAGTTTTCATATTGATTACAAACGAATGAATAATATGGCATATATTTACGACCAAGGAGAAGGGGTTTGAAACCCATTCCACATGTCTGTATCTTGCAAAAATTTTGGGTAGCTAATATGGTTTCAAGTGGTATTGGGCTCATGAGTTGTGAAACCCTATGTTCGCCACCTCAAAAACTGAAAAACTGAAATATATAAAAATTTTACGGGAACGAGGCACTATTAGGTGTTGTATTTATTCGTTTCATAGATATAAGTCTGAGGTGACAATTTTTAGAAAGTACAAGTAGACAAGAAACCACAAAAATTACAGAAAATTGAATCAAGCACTATTTGGAAATTTAGTACATTTCTTAACCTTCTGCCTGTTCCTTGGGGTCTATTTGACCCCGTATTAAAAAACGCAATTTTGAGCAAGGGACAGCCAGAAGGTTAATTCATGTTTGTAAATTGAGAAATCAACACTACATGCAACTGAGATCTTGTTGAATTCAGAAAGAGCTCTCACCAAGTTCACAGAAATCAGAAATATTACGAGACTAACATTGAATAAGCTTTGGATATAATAGAATTACCAGATATGGCTAACAAAGACAGTTTCGAGGCAAAAATATGGCAGTGTGGTCTCAAATGGAATCGAGCTCAAAAGTTGTACGCAGTTGTTCCCCACCGTCCCCATTAAAATGAAATCGTACGTGCGATTCCCTCTTGAGTAGACGAGCCTAACGTAGTTTAATAGTATTCAGGTTTAATAGTTGTTGATGCAAATTGGTTGCTAGTAATTTTGGTTTAGATTTTTAACTAGTTGCAATAAATTACCTTAAAAAAGTATCAAGTAAAAAAAGTATCATAAAGTTGTGATTTTGTAAAACAATAAAACCATTTAACTATCAATAGGTCATACAAACTATTAAACTTTGTATAGGGTTTTCCAACAAGAGGTGTTATTTTGGTATTCAAGGAAAAATTCAATTTTTTGAGATAAATGATCGGATGTTTATTTCATAATAAAGATGAAGGTATGCCGTTAATAATGAAAAACAACATCAGCCAATGGCCACCACGACCACTCTTACAGGACCATATCCTTTTCATGAAATTTTCCGTAGGTTAGGTTGGTTAGGTTGCGGTGGCTGCCTCTATAAGAGACACACTCGGAGGCCTGAAAGGCCCATTGTGATACCACATATTTCACCCGTTTTGAACTGTGTATGCAACACTGTTTTGCCAACATATGTTACAGCACACATTTCAAGCGGATGGGGAAAGGGAGGGGGAGGACCTACAGTTTAACGCCGAATCCGAACGGCAATTGGCAGTTTTTCGTTCACACTTGGAGGTTTTGCCATTGCCTGCCAAGAGCGCACTTGTGCGATTCTTGTAATTCTCATTCCCTTCATGTGGATAGCGATAGAAGTAGATGAGTTGTTCACCAGCCCGAGCCAGGAATCGAACCTGGAGCCTTTGGTATGAGAAGCCAGCGCGCTACCCGCTTGACTATCGAGGCCGGCTATTTTCCGTAACCAAATCGCAAAGTGGCTGCCCTATGTTCTCGAATTCTATCTTTGAGGTCTTGAATCGACGCTGGGCTGTTGGCGTACACCTTATCTTTCACGTGGCCCCAAAGGAAGAAGTCGCAAGGTGTTAAATCACAAGATCTCGGTGGCCAATTGTGATCACCTCTTCCAGATCACCTTTTCCCGTAAAAGAGCAATGGTTTCATTGCTTGTGTGGCACGTAGCGCTGTAATATTGAAAGTAAACGTTGTCCAGATCAATACCATCCAACTCCGACCATAAAAAATCATTAATCATCTCTCGAGGACGAGGAATCGACAAACCTGGGTTTTCTTCGACACTTTGGGCTACAGCAGCAATATTCTCAGTTGTTCTTGAGCGACGTGCACGGGTTTTGTTCTTCACATCACTAACTTGTCCCAACAGCTCGAATTTTTCCACCAATTTCTGTATTGCGGTCCGACAAGGTGCTTCACGACGACCCAAAAATGCTTTAGTTTTTCGAACTGTGACTGCAAGATTTTCACCATTTTTGTAGTGAATTTTAATAATTTCAATGCGTTGTTGAAGCGTGTATCGTTCCATTTTTAGTAATGGCGTAGTTTCTACTTGTCAAATGTCAAAGAATAAAAGCTTCAAAAGTGACAGCTACCGAAATACCGGGTGATTCAAAATAACACCTCTTGTTGGAAAACACTATATCTTTCTTAATGGTTTAGAACAACTGAAACAAATTAACCCTTTCAGTCACAATGTCCAATATATTGGACTACAGCCCATACAATTCATACAGAACGGTTTTTTTGTATGTCGGAAAGGGTTAAAACCAAAATAAGAGCTGAAATTGAAGGCTAAAAAAGTGTTTGGCCCAATGTTCAAGTAGCATTTGAGGTTTTTTTTTTGTAAATCCCTGGAATGTCAGCGAACTGCAGACGAAACTTTGGTGCACTTTACTATTACTACTCTTTATTGGTTCGAAAGTAATTAAAACAGAAGATGGAAGCTGCAATTCTAATGAAGTACCAAAATTCGAATTTATTTTAGTATCAGTATTTGAAATAATAAAAAGATACAAAAACAATGAAGCGAGACTAATGAAATTTTGACACGTGATCAATGGGATTTTGGGTTTTTACATACTTACTTTTGAAGAAAATTCCATATAAATGTTCAAGGATATAAAGGATTAAAATTTTAAAAGGATCTTTTTCATATCCTTTTTTTATAAATAGATAAAAAATTAATTCTATATAAATTCTTGAGCCTTTTCTCTTTAATTTGATATACATATCGCCACATTTTAACGAGGTTAAGTATATTTTATATATTTTTTATTTTTTATCCTCTTCAAAATTTTGAAGTCCTTTTAAAAAGGCAAAGGATGTAGAAATTATAAACTGAGTACGCAGTATTACTATGTTTGGTCTCTAGTTTCACGACCATATGGATTTTTTCCGGTGTGAAACAATTTTTTTAATTTTTGTCGCACAGTATAACTTTTAATTTATAAGTGAATCAAGTGATTTACATACTTTTCCTTGAATCCAATACATTTTAGCATTCAAATTGCAATTCTCTCGTCAACAATGGCCACTTTAATATGCTCGCATCTATGCAAACTCTATGAGTTGCGCACCTTCACATCAATATAAAATACATAGCCGCATACAAGTATATATGTATGTATGCGTATGTCTGAGTGTGTCCTGGCATGTTTACAATCGGGTGCAAATAATAAAATATTTGAGAGACCGACAGTCCATTGGGATATGGGCAAATATTCATGAGAATTTATGTAAATAATAAACAATGACAATTTGTGCCGACATTTTACAACATCCAACCACACATATGTACGTATGTGTGTACATGTGCGAAGTGTATAAAATTTGTATTTACAGCATCTAACAATAACAACGAGAACATCAGCAATGACAATAATCACAACGACACGAACCATGGCTGACTGACAAAATGCATGCAACACCACCAACGGACCAAACAAAGCAAATTTATTCTTAAGAACAAAGCAAAATTGTTGAAATTAGTTCGGGCCATCATTTCAGGTGAACATCCGGAAGCAATGCAAACCGGCTCGTCCGGCTGCCAGTACAGTTGGCTAACCATTTTCCTGCTCGTCTCTTTGGTGTTGTGCTACAGTCGCCAGCAGCAGCGGCAGCATTTCATAATCCGCAACATTACAAATACAACGCCGATGAAACTAACTCGAACAACAGCAGCAACGATTAATGAAACAGCTGCAAAATCGAGACAAAGCACAACAGCAACTACAACTACAACTATAATTGCAACAACGAATTACACAAATGCAACAACAACTATGGCGGTAACAAGCGCAATGCGTAGCAGCAAAGTGCCAATTGTTGTCGCATCAATTGCGACCGCAACATTGCTGACCCACAGGCGCACTAGCCATGGACATAGGCCAGCAACAACAACAACAACTATAGCACAAATAGCACGCACACCCACCAACAACAACAATACGAACTGCGACAGCAGCAACGCGCACAACTGCACCACCGAGCTGTCAGTTGCGGCCGGCAACTGTCAGTGGCACAGCCAAAGCAACAGCCGCGCAGCACGTCACAACAAACGTGTTTGCGTCAGATGATGCGTTTGCCGGCAATGGCAACAGCAATAACTGCAACTGCAACAGCAACAGTAGCAACAATGCGCCGCCAAAGGCAAACTGCAACAGCGACAACACAACCGAAACACGCACTTATGGCCGGCAACAATGTCACGACGAGGCGCGCGGCTGCTGTCATTGCTGCCGCTGCTCAGTATGCATGGCATGTCCTTGCTGAACGCTGACACGACGACCTCCCGAAGGACGTGTGCGTAGTTGTCATTGTCGGTGTGTTGGTGTGCTGCTGCGGTTTCCTTCTACAGCAAATCTGATCTTTTTTAACACACACTCACACACATTCGATGAAATCCTAGTTTTTCCAATTAGAAAATTCCATTACGAACATTGTACATGATAGATACAGTTAATATGTATGTGCGCCAGGACATGCGCCCTGGCAGCCAGCAACACAAAATTATCCAACACACACACACTCACACACACCGCACAAACATAGTCAGTAGAATTTACCTTTAAGCTGCAATTAGAATTATAATTGAATTTCCCATTTCCAGTGTACGAAGCGGTCGATAGGCAAACAACTGCAGCCGCTCCTGTTCCGCTTGCTAGGACAATGGTAAGAATGTTGCCCAATGGCAGCAAATTCAATATGCAAAAGGCGTCAAAGCGAACGGCAAACAAGTCATGCAAGCTGACAGTTACAAAGCATTTTCACACACACACACATACAAATTCACTTACACACAAACAGATATATAGATAAATTCATTTATATGTTTTGAATGGCACTGAAAATGAATAGAAATGGACAAGCAGCCAGTGATGTCTTGAAGCGTGAGCCCGCAAAGTGCACAAACCTCATGTCATCAGTGTACTTAACTTTTTCAATGCTGACCTAAAGCGGGGCTGCCAACAGTTAAACCCACAATTTCATATCGAGAATGAAAAAACAGCTCTAGAAAGAGCTCACAAGTTTCCAGTCACTTCATCTACGAAGAGCCAAGCAGCGACCAACTGGTTGAGTAGATTCTGTCACCTCATCATTGAAGGAGTTTCAAGGTGTGTTGATTAGTTTATTATTTGATTTTATCTTATTTTATTTTATTTTAGTTTTTTTTATTTTAGTTTATTTTATTTTATTTTATTTATTTTTTTATTTTAATTTATTTTATTTTATTTCATTTTATTTTATTTTATTTTATTTTATTTTATTTTATTTGTTTTTATTTTTATTTTATTTTATTTTATTTTTTTTTAATTGTTTTATTTTACTTTACTTTATTTATTACGTTAGACTGACAAATGATTAGGTCAGGTAAGCTGGCTGGTCAAAACGGCCACGCCTAAACCCTGTTGGGTCCCTAGCGATACCAGTTATCCAGGATCCATGTAAAAGTGATCGGTGAGAATGTGTGTGTGTTGCTAGTGAAGCTCAGCAGCGATTTAAGGTCGCTTGACCTCTTCGAACCCAGAGAAGACATTAGCAAAAGCTAATTTCGGGTTTTTTAGTATAAAACTCAATTCCTTTATTCGAGGAATAATCTTTAATCAATAATTTTATGATTTTACATTTTGTGTAGTGACCTTTTGCCATCTTTCTGGCATTTCCATCTAATTGTGAAAATCAAAATACTTTCATGCCAATTGAATATAAAAGTTTAGAGTTAAATGTCACGGTTTTCATATTTTCTTTTAAAAAGATCTTTAGAAAGCTAAAGTGTATTCGGTATTTATTCCAAATTTTTGTTAGCTTAAAACATTCCTCTGTTAGGAATTCGGCGAAACCGGCCGTTAAATCGAGCTACATTTCGTTCTCTATGCAAACAGGATTAGTCGTTCAGAGGTCTTACGTAGTCATGGACCTGCCTCCTGATAACTATATATCCTTTGTCCATCCCTCCTGTATTCTTGTTTCAACTCTTTGTACTCATCATAACAATATAACATTTCACATAACACATAATTTCTAGACATAGATCACACGTTTCATGCGCAACGAGTTTTAAGGATGTAAAGTAATGAAGTAATGTAATGAATTTCTTACGTCCCTTTATAATGCAGTCAAATCTCTTAATGCCCTGTTCAGACAGCCAAATAAAATGAGGCAAATTAGTTTCAAATTGAGTTATTGCTTTTTCCGTTCACACACTTAATTTAGATGTTATCGAAAATGTTATCAAACATGTTTTTAATTTCACGGAAGGAAAGTTAAAGGTCTCTGTTTATGTATAGAAAACGTTTTAAAAACATTTATTGAACAATTAGTAATAATTATTCTTTTAACTTTTCTGCTGATGCATAACATTTTAAACGAAATTGCAATGCAAACAAATGCCAAAAAACGCCTTTCGCTGCTGTCAGTTTCTCATTTTTATTTTGGTTCCGTCAAATTAAATGAATTTGTTTATCGAAAACAGCACAACACAAGGTTGCAACGTGAATTGAGCTCAGTTTACGCTAAATTCAACTAATTGCAATTAGCTAAATTCAGGTTTTTGTATGAAAACTTGAGCTCAATTTAGAACTAAATTGAATATAAATTGAGAAAATGTCTTAATTACTCAATTAAACTGGCTGTCTGAATAGGAATGAATAAATTCAATTAGCTAAATTGAGATTTTTGTGCAACAAATTGAGTTCAATTGAGGACAATTTCTTAATTTCAAAATTTAACTGGATGTCTGAATAGGATATAAGCTTCTCTGGTCTAAACCAGTGGTCGGCAAAGCTTACTCCTATGAGCACTACGCTCAGCACACGTACACAGTACGCTCTCTCAAACAGCTGTTGTTCAGGTATAACTTACACAGTGGAGAGAAACTATACTGCGCTCACTAACACCATCTCATTGTGAATTTTGCCGACCACTGGTCTAAACTAAAAAGCTCCCTAGCTCTTCTTTTGCAATGATGGCAAACATTGCTCTCTCTCTCGCTCTCTTTCTCACTCACTCTCTGTTATAGCCACAGCTTCCTCGAGCTTTAAAAACAATAGCAATGAATTCAAATTTGTACATTTATTTGTAATATTTTTATAGCATCGTTAAACTTTATAGAAATTCTTTACATTTACACTGTTTTTATATCGTTTTATTCTTTTTAATAATGAGCCACAAATTACACATTCGGCGCAAGCAATAAAGCATGGAAGCAATAAAATTTCACGAAAAACAGCCATGTCCCCATAGATTTGTGTTGATCGAAACTAAAACGACCATACAATTTTTTGTGGCCCTTCTGTAATATGAAATAAGATGTTTTTGTCAACATGTACATTTCAATTTTTCATTTTTAATAACAAAAAATTGTGCGTTTTTTTCAAAATGTTTTCAAAGAGCATTCAGAATGTTAGGAATTTTACAGAGTTTATTACGAAAAAAAACCAACTTCCAAGACAGCTTCTTCATTCATTTATTTAGCTTCTTTTCATGAATTGTATCTGATTGAAAGCATCAAAGCAGTTTTCATTTATCAATGAATGAGCCTCCAGTGCATTTTTGCCCCACACAAATAAAATGTTTATTTTGCAGGATTTTCATTGATTTTACTTGCAAGCAGCTCGATGCAAATACACAAAAGTACTTGCAACTAAAAATAATGTTGACGATGTCCGTTTTCAATGAGCACTTTGACATATTTCCAGCTGCAAACTGGGAACTGTCGGCTATTCGTGAACTAAATCAATGAATTAAAGTTTCATATGAAAATCTTCCAATGCAAAACGCGTTTACGCCTCGACACGCCTTAAAGTGCGCCTCGAACGCTGCGCTGAGCTGCTTTAAGTTTCCATTTAGGTAATCGTTGTTTAAAAATTCAGCGCAAACATTAAAGTGTGCAGCCATGTGCCGACTGGCGGCTGGCAGTTAAAAAGCCACAAGCCGCACTCGGCTGTTACTCTGCTCTGCTCCGTTCTTTTCTGTTCATTGCTGAATGCCTGCAAATAAAAATATTTCTAATGCTCATTCCCACTGGAATTGGCTCAATTGACAAAGTAAAAAAATAAAAATAAATTTGTATCGAGTAAATTTTTGCTGCTCAAAGGAAAATATTCAAATTGCCGCTGGCGCTGGTGTCTTTAGAAAAAAGTGCACATTCCGCTGCACGGAACGTAAAAGTCAAATTGAAGCTATTAATAATTTTTTTTTTGTTTCATTCAAATACTTTAAATATTTTAAATAAATACTTAAATGTAAATAATTTGTAGTGTACTATCAATTTTTTTTTAGTAATGATATAATTTGTTAAATGTTTTTGCAGGCAAATCAAACTTATTTTGACAACATTGTTGCTATTTTTTAGCACAAACAAAAAACACAATTTTTTTTCATTAAATTGTGCCAAGTAAACAAAGTGATTTTTATACAAACAAATATTTTAGTACACTCGGCAATAAATGAATTTAATGTGTGTTTTACAATGGTTTTTGCTTTAAATAAATTTTCAGTTTTTTTATTGGGCTTATTAGCCTCTAAGTATGCAACAATCAACACAGCTATGTACGCTGGCTTCTGTAGTACAGCGAAATGTGCTGGGTTTTCACACCACAGGCTCTTGGTTCGATTCCTTGTTCGAGCTTTTAAAGACTCGTCTGCTTCTATTGCTATCCAAGTAGTTAGATGAGAATAGTAATTCAAAGTAGATGAGAATTATAAGCAACGCAGAAATGTGCTCTTGGCAGGCAATGAATAATGAAGTTAATCGGTGTTTTCAGCTAAGCGAACTGTGAAGTTTCTTTCAATTAATCGTACTTCGGAAAAGTGAAAAAAATACATTGTACCAGGGTTGCCTTTTATATTTTTTCAAAAAGTATGCAAATGCATTTTGTTATCATCAAAAATGGTTTTATTGCTTTTCAAGGTATTCTCTTTGAACAATTTATACAGTTTTGAATGTACTCAAACCAATTGTCCAAAACATGGTTTTTGAATGCTTCAGCAGCATTTTCTGGCGATGAAAATGTTTGAACACGCAATTTTTGTTTGATGTGCGGGAATATAAAGAAGTCATTGGGTGCTAGGTCAGAGCTGTATGCCGGATGACCCATTAACATAAATCGATGCTTTGGTCGTTCAAACAGGCGTTGTTTGAGCCGATGTGTGAGAGCGCGCATTGTCCTGGTGAAGAATGATTCGGCATCGGCGGTTGTTTTTCCGTATTTTATTGAACACTTATGTCCAACAAATTGTTGTGTACCACTCAGAATTGACCGTTCTACGTTGCTCTAATGGCACATTAGCCACATGAGCAGTTTTCCTGAAGAAACAGATGACCACTTTCTTCGATTTGCGTGCCCGAACAACTTTTGTAAGATTTGGCTCATCTTGGAAGACCCACACGGTGGATGGCTGTTTTGTTTCGATCTCATATGCATATATCCATGATTCGTCACCTGTCACTATCTGATAAACGTCTTTCGAAGCATTGCGATTGCATTTTTCCATAATTTCTTAATGCCAATCGACACAAGCTTTTTTTTGAGCGATTGTCAAATTATGCGGGATCCAACGAGAACAAATCTTTCTGACAGCTAAATGTTCCTGCAATATCAAATGCACAGCCGTGGAACTAATGCCCAAGGATGCCTCTATCTCACGGTATGTCACATGACGATCTTTCATTATCAGTTCATGCACAGCATCGATGGTTTCTGGCACAATGATCGATTTTGCACAGCCTTAACGAAATTCGTCCTGGAGTAAGCGGCGGCCACGATAAACTTCGTTAAACCAGTTATAAATTGTCTTGAGGGTTAGTGCTCCTCCACCAAATGCCAAATGAAGGCGATCGAAGCACTGTTGTTGTTCAGATAATTCACTTCGGAAATCGTAAAAAATTATTGCTCTAAATTATTAAATGTTCACGAGTTAAATCCATTTTTTGACCGAGATGAATTTTTCAACTCAGTGTAAACAACACAAATAGCGCTTGAACATCAAAATGTTCATAGCACGTTTATGGTAAAAAATTGACAAACTTTTCAATGGCAATCTCAGATTTCGCAAACTTTGACCATCCCTATTGAAAAAATATAAAAGGCAGCCTACGTAATTCTGACATTTTCTAATGTCATTACAATTTCAGAGCATGGCAGCAATTTTAAGTTATGAAATGTGGCGCTTGATCACTTGAGCGAAGTTGAAATAGTGTAAATTTATATTTTGGACCAAAAATATTAAACCTATGAAATAAATTGATTTTTGTAATAGAATAAATAAAAGTACGAAGTGATCTCTTTTTGTAAAATATGCAGCTCGATAGGGCTGCACACTTTCTGAACCCTTACAATTTACTTGGTACATTAATCAAAATATTTTTTTCATTATTTGGTATAAAACCTTCAGAGAAAAAATACAAAAATATAAAAATATAGTATCCACAAGGTTTTGACCTAAAACAGGCACTGAAAAGAGGCTATGCCACATGGCATAGAATAACCGAAAGGGTTAACCAAATCTCAGCAACATTTCATGCTCCTCCCATTGGTCACGTGACACTATGCACGCTTCAGTGCTGACTAGCAGAACAGATTGTGAGTCCTGTAGGTTGCCAATTGCGTCTCTCAAAAGTGATTCTGATGACTTCAGTTGCACTCATCATGGATGACGTTTGATCACTTTCGTCAATGTCGATTTCAGATTCAGTGTTCAGCAACAAATCGCAAAACCACATCCACGTTCAACAACGACTCCAATCGCTGGTTGCACATTGTACCGCAGTGCGAAAGTGAACGCGAAATCGTCATAAAACGCTGCGCAATTGGTCGAAAGCCATTACAACAATAACAAACACAAAAATCTCTAGAGTCCGACCGATTAATCGGCATCGGCATCGGCTAGTATCGGCCAATAAAATTGGTATCGGCATCGGCTAGTATCGGCATCGGCCAAAAAAAAAAGAATCGGCATCGGCATCGGCTTCGGCCTTTTTTGGCCGATGCCACATCGGCTTTTTTTGGCCGATGCCACATCGGTTTTTTTGGTCGATTTTACGATTTTCGATTTTTTAATACGATTTTATTTGCAGTTGAATCGCACTGTCTTCCTTTTTCATATCTCGCTTTGTATATTTATTACATTTTTATTATACGTTACAAACCAGTGTTGCCTGATTAGGGGGTTTCTCCTTAGATTTGTTTAAATTTTATGACAAATACTTAAGGGGACAATATTTTTCAGATATTTTTAATCTATTTTTGCTACATCAACACCTTGTTCAGCTATATTGGCTATTGGGTCTTTTGTTAATTGCTTGTGCCAAATAGAATGAGCAATTTTCATGAGATATTAATTTTGAATTCTGAATTTTCTTGTAATTTTATTTCGTTTTTAGTTGTTTATTTTCTCGTTTTCGTTTGTTAATTTGTGATAAATGTGATGAAATGTACTATATATGTAATAGTTCCTTTTGTTGTTTTATAAAGTAAGCTGTGTTTTTGATTGAATTCATTCGTGTTTTTTTTTCTATGGAATCGGCATCGGCATCGGCCGATTTTCGGCCTTTTGACCGATTAATCGGCATCGGCTGATAATTGGCCGATGCCGATTAATCGGCATCGGCATCGGCCAAAAAATTTGGTATCGGTCGGACTCTAAAAATCTCAATAAGTAAAATGTAATTCAAACACACTCACACACACACACCCACACTCGGACAAGCACCCAGCCAACCAATTTTTTTCACTTCCAGCAAAAAAACAAAAAAAAAATCATCCCAATGCCGTCAGCGCTGTCGCATTTGCGCTAATTGAATAAAAATACTTGCAAAATTTATATTTGTGATTTTAATGGATGAAATGAATTTGCGTGTAAATGTTATAAAAGAAACGAGTATGAGAAATGTTAATGAATACAAAAACCAAAAACGCATATGATTAATTATTAATTTAGATATAAAATAAAAAATTAAGTCACATGTAAATAATTTGCAACTATAACAAAAACAAAAATATATCGAATATATGAAATCAATGAGATGCATAAACTAAAATAAATTGAAAAACCAAACATTAAATCAAAAATCAGTATTACGCCAAATGAAAACGTTGTTTATTTGCCTAGTGTTGTTTTTTTTATTTTGTTTATTGTTTTTTTTTTTTGGTGCTTTTGTAAAGCAATGACACGAAATGCGTTGAAAATGCAATTCGCCAAAATTTATTCAACCAATTCTTGCGCATCAATAATTCAATTTGGATTTATTGCAACCAAAAGGCAACAATACGTCAAATATTTGCGACAAATTAGCCGAACGCCGAATCAATTCAACCAACTAAAAAACGCAACGCAAATCCAACTAAACAAAACCCAAACAGCAAAACGTATGCAAGCAGCGCAATAACAACATTTGTGCTGCTCATTTGTGATAAACCACACAGAACATTATAAATAATAGGTAATACTTAGGTTTTTTAGACATAAATGTAGTGAATTCACCAACAAAGGACAAAAGTATCGAAAGCAAAATGCAAAGCGGATTAAATGCGAAGCGGCGGAGACAGGAGCGCGGCCAAAGTTGCAAGTTGTCGCCGAACGATAGCAAGTTTTATAATAACGATTAGTTAAAAATGTATGTAATTATTAAAATCAAATACACAAAATAGTAATTTAAGCAACAACAACAAAAACAACTACTAACTAATCTAATCACTTAATAGATTACATAAAATTTAAAACATGATAGAAAATTAAGCCAAAAAAATTGAAATAACTTGAAAATGAAATAAAAAAATCAACACAGTTGAACCATTTATAACTCTGAAAAGTGAATGTTTGTACATAAAAGTTATAAAGAATAAGCATTACACAAAATAAAATAGAAAGAAAAAGAAAAGGAAAAATTGCAAAAACCAAAAATTGTATGTGTGTTTGTAAACTATTAACTACAGTACTTATAACACTTATTGTATTTGTAGTAGACTAATATATAATTTATGCCGTTATAGTTATTGACACTATTGGGACTCCAATGATCGAGCATGTTTACATTTTATGATTGCATTCGTTCTCGCCAGTTGATCCAACGGCCCCTCATTCCCATCACTGTTTCCCCAATGTTCCTTCCCAATAACGCTTCGAACACTTTTTTGTACTTGTATAAAAACAAAAATTACATTTATTTGATCAGAATAAAACCGAAATGAAATATTTACATTAATTAAAAAGATAAAACTCTATTCAGTGGTAATAATTTTTATGGAAATTTATTCTCAAAGTAAGTATTCAAAATAAATTTGGACTAAGTTTCTGTTTCAGAAGAAGATTTCAATGATTTGGAAATTATAGGAAATAGTGGAAATAATGGTTGGAAGTGGGCAGCAGGAAGTGCAAAAAATAAAGTAATTTGAGAGTTGCATTTCTACGAGGAAGACGGAATGCTCTTTTCTAGAAGAACGAAAAGAGCTTCAGATTCGCGCTTCTCCACACTAAACTTTTCTAGATTCTCAAGACTGAATTCCCAAATATCCATTTGCATCCTGCATATGTATTACACATTTTTCTGATCCGTATCACCATCAGATTTGATTAAGCGTCAACCATGAAAGAAGCCATGATACCTATAAGTGTGAAATTATGTGTGAATGTGTGAAGGTTTGCCTTTTTCGAAATTAAAGTGACTAAAGCAAAAACTAAGCTATTTTAATGTTTTGATCCCGGGATCAGACTTTGTCCATACCGGGATTCTTCGGGACTGAAATTATCCGGGATTAGGGATCCCGGGATTGCAATCCATATGTATTAGGTGCGCAACTAAGTTCTTACTTTTTGCCAATAGATGACTCCAGCAGTAACAGCTGATCGATTTTAACATATCCAAAGCGTCATGAACCACTTAAACACATTCGTGATTTTATTTTTTGCATTATATATAAACTTTTGGTTGTGCGAAATTGTCTAATTTTGTGGCAAGTAATCGAAAAAAACCGCGGCCGAAGCGCATCGAGAAATCCAAAAAGTTAACGGAGAGCGAAACTCTGAGCGAAATAACGTGCCGTGATTGGTCCCGTCGTTTCACGCTGAATTGAAGCATTGCTCAATGAGAATTCGTGCCAAACATAAGAAGAGCTTTCTTCAACTTTAGAAGTAACCCGCCAAACCATTTCCAAGCGATTGGATGCATTGGGATTGATTCAAAAGCAAGGAACTTCGGTTCTGTGTGATTTGAAGCCATGAGACGTTGAGCGTCGTTTTTTCGCCCGGGAACAACTGCTTCAGCGACCAAAAGGATGGGTTTACTTTATCACATCGTGACGGGTGTTTAAAAATGGATTCATTACAGCAACTGAAAGAGAAAGTCTATTTGGTGGGACCAGGTCAGTGTTATTTATTTGAGCTGTTGAAACCGATCGAAACCATCACTGGTCAACGGTATCGAACTCAATAGATGCGATTGAACCGAGTACTGCGCGAAAAACGGTGACAATGCGAGCAGAGGCACGAAAAAGTGATTCTACTGCATGACAGCACTCAGCGTCACGTGGCCAAACCCAAACAAAAAAAACAAAAGTCTACATTTTTATATTTCATAGTAAAGGGAATTTCACAGGCTACAATATGGTAGCAAACTTGTGGTACCTTAGTAATGGATTTGTTCGAGAAAAAAATCCGTTAAAACAAAATTTTGTATAAAAAAATGTTTTTTTAGCTTAAAACTTTTTATTAGTACATCTTACGTGTCTAATGTTGCACATCAAGGAAAAGTATGAAAAATACCTTTCGTTTGATACCCATATCGTGTAAATCAGTTGGAGATTAATTGAGTTTTTTTGATAAAAACTTTGAACTTTGACGCTGAGCCACGCCTTTTATGGGCGTTTCCCAGACAAAATTTTTAGTTTGTTAGATGCAGGAGCCAACCCTCTATATAAAAGCATACTCATTTATTTTTCCCACGAGGGTTTTTATGCCTCGACGAAAGTGTGGTTTTTGGGACATTTTTGTCGAAAACACAGTTTGAATGTATTTTTTTTGGTTTGGTGTCTGAAGCAAATTTGTTGGTCGTTAAAATATCTACAAACTTGCTGAAGACTGTAAAGCGATATTCGAACTCGACTCAAATGAGCAAACTTCAAAGTCGAATTTCTCTTAAACTAGAGCCAATCCAGCCAAACGGCTGGTGGATCTCAACTCTGTATATCTATAGAAAGTCACTCAGTAGGTCCTTCCCATGTCTGAATTTCCGACTTGCATGACTTGATCTGACACATGATCTGGCGGATCATAAGTTCCGCTCATACGAAGACTTGATTCGTCGATAGCCTCAAAAAACCAACACTTTTACCGTCAAAGTATTTGAACTTTGCCAGAAAAATGGGAAAAAGTTGTAGCTAGAGATGGGAAATACTTTGAATGATTCATTTCTAACCATTTTTTCACAATAAAGTTGAATTTTCATCAAACAAAAAAACAACGAGAACTTAGTTGCGCACCTAATAGTTATATAAGCACATCCAGGACGGTGAAAAATCTTTAAATTTAACCCGATGCGGATCACGAAATGACGAACAAATAAGTTAATAACTTCCAGTTGACATTCAGTCTGGAAGTTCAGGCCACACAGTCTTCCAAGGTGAAGTCTTTGCTATAAATGAGTGTGCCAGAAAATTACTGAATCTTAATGTTAGAAGGAAAAGAATAATCATAATGTCCAATAGTCAGGCTGACAGAAGTCTCTGAGCTCGACGAAATTTGACTCCAAACTAGTGTCGGAGACAGAAAATGTGCTCCAAGACATCTCCAAGGACAACAAAGTGATAAAACAATGGGTCCCTGTGCACTGTGGACACGATGGTAATGAGGAGGCAGACAGATTGAAAGAAGCGGAAGACGCACGAGGACCCTATGGACCTGAACTGATCATAGGTGTCAGCAGGGATCGTTACAGGTACTGTTTCAAAAAGGAATTTACAAATCGGGCTAACCATAAATGGTCCCACACGGTGGAACAAGCCATTCTTTTTGGCCTATTCAGCAAAAGAACCAAGTATCTTCCGGACTTAAGCTAAGAAAGAAGATTAAGTTCATAACAGGGATCCTGGGCGGGCACTGTCTGATAAATATGTATATCTATAGCAAACTATGTAAGTTCTGCAGGGAAGATGAAAAAACATCCTTTCGCATTATAGCTGAATGTCCCGCTCTCTTACACACAAGAAAGCATACACGTATATTAGGAAGGGAACTAATACAAATGAGAGAGCTATCTGAAAGCGATCTGGAAAAAATCAAGGAGTTCCTGGACAGCATTGGAGGAGACGAACTCTTCTAGTAAGGGATTGGACGCAATAGTTCTGGATTGGTTGCATTAGTCCAGTCAGTGGTTGCTCGGCTCCTATACCCAATTTAATCGAAGTCCAATTCCCAAAAGATTTAAATTTTTCTTAAGAAGCCAACCACTTTGGATGAGCTCGAGGCCAACATTCGCAACGCTATTGCCGGAATAACCGGACCGCTTGAACCCGAGGCGGCCATTTGATTGAAGTGCTCTTCCATACAGAATGACATGAATGTAGCTTGATTCCTTTCTTCACAAAGGTACTAGGGGACTTTGAACCTTTTTTTGTATTACAATAATATATAAAAAGTATGAAAATATTTGATTTTTAGGAAATCATTCATCATCATCATCATTTGTCATTGGTCATTTGTTGAGCGACTAAATAATCATCCACGTATTTAGGATAATAATTTTGTCTAATGTCCCCAACTTCATTTTCAAACCTGCATTAAATAACTGAAGAATAAACATAATTTTAATTCATTTAAAAATTAAACTGTTGTAGCACAGAGAGACACAGATAATGGAAAATACTTTTATAAAGTGTAAATATTTTTTAGGTTAGGTTAGGTTTTCCAATTCTTTAAAGATCTTATCTTGAAGATGATCCATAGTGTTACCAAAAAAATTAAGAATTGAGAAGACTTTGGACATTTTCTTATTAAAATTTTTTGCGATTCTCAGCAGTTTGCCTTTTTTATCCTTGTTTCCACGGTGGAAACTGAAAACAAAACCCGGCTAAATAAAACTTGCACACTTTATTTATTTATTTATTTAGTTGAGAAAAGGCTTATGAAAAAAAACCCAATTTATTGCTTTAAATTCTTGCACCTGCACATCTCGCTTCGAAAAAACTTGTACCAATACGACAGCTACTTCAACTACGACTACTTGGTACTCTACGACTGACTACTTCGGTCAGAGACGATCCTCTGTGTGCAAACATTTCCTTCGGACAAAACATCGTCCTAGTACGAAACAATCCGAAACGTTTTCCAAAAGAGGGAACAACGTGGATCCAAAACCGTAAAGGGAAGAAAGTTTGGAGATGGCACAGCAGGAGCTCGATGGTTCCCCTAGAACTGTTTTGCGTTTCAGCTCCTTAGGCCTCGTTTGGTACTAAGCCCAGTTTGGTAGCGTGGAAAGTTTTCCCTAAATATCGCATTCAAAGGGGTTTTAAGAGGTTTCATAATATTGAATTAAAACGGCGTGTACAATCAAATTAAATCATGTGTGCACCATATAGTCCTACTAACAATTTGCAGTCCTCTCTTGGAAGTGATAAAATTATTTGAGTAATATGTATTGTTTTCTATAAAGAAATGGATTCGAATTCAAACATGTTTTTTACATAAAATATTTTCTGAAACCTCAAATATTTTTTGCCAAACCGGCACGAAATCTCCAAATAAAATAGATTTGTTGGAAACCCTATATGTATTAAATGATGGTTGACCCTCTTTATTTGGAATGGGATGCTTTACTTCTAACACTTTGACAAACAATAAGCAGCTGAGCAATTTTAAAACTTTATGATTGTTGACAGTTGGCTTACTTTCCATGTTGGGGCACAATAGATCAACTCTGGTCTCAGTGCACATTTCCCCTTTCAAATCTATCTACTTTCCATGTTAATAAGAAAGTCAATTTTGAAATTTCAGTAACAGACCAGACTAGCTGCCTTTGTCCCAGATATCTGTATTTTTGCTATATGTGAGCGATGTTATGTTCTTAAATGTTAAAACATTGAGGCACTTCGTCAATGTAAAATCTCCACTAATATGGCGTTCAAACTGACGACTTAAACGTGTTTAATGTGCTTAAACACGTTAAATGAACAAAACCAGTTCGAAAACCTGTTCATTAACATGCAATTGTTGTTGGAAATTAAACGTGTTAAACCATTTAACATGTTTTGAAACGAGTTTAACGCAAGGTTGCATCCGAAAGCTTTCTATGAAAAAGCTTTTTTGTCAACTGAACACAGCGCACACCCTAAACACAAACCAGAAAAAAACATCCCTACAGATTCAGCTGTCAATTTATCACAACAAAACCAAACAAACATTGAAAATGTGAAAATTTTGAAATATATAAAAACTATCGTTTTGCTCGCACTGCTTTCATTCCATTCATCGCCTTTTTGTGGAATCTGAATACAAGGCGTCTAATATTGAATGAAGTTGAGTACGATGCCGTGGTTTATGAAATATTCGCCAATATTTCGCTCGAATTATGCTCCCAGCACATCAGTTCACAAAATTATTTGTTTGTTGTTTGTAAACAAACTGCTGTCAAATTAAACTTCATTGATCAGTCTGGACGGTTGTGTTCAACAAAAAGCTCTTTTTACTTAAACTAGTTTAAATGAGTCAGTTTGAACGCCATATAAGTTGCGTCGTCCGCCTCAACAACCATAGTGAACTTTAAACAGAGAAAACGCCTCCAGCGGCGTTTACTTGCCTACAAATTCGACTGTTTTCCTATGCAAATCTTTAGCTTTCATTCAATTTTTGCTTCAGCAACAAAGCCACGCAACATTAACATTCCTGACGTTCGGTTCCTTCACATCGCTTCAACATTCACACACAAACCATCTTAGACAACAACTGTATTTACGATGCCAGACTGAGCACCTTTTACGATACAAGAGAAATGAAAAATTGCCGCTCAGGTGCCCGACAGTCATTTGACGCTCATAAAATTTTCATTGCAAATGTCAACGTTGGCGCCTCGAAGTAATGCCGCGTTGTATTAAACTAATAATCCGCTTATAATTACGAGCACCGTCATTCATGTGGCTGGTGTTTTAATTATTGGTATTGGTGTTGTTGTTGTAGCGACCGTTGTAAATAATTAACACAACCACATGTGAGTGATTTGCACGTAATAAACCCCATAAATAATCGGCTGGATTACAAGTGTGCCGCTTATGTGGCGTGCAACAATGCAAATTACAACAACAACAATATTGACAGTAACGACATGTGTCACTTTGCTGCGTGCAAGCATGAGAATGCGACAACGAGACATTTACATGCAAACAAATTTGCATTTCGAATTATTTGAGGTGCAAAAAATTATGCAAATTATTAAGAGTTGAAGACTTGGGCGGCAACGGTGCTGTTACACCTACAACACTTACACAAATTGAAAGTATGTATGTGTGCTCGGGAACATACTTAAGTGTGTGTAAACGTGAAATTGCACGGTGCCACGTGCCACAGTGAGATTGTTGAAGCTTTGCTGAGATGACATTGAAAGGTGCAGCACACAGTGCCAAGCTTTGCTTTGCTAGAATGCACACAAATTAACATTTATGATTTACTCTACAGATAAATAGTAATGTAACTGACAGAAGATTAAAACTGTTGGAAGAGACTTGAAATGCTTGGCATAAGTTGCAACAAACATAGAGTTGTGCAATTTTCTTGAAATTTAATGAAAGAACGAAAGGGAAAAAAGGATTTGAAATAAATGAAATGAAATAAAATGTTAACACTTGAGAGGATTTTCAAAAGAAACATCTATATCTATTAATATTAGACCTAATTTAGTGTACGAGTTTTCGATTTCGATGCTCCGCAACCTCTCATTTTATGCGGTTGGGTTAAAAAGTGCATGAGTCAAAAAATTTTGGGCTAGATTGGGGCTAAATGACGTCTCATCGAGGTCAAAATTCTCAAAAAAGCGGGGCAATTCGACAAAAGGCTCCACAGCTGGTCAGAAGTAGCTCTTAGAGGGTTAAAATGTATGACTGACCCCCACTAATTTTCTCTAGTGAACATTTCTTTCAAACATATTTATACCCCATTTCCAACCCTTGATGGGGCTCCCAAACAAAATGGTCGTTTTTACAAAATAGGCACCCACTGCCCTCAGGTTGCCCCCAGACGAGTCAAATGTATGACCGACACCCATTTATTTTCCATTCCAAATGTTTCTTCCAAATATATCTACACGCTATCTCATAGTGTTAAGGGAGCTGCCATACAAAACTGACCATTTTCAATGCCATTACACAGTGATTCGTTCCATAGACAAAATTCAAAAAATTTATGGTCTCAAAATTTAACGATTTTGATGTGATTTGAAAGAAAAAACTCCAACTAAGAAACCCCCAAAAAATCTGTGCAAAAAATCAATTAGTGTCTGTGCAAAAGCGACTCAAAGTTGAATCTTCTTTCTCCAAAAAAATTGAAACTCATATTTTCTGTTTTTTAGTCTATTGAGTAAAAAAAATTGTAAAAATACATGGTTACCAATAAGTTACTAAAACTTTCAATATAGATTAAAAATTGATGAGAGCATTTTCACTTTTAATGTTTTCTGAAAATTTTCAAAGCTGAGGCTTTTACTTCACTTTTAACTAAAAATATTTTTCTAAATTAAAAATCTGAAAATTGGCAGATCTTAGAGGAAAATATCTAAAAAGTATGTGAAAGTATGTTCCTGGATTTTTTTTTTATTTTAAGAAGCATTATTTCTTTGTCGGATAATGTAATTACATCCTCCGATATCTTCCGATCTCAGAAAGTAATTCAATTTGAAAAGTGTATTTTTCGAGAAAATTTATTTTATTTATGCCTAAAAGTATGCAATCAGCACGAAAAATGATAAAATCTGCAAAAATGCAAAACATACATCTTTTATTATCGTTTTTATTGCAAAACCAGAGATAAGAACCAGAGAATGAACAACGGACCACTCCTTCTAATTTTGTCCCGTGGTTGTATGGAGTCGAATCACTGTGCATTGGCTCCTCACTTGTGAATGTAGTAGTTAAGTAAGCGACAAAACATGGTATCTCGGAAAAACTAATGAACCGATTTAAATAATTTATTTAGCCATCACCAACATTCTTGAGTACAAAAAATACAAAATTAATTAAGGTTCAGAAATTTATCACCAGAGGGCGTCTCCCATATGAACGGAGTTGTGAGTATGTCAACTTTTGGGTTTCTACAAAGCAAAAATCATTAACATCTCCTCCCTCAAATATAATTGCAATCATGTTTTTTTAAATTAAGTGTTAAAAAAAAATTTTATTTTTTTAAGAAAATGCGAGTTTTTTATTCAGCCGGTATAGGTTCACCTTCCGTAGGCAGCTTCTTTTAAGAAAACAAACTAATACAGAATCTTTTAAATTTCTGGGTCTAAATGGTCAAAGCATAGATTAAAGTTTTATAAGAAGAAACTTGATTTATTGGGCCCAAGCAAAGCCTTTTGGTAGTTAAGTCAAAGCAAGGCTCTTTTAGTAGTTAAGTCAGTCATAAAAACATATTAAAATCGTTTTGTTCTATTAACCAGCATTTGCTAATGAACGCAACTGTTGAGTCTCAAAGTGTTTGAAATAGACACTTTGCAGTTAATTTTTGATGTACATTTTCACAGAAATGTCTCACTTATGTTTTGTGTCTCATTGCAACCCTGTAGGAATTTGAACTGGTTCGAATTTAATTTTTCAACTGGCTGCTTGTCAGTCATGGCTGACTTTAGAATCGATTAGGTTCCTTGGAGCAAACTCAGCGTTTGAACAAAGCAATGTCCTAGGCAACAGTCAATTGTCCCCGTCTGTATACATTCGCAACTAGTCCAAAGTCAGTTCTAAGCAAAACAGTTTATAAACCCTTTGTAACACAAGTAGTTTGGAAACTAGTTTATTATGGATTAGTTTTCCAACCACTTGAAGTTTATAGGAAAATAAAACAGTTGAATTTTTTTTAATTATTTTAGACACAAACTTACTGACTTCTGCATTCGCTGATAGATTGTCAGGTTGTCAACTAGTTCTCCAATTCTTTATTTATTTAATAATTGCAGGCGAAGTCCCCAAAACAGTTCCGGCAGAAGTGTGTCAACAAGTCGAAGATCGTCTTGGTTCTTCTTTAAATGCACCAACAATTGTTTTTTATTCGCGATGATTTTTTGTTTTTATTTTTAAATATTTTTAAAATAAAATAATTATTTAAAAAACTGAATTTTTTAAACTTTTTTTTGACACAAGCTTACTGAGTTCTGCATTCGCTGACAGGTTGTCAACTAGTTGTCCATTTGACTTCAGTTGAAAAACCAATGAATTTCGGTAACCAGTTGTCTCAGGTCCGACAGGGAACATTTGACGCCAACACAGGCGCCGGCTCGAGACATGCACACACATGTACGTATGTGTGCGTTGTATGTATGTAGGTAGCAGGTCGCCAGTCGCATGCCGACAACAATCAATTAAGTTAATGTCTGCGTCTATGGCGCCAATTTTCAGCCTAAACAGCCGCACGCCCACTTGCCACTGACTCACGCACCATATGGCGGCGGCTGTCGCCATAGCCGTCGGCCGCTCGAACAACCCGTTGATAGTGATGACCACTGCAATAACAATAACAACAACATCCGCCATTCGTGCGGTCGCATTTACTTGGCGGCAAATCTCAATCGCTGACACAGCCCGATTGCGACCATGACCGAGCAGGAAGGCGGTACGCCACCCCATAAATTTACGCACACGCCCATTACGGTTCTAATTTCGTTTCGGTGCGGGCAGGTTGTGGCGGCACGAGTGCTGCTTAAGCCGCACTATTCAATTACATGTGAAATTATGTGAAATTATTGGGGTTAAGGTTTTTGTCTGTCGACCAGTGCCAAAGTGGTTGCCACAGATTGCGGCACGATGGGTCGAAAAGTCGCAAATCGATGTTCAGCGAGTCGAGCTGATGGCAAAATAGTGTGAACTAGTGTGAAAATATATGTTAAATGTATGTGTTGTGGTATTGTGTCATAAAAGCACACAATGTATTGAAGACGAATTGTTGATGGTCAGCTGCCTGCAATGTTTTTAGAATTGAAAGGCATTTTTTTTAATATTAATAGGTTAGGTTTCAACAAGTACACTTAGAGTACGTTGAGGCCTGTTGTGATACTCAAAGAGCCTGCGGTAAGGAGCCACAAGGGTTCCACTATTCCGTGTGCAGTAGAGGTTTAATTCAACTTGAACAAAGTTCCATTTCACCTGCCGCTCTACCTCAGTGATGCAAAGCCCAGATTATCAAACGTATTCATCACTCACACACCCAAACAAACACACACACACGCACACTCTCAAGCGTCCATATGCACACTTAGCAACACTGCTGGAACAAAAGCCGCATGCGTTGCTAATCACCAGCAAGAAGATACAAACACTTCCAGTCCAGGTTGGACGCTGCACCGTTCAGTTAAAAGCGAAATTATGGCTGAAATGGAAACTGACATTCAAACCAGGCATTGGCTGCCTTTGGTGCCAATAATGCTATGTGAGGATGCTCAGCAGGCGTTCTAGTTCGAGTGGATGTGTCAACGTGATATGCGTTATTGACGATGGATTTTCAACGACAGCATAGAAAGTGGTCGATGACTTGGCCAAAAAGCTATGGACACATATGGCTAATCATGACCCTAATTAAATGAGCCAAACTTTGCACAGGTAGCAAACATAAACCATTGTTTCATTAAGCTGCTTAGACAACAAGAACATTGAACATTCAAGTACATTGAAAAAGTTATTTGGAAAATTTTCTGTATTTGATTTTGTTTTTGGTGCTTGAAAAAGTGACAAGCTTCAACAGTCTCCACCACTGTCGTCAAACATGAGAACAGGTCGGTACAAATACAAACCTTATTTTCTGTGTGTGTTTGATCGATTAATTCACATTACTATTGGCTTGCAATGGCCAAAATTACATAATCAGCATAATTTAATAATTTTAATAATTAAAAATAATCAGCATCGGTTTAGCAAAAATTGAAAGTTTCGAAAGACCAACCCTCAGAGGTTCGCCATAGAAAAGTTTACAGTTGTTTCTAAAGCTAACCTCAATCAATGCAATTTGTTGTGCAATTTGACAAAATTGTAAAAAAAAAACAAAAATTGTCACAAAATGTTATGTTAAAAAATATTCAGATTTTTCAGTCATTTTTTTGTAAGACCAGATTGCAACCTTATCAGAAGTAAAAGGTGGCCAGATAAAAACATAATAAAATTTATTTAAGTAAAATAACGCGGTGTGAGCTATCAAATTAATTCTGGATTTAATTTGCAGCTACAGTCGTGTCTGCGTATAGTGAACACTCTATATAGAGAACATCTCGATATAGTGAACACCTAAATTATTACATGGAGTACTCTAAGCAGAAAACAATCGAAAACCTCTAACTGGTGAACAAAATTTTGAAAGCAATTTCAAGCAAAAAGCAACGAAAAACACACGAAGGAATCAAAAATTAAAGAGGGTATTCCCCTAAATCGTATTTTTGCTGTTGATTGTTACAAAATCAGCTGTTTCCTGACCTTAGTGGTTATGTTTTTTGTCGAATGTCAACCGATTGTGGTTAAAAGTTGGGTTTTTAATTTTTATTTTAATGATCTCTTGAATTTATATGCACACAGTGTATTTTGAGCAAATTAAACCAGTTTTTGAACAAAAATATTAACCTTAATTTGCAGCTACAGTCGTGTCTGCGTATAGTGAACACTCTATATAGAGAACATCTCGATATAGTGAACACCTAAATTATTACATGGAGTACTCTAAATAGTGAACAATTGAAAACCTCTAAATAGTGAACAACATTTTGAAAGCAATTTCAACCAAACCACAACAAAAAACACAAGAAGGAACCTAAAATGAAGGAGGGTAATCCCCTAATTCGTATTTTTGCTGTTGATTGTTACAAAATCAGCTGTTTCCTGACCTTAGTGGTTATGTTTTTTGTCCAGTGCCAACCGATTGTGGTTAAAAATAGGGTTTTTAATTTTTATTTTAATGAGTGTGTATTTTGTATGTATTTGTAGTGTATTTTGAGCAAATTAAACCAGTTTTTGAACAAAAATATTAACCTTGATATAGTGAACAACCTCAATACTGTGAACAGGTCATGCAATAAGTAGTTCACTATATCCAGACACGACTGTACTTTCATGCCATTTTGTATGCAAGAGCACTTCAATCAAATGGCCGCGACGGCTTCAAGCTGGAGTGTTGGCCTCGAGCTCATCCAAAGTTGGATTGGCTTGTTAGAGTTGACTAAAGACTTGACGTAGGCACAGAAACAATAATCGTGCTACTTCAATTCTTGCGTCAGCACAAACTTATGCGGATATAGGGCCAAATCCGATCGCAAAATAAACCTGGTTGACTCTCTGATGATGCCCAATTGAATTGATCTCAATACATTGATGTTCTCTTCAATTTGCACCACTCTCTGTCTGGTTGGCGGCTTAGCCTAAAATCATAGTGGAGCGGCGAGCAAAACGACGAAAACAAATCAAAGCTTTTCGCTTCGCTCGTCACTACTATATGTGCGCTTTGATTCGAAAACGTTGATTTGTTTTCGTCGCTTTGCTCGCCGCTTTGCTGTTCGCTTTGCTCGCCACTCCTCTATGTTTTTAGACTTAGGGTCCGAAAAACTGTACTCACGTTTAAACTTTTCAACTGCACCACGAGTTGTTTGAGCACTGAAGCCATGGTGACAATAGACTTTACAAAGAAATTCCGGAACTTTGATATTTTTTAATAATTTTTCCACGTTGGACAAGCATACACCGATGCATGACGTAATGGGTGACTACAACTAAATACTTTGACATTTAAAATTCATTGATATCTTTGACAGTAGCTGAGACATGCCTATTGACAAAACGATCACTGCTATCTGATCACCTTTTATTGTTAGTGTTGGCTACGACGAACTATGAAACCTTGAGCTTCCAGTTACATAGAACTTAGACTTGTGGTACCCTCACTCAAACTTGTGATTCTCCAACGCACGAAGCATTAAATACACTGTTCTACAATTTTGAGTCTTAACCCTTTCGGGACGGAGTATAATTTAAAAACCAAAAAGCCTTTTGGTAAAAAGGTTCCCTTGCTATGAAAGTTGGCATACTTACAATTCTAAAATCATCCTTTTATCCGGGGACAGATAATTCAATTAAATATTTTGTATGAGTCATAAGATTCAAATAATTGTTTTGAGGGGTCTTAAAAACTTGGTGGGACGTATTATCCTAGTAGTCTCGAAAGGGTTAAAGAAGGTGCCATGTTGTCAGGTAGTTTTTGTCAATTTTACTCTTATATATCCTATGGGTTCAGATACTATACGCTGAACCAACGCTGTGATATGCTGAAATTTAATTTGTTTATGATATTTTTGAATCAAAACCATACAACTGACACAAACAGATACTCCTACATTCCCTTAAAATGGATTATTGAATAACTTCAATTGGAATTAAATATTTGTTGGCGCATTTGATGTGATTAAACTGCGCAATGCAGCTAAAATTTGGCTGCATTGTGTACACTCTGAAAAACAATAATTTTTGAATATAATAACAATTGTTAGTTTCTAATTTTTTGTCTTTAAATCAATAACGAAATTATGCGCTTTTATAACAAAATATAAATAATTATCTGCTTTTAATTATAATCAAAATTATTCAGTACAACTAAATACATTTGACGAAAATCTTTTAAACTATTCAGATTTGCCGATGCAAAAAAACTGTTCCTAAAGTTTGTTAGTTTTTGTTCACTTGATTTTCAGTAAAGTTAACTGTCCAAATGTTTAGATTAAAAAAATTCATATTACTTCGGAATATTGTAGCAAATAATGTTTTAAGTGTAATTTTACACATAGATAATTCAAAAAGCCATCCATAGTTGGCAGCAATGCGCAGGCATTAGTTATTGTCAGCAGCCCGAAGGTGGGCGGAGGGGAATGACAAATGAAAATGCTCTCGATTTGTGCATTGTGCATTTGCCGCAATTATTTAATGTAAGCCAAAGTAAATGCCAAAAATTAAAATTTCACACGCAGGGTTGCCAAGTGTTGCCACTCTGCTATGCAGGTAATGTAATTGATGCAATTTGTTTGCAATCTAATTTATTTGTTTGTTGGGGTAGGAAAGGGTGTGTGCGCACTTCCACTCGAAAGTCAAAATGGCTGATTGTGAATCCGGTCCAACTGGAGAAAGCGCACGCAAAGCAGAGACGCCTGGAGAGAATTTTTCCGGCAGATCCCAACCCGGTAACGGGTTGCTATGGGCTATCAACAAAAATATCCTGGCGCAATCGGGTCATCATGGAACAGCGATCCTCGGACTATTTTGTAGTTTTTTCTATTGTAGTAACTTGGGAACAGTGGCGCACGCAACAGAAGGATTTGGGGTTAAAATCTCGTGAATATCTGTTTCTTGTTGGGTGAAAAATGTTTTCAAATATGGTAGCAAGTGAATCTGTTCTAGATTTTCTCTCAAGCTAATCAACAAATCTCAATTAATTTCGACTGCTTAATGAAGAAGAACAAAAAACGATGATTATGATTTTCATCGAGTTAGCCTGGTCCGTCAGGAATTTCGACCCCACAGTACAGAGTGGGGCAGTAAAAACATGAAAATATACTATATCAAAGTATATTTTACTAGCAGGATCCAGTTTTGCCCAATAAATCACGTTTCTCTTAACCCTCTGCTGAGTCCGTTGACTCCAGATTTTTATGAAAAAATACTCATCTAGTTATTTCTCATTCGAAGGGCTTTCACCATATTTGAAGTCCATTGACCAATAAAAACATCTTTCGCCATGTAATCCATCGTAGACTCCGTTAAATTTTGATTTAAAAAAAATAAAAAAACCTATTGAATTATTTCTCATTTAAAGGTTTTAATATGAAGTTAAAAACCGATTAAATCATGTTTCTTCATATAAATTAAATTATTAGAATTAAATTAAATTATTAGAAAACAGACGTGTCGAAAATTGTTTATATTTTCACCAACTCTTAAGTCCATAAATACTATAAGCCTATTATTTAATTTGTTTTAAAAATGTCCCTAAACAAATTTTTGATCCCTCGTTGACCGCGTCGTATTTTGATTTTCGAAAAAATTCAAAAAAAATTGTCGAAATTTTTTTTGTATTTTCACCAATTCTGAAATCAATAAATATGCCTTTTAATTCATGTGTTTTCACAATTTCTTTAAAGAAAATCTTAACCCATCGTTGACCCATATGTCAGATTTTGATTTTCAATAAAGTTAAATACTTGTGTCAAACTATTTTTTTTTGGCTTATATTTGGCCAAGTTTGCAATTAATAGGTCTACTAAATCACGTTCCTTCATACAACACCTTAACCCAGGTTTTGCCCCTTTAGACCCCGAACTTCAAAAAAATACCTTCAAATCCCTTCATTTCATTTTTTTAAATGTACCTGCAGTTCAAATTTCATGTTTGTAGCTTCAACGGCTTAGGTTGGACAATGATGAATCAGTCAATTAGTCAGTCAATCGGTCAGCCAGTCAATCAAATGCAACAAACTGAAAATCATGTCTGTAGGTTTATTGGTTTATAAATTACCATCGAAAATGTAGATACAGTGGTGTCTGGATATAGTAAACTAATAATTGCAAGGCCTGTTCACTGTATTGAAGTTGTTCACTATATCAAGGTTAACATTTTTGTTCAAAAACTCGTTTTATTTGCTCAAAATACACTTTTTTTTTGCTTGAAAATTTTGTTCCATATTTAGAGACTCGATGTCAAAATTTGGGTGTTCACTAGATAGAGGTGTTCATTATATAGGGTGTTCACTATACCCAAACACGACTGTAAATTCAAAAACATTCGAAAAAATTATCATCGAAACGATAATTAAAAAAAAATTCGAAATCTCGGATTCAAATTCGAAAATGCCAGGCGAACTTTTTATGCAAAAAATTTATCTAAATTTCAAAAACCGTTTACAAATACGAAATCAGTGACTTTTAATTGTGCTAATTACTGTTTCCAAACTGTTCCCAAAACCAGAAAAGGTGAAAAAGTTAAAATTTTTTTCAGTGTGTTATTAAAGTTTTATTACAAATAAATCCCACAGTCTTTTATTAGTAATTAAATAATTTATATTCTTTTCAGTTCTAAAATAACAGTGAAATTCAAACGAATGGCGAATGCTTTGTTAGCTTTTATAATGAAAAGCTCAGCTCAGTTCGACAATAAGTATTGTAAAACGTATAACAAAGTTTGGTTTTTAATTTTGTTTGGATTTCATTTTGTTTTTAATATAATTTTTTTATATTTTGCAATAATTTTTTTCTGTCTAACAACCGTAGCAATGTACTTGACATGAGGCGATTTATGTTCTTTCTGGGTGTTAAAAGTTCAAAGAATGGAATCAGAATGGTGGAGACCACTGCCATAGAAGTCGTTGAGCTGTAAAGCATTCGTTGCTTTCTATGAGTGAAAAACCAATTGATTGTTTCAGAATTCTTAATCACCAAACGATTTTAAGCCGATTGACAAATGAGACAATAACACAAACATGACTTGTTCAATTCCCCTGTCGAAGCAACATTCCCAAGCAATACAAATGATTGAAACAAACACCAAATTAAAAAAAATATTTGTCACCCAATTTATTTATCAAATTTCAGTGCCCCAGTGCCGCTGCTCGTTGGTCACCCGATGCCGCCAGGCTATTTTATTTTAAGGGGAGGTTCTCCTCTTTTCGGCCGAAAATAAAGCGAAATTCTTTCATTTACTGTCGGATAATGAAACGACTCACGAATAGACGGTTTTGATGATTTATTAAGCCATCTTTCTAAAATACAAGAAAAAAATTTTTTTTTACAAAATCCAATATGGCGGCCCAAAAATGGCGGGTCTTGTCAACCTCTGCAAGCGAGACATTGTTCGGAAACGTCAAGGCTGTAGCCACTTGTAGTGAACTGAAATCAAAAAATTTTTTTTTATAGTAAAGAATATTAAATTCCCTATGACTTATACCTATTTTTGAATAATTTTTATAAAAAAATCATCTAATTTATGCATAATCATAGAAAAAGTTCAATTTTTACCATCTTTTTTTCGACTTTTCTTTTGTTAAAAGACTATTATTACACATTTGTTTATATTTGCTTTAGGTATAAGTCATATAAAAAATCATACCCTTTAAGAAATGCTATAGATGAAGTAACTCGGATAAGTAGATCATGAGTTACGCTTGACGTTAGGATGAAAAAAATGGTTTTGAGATAAACGCGTTTAAAGTCGTAAAATAGCACCAGAGCGTTCCTCCGCGCGCGAAAGTTCGACGCATCAGAGACGCTCCTATGCGATAAATATGCTGCGGATCGAAAAATCCTTTTGCACACATATTCTCGACATTCATACCTTTCATTTCATCAAAAAAAAAAAATTGATTTTTGAAAAAAAAAGAGGAGAACCTCCCCTTAATTGTATAAATCATTGCAGCAAATCGCAGCGACGCATTGTGTGTTGCGTTGCTGTCTCTCAGTTGTTGCTGTTGATGCGAGGTCAAGTGTGTGTGTGTGTGTGTGTGTGTGTGTGTGTGAGTGTGCGAATTGCACTCATTGCCAATTGACATGTGGCCACAGGACAAACGCACGCATGGAGCATTCAAATAATTGGGGTAATGTGCTGTAAGTTTGTTTGGCTTTCATAATGAAAAATTCAGCTAAGCTAGAAATTTTTTATTCAATTTTAATTTTATGCAATTCAATGCAAATTTAATTAGAGCTATTTGTTTCGAATTTGAAATTTGTATTCATGCAATCTAATACAAATCACAAAAATAGTCAATTTTGAATTGAAATTAGCTTGAAGCAGCGCACATACGAGTTGAACTGATCCGTAATTGGCGCACACACGCAACGGCATCAAGTTTTGTTTAAGTACGCAATTAGCCGGCGCATGCAACAAACAAGTTGCAAGTCGCTGTGTATTTGCGGCCAATATTGCCAGAATTTGTTTGTAGTTGACATAATGACGCAATTATCGATTCGGCCAGTGCGGCGCCACCGATGAATGGCCGCCTAATAGTTGTGCGTTAATTTGTCGGTCTCGTGGTTGCGTCGCCGCCTTGTGCAGTTGTGGACATTGACAATTTTAAATTTAGCCGAACTAACATAAATTAAAATATTTAATTAAATTGAGCCGCTTTGCAGAACAAACAGAGTTTAATTTATATGGTTTAGATTTTTTGCATCAAATTTGCTTCATTTCATTTGCCATAATCTTCACCGGAATTTGTTTTAGAAACTCGTTTTATTTGACAATTATTGTTAAATTGAAAATACCAATTAAAACCGAACTTTTATATAGCAAAAGTTTCGCGAATAATTGCTGCATACCTGAAATATCTCGCACCTGATTTATTTCACCTATCATTCAATAGCAACAATGTAACTATTTCGAAGATTTTGTTGTTTGCAATCAAATGCAAAAAATGTACGAAGAATGTTGTACGGTGATCACAAACCATTTGGCCGAATTGTAAAAGTGATTTGATTAGTTTTTTTGTTTCGACTTAAAAACTCCAAAGCATTTTTGAGGGTCGTGGGGAAACATGCAATAGGAGTAGTGTAAAGTAGTAACAAGTGTAAATTTGTAAATAAAGCGATTGTTGGGTTTTGACTGCGTTTGCGCTGAGTAATTGAAGTGGTTTTATTTTCAAGCACAATCCAAAACGAACTCAAAACGAACTATTTATAAATTCTATACAATTCTTCTTGACTTTTGAACAAACTGAAAAATATGTTAGACAGGAAAAATAATAATAAATAAAAATGAAAAAAAAACTATAAATAAAAATAAAAAATAATAAATAATAAAAAAAAATAAATAAAAATATACAATTTATTCTAACGTCAACATTGGAGACCAGTAACTATAAAGGCAGAGAATATTGTTCTGCATACTTCTAGGCTGCCTTGTCAAAATTGCAGCTCACTGGACAAAGTGTCTAAACTTAAAAAATGGCGTACTTACCTCGATCAAATATTGTTCTAAAAGCCATAGCAAGCAGGTTCCCACGTACGAAATTAATTCGCTGCTGAACTTTGCTAGAAAGACCCACATTCTCACTGATCTTCAAAAACTTTCTATGTTCGGCACTTGGGCAAAGCCAAATCAAGCTGCTTGGTGAGCCTAGAGAGCAGAGCAGTTTAGCTCTCAAGTCTATAAAGAGATTAAATTCGATTAATTGTGTTCTTTTAGGAGAAAAGTGATGAGTCTGAGACTAAAAATAAATAAAACTTAGGTGCTTATTGTCAACAAACCATAAAACAGATTGGCAAATTAGGAACTGGAAGTAGGAAATAGGAAAGTTGGCTAGAGAAAAAAATGCAAACTTCACATTCTATATCCAATCACATTCCATATTCTACATCTGCACACTCCTCATTCAATTCTATATCTAGATGCTTGCACAACGCATTGATTCCCTTCTTCATTCTTTCTTCCATGTTTCGCTTTCACGAAAGTTTTGAGTCCACAATAATGCCAAGATATTTGGCCTCTTTTGATAGCTTCAGGGGATGCCCGTCCACACAGAGAAGAGCGAATTCCTCTATTCCTCAATTCTATATCTATATTCTACTATATATGTATATTCTATTCTATATCTAAATGTATCAAACATTACATTAAAACGTTACGTGGAAAAAATTAAGTGCAGCATTGTTAATGCAATTTTAAATTAACACAAAACAACACAACTGTACAATTCCGCTGAGGCATGTGCAACATAATTTGCCATTGCCGCTGAGGGCGGCAGCAATGCTGATTATTTTGGCGTTGCCGCTATTGTCGCCAACTTCCACGGACCACGGGCCTTGTTCAATGCGAAATAATTTAAGACCAAACTTAATTATCCTCACATGAAGGTTTAATTTATTTATAACAATAAATTGCCAAAGCTTTAAAACCCATCAACACGCAGGCCACAAATTAAAAACCCTCCAAAAAAAACGAGCATTGTGCATGAAATTAAAAACAAAAAACACATTTTTATAAATTTACACCACAGGACCCAAAATGCGCGTAGTTTTAATAGATTTAAAGTGGGAACGAAATTGAATACTTTTTGTGCTTAAAGTTCATTAAACAGGGCCGGATTTCTGTGATGCGATTTAATCGTTTTTAATAAAATTAATGACTTTTTAAAATTTGTCAATCTATCTTTCTATCTTAGATCTAAGTCTATCTAGTCTATCTGGTCTAGTCTAGTCTAGTCTAGTCTAGTCTAGTCTAGTCTAGTCTAGTCTAGTCAAGTCTAGTCTAGTCAAGTCTAGTCAAGTCTAGTCAAGTCTAGTCTAGTCTAGTCTAGTCTAGTCTAGTCTAGTCTAGTCTAGTCTAGTCTAGTCTAGTCTAGTCTAGTCTAGTCTAGTCTAGTCTAGTCTAGTCTAGTCTAGTCTAGTCTAGTCTAGTCTAGTCTAGTCTAGTCTAGTCTAGTCTAGTCTAGTCTAGTCTAGTCTAGTCTAGTCTAGTCTAGTCTAGTCTAGTCTAGTCTAGTCTAGTCTAGTCTAGTCTAGTCTAGTCTAGTCTAGTCTAGTCTAGTCTAGTCTAGTCTAGTCTATCTATCTATCTATCTATCTATCTAGCTATCTATCTATCTATCTATCTTTTCATACTTTCTATCTTTTCATACTTTTCTATCTTTTTATACTTTTCCATCTTGCAAACTTTCTACTTCGACATGCGCCACAAAATGCGGCCCTGTGCATGGGGCGAGCACACAAAAGGCACACTTACGCCCATACGCACTTATGCACGCGATATTTTTAAATGTAAAATGTTTAACATTAAAATGGCGTCATTAATTAAACGCTCGACAACAATGCCCAAGCGAAAAACTGCTTAAATTGCGCTAAAGCAAAATCAACAGAAATTTAAAAAAAATCTTTTTTTAAATTGCGCTGTTCGGCGTCGTGAATATTTGATGACCAACAATCGACGTGTGTGGTTGGCGTTGTGCCGTGCAGTGAGTGCCGGTAATGCAACTGAAAACAAAAGATTCCAACGCACCAACGGATCCGACAAATTGGCAGCTTTAGTTGAATGGGCAGAATAGTGCAATTTATATTTTAAATGCAGCCACCAACCAACCGCACAATGGGGAAAATGCAATGAAAATAACAACAACAACGGCAACCACAACAACAAAAATTGCAAACACTTACACACAGACAGACCGAAAGAGTCCCAAATGAATAGCTTTGGCCGCAATGTAACCAAATTCGGGTAAAATCAATTTGTCCACCCAACACCAAATGCCCAACTTCCGCACTCTCTACCCGGCCCCCGCCCCCTTCGACTACACTACAATGAGCTCACCAAGCACACACAAACACACATTACATCCATACATATGTGTAGTTATGTGTTACTGTGCATATTTGCGCCATTTGTGCGCAGCTTTGTGTGCTGTTCCCTGCTGATTTATGGCGCTCCCCGTTTCACTGCCACTCCCCCCCCCCACACTCTCCGTGCGTAATGCAAATAAATACGCTCTAATGTCAACTCATTGAAAATTTTAAGCGAAAAAATGGCGAAATTTCAATGCGCCACAGTGAACGGAACGGCAAATTAATGTGTTTCCCTCCCATCCATTGCCGACTCTCTCCAATTCGACGCGGATCGTTGCCACCCCCGCACACACACACACACAATGGCAAATATTGTGCCAAACAACAAAAAACTCACCGTCAACTTGCTGCTGCCAAAACTCACATTAACACCCACTTTCGACAGCCGCTCATGCCGCGCCGGTCGTCGCCAACACACCATAAAGGCACAATTGCGGTGCGCCACTATTGGCGGCCACCTAAAACCGCGCTAAATGGACAATCGCGCCGAGGCAGCGCGCATTCCGCAGCGGCGGCCGTTGAGCGGGTTTTTATTACAAAAAAACGCGCGCGCCGGGTTCGTGGGCCGACCATAGCGAACCATTCAATTATGCATTTCCCACACACAAATGGAACGCGCTCTCGTTCACTTCTCCCTGCATATTCGTCTAACATCATCAGTCGCGCGCCCTTGCATTGGCCAGCTGCAACAACAACAACAAGAACAACAACAGCATAACGCAACATGGTTTGCTCTTCGATTTCGCGCGTCGCGTATGAAATTGCGAGCCATGGTGCGTGATAAATTTGATAAAAATTGCTAACAAAATGTCAGCAACATGTGCCAAAATTGTTTCATTCACATTGGCCACACTGTACCCGCCGCTCCGTTCCAATCCGTTTCAGCCCATCTGTACGAACTCTGAGCGCAGCCACACCGTTTTTTCGCGCTCCCCACCTCTCATCAGCTCGCTCCACATTTCACAGCGCGCACTGACGGCACTGATGGTTTTTCCAACCGAAACACAATAACAACAATGACAAAATACCCTAAATGGCGTCGCTGTGCTGCCTCACCACCAACGCCAGCGCCTCCCCGAACCGGCATAGATTCGTATCACTTCAATATTCAGCAATTTGGCATTGTTTGGCGTTCGCAACGGAACAGGAAGGCGAACTGGAGCGAATGGCCACACTGCAGCAGGCACTGTCGTCGGCGTGTCGCTTGGCAACTGTGCTGTGCCATTCGAAAGACTTCGAGACAACGTCACACAACAATGCAGACCAATTTGGATTTTATCTCGCCTCAAAATTCAGTTCTTCGCATTCAAATTGTTTGCAGCTCCTAATGGAAAAGTAGATATTCAAGTTGAAAAGTTCCAACTGTCACTTTTATTAGGGATTTTAAGCAATAAACATGAACAGTAACCAACTCCGAGGCAGAGCCAACTGAATGAAAACCACAACACAGCCTAAAGTAATGCATTATGTGAACGTTTCGAACAGCACAAAAAGATTCATTCTAACCAAAAAAAACAAAATCACAAAACCAAAATATCAAAATATCAAAATCAAAATAACAAAATCAAATAGCAAAGTCAAAATAACAAAATCATTCATCAGTATTCGACTTTGTAAATCGTAAATGGTCACCTCTACTTTTATGGATCCAAGTCAAGTGTCTGCAATCTGTCTATTCTCAAACTTCTATCACCTGAACTCGGCATCCTTTCAAAGCCCAATAAATGCATTGAAATGCATTGAGGTTCACACTTGATTACTTTCACATTACAAAACATTCAACAAAACCATGTCTGAAAGGTTCATAATTTAATTTCCATATCCTTGAAAGTCATTACGATTTTTAAATTGAACCCTAAATCACATTTATGAAAGACTGCTGTGTGTCTCAAGTTCTTTTGAACACTTAAACTTTAAGAGCTCAAACAGGCTTGACAGCAAAAAATTAAATTTATATGACAAAAACCAAAAAAAACTAAACCAAATCTATGCAATTCTTCGCCTCAAGAACGAAACTTTCACTTATGCCCACAAATCAATGAACTTTCAGTTATGCCCACAAATCAATCGATATTTGAAAGTTGCCAAGAATCATTTACTGCATTGAGTGCAATGAATCTCTTACTTAGTGTCTGCAAGATCCTTCCAGATATCCATCTAATCTCTCGAGAGATCTTGTAGGAAGTACATCTCTTCCCTTCACATGGCTCAATTATTGACTTAAATGCACTTTCGGGCATTTCCGTATTCATTCCGTAATCTCAACTGATATGCATGCAAGATTGGTCCGCTCGTATCGACTTCTGTAAACATAGTCAAAGTGGACATTTGAATGAATCATTTTCAAAATAAATTTTATTGATTGCACTTTAATCAATAATTAACTCGTTTTATTCAACTGTAAAGTTCGGACTCCTCATTATTTCTTCATACTCGAATTTATGATGATATCTCAACACCATCTAAAGTTATCATGTATAGCAACCATCTGAAAGAGGGCAGGACAAACGATTAGACGGACAAATGACATCCAATCGCAAAACCTTTGAAAGTGGGTTGTGAAGAGTGTCGGCCTATAGATGGACAGACAAACACACGAAATACGAATACTTTAAAAAAAAGTTAATTTACAATTTTTATATAGTAATATACATTTTATTGCTTATCCTGACTGACTCACTAACTCATTGACTGACTCATTGAAGCATGAAATTCGAACTGTAACTCCACTCTGAAAAAATACAAGAAAAAATCTTCAGTCACTTTTTTAGTTACATTTAGTTTAAATATTCAGAAATATTGCTTCAATAAAAAATATTATTACAATAATTTTGTTTAAATATTATTTTTAATATTAAAATCAAATTCCACAGAAAATGTAAACAATTTTTCAATATTTCAAATTGATAAATGGATAATTTTCAAAACAGTTTTTACAAAATCAAAACGAACTCAAGCACTTTAAACTATAAAATAAATTAGTAACATTTGCAATAAATAAGCAAAAATATATAATTAAAAAGTAAGCACTTTTCGATTTCCGTCAACTCTTTTGAAACTCCATTTAGAGGGATATTTTGAGTTAAGGTCTTTTATAAAAAAATGTGATTTAATAGGAATATGAATTTCAAATGTGATGAAAATGCTCTAAATCAAAAATAATTCGAAAAATTAAAATTAAAATTTTATGAGGTTAACAATGGGTTAAGGTTCGTATGTGGCGTATTGGCTTCAAATTTGATGAAAACATTTGAAATCAAAAATATTTCCAATCATATTTTTAAGAACTTTTTTTTTGAAAATTTAAATCTGACGAGTCAACGATGACTTAAAACTTAGTATGGGGAAACATGATTTATGATATTTTTACTTCTTGCTAAAAATACTTAAAACCAAAAATAATTCGTAGCGGATTTTTTTTTAGATTTTCAAAAATTAAACATTTAACCCATTACTGCCTGCATATATTTCTGGCCAGCGAATTTTGTCTAAATTTACATATGTTGGTAAGGGGTGCTTAGAATAGTTATACACAAAAATTCGGGTATCTACCTGATATAGCCCCTGAGATATAGAGGGGGTTAAATTTAACCTGTCCGCCACAAATATGGGTGAAATTTCACCCCTGTCTGGAAAATCATTCATTGTACACAGGTAGACTGTACAAGCAATACCAACAATTCACAGAAGATATGCAATTCAATGAACTACATACTCCAGAAAAAACGATTGGAATTTCCAATATTTACTATTTTTCAGAATTTTCTCGAACAAAAAGAGTTAGTCAACTTTACACACGGATTGGAATAGCTTAATGCCACAATTCTTCAATATTATTAAAAACAAAATAAACCTGCATCTATTCCATTTCATTCTACAAAATTTCAGCCAAATCGCATTACACATTTGGTCAGGGAGGCAAAAGAAAAATCACCATTCCAGCGGGTGAAATTTCACCCCATCCGGCTGGAATGGGTTAACGGGACCAGCAATGAGTTAAGGTTCGTATACGAGAAACCATGTAAACAACATGAACCGATGAGCCTATTGACTTCATTGGTGCAAACACTTGGAATGAAAAATAGTTAGACACATGTTTTTTATTTATTTTATTTTTATTTATTTTTTTACTTTGAAATATGACGGGGTCAATGAAGGGTGAAAAGCTTGTATGGTTAGATACGATTTAATGTAATTATTAACTTTAAATATAATAACAGTACTTCAAATGAGAAAAAATTAGACAAGTATTTTTTCATAAAAATGTGATGGGATCACCAAAGGTTAAGAGAAATTTGATTTATTGGGCCTATTGACTTCAAACTTGCATGCGAAGCAACCAGGCCCTGCTAGTTCATTATAGAAGAAAAAGTTTCACAATCTTCTTTAAAATTTTTGCAACAGTCAGCGTTTTAAATTTTAAATACTTAGGGCGCACCCGAAACAAAAAATGCACAACTAACAATAAACATTACAAAGCTTAATGACTTTTGTGCTATTTCAATGCTTATAAATCCAGTTGAACAAATAAATTACGTGCCACAAAACAAAATCAACTGAAATGGAAAATTTCATCAACCTAAACAAATGCAAAACAAGTGTCGATGTATTGAAATTAAATCTGGAATTATTGTAAAATTTTGTGCGACCAGACAGACAGACGAACGAACGAGCGAACGGACGGACGGGCGGAGGCATGTAAATTGTTTTGCGCAAATATGCAAACAAAGCAGCGACTGTGCATAGCACAGACAGAGCAAAGATTAAATTTTCGAAAGCAAACATATTGACGCTGTAAAGCAAAACAACCCCGTTCGCCTCTCCCACCCCCTTCCCCTCCCTACCAGCGCAGTGCAACGCACGTACGCTGTCTGACAGAGATCATTATGCCGCTGTACACACAAACTCACCAGTCGACCAACAAACAAGCAATTGTATGCGTGTGAGTATGCGTGTATGTGTGTGCCGCATACTAATAATAATAAATCATGTGCAAAGGATATGGAAAATATTGCCGAGATGTGTTTTCGAAAGGACGCTGGCAAACGCAGAACCTAAGCCTTTTATCGCACACAGCATTGAGCTACTGCCGCCACTTGCGTGCGACTTATTGTCTTGTCTTGTCTTCTTGCCTTCGTCGCTGCCCCCCCACCCCTCCGCCCGACGCCTACCAACGGCATGAGCCATAAATATGAGGCAATGTTGGGTGCCGCCGGTAGATGGCACTGCAAACAAGCAGCTGTTTGTGCAGGCATAAGTAAATGTGCCATTATTATTGTTGTTTTTGTTGTTGTTTGTGCATTCTATCGGAGCTCATATGAAAGTCAAAAGTTTCGACGCGCCACGAACCTGGAACGTCGGACATCCGGTCAATCGACGGCACTTTATTACAGCAAAATTCATGTCAACGCAAACTAAGCAAAACTAGCAAATTACAACAACAACAACAACAATGTAAAAGCACGACAGACCTCAACACAACAATGGCTGCCAACAAAGGCTACAAGTAACAACAGGCATTGTAGCAACAATAACAATAACAATACCAGTACAACAAAAAAGCAACAGTAACAGGATGTTTGAAATTCTAAGCAGCTTGCATTGAAATTATTTTCGAACTCTGCACACATAAACATACACACACATACACACATACACGACGCACACAGTGAACAACAACAAAAGCAACAATAACTGATAGTGGTGAGCAAAGCGAGTGCAAGAAAACTCGACAACACCCATTTCGATTATTGTGCCGAGACAATGCTGCAACAGTCACAGCAACAGTCACCACGTCAGCCTCAACCAGCTATCGGTGCCGCACACGTGAGACAACAAACGACCCATTGTCTAACGTTCAGCAGAAACTATACGAAAAGCAATCCATTGCGTTCGAAAACCATCGTCACAGCACAACGATGGCCCACATTCGGCATTTCAATTGTTCACGAAATCTTTTCAAAGCGCCTACAATATTCAATGCATTCGCATGTTTAATTTCAATCCTTTACACCCGAACGAACGTAATGAATGCAGTTTGTGTTTGACTAACTTGACGCGTTTCAAATTTCAACTTAAAACAATTAAACAAGTTGGAGTTTGTTAAACCTTCATCGAAAGCACTAATATTGGTATTGTTTGTATTTGTTGCATTTGAAAGGTTTAACGTTAGGAATCATGCAAAAACGCTCAAGACTACAGTTCAGTGACACTAAATTATAAAGTTGAGATAATACGTCGCACTTCTTTTCTTGGCAATTTTTTTTCCTTCATCCTTAGTTTTCTTTTTACTTTTTTACTAGTTCGACAATTGCAGCAACTGTGCTCTGCGGGCCTGTTTTTTATCTCTGTATTAGAGAACAGTTGTGCAAAAAAAATTAGAATTTAAGTTACGTGAATGCTCAGGTATGTTCGTTTGAACAAACGAACATACCTGAGTTAGTCCTGAGAGGGACCTACAGTTGAACACCGATTCAGAACCGCAGTTTCTGACAATTTTCCTTTCACACTTGAAAGTTTTGCTATCGTCTGCTTGGAATCGAATCTAAGGCCTCTGGTATGAGATGCCAGTGCGCTACGCGTTGCTCTGTCGAAGCCGGCCAGACAGCTCAACATCACCGAAAAATTATATCTCTTTAATTTTACTTTACTTTCTTCTAATTCGATTATTCTAATTTTGTTGTTGAAATTTTGAAGATTCGATTTTAAAATAAGACAATTTTCAAAGATTTTGTTTTTATGTCTTATGATCCGGTGAATATTTCTTTGGTGATGGTATTGAAAAATCTACCTACATAACTATCTATCTACATAACCGGACATTCACCGTCGCAGTATTTTTGTCAGTTATGGAGATGTCCGCTTATGGGGGAAGGCGGGTACAAAAAATTAGATCAAATTGCATAAATGTTTCCGTCGTTTATTTATGTATTTAATATTTAGTACGAATTTGTAAATATTGAATATTTATTCAATATTTTTTACATGTATTGGTAAAGTACATACATTGCATAAGTCTTTAAATTTGAATACTACTTTTAAAAATTTAAGAAAATAAACAAGAATTATCAATCAACAAAAGTCAATATTTTAAGCTAAAAAACAGTTTACTCAAAGTTTTCTAAAACAGGATTTTTTTCTATCCATACATTTCTAAAAACCATACATTTTCAACTGTCACACAAAATCCCTTACTACAATTTTTTAACAAACTACTTTCACTATCTTTGTACACTGTCACTGCCTCAAAACACAGTGTGAACACAACCCAAACCAATATACGAGTAGTTTACAATTCACACTTTATGCTGCCACAACAAAAACTCCTGCAGATTGAACGGTGCAGTATCACAACAGAAATGTAACTGCAAGCAATAAACCATCGCATCCGTTATTAGGCCGCACACGCCACTCCTTGCACTTCTTCCACCACATTCCTGCCGGAATGCAAAATTTAAAATTCCTTTTGTTTTGCTCTGCACAACTTTCTTCTATCAACGTCAGCTGTGTTGATTTGTTTCTTACTTCTGAATAACGTAAAAGAGTCGAAGTTTAAAGAACTTCACAATGCTCGGCATTAAAGTTGTTGTTGCTGACGTTTTGATGTGGAGAAGTTTTAAAAATACAAGTGTTTGTATAATTATAACCGAAAATATCGTTATGAAAGTTTGATAACTAACTGAAGTGGTTGCAGTTTCCAGTTAATCATAGACATTTTAATCTATTCTTTGAAGTTTCCAACTAAGTTTAATTAATTAAATTAAAAATAAATTTGGTTTTTTGCTCTAAACAATTTTTTATTTATTTTTTTTAATTTATTTTATTTTACTTTACTTTATTTTATTTTATTTTATTTTATTTTATTTTATTTATTTTATACTTTTATGTTTATTATTTTTATAAATTGATTTTATTTTATTTTATTTATTTTCTTTTATGTTTATTATTAATATATATACACCTAAGTCTGTTTTTACACGGTCTTTTTTACACGGTTTTGATATAACACGGTTTGAAAATTGAATATTTTTAATTTTTTACACGATTTTATTCCATTTAGCACGATTTGAAATTTTATGTACTTAAATTTTTTTTGTCAAATTTAATTTTTGCGAAGTATGTTCATATCACAAAAAAGTATTTATGAAAGAAAAAAGTCTGAAACCATCGATAGTATCGATAGTGCTATCGATAGTTTGCGAACACTAGCTTAAAGATTTAAGTGAATTCCCTTTTAGCGCGTACAAGCAATTTTTACTGGTCAAAGCAAATGTGAATAGCACTAATTTAGGGGAATTCCCTTTATGTGCATACAATAAAATTTACTGGTCAGAGCAATTGAAACGTGTTAATATTTTGTGAACTGTCAATGCAATAAGACGTGTTTGGTAAAGAAATTTTAATAGGTTTTAGAGATTAGGAACAAATCACCCATTTTTGTATACGATCAATGTTTTTATCGTTTTTTATTTTATTTTTTATTTTATTTTAATTATTTTATTTTATTTTTTTTATTTTATTTTATTTTTTTTATTTTATTTTATTTTATTTTATTTTATTTTATTTTATTTTAATTTACTTTATTTTATTTTATTTCACTTCATTTTATTTTATATTTTTTATTTTTTATTTAATTTAATTTTATTTTTTAATTTTCATTTATTTTATTTATTTTGTTTAATTTTATATTATTTTATTTTTTTTTTAATTTTATACATTTTATTTTAATTTTTTACTATTTTGTCCTTTAAGATCAAATTTAGCAAGCGATATTTTTATGTCAAATCAAAGACTTAACAAAAAAAAAAAAATTTCACTACTCAGTTATAACAAACATTCAGAATGGTTTATGATAACAAGTCACATTTCATTTTCATCCCTTAACAACAGTTGGCAACGCTGTCTCAAGTCTGCTTAACATTTCCCCGTATTCGCGCTGTTATCCTGCGTCACAACTTCGGTGTGTCAAGGATATTTTGCTTGGAAGCAAAAGCAAAGCGGCGAATAGCTGAAACTCACCAGGTAACCCGTATAAGTCGATAAGGCAGTTCAAGTTGTTGTTGGGTTAAGGGTAGTTTTGCTACAACAGTAGATTGACTACAATGGAAAAACTTTTGGGAAAAATGTTAAGCTGACAGGATAACAGAAAAATGACACAAATCTTTAACAGTTTTCAAGAATATGTCTATCACTATTGCAGTAGGTATTTTTTTCTATCGAGCCTTTCAGAAAGAAAGAGTGCCGTATAAAATCACATCATCATCCTACGGTTTTCCTACTCTAAGATAGGAAAAAAGTCTTCAAAGTGTTTCAAAATTTTTGGCTACAACAAACAAAAGATTTGCTCACACAGCATTCTGATTCTCAGCTCTTGGACTACAGCTTTTCCTACTCTTAGATAAGAAAAAGTCTTCATAGTGCCTCGAGATTATATGGAAAAAAAGATTTTCTCATTCAGCTTTCGGATTCTCATCTCTTGACCTACAACTTTTCCTACTCTGAGATAAGAGAAAGTCTTCATAGTGCCTCGAGATTATATGGAAAAAAGATTTTCTTACTCAGCTTTCTGATTCTCATCTCTTGACCTACAACTTGTTGTACTATGAGATAAGAAAAAGTCTTCATGATGCTTCGTGGTCTCGGAAACAAAAGATTTACTCACTCAGCTTCCTGATTCTCATCTTTTGGCCTACAACTTTTCCTACTCTGAGATAAGAGAAAATCTTCAAGGTGCTTCAAGATTATGGGAAACAAAAGATTTTCTCACTCAGCTTTCTGATTCTCATCTCTTGGCCTACAACTTTTCCTTCTCTGAGACAAGACAAGGTCTTCATGATGCTTCGAGATTATGGGAATCAAAAATCTTTGCTTCCCATCTATTAGCCTTCAATTTGGTTCAAGTGCCTTAGATACGCCGAATGACCAAAACTCTCACCGTTTCTGTTTCCGTATCGCATCAAGCACCCTGCGCCTCAATCACATCCCTCCGATTCGCTCATCATTCGCACACCGCATCCAGCTGGCATCCAACGCACCGAACTGCGATGATATCACGTTGTGTTGGTTTTCTGTGCTGCGCATGCGCAACCTACGACTCTGCACACATATTTCCGCTTGTGCGATAAAATCGCCGCGGTGCGCCCTAGAAGACAGCAACGATGAAATCACAATATTTATATTCATTCCAGCAAAAATCGTTGCGTTTCGCTGTTGCGTCGTCAAGGAATCAAGGACAGAGCGAGCAATAAACCAACTTCCTCGGCTGCTGCGATAAATATCTACCAACCAGCAACGGCCGCTGCATACATATTGAATTTTGCCTTCCACCTTCCACCGTTTACGCAACTCGAACAGCCGGCCGAGTCGAATCAACTCTCACCGCTGCACAGTAGCCGTTTTTGGCACTTTTTAAATATTCATAAATTCCTCTGACGCCACATTTGGCCAATTCCGCCAAATTCCTAATTCAGTATTTAGCATTTCATTGGAGAAAAATAAAGCGAGACTGCGAATTTCAAGCGAAATCGCCGCCGATCGCACAACCAATGCCGCGCCACGAAAACGCCGATCGTTAAGTGGCTTTTTAAAACAAACACATTTAATTTATGGCAATTAATTAAACAGCTTCAGAATTGATTCATTCAAATTTTAACAAGAGCGCCACATGGCGCAGCTCAGCGCGACAGGGGCCACGACGCACAGTGGCTGATTCTGCCGGCGTAGGTTGCAAAAGTCGATTTTGTCATGTTCGATTTGGGGGAAACTGTTATACTTGTCCGATAGATAAATGTTTGGACTTAAGAAATCCGAAAACCTTAACTAAATTGGACAAATAGTTTTGCTTGTAGAGCCCGTCAAAGTTGAGCAATTTTTAGAGTGTGAAATAATATCAGCAATTTGCACTTTTTCGGCAAAGCTGAAGTTTTAAAATACGGAAAGGAGCAAATTAATTAAAACTTTTTGCACCGGCATCGTAAAAGAAGGCATTTGTAGTAAATAATTAAATATAGAAAAAAAAAGTTGGTTGTTGTTGTTGTCTTTTCATAGCCACTCACTTGAAGCACTGTTTTTATCACACTTTTTGAACTTTCGATAGAGTTTAAAAAAAAAGGCCATAAGTGCCACGGTTCCGTCTTTGGGAAAATTGTTCACTAGTCTTCTGTGAGTACTGCCCTGAAGAGATCGGGTGCCCGATTTTGCCCGACTGGATTTTACAGCGATTTTTCTGTGGCCACCTCGCGCAATTTTGTGCTTTCGGGTGCGTGCGTTCGAACAAGTTCGTCAAGATTTTGATAGTGAATCAATTACACGGGATTATAATCGTTGCCAGGGCATGCAAATTTGGGTTTTGGGTTCATTTAAGAAGTGATACAAGCTTGCAACTCCATATTAAGTCGACTTTTTTTTCTGGCGTATATTGCTGTAAGCTCGAAGTAAAGAGTACTTTTGCTGGATGCGCAGTTCGCACGTACGAAAAACAAGTTGGCTTTCATTTCCGGCAATCAGCTATCATGTATCCTTTGATGCAATGCTTTTGTTTTTAACAAAATACTTACACTGTGCCTGGCATACATTTTTGTTTTTAATTTGAGCAAAACTCAGTCAGTCGCCATTAGTCTTAGAGTTGAACCGCGCCAATGAAACAATTAGTTATTGAAAAACAAAAAGTAGACTTATATCTATGTGCATTGCCTAAAGGTTAGGTTAGGCTGGCTGACCCACGGGGGGGTCTCACATAGACCATGTTGGTCCATAGTGATACCAGATGCATTGCCTAAAACCCACTTATATGTATGTCTGGGCTGTTCAAAAATCTCACAACGGGTAAAAACCTAATAACTGCAGGTACCTGCTATTACTAAAAGCTTAGTGCCTGCTATTTGAATGTAAGTAAAGTTAGTTTCGAAGTTAATTTAAACTAAACTTCACTTCAACTCCGCCACTGCAACTAAACCGAAGAAGAAGCACAAAAATGTTTTTAAAAAATTCGAAGCTGTTTGAAATATTTACTATTTCGAAGACAAAGGAGTAGTTCGTTCTGGTTACGTCGAATTGGTTACGTGGAAGGAAGTTTGCCTGTAGCCAAAACATCTACGTTAAAGAGAAGATATCCAGGACTTATCGCACTATCAAGTTAAAATGGATTGCGGCAAATCGTACCAAATTCCATTTTGTCCAGAGTAATGAGGAGTGGTTAGAAAAAATAATATACTTCGATGCAAGAGATGCATATAGCATAAGCGATGACCAACCATCGACATCAAAGGCGGCAAAAGGAAGGCCGAAAAAGTCAACCCAGGACTGTGCGTCATTCACTAAAAAAAGGAAGCTTATGGAGGCAACGGGAAAAATAACTGCCACCCACTTTTCAGAAGCTTTGATCATAAAATAAAATAAGGATCAGGAGAAAATGAAAGGCGTTATAGTGAAAGCAGTTTTACCAGCAAGCCCGGGTCACGTTAAAAGAATAAAAAGCAGTATTCCCACGCCACCCAATGTGCTACCGATCAAATATAGTCCTAATGAAGCTTTAGCATTGTTTTTAAACTTAAGATTGTCCAAAGAAAAATTTAATTTTTTTGTATATTTTTCGAATTCTGGTTCTCATTTTGAAAGCAAAATTTATGCACTTTTATCTTTAAATTTGACTCTTTCAGTTTATTTCTTAAATTTCTTATTACTTTTCATCTTTTTTAATGCATTTTCATTAATTTTGCAACTGAAACTTATCATTGTTGCTCGTATTATTCTTATTTACAGTAAGCCGAACTTTTACAAAGTATTACGTAGCACCCTGTAACTCGATCTAGTTCATTTTTGAAAATACAATAGCCTGATGAATTTCTAATCAACAGCAAAAAAAATTTTCCAATTATCTCTATTCGTTCAGGAGTTATTAATTTTGCAACCTGAAATGACAAATTGAGCCACTGTGCGACGCGGCGCTGCCGAGGAAGCGCGATCAGCCGGGCCGATAAAACGCAATCGTAAAATTTTATTAGGCCGACCTTTTGATTAACCGCAAACCAATAAACAGCCGCCGCCGCAATAAAAAACACTGAATGTTTATAAGAAAATCACGACGGCTGGAAAAAATAAGAAATAAACATCCCCAAATCGAATAAATCGAATTGAAATAAATCGAAAATTGGTCGCTAATCACTGAAACGAGTTAATAAATGTATTTTATGCGGCGCGCTCAAGCGACGCAAATGCGAGCCGCAGCACGAATCGAATATTTTATGTTTTCCCATAATGTCGGCTTTTATTCAAAGTACCGTTTTTTTCTGAAATAGGCATAAGCATTTTGAATATGTAGGCAAAATTATTGAGAAATACTACATGAAAAAAGAGTTTATAGACGCAGACAAATAAATAAATTTAATTGCGTCTTCACAGAAAGCTGGCCAAAGCCGATCAAGTTGGATCAGAAATTTGACGATGATGCAAAATTTAACAAACGAATTGGAGGTGAAGTCTTTGAACTCAAACTCAGTAATGGTTTCAATGATCTTTGAAGATTATTTGTTCATGGATAACAATGTTAAAGCCGATAAGGATCGATCGCAAATGTAAATCATAAAGAAAAAAATTTTAAAATGTAAAATTATTTGGACAAAACTTTAAATTCCAAATCAGTTGTCTTTATACCAGACTTTAACTGACCTACTTGAGTCTTTCTTGCTCATGGATAGTAATGCCAAAACCAATCGAGTTGGATCAGAAACTTTACAAATTTGACGATGATGCAAAATTCAACAAAAGACTTGGAAGTGAAGTCTTTGAACTCAAACTCACTAATGGTTTCAATGATCTTTGAAGATTATTTGTTCATGGATAACAATGTTAAAGCCGATAAGGATCGATCGCAAATGTAAATTATTAGAAAAAGAATTTAAATGTAAAAAGAAGAAAAGATTTTAAATGGACAAAACTTTAAATTCTAAATCAGTTGTTTTTCCTGATCTTTAAACAAGACTTTAACTGACCTACTGGATCAGAAACTTTACAAATTGAACAAAACTTGGAAGTGAACAAAAACCTTAGAGGTGAAATCTTTGAGCTCAAACTCACTTATGGTTTCTTTGAACAACTTTGGTTTACACCATTGATGAACTATAATCGGTTTTTGGAAGATTATTTATTCATGGATAAAAAAGTCCAAGCCGATCAGGCTGGATCGCAAATGTAAATTATAAGAAAAAGAATTTAAATGTAAAATTTTTGGGACAAGTTCTAGGTGAAAACTTTTAATTCAAAATCTAATTATTTTTCCAATCTCTCTACCTATTTATAAGACTTAAGCTTGAACCTGTTACTGGCAAATTTTTCTTATTCATGGATAGTAATGTCAAAGCCGATCAAGATGGGTCAGAAACTTAAGACGAATTTGTAATGGTACAAAGTTTAGTGGATCTGAAACTTGAGAAATGTGACGATGATGCAAAATTTTAGAGGTTAAGACTTTGAGCTCAAACTCTGAGTTTTCCTGATCTCTACACCAGACTTGAGTTCTAACCAGTTCCTGAAGGATTCTAACTTATTTATGGATATAAATTTTTTCATCGGGATTTGAAAATTGGTCTCCGGTTTTGATATTCATGATAACATCATTCCAATCCTTGGTATTGTAAACTGGTTGAAATAACAAGAAACCGGTTTCAGTTTTTATTGCCACAATATTTTAATTATATTAACATTGTAATGAGAATTGTAATAGATAATTAATTATAATTTTATTTTTTTATAATAATTTTTAAATTTTTTTTTTTAATTTATAATAAATTGTAATTCAAAAAACGAAAGCTATAGACAGGGGTATCTAGGAAAGCGAGAGCTATAGTCTAACCACCCAAACTGACTCAATTCTTATAAGTAGAAAGGAAATGATCGTTTAAATATTATGTAAAATAAATCAGAAAATAATGCTGTAATCGAATAAGCAATATCTGGTAATTTACTTTATTAAGGTCACAGTTGTGATTTAATTTCTTCAGAATGTCCAATGGGTTGCGTGCAGGCTTCTCATACTCATACGTCCTTGGTTCGAATCCCAGCTCGGGCTGGTGAAATACTCATCTACTTCTATCGCTATTCCCATGAAACAGATGTTCTCCGGATCAGTATTCAGCCTTATTTTTCTAATTGCGTAGTTTGCCTTTAAATATAAGTTTTACCATTTAATTTTCACCATAAACTATGCAAGTTCAAGGTTTTTCACCTTCTTCGAAGCTAATTTTGCTTCATTCTAAAATCTCTAATTTAGAAAAAATTCAAAGACTGATTAAAAATGTGCACTTCTGCTCAGTCACAAAGGATATTCATCCTCCCTTTTACAAATATCCTTTCGAATCATTCTTCGTTTCGATTACTAGTGATTATAAATTGAAAGACTTCACACACATACTTACACACACACAAAATCAGCCAATCACAATTAGGCGCAACAGCTGCGCAGAGGATAACCAAAAACCGGCACAACGTTTTATGTTATCCCCGCACGGCAGGATCAAAGCAGGCAAAGCACGGCTGGCCGACTAGCGATCGAATCGTGTCCAACCACAGCCATTTCGGGCATTCGTGTGTACAGCAATCGTACGATCGGGCCGTTAGCGTGATTAATTGGCACATCAAATCAAGTGTACGACGCAAAATTCGACATTCGGCCAAGTGGCCGAAACGAACGACCCTGCCGCGGCGTAGCGAAGCGCAGCGCACCTGCCGCATTGCTGCGTAATCCTGTGCCGGTGCGTATGACATTTCACTTCTCTCACTCTCTCGTGCGCACACTCTTCCTTTCCCGATTACGGTCTCACTCTCTCTCAGACCCTAGGCGGCATCGTCCTTCTCTGTCACGCCGGGTGGCCATTGGACACGCCATTAGGATTTGTGTCGCATTTTCCATTTCGCAGCGCTACTTCGTTACGCATCGGTGGCCTTTGATGTGGCCAGCGGAGCGCAAGTGCAGCAAACGACATTGCCAGCGAAGACTTCAAGCGGCTGCCGACAATGCCGGCCGCCGGGGCCCCGACGGTGCGAGCGCGACCGAGACGGTCGGCCTCTTTAATGAAACGAAATCATTGTACGCGTATTTATGGCGAATGCAATCGCCGTAAACTGTGGTGCGCCGCTCAATGGGCTGCGACTACAGGTGACGGCGAGCGGCAGCAGTGATGCGCGCAATCAGTTGCGGCCAGTCGAAACAAATTTTGATGCTGTTTTTTGTTTTTTTTGCATTATGTATGCGATACGGATTTATTTAGATTTTTGGCAGATTTTCAGTTAGATTTGTCATGCTCCAAGGTTAATGCTAAATAAAACTTTGTGCATAAATACTTATGTAAGTAAATACTTGTCGTACATAAATACTTATCGCAATCCCGGGATCCCGTACATTTTCCAGTCCCAAAAATTCCGAAATTCAAACTCTCTAATACCGGGATTTTCGGGATTGCATTTTAATGGCATTGCTAACTTGTAATACTATTTTAAAAAAGATTTTGGAAAGTTCAGATGAAAGAAATTTAACGCAAAAAAACTATTCCGTATCTGAGACTTTGAGAAAGGAAATTTACCTTTTTTGCAATGAAGGGGATGTAGGGTGTCTTTTACAAAATGCTTAAAATAATTTACTAAGCATTCAACCAACAAGTGTTGAATCTGAAAGATGTTTCTCTTCAGCAGGTTTCTTTGCAATAATTTTCGTTCTCAGATTAGAGGAGAAAAAACCTAATGCCTCTGTATTTTTAAGATCTCAGTATTCATTTAATCAAAATGCTTAACTTTTTTATCGAAATAGAAGTAAAACTAAAAGTACAAACAAATGATCTTTTTAATTTTTTAATCAAATATAGATACATAATTATATATACACTTTATGAATGATATGCATATATCGCGCAAGCTGCAAGAATGTCATAACTAAAAAAACAACAATTTTCGAGTTGTTTTTGTTGCAACCCTACATATGACCGATTACACCGTGCGAAAAAAATCAAATAATTTCAAAACACACAACAAAATTTATATACTCGCGAAACTAGGGAACAAATGTAATAAAACTGCGTTTTTAGTTTCTCTCTCTGACGTCAGGTTTTTTTTTAAGATTTGGAAATTTCAAGGACATGTTTATTTCAAAAAGTTATTGTAAAAATTGGGCCCAATGTAGAATAACGGGTATCGAATGAAAGAGAAAAATGAGAAAAATGAAAATTAAATGTTTTGGTGCAAAAGGGCGAAGAGGTATTGAAAATGTCCCTTTTAAAACTTTATCCTTGAATATCCCTGGAAATTTCCAATATACTTTTTTTGAAAAGAATATATTTTAAGGACTAATGTGTATACAACCATATCCTTGAATTTCGTCCTTCTAACTTTGTTAGTTTAAGATATAAAAAATTCAATACTTCTCTCTATAAAACAAAGATATATTGCACCATACGACAAACCACGTTGTAAAAAGTTTACTCATACTTTACTCATATGACGACTTGAAAAATGGTAAATTTTAAAATTGAATTTTCTCGGATTAATGTAGTTTTAAACTATAGGGTGTTTTTTTTTAGAGGTTTGTTTTTCGAATAGAGATAAAACTGGCATTTTGTGGCCAAATCTGGCAACTCTAATGTCATTTATGTTCAGTTTGGTTTGCCATTTCATCATGAACAGGTTGACAAAAGAACAACGCTTGCAAATCGTGCAAATTTATTTCGAAAATAATGATTCAGTTCGCGAAGTTTACCGCAAGCTCCGTCCATTTTATGGTCCATCAGAGCAATTAATTCGGTTAACCATGGGTCGTTTTCGCACTACGTTTACTCTATGTGATAATACGCATCCGCAGAGACGTCGAACAGTGCTCACCGAAGAAACAATTGCCGCTGTAGAGCAAAATGTTGAAGAGGACCCGAATGAATCGATTCGCCACCGTGCACAGCAATTGGAGCTTTGTCCATCAACTGAAAATTGGACCTGTAGAATTGGCTTTATTCGAGCCAGCCGCGGCGGCCACATGCCCGAAATCATATTTAAACATTAATGGCATAAAATTATCCTTCCAATAAAGCCAAATTGATGGACATTGAAACGATTTTCTTGTGTTTTATTTCAATTCGAAGTTCTATACCTCTAAAAAAACACCCTATATAACGTTCATGCAGCGAAGGAGTGATATGTTACAAATCAATAAGTATGTTGAAGTGTTAGGTTAGGTTGCAGTGGCTGCCTCTATAAAAAACACAATCGGAGGCCTATTATGAGACTCATAGTGATACCACATATTTCACCCGTTTTTGATATGTGTATGCAACACTGTCTTTCCAACATATGTTACAGCACACATTTTAAGCGGATGGGCAAAGGGAGGGGAGGGGACCTACAGTTTAACGCCGAATCCAAACGGCGATTGGCAGTTTTTCGTTCACACTTGGAGGGTTTGCCATTGCCTGCCAAGAGCGCACTTGTACGATTGTTGTAATTCTCATCTGCTTCATGTGGATAGCAATAGAAGTAGATCAGCGTTTTACCAGCCCGAGCCAAGAATCGAACCTGGTGCCTTTGGTATGTGTAAGTGTTACTTTTGTATACATCGAAATGTTATCAAACTGAAGTTAAATGTTGACTGAAAATGTTTAAAGTTACAAAATATGATTAAATTCAAGAAAAAAAATCTTAAAAGTAACCCAAATGTGATCCGTGTCCATTTTTATGGAAAATATATGATAAACAAGAATTTATGCAATTTGGGCAAATTGTTTCATTTGAAAAATGTATTATTTGAATCCCAGGATTAAATCCCGGAATCCCGGGATTTGAATTTTTAATGCCGAAAATCCAAGGATCGTAAAATGACCAAAAATTACCATCCTTAGTATGTAACAACAAATTTCAACATCAACTGCATACGAGTTGAGTGTCTGAGAGTTAGAAGAGAGAGAGAGAGTTAGAGAGAAGTTAACTCAAAGTGCTACAATAGAGATTATTTTCTTTTTAGCAACACGTTTTGATAGAACACAATTGTTGTTTTTTAAGTTCATGTAGTGTTTAGGCAGCTAAAATCGCCTGGACTCAGACCATCTTAGAACACATTGAAGAATCATGAGTACTTGGCTAAAATTTAAATTTAATAACAATGATCATGAGTGAAAGGACACTATTCGAGATAAAGGTGACATGGAATCAATGTAGAATCAATAAAATCGATGTAGAAAAATTCAAAAATGTTTGTAAGATTTCAACTTTTCAGAATATAATGACTCGGCCATTCATAAATAAAACCAATCAAATCATTCACTTTTCCTTGGAACTCAAAGGTGTTCAAGTGACCAGTTTCGGCGAATCACCAACAGGGGGTGTTTTTAGTCAAGAGAAGTCTGCCATAACTACCAAATGCTGTAGAATCTCCTTTATCTCTTCAAAGAGTAGCCCTTCTTTTTAATAAAAAGTTTTGGAAACTCTTTTTCAAAGGGCACAATTCATACTCAACTTCATGTCTAATAGACTGAATGGAAAAATACCATTTTTATTGAGATTCATTCAAAAGTTGATATGGGTGTGGAACTAGAGATCATTTCTACTAACCTGACATAATCTGTTATTCATTTTCTGATCCAATGTCTTTTTAAAAGCAAAATAAATAAAATCAAATTGGCTCGTTGCTCCACAATAATCAACTAATTTGAAAATTTGTTTCTAATGCTTTAGAAAAGAAAATTCATCAGCAGCTCTCTCACTAACATTTCAAACAATTTTTTCATCACTTTGAAGCTTTAAAAAACGAAATCCATCAGTGAACTGTTTTCTGAAATTTGGCTGTCAGTCAAATTTCAAACATTCTCCCCATAATCTTGAAGCTCCCCTCTACTCTCTCACTGTCTCACTTACATTTCAAACATTTTCTTTGAAGCTTTTAAAACGAAATCCATCAGTGAACCCTTTTCTGAAATTTGGTTTACATAAATTTCAAACATTCTCTCCATAATCTTGAAGCTTTGAAAAATCAAATTCATCAGTAAACCCTTTTCCAAAACTTGGTTTTCATTCACATTTCAAGCAATTTCTTCATCGCTTCAAAGCTTTTTCGAAGAAAATTCATGAGGAAACCCTTTAACTAAATTTAGTTTTCACTTGCATTTCACTTCGATTTAATTTAAATCAAAAATTTTCTTGGTCGCCGCCGTTGTATTTGTGCTTTAATCACAAATTAATTTTTATCTTTCACCAATCTGTTTTACGTTAATTAATTCGTTAAAGACCAATAAAAATCGTGACTAATTTATGGTGTTCAAGCTTTCTTCGCATTCACCTCCACGTTACGTTTAAAGTCGCTCGTACCTTTAGTCGTTCACTGTGCTCGTTTAGTTTGCTTTCGTTTTATTTAATTCTTGGTTTTTTCTTTGTTGTATTCGATATTTGTTGTTGTTGTTTGTTGGGCTTTTCGTAATCGAATACAGGTTTCATTCGATCGTCGCAGCGCACGAGTCGACACAATCGCATACGCTTTATTTATGTATATTGTTAAATTAATTTCATATTTCAAGTCAGCTGAAGCGAAATAAACAAAAAAATGCAAAATCAGTAAGACCAGTAGTCGCGACATCATATAAATTAACTGTTTTGACTTTGCGCAATAAGCGCGGCTTCTTTGAAACCGCCTTTCGGATTTCAACTCGATTCATATCGCTTCGGCTTAGCGCAGCTTGGCGCTCAGCTCGATTCGATTCGGTGCATTTGATTAACGAAAAATTAAGTCAATTCGATTTCAGATACATCAGAGCCACACGGCGACACACACAAGCGCGCGTGCAAGCCCCGCCAGCCGAAAGGGGAGCCGGGGGGGTCAGCGCCAAAGAATCGGCCATGATGGCCATTTATGTGAAACGCAAATTTAGAGCTCACAAAACATTTTGCTGATATCGCTTCAAAAATGCTAGAAAGTTGTTTAAATAATATATCGTTAATAAATTCAGTCCAAAACCAAAATCATGATTTATATCTACAGAAGTGTAAGTAATACAGTAAGCAACTGAAAATAACAACACGTTTCTGGGTTACGGCAAAAGTTCTCTCTAGAAGCCTCTTCAGTTGGTCACACTAAGAGATGAGATACGGAGACACGGTCATAACTAAAAGTCAAGAGCCTACAACTTCAACATTGGCCATCACCTGATAAATATATAATTTTTGTTATTTACTTAATTTCTTTTATTTATTATATGTGCCGGGCTTTGCCACCACAAAGCACAAGATCCCTTTAATCTAGTGTACAAAATTTCTCAAATTTAAACTCATTTGCTCCTTTTTTAATATCTCATAACTTATATTCATTTCGATATATCCATAGACAGATCTAACTGGAACATAGATAAGATAGATCCGAAGCATTAAAAGCTGAGACGAATCTATTTTGCCATCACATATGTATATCTTTGATAAAAACAGTTTCATGCATTTTTTGTTTGCTTGCGAGGTTCTCTAATCCCAAGATTCGACGTCTAAATTCATAAGAAAGCATATAATCTAAGGAATATAACAGCAAATTTGGTGAATCATTTTCTAACCTCTACCAATCTGTTGGCGTGAGGTGTATAGTTGGGGACCCATACATGCATAATTCAATATTGACCTAACCAGACTTGAGAGCAGACTTTTTAAAGTGAGGGCATCTATGAAATCCTTAAAGTTTCGTATTTGAAAACCGAGTTAAGTGTTAGCCAAGGAAACAACATATTCTCTGTCGAACTCAAACTTGAAATTGGAATCTAGGAAAACTAACTAACTAAGTCCTTCACAACAGCCTTACAAGTAAAAGTTGTTAAAAGTGTAATCATGCGTCAATAGAGTAATTATTATTTAGTAAGAAAGTTAAGTAAAAATATTAAGCAACTTATGTCTTTCCGTAACTTAACCCATTTTGTACCAATTTGTGTACCTTTTGAGAAAGGTTCTATTTAAAATTGCTGTAATAGAAGGGCAAATTAGCTTACAAAAAATCGCGGAAATGAGTTTCAGCAAGATTGATAATGGCATTTGTCGGTAATTGCAGATTAAAATTTGATTTTTTTTAACACTTTGGAGGCCTCTGTGATCATCTCAACAGATCCTTAACATCTTTTATTGTAATACAAAATTACTAGTTTTGCCTTTGCAATCATTGTGTTTGGGTGTTGCACAATTCTAGTTATTTTTAGTACTTACAAAATCTTGAGAAATAGGTCTATATGTAAAGTTTTCTCAATGCCCGCCCATTTTTAATAAGGAAGGCGTGACACAGCAAAAAATATTTGTTTAAGTATAATATAAAACCATAAACTTTAGATTACACAGGTTTGTCGTAGTAGAAATTACGGTAAACTTTACTAATTTATATGATTCGTTAACGAATCAATAGTACGAGATGAGTTAACGGAAATAAACGAACTTTACTATAATACAAAATTAGTGTGAAATTTTTCTAATCATTCTGAGTCAGTTTTGTGCACGTCTGGTTTCCTTTAGTACTTTTAAAGAATTTAATAAAAAATTCTATATATAAGGTTTTATTTTTTTTATTTTATTGGTAAGCCAATAGATCTTAGTAAAATATATAAAACATAAACTCTAGATTATACAGGTTTACAGTAATTAAAAAAACTGCAAAAACTAATTTCTATGATTCGTTAATCAATCAATGATACGAAATAGGTTAGTATTAGACTTAATTGTTTTGGTAAAAATATTTTGAAACTGTCAAAAGTTTTAAGTATTCTCAGTGGTTTTTTTTTTGTCCTGAATCTTCTAAATCTCTTTTCTCTCTTTCCAAATCTTTTGGTCCTGAATCTTCCAAATGCTTTTCAAGGTTTCGGTTATAGCGCCTGGCGGCTCACATAGACTCAATGGTCAACTAGAGACCTAGAGACGTGCGACCCTATCACAACAAGTCTGGATCAAGTCCATTGTTATTTCGTTTGTAGCATTTTCGAAAGATTAATAGATCTTTTAAGTGGGTTTCAGCCAATTCTGGCCAAAGTTTTCATACTGCGCCTCGCAAAGTTTGAACAGTGACACAGAACGTGTTCTGTCGGTTACTTCTCCTCGGGTTCCAAACAGTCTTGAAGATATTTGACTCTACTAACTATCTGAAGGCATGTGCGCCTATTAGACAATGACCTGTTCTCCTACCTGTCAGCAATTGTGTGGGTTTCCCCAACGCATTGCGGCTTTAATAATATTTAGATGATCTATTTGTCTTCTCAAGAAATATCCGAATTTTTAAACTAAGAGGAAAATAATATTGGCCAAATCAATGTTGTCTCGCTTACTGTCTATCAAAAGGATTAGTAAATTTAACAAGCAGTCCACACCGCAACAGTGAACTCTATCATGAGATTAGAATTAGAAATGGGGATCGTTACTTTGTCACAAAAACTATTTTTTAGTGAGCTTCCAGCTGATTTTACTGATGAAAGCAGCCTATGAGTTTTGAGTCGTAAGATTTAGCTATGATAATGGTTTATATTGGAGACGGAATCATAAACTGACATTAGTTTTCAATATTAGACAGTAAGTCTATTTTTAATAAATTTTCCTAAAACAAATAAACTATAACAATAACTAATTAAATAACTAAAAAAACACAAATACAAATATTTTTATAATTGTTGCATCAGTTCGAAAAGACTGACTACTGTATGTGGCAACAAACATAAATGTCGCATAATGGCGCAATTCCCCAACACATACTTTGCGCTCGAAGTGAGAGAACCGGAGAATGTGCAGAGCTGCCCCAATTTATGTTTCGTCGCCGTTCGCCGCCGCAAAGGATGCAATATGCGGTAGTGCGGCAAGAAGGTGAGTCGAAAGAAGAAGCACGCAAAGAGGATAATAAGGCAAGCGGAAAAGGTAAAGAAAATACAGGTTATGTGCGTGACGTTGTGTGTGTGTGTGTGTGCGCGCATTTGTTCGCTTCCACAGATTAAGTGATGCGCTGCGGTGCGGCGGCGAGATGAATGCGCGCGGCCACACTTTGATGCGGCCAAGATCAAAGATGCCGATTGTTTACATAATAGTGGCCTTTGAAACGGAACAATAGAATGCCAGGATCAAAGAGGCCGCTCCGCTCAGCGACTACACAAATGCACAGTGCCGGCATATGGCCAACAAGTCATGCCGCGGCGTGTCGTGCCAAGCAAAGCAAAAGCCGAAATACCAAAACCAGACCAAACCCAACCGAGCATTCGGTCAGTCAGTCACTCAGTCAGCCAGTATGGGCAACCACCAATCGCTCAGGCCGCAAAGCATTTATCTCGCTTGCTGTCCATTTGCCCATCTGACCGCCCGCCTGTGTCTAGGGTCAATTTCCAATTTGATAAGGTGACTTAACTAGTGTTATTGTTGTTGTTGTTATGGTTATTGTTGCAATGCAATTTGTCGCCGCCACAAGAGTAATCGCCTTTACCACACTCGCCTGCAGCCGGCGACCAGATGATGCGGGCCGCACTGGTGTTGGCTGTAACCCGATCGATGTGGCCGATCTATAACGCGCCGCAACCACTTCTGCATGAAATATTTCGCCTCCCCTCATTGTTTTTCCAGTGCAAGTTGTATGCTTACAAAAAGAAAAAAATTACTAAAAAAAACGAAAGCAAGTTTACATTTACAGCGGTCGCGGCTCAGAGATCTATGACCCATTTGGCAGCCGGAATCTTCATAAAACTTCTACATCCTTCATGCCAGTGTAGATCTTCCTCGCAATAAATTTCTTACGCGATTTAGTACAAAAGAACTGATTTCGAGTAAGTTCCGCACCAATTTCCAGCTTCAATCTCTTGCAAATCTTATTGACAACTTCGGCGAGTCGCTTCAACGGCGACTTTTTTCAAATCTCTTAGTGGCGATTGAACAGCAAAATCAAAATATGAAAAATTAGCTAAATCATAGGTCGATCTATGCATAAACGCTGACTGCCACAATCCAACGCGACGGCGCGTTTCTCGTGCCGCATTGCGGCCAGTCGGCGGCAACATGAAAGTTGAAACGCGACTATTTATTTACGTTTCAAGCGCAGATTAGACGCTAAATTAGAAAGGGAAAAACGCACACATGCCCGCCGCTGTGTACACGTGCAGAGGCGGCCAATGCCAAACGGATGCCGTCGCGGACGCCGCGGTTACCGACGCGGCCTACCTGCCTTGCGGCTGCGGCCGTGGCTGCCTCTATTTTTGTCAATATTTATGCATAAAACACACGCAGCAGCTATTATGTGCGTGTTGTAAAGCACACACAAACACATTAATTACAAAACCACGCTGCGCATGCGCAATGCGATGCGACAACAAGTACACACGTGGAGTGCGCGCGACTGCGGCAGCATCAACGCCCAACTGGGTTTTATCACTGTGTAAACGCTTCGAGCTTATCATGATAGTTTTTTTTTACTGTAACGATAATTATTTTCCTGTTATTTGGCAAATATTTTTTAGTTTATTTAATTTTTCAAACTTATGTACACCAATACCTCGCTTTGCGTTGTTTCGTTTTGCGTTTTTTCGAAGTTGCAGTTAGTACGAATTTTCACTGTGCGTCATTGGATTTTCGAAGTTGCGTTGTTTTCGATTCGAGTCTTTAATTTTTTTTTATTTTCTTTTTTTCTAAAAGATGGCACGGCTTTTGTTTCTAATTGCGCAATGCCATCAAAACTCGGGGATTCCCTTTCTAATTTTTGTGAAAGAAAGCCGACTTATGACATCCACTATGGACTCATCAGACAGTGAATAATTTGTATTTTGTTTTTATACACTATGATCAATAAGTACCGGGACTGTGTATTTTAAATTTTCCGCCGTTGCCCGATGCAGGTAAACAATTTTTTTTAGGTCGGTAGGACCTTAAGGTTTTTTACCTGCATCGGGCAACGGCGGAAAATTGAAAATACACAGTCCCGGTACTTATTGATCATAGCGTAAATTAATTGAATATTTTTTTTGTTTTAATTGAATTTGTTTTTTTTTTGTTTTTTGTATGTATGTAGTAATATTTTATGTTATTTTTGTTTTTTATATGTTTACTTTTATCAATTATCTTTTTAAAAAGTGATATTTTCGTAACCCTGGAACCTATCTTCGATCTTTACATGGTTTGCTATAGAAAATCATAATTCACTTTGCGTCGTTTTAATTTGCGTCGTGTTTTTTTTGGAACTTAACCACGACGCAAAGTGAGGTATTGGTGTATATTTAATTATTTTTAAAGATTCCCGCATTGATACTGAAATGTGGATTGTGCGGTGGAAAAAAAATTATCAAATTATTATAAAAAAAATTAAAAATAAAAAAGATTAAAAAAAAACTTATATAAAAAAATGCATATTCCCAACTGAAATGGCAATGTATATGTCAAGGTAAAAACACAAGGAGATTTAACTACTGATTCAATTTTTTGGTATTTTTTTTTTGTTCCAAGACAGCTTGAAAATGTTACAAAAGTAAACGTTGTACAAAAAGAGTTCTTTTCAGTTTAATTTTTCTTATATGTACTCACCAGGTATATCAGTATAAAATGAGCCTTTTTTGCGAAAATAAAACACTAATTTTTAATGGGAAAGAAAACAACATTTTATTAAAAGTTTTGGCCATTGCTAGCCACACATTTTTTCCATCTTTCGGGCAATTTGTGGGCACCGCGCCAATAGAATTGTTTATCTTTGGAAGCAAACCAATCAGACACCCAATTTTCGACTTCCTCGTAGAAATCGAAGTGCTGCTCAGCCAATGCGTGTCCCATCGATGAAAACAAATGGTAGTCGGAAGGAGCCAAGTCTGGTGAATACGGCGGGTGGGGTAGCAGCTCCCAGCCAAGTACTTTGATTGTATCCTGAATCGGTCTTGCTTTGTGTGCAGGTGCATTGTCATGGAGCAAAATTACCTTGCCGTGTCTTCTGGCCCATTCTGGTCGTTTTTCGATCTATGCATGGTTCAAATTGATCATTTGTTGTCGGTAGTGATCAGTATTAACGGTTTCGCCAGGTTTTAACAACTCGTCATACACCACGCCACTCTGGTCACACCAAACACACAGCATTGTCTTCTTGCCGAATCGATCTGGTTTTGCAGTCGATATTGAAGGTTGTCCCGGATTAACCCATAATTTTTTCCATTTAGGATTCTTAAAATGGATTCATTTTTCATCTTCAGTAACAATTCGATGCAAAATTGATTTTCTTTCGTGTCTTTGAAGCAAAATTTCATTCAATTTATGTGGCACCCATTTTCCGCACTTCTGGATCTTTCCCATAGCTTTTAAATGGACAGAAATTGTTGCTTGTGCAACATTTAACTTTGCTGTCATTTGCTTTTGACTCAAAGTGTCATCTTTATCCAATATCGTTTGCAATTCGGCGTCTTCAAACTTTTTTGGTGGTGTTCCACGTTCTTAATTTCTGCCACCAAAATCATTATTTCTGAACCGTTGAAACCATCTTTTGCATGTTGCTCTTGATAGAGCATGATCATCATATGCCTCGACAAGCATTCGATGAGACTCTGCAGCACTTTTCTTCAAATAAAAACAAAAAATTAATGCTTTCCGCAAATCATCACAACAAATATTCCCTATCGAGACATTTGTATCTTGAGGCTCACTTCATACTGATATACCTTGTAGTTAGTTTCGTTTATTTATTTATTTATTTATTTCATTTATTTCATTTATTTCTTTATTTATGCATTTATGTCTTTTTTCATTTATTTGTTTATTTGTTTGTTTAATTATTCATTCATTCATTCAATGTATTTATTTATTTATTTTTACTCATTTATTTACTTATTTATTTATTTATTTCTTTTTTTATTTTTTCATTTATATACTTATTTATTTATTGTTTTCATTCATTTATTTATTGATTCATTTACTTATTTATTTATCTATTTATTTATTTATTTATTTATTTATTTTTATTATTTTTTTATTCATTAATTTATTTATTTGTTTATTTATTTATTCATTTATTTATTAATTCATTTATTTATTTTATGATTTCATTAATTTATTTACTTGTTTATTTATTTGTTTATTTATTTATTATTTATTTTTCTTTTGCTTATTTATTTATTTATTTATTGAATATAATTCTTCTTCCTGATATAGCAACAACTAAAGCCATATGCCACAACTTCCAGTATATTCAGTGCAAAATTTGGTCGACCAAAGTCCACAGACAGACTCTTCCATATAAAGAAACTTGCCGCGAAAATCAGTAAGAAATCAATTACATGGCACTACCGTTAATTAACGAGCATTGCTGACTGTTTCAGCGCATCGGCGCATCAGTGTTGCGTTCAACTGAAATTTTCTTGTTTATTGCAGTAAGCAAATATCAGCAAACAAATGCTGCCAACTGCTTTCCTGCTCACAGCTCACAGCATTTGGCTAAGGCGACTCAACACAACCAATCGAACTAATCACAATTTATTATGCAAGTGTGTGTGTGTTCCTGTGTGCTTGTGTTTGTGTCTCGGCTCATTAAACTTCAAATGAATTGGATTTTGTGATTTTTGCGCCTCCTTAGCGGGGTTCTGCTAGATTTTCTCGGTTTGGCTTTGCGCGCATATCCGAACGAGTGTCGGCAAAGTGCAAACAAACGCCAACAAACAACGACGAATAGCCGAATAGACAGCACAGCCGGTAGCCGGTAGCCAGTAGTGCCCAGTAGTCGATAGTTGGTTGCTACTGCAGCTGATAACCAGCCTCGCAAACGGCTACTGGCTGCTGACTGAATGGCTTACTGGATGCTTGGTTTGCTGCCTGGCTGGCGGCAAGCGGCAAATCGCCAAAGACGCGATAAAATCATGTTCTTAATAAACGTTATAATCCGCTCTTTGGCTACTTGTTAATAACCGTATTACCGCCAGTTATCTGCCGCGCTGATCTTCTTAATCGAAATGCCAAAATTGCTTCTGGTTTTTGTCGATTAAAGGTTTGCTGTGCCCGTTGCCGTAACCGTTGGCAGTACTAGTTGTTTTTTGAGCACTGTTATAGACGTTTTACGGCACTGTCTTCTGTTGTTGTTATATTCATGGCTTTGTTTTCGTTCCTTGTATTTGCCTTAAATTTTCTTTTCAATCTTATTTTTTACCTGTGATTAAAGCTCTTCTTCTTCTTCTTCTTGTTTTTGTTGCTTAATTCGTTTTCATTTTGCTTTACCTTTGCTTGGCGCATTTTCTCGCGCCACATTTCTGTCAAGTGCCGCCGATTGTATGCTTAGCGCTTGCAAGTTCGTGTCTTAACTCTTTTGTTTTTCGACAGCGTGCGTACTCGGCCGGACAGCGGCAAGCAGCACAAACTTGTTTGCTGCTACTGTTGTTTTTGTTTTTGCAATTTTGCGTAAATTTATGCTTTCTACACGTGTGCCATTGCACGTTGTGGCCTTTGTGTGTCGCCGACAATGGTGTGGGAAACTTTAAGTCTAATTTAGTATAATTGCTGCTACTGTGCTCAGTGTCGGCAATCGAAGCCGAAACTTATGATAATCCTAATGTTTAGTGCCTTAAGCAGTGTTCTCTGGTACCTGAGACAGAGAGCATCAACACATTTAACACTGTTCGTTTTTTTCTCAACAATTGAGCCTTAAAAGGCTGATATGGAAATTTGTGCTTAACCGTTTGTTGGCCTTGTGTCAGTTGGGTTTTTGGCTTTTTCAAAAAAATCATTTCGATACTTTTTTTTCTATATGATCCACAAATTTAAAATCATACATTTGCACGATTTTGGCGGCAATCCACTTGAATGGAAGCCGCGCAAACCGCCATAAACTTCACTTTATCTAATTGTAAATCTTTGTGGCCGCTGCCGCTGCTCTGGCTGTGTGCCTCTGTCAGCGTTGCCCCCTCCGAGCGCGAGCGCATAGAGAAGGGTTTGTGTGTCGCTGTTGAGGGCTTTTGTTGCCGCCGTTTCAATGGCCAACGAAACAGCCGACCGGCCGATTGCGATGTTCCGTATAAAAATTCAATTCAATTAATGACAGATCATTAAAAAGCGCTTTAGCTTTGATGTTTGCCGTTGCCGCACGGCCTCAGTCGCAGTCGCAGCCTCGGTCACAGCCACTGCTGCTGTTGCTGTTGCCGAATTTTTAATTTACCTACGCTACGTTATAAATTTTGTAGGGACTTTTTATTTGCCTTTTCGCCGTACGCTCGCATACGTCTGTATGCGTAAGTAACAACATACTCGTACGTACGTAAGTGGGTATTTGGATTTTTGAAATTTTCGATTCTACTTTTCCGTTGCGACTGTTGGCTGCGCATGACGAGTGAGCAGTCTAACTTCGACTTCTGTTCGAATTTTAATTTTGAATTTTTTTTTTGTGTTATTCATTTTTGGTTTTTGGGTTATTTTTTGGTTTTTTGCCAACTTATCGGTTGAATTCTGAAATTTATTTTAGTTGTTTTCATGTAAAAATAATGCGCACCGAAATGAATCAAATGTTCAAGTTTCAAGTTTTATACGATTTTTTATTTTAGCATTAAAGCAAGAAAATTGTGTGCCTATAAGTATTCGGCTTTGCTGTATTCATTTTCTGGACCTAAGAAGTAATAAAAATGTTGATTGTTTTGGAATTTTGATTTTTGCAACTAGGCATTTGTTTGTATAGGCAACCACTATCGAATACAGTGGCGGATCCAGGGGGTGTTTTGGGGGTCGAACCCCCCCCCCCCGAAATATTAGGATCGACTATAAAACTACATACAAATTAAAAAGAATTTTATAAATATTAAAGAATTACTTTTTAAAACCCCCCGAAATATTTTTCTGGATCCGCGCCTGACCGAATACGAACGAACAATATGCTGCATGAGTTGTTTGTGAGTTTTTGGTATATAAATGCCGCCACGCCTCTTTGTTAGAATTCTAGAGCTAGTTTACTTATGAAGCATTTTAGCTTGAAACGGGTTAAATAAATTTTCAACCAATATTTTTTAGATACGGAAAAATTATTTAATATTTATGGAAAAATACAAAATTATCACTTTTTGATTTCATTTAAGGCAGGTTCTCACCTTGTGGAAAAAAAAAAATACCAATTTTTTTTTTTGCCTTATCGTGTAGATATATGTTTTAAAAATGTGCTCCAGAAATTTCAGATCAAAATCTTAAAAATTACAAAAGTTACAGGCCGTTACATAGAGCAGTGTAGAGCACCGGCCAAGCGCGCTTTAAACTTTAAACGCGTTTTTCTCAGAACCACATTTTCGGACCTTACGGAAGTGATTGAAGGCGCTGGAATGAACCAATCGTCACCAAATTTTTTCCAAATGTTCCTTAGGGTTCTTTCTAATAAATGAACCACCGATATTCCAAAAATATTGAAAATTGTTTATTTAAAAAAATAATAAGTGAACAAAAAAATGCGAAAATCTTAATTTTTTTTTCAAAACCTCATAACTTTTGTAATTTTGACTTTTTTTTTCATGATCTTGGTTCATTCAATAGATAATACGGTACACATTAAGAATGTGTTCGATTTTTGTGTTTCCGATCACGGGTTTTGACGGAATCACTTCCGGTAGCGGGACACCTCCTCGCCGACATGCCGCCAATGATGGACGCCCCCTCCCCCCCCTTTTTTGATTCATTCAATTTGAAAAATTGTATTCTCTCAATAAATGTGTGTTCATATCCAGAAAAAATTTTCAGCTTTGTATCTTTAACCGTTTTCTCAAAAAAAATTCCTAAAAAAAGTGCACTTTTTCGGATCCACAAGGTGAGAACCTGCCTTAACCATTATTAAAAAACAGGGTTTTTGATCAAACGCGCCCAATTCGTAGACTTCAATTAGAACACAAACTTTCCCAGATATCGCTGCAAATTATTGGAAATTATTATGGGGATAACGGTAAAATTGTTGTAATTTGCTTTGAATTCACTTGGATTGGCCACGTCTGCCGTAAGGACGATGAAGTTTCGCGAAAAAGGCGTTCGAAGCGGAGGTCAACGACGAAGAAGGAGCCGTGGAAGGGCCAAGTTGAGAATGCCCTATCATCTCTTGGTATGACCAACTGAAGATAAGATATATAATGGCAATATCTATTGGAATATATAATGTTTTAGTTAACAGAATCAAGCAGGTAAAAGCCAAGACTGAATAAAACACTCCAACAATCGCAAAGAACTAAACTGAAGAAATTTGATTGGAAGTATAAGAAGAAGATATTGCAAACCCACTTTTGGGCAATGAAACTATGAATCGATAACACCGTGCGACAAAAATTAAAAAATTAAAAAAAAGCGGAGGCTGCTATGCTCATGAAGTACAAAAACTCTAATATATTTAAGTATCAAAATTTTAAATAATAAAAAGATGCATAATCAATGAAGCGAAAATAATGAAACTTTGACACGTGATCAAGGAAATTATGGGTATTAACATACTTACTTTTTAAGAAAATACTACAGAAATTTTCAAGGATATAAGGAATTATAATTTTTAAAGGACCTTTTTCATATCCTTTTTTTTACAAAGAGATACAAAATCAATTTTATTAAAATTCTTGAGCTTTTCCTCTTTCATTTGATATACATGTCGCCATATCTTCGCCTCAGAAAACCAATGTCGTATGTTCCATTAAGCTTAGTCGGACATACGAAAATTGTTTTCTGAGACCACGATATTCTAATGAGGATAAGTATTTTATATATATATTTATATATTTTTTTATCCCCTTAAAAATTTTGAAGTTCTTTTTAAAGGACAAAGGATGTAGAAATGAAAAACTGAGTACGCAGTATTACTATATTTGGTCTCTAGTTTCAGGACCATATGGATTTGTTCCGGTGTAAAAAATGCTGTCGCGCGGTATAACACATCAACATTCCAATTTCATGGTATCGCAGACACAGACACTTTTATTCAATCGATTCTTGTTGGGAGAATAGACGAAGCTGGTGTTTAGGCCGTAAATGAACTTAAAAGTTACTTCTGGAGAAAAACAGTTATTTTTTCTTTGAAAGCAATTGACTCCAATTCAAAACTATATCACATTAGTTGTCAAGGTGTCTTCATTTCAGAACCCTGCTTCGTAACCCTTGCGTGCTGTCAGAACCAACGTAAGGCTTCTTCTAAATAAGAACAATCCCTGGCCGCTGAGTCGGTTTTAAGTAAATATGATAGCTTTTCAAATGTACCAATCGCTAAGTGTACTCGTCTGAGTAATTAGGTTTAAATGTTTCTTCAAGGTTATTCCTCCTTTTAGTTAGTAAGCACTGCCGAATGTTTTATTGCTGCAAACTGAATATGAAAAAATAAATTTGTAAACCAATATAATTTCATCATTTCTATTCTATTCGCCAACACCTATCGGTCAAATAGTTCGCCTTCGTTTCGCACAGTGTAGCAATGTAGACGAACGCTCGCTCGCTCTCCACCAAGCGCCACGCTATGCCCACTCGGCCAGTCGATATTGCCATATTTTCCACATTATGCCATCCACAACTCATTATTAGTTTTGTTATTGTTTTTCATATTCTAAACAAAATTTCCGCTGTGTTTGTGGCGCCTTCAGCCGACGGTACTTCGCTTGGCAACACTTTACGAGCGCCGACGAACATAAACAACGGACCAGTCAGAAGAGCGTTTAAAATCCACAAGTGAGTGCGCCAAATCGTCACTCGATCAGGCAAAAGGCATTGTTGATAAGCGAGCGTTCCATTTTCCGAAGCGAACTCAGCGCGTTCTCACAAGTAAGAGAGCCAAAGAGCAAACGCAGAACTGGCGCAAAGAGAGAACCAAAGTTGATGGCAGCAAATTGGCCAACTTACCTGCAGCATTGTTAACACTTTTATAAATCTGTAAAGTATTGAAAGCATTCAGCAAGTTTCTAAGAATTTTATAAACTTGAAAATTCATAAAAATTTTTTTTCAAATGCTTTATTTGCTTTTGAGTTTTGTTATTGTTGCTGTATTTCTTAGTTTCTGCCAACCGTGACCTTAATACAGACTGGCCAGCACAGACGGCACAGTGTTGCTCTTAACAACAACAACAATGAACGCCAACAACAGCACCGACTGACAACAACAACGAGAAACAAACCATGACGACGACAATAATGACGTTGTAGCAGTGACTGCCGTCGTCGTTGCTGCTGCCGTTGTTGCTTTTGTTGTGGCCGTTGATAGCGGCACGCTGGCGGCTGCTGGCGATCGCACGCCAACGAACGCCAGACACAAACGGAAGCGTTTACAAGAGTTTCGTATCTTCCTTCACCTTCAGCATTCCGTAACGAACAATCGCTGTGTACGGACGTGTGTTTCTCGTGTCTTCGACAACAGAAAAAATTCACAATTGTTGCGAGTCTTTCGTTTTCATTTTCGATACGACGATTTGTTTGTGTTCGATCGACACAAATACGGCGCAAAAGTCCCGGCAATATTTCGAGTGAAAATCCAGTTTAGCTATAAAAATGTTGAAACAAAATCACTTTCAATAACAAAGGCCAACATTGCGCTCAATCAGTCAAGTGTTCGAAATACAAAAATTTATACACGAATTCGGCAAATTTTGCACAAGTTCTGACCATGTTTCGCGCAACAAGATATCAAGTTTTGATTGAAAAAGTGCATTCCTGTGTGTAAATTGTGGTTAGGCTCACACTTTGTTGATTGAAGAAATAAAAGTTTGAAAGTTTTTTCGGATATCAAATCGATAAAAATGGCAATGCATGAAAGAGAGGCCAACGAACAAAACGACAAGAAAATCAACAAAAATGCATTTGCTAGCAGTACAAATACAAAATCGAGCAAAAGGATTAAAGCAACAAGTTGCAATGTGGTAAGTTCAAATGGTGGATTTTGTGGTTTTCAGTGAAAATTGGCGCAGGAAAAATAAAAAGTTTGTATGATTCAATATAAGAAACTTACACTTGTCGAAACAAATATTTTTTAGTTTAAAAAAATATTTTTATTGAAAAAAATACTAAGATATTTTGAATAATTTAAAATATTTCCATATCATTATTTTGATTTGAAATATTTTCAACATTTTTAATTAATTGATTTAATGTTATGAATAATTTTATTAAAAACTAAAATAGTTTTAATTATTTTAAATATTTTCGTATACTTTATTTTTTATTTATTTATTATTTTTCAATTATTATTTTTTTTATATTTTCTATGCTTAAATTTTTAAGTTTTCAATATTTTTGTTTTCAATAATTTTATGTTTCCAATATTTTTATTTGAAAAAATTGTATATTTTCATTATTTGAATTTTAAATATTCTCTATATTTTTAACTAAAATCATTTAACATTAAAAATATTTTTATTTAAAATAAAAATAAAATATTTTGGCTTATTTAAAATATTTTCATATAATACGTTTTTTAATATTTTCAATATTTTTTTAATAATTATATATTTTTAACGTTTTTATTTTAAATATTTTAATGTTTTCATTATTTTTATCTAAATATTCTCTATATTTTTAACTAACATCATTAAACATTATTAATATTTTTATTTAAAATAAAACCGTTTGAATAATTTCAAATTTTTCCCAATAATTTTTTTAATATTTAAAAATTTAAATAATTCAATAGTTTCAGTATTGATTTCTAAAAAGTTTTAGTTGATCAAAATATTCTAAATCAAATTTTTGCAATTAAAAATACAATCATGTCTGGATATAGTGAACCCCCTATATAGTGAACACCCAAATTTTGACATCGAGCCTCTAAATATAGAAAAAAAATTTTAAGCAAAAAACAAAAAGTGTATTTTGAGCAAATAAAACGAGTTTTTGAACATAAATGTTAACCTTAATATAGTGAACAACCTCGATACTGTGAACAGGCCTTGCAATAATTAGTTCACTATATCCAGACTCCACTGTATTCAAAATAAATAACAATATTAGAAATATTAATATAAAAATATTTGAAATTAGTTTTGATTATTGAAAATATTTAAAACTGTCGAAATATTTTTAATATTTTTAATAATCTAGAAATAATTAAAATATATATTACAAAATATGTATCCTTAATAATTTATTAAAAAATTTTAAATTTTTTTGATGTTAGAATTTTTAAAAATATTTAACATATATTTATTTATTTAATAATTTACAAATATCTGAAATATTTAAAATAATATGAAAATTTTTAAGTATTTTTTATTGAAAAAATAATAACATAAAAAAAATATATATATACTATATTAAAACAAATTTATATAAAATACTTTTTTGCAACACACTTCGAAGAGTAAACACTTGTTTGAGTATTTAGAAGGTTTAAGCCATCTTTAGCAACGCTTAGCTGGCAAACTCCTTTGAATCATTTCCTAATGATGAAAAGGATTGTCCTCATCATTTAACTACGAGAGCATTATTAGCATAAATGGCAATAAGTTTACAATTTTTAGTACAATAGGGGTTTTGTGACATCAGTTGGTAAAAGTTTTCTTACCTGAAGATACATGATCTCTAATTAATTCTAATGTCTACACAATGGATCAAATATAGCAGCGAAAGCATCTACATACTTGAAACACGAAAATCTCTTAACTCTTCTGAACTTCTATACATCTTTCCAAGGAACAAATTTTCCTGTGCAACGTCTTCAGTTCCAATTGCTCCAATGGAAACCAATGGAAACTTGTCATTGCTACTTTTTCAATGCTTTGAATGATCTCAAGCAGATTAATATCAAAGACGTATCAAGTTTTGTCTTCGTTACACAAACACTGCCATTTCTGGCCAGGTCTTTTTGTCCAGATCTTCTTCTTCTAGTTTTGGGAGATTTTTTAAATATCTTCTTTAAGATTCAAAAGGTTCCCCGCACTGGTGCAATGCGAATTGATACTCTCAGCGTAATGTCACCTGAGAGAATTTTTGTGCATAGACAAGTTTTAAGGACCATTTTCGAAACAAATGTGTTCTTTACTTTTGAATTATTACTTACAATAAAGTTGCTTTCGAAAATCCCCTGAGTGACGAGTACATCTGTAAACTTTCAGTTCTTCTAATTTTACAGTACTGACCTAAACCTAATACTTTTTAAGACAAAAAAAGATGCCTTTTGAAAAGTTGAAATCTCAGAATCCCCCAAAAATGGCGCAGCTCAACTCCATCAAACGCTTCCGCGCTTCGCCACACGGCAGCGGTTTTCACATAAAGCTGACCTAATTTGTGCCATAAATTTTATCGACTGCCACTTGCCATACAAATGCCCAAATTTATGCCAATCGTAATAACTTAATCTGCGCACCGCCAAAACCAACGCTGCTACCTGCTGCGCGGACCCAAACACCCGCAGCAGCCGGCATTTCAAATTAATAAATTCTCTCGAGAATTGAAAATGTTTATTCAAAAACAAAAAAAAAAACAGAAAAAATTACCATATCAATAAAATCACACAATGAAATGCCATTTGTTATAGTTGCTGTTGTTGTTGTTGTTTTTGTTGGTGCATTTGTACCGAAAATCAATTTCGATAAATACGCGCCGCATGCATTTGCGTGCAGCTTCACAATGAAATGCGATTAAATTCAAATGCCGCTGGACATAAAAAAAGTAGCAACAACAACAACGGCAGCACGCACACAAACATACACACACTCGCGCAACATAACAAAGCAACCAATAAGAGAGCGGCCAGCCTCATCAATTGTTGCGCATACAGCGGGCGGCTGATAGTCGATGCAGCGCGGCACGATCATAAAATGTTGCATTGCCACAACGATCCGCTAGCTCCGCACTAGTCAGTCAGTCGCACGCCAGGTCGACACGCGTCCATCCGTCCGTCCGGCGGTGCCATATATAAAAGCCTGCTTTATAGTTGGCCACGCCGCCGCAAGTGGAGGGGCGCCAAGGGGGTTTTGAGGTGACAAAATGCACCGCTAAACGAACTAGGAATTTCGAAAAATATTCAAAGTCGCGAAAGCATTACGCTTGAAAAGTTGTTATTGGGAGTTTTTTTCACCTAATTTATTTTTTTTTCATTTTCTTTAAACTTCGTTTAAAAATTAAGTAAAAGTAGCATAAAAATCAAACATTCAGCTCAAATTAGGTGACAAAATGCACCGCTAATCTAACTAGGAATTTCAAAAAATTTTCAAAACCAAGAAACCGTTACTCTTGAAACGTTGTTGTTTGGGACTTTTTTTAAAAGTAATTTTATTTTTTTATTTTTTTTAAATATCGTTTAAAACTAAATACAAATAGCATTAAAATCAAACATTTATCTTAAATTATTGGAAAATGATCGAATCACTGAAGCAAACGTTTCGTGATGTTGGATAGACGGATAGATGCGAGTGGGAGCCACGAAAATTGACCAACAGAAAGTCCATTCCTCAAGCACTCAGCCTTAGGAGCACATTGTACAGGGTGGACCATTTAAGATTTGGAATTTGAATCGGTTATTAAAAAAAAACTAATGAATATTTTTTGAAAATTCCTGTTTTATTACAAAGCTTTGAGTTTGTTATTTAAGAATGAGAAACGATATCGTTCATATGACTGCCTCGTACGCCATTCGGTCAACCCAGTTTTCAAGTACTTTTTCGATTATTCCAGGTAGAATTTCCTGAATGCCAACTTCGATTTCATGTTTCAAAGCTTCAATCGTCTTTGGAGGGTTAGCGTAACACTTGTCCTTTACTGCTCCCCACAAAAAAAGGTCCAACGGGCTTAAATCGCAGCTCCGAGGCGGCCAATTGACTTGAAAATTTCGGCTGATTATTCGATTTTCGAAAACGGTGCCAAAAAGTTCGATTTCTACGTGCCGGATGGTCATGGGCCTTCAGTTCTTGGACCAATTGAATTTTGTAGGCCTTCATACCGAGAATCCTTATGTAAAATTCTCATCAAAGGACCGTGAGAAATGTTCAATTCCTGATGTTCACGCACATTTTCGGCTACAAAAGCAATGATTTCGGCTGTGTGCACTGGACGAGAACGGAAACGGGTTGTTTGGTCCATTACGACCCAGTTTCACGAGTTGATCCACAAACTGAGTTGAACGCCAATCTTTTTTTTGACATTTTTTTTTTTTAATTTCTTACAGTTTGGGTTGAAGACTCTCCACTTTGGAAGTAAGTTCTCCATATTTCCCAATTTTGTTGAAGCGTATAGCGTCCCATTTCGTAAATGTCAAACTTTTAACTAAATTACGAACACAAATTTAATGACATTCGGCGTACAAAGCGTAGTTCAAATTCCAAACGCTATATGGACCACCCTGTACTTTGGGCTGAGGAAACATGATGACTGCAGAGAAACTATAAAAATGTTGCTTTAATAAGTCTTCAAGCCTCTATTTGTTTCCTTTCAGAGCCAAGTCTTGGCTTCTTACAACCATCTTTCATGGTCTATGGACCAAGTGAGATAGTTCAATACGTGTTGCATAAATATTTTATCGTCACGTCTATTAAAGTCCTGTATGAATATATTCATTTTGGCGACTACACTACTGTACATACTGTACGGGTACTTGATATTCGAAGAATGTGTACAACGAAACGAATAGAAACGAGAACCAGCTAGCGTCGCTTCTCGTTTCTATTCGTATTCGGTGAATAGCGAACACTGCAGTGCTCGTATTCGGTGAGAAGCGAATACTGCAGTGCTCGTATTCGGTAATCCAGAACTTTGCGAAGTATTCAAAGACAGTTTCATCGAATATTTTTAATGCGCAGTATGTCACTTTTCCATGTGTATACTTGTGGTGTGGTTGAAGTGGCTTATTAGTTAATACGCAAAATGGAAATTAATGAAGAAAGTAGCATAACAAAAAAATAAATATTTATATATAACATAAATATTTCTAAATAATCTTAGGAATAATAAAACGAGTATATTCGAGTATATTCGAAGCAGTGTGTACTATTATTCGAATGCTCGCTTTCCCGCTTCGAGCGAAGATGAATAAATAATGTACGTCTACTCGTTTATGTTCGGAGGTTACTCGTACTCGAAGAGAGCTGTACTCGTATTCATTCGGACTGGTCCGCAGAGATGAAGTGAAGTATTCTATTCAAAAGCATTTGAATGTTTTCGAATAGCAAAAATGCATACTCGTGCAGGACTCTAACGTCTATATCAACTTTTGACTGTTGCATGGTGTTGTACTTTTCATAAAAAATCAACTTAATTAATATAAAATCTTGGAAAAAATTCCCAGCACTATCCGACACTGTCCCATTAAACGGCAAAACATTGCCGCTGTGGGACATATACAACAAACGCTGGTTAGCCGCCAAAGCGCTTCCCCACTGCGACAGATTTCGCCGCTCGCCGCTGTGCGTGGCCGGTCGACGTAAGCCGCTGTCGCTGTGGCAGCGCCGCCGCAGCAATTTGCTACTGTTTTCAAAGTTAAGATCAATGCGCAGCGGCGACGGCAAAATGACCCACGAGCGGAGGAAGTGGCAGTGTCCGGCTGAAGTCGCAGCCGCGGAGACATTAGCGCAGCTCTACCTGTGGCCGCCGTACACTCGCCATGGAGTCGAGCAGCAACCGTCAATCGACCAACCAGCAACAGCTGTAACAGCACAAAATAACAAAACAATAAATACACAACGCCAAACAACAACAATAATAACCAACGAGGCAACAGCACCAGCAGCAGCAACAGCAGCGAAGAAAAAAGAGCTGCGGGAAAAAAAATACCAAAGAAAAGAAAAACGTTGCCGTCTTTGCAACTTGCCGCCAAGTGTCGGCGAAGATCAAAGCGAAAACGGCACGGGTTTAGCGCGCTCAGCAGAGGCGGCGATCATCGTGCGGCCGAAATACAACCAACCAACCGACCAACCAACCAACCAACCCGGCCAGCAACAATAACAACAACAACACCATGTCGCTGCCGCAACGCTGTGCACGGACAGACACACTCAACTATGTCCATGTCTCAAGTTATATGGGTTGGCGAGCAGCCGAACAGTCCAACAGACAGCCGTACGGACGGACGGACAGACAGACGGACAGACCACATGTAGCTTTACCGGCCAACAACAACAACAAAAACAATAACAACAACAATAACAACAACAACAATAATAATAATAATAACAGCAGCAACAATTACAACAACAACAACAAAGCCACTACAGTAAGCGCGCCAAGACTGACCATTATGGAGGTTCAGTGTGCCGCTCTCTGCTGATTGTTGTTGTTGTTGTTGATTTTGTTTTTTTGAATTTTTGTCTCTTTACTGCTGGCGGCTTTTATGCTGCCACTGTTGTTATTGTTGTTCTTGCTGTTGCTGCTGCTGCTTTCCAAAATGCTTCCGAATTACCTGCTGCTGCCTCTGTCGCCGGCTGTGTTGCGCGTGCGCACAAATGCTTTGAAAAATGCTTTTTTTTTTGCTGGTTTGCCTCCTGGTTGGTTTGAGTTTTTTACTTTTTGTTTTGCTCTGGATATTCTTCAGAAGATGCAAAGCGGCCGCCGCTCACACAAAACTTATCCGCACGCAGCAAAAGATACACACGTAGCAATGGAGTTTGCTTGCCGGCTTACCTTGTTTTTGTTATTGTTGTTCTTGTTGTTGTTGCTCGTGTTGTTGGCAATTTGGTTGGGCATTTGTCGATTGTTAGATTATTTAGTTTAGTGTTTATTTGGTTGCATGGTGTCTTAGTGCGGCAAAACTGTCCACAACTTTTTGTTGTTGTATTACGTGGCCCACATTTAACTTCCTTTCAAATTGAAGTTGTCTCGCAAATATTGGGTCATTCAATAAGGAATGCAATATTTGGTTGAAAAAGTGTAAGCAGTGCCAAAGCAGCGTTTTTTAATATTTTTTGTTTTATTTTCTTCTGAATTCACTTCCCTTCATTACTTTAATGCATTTATCTCCTGCTCGACATATTTTTTATCATTTCCTTTTATTCCACTTTAAACAGCTGCCATCTACCTGTTTCGGAAAGAGCGATTGAGTCTCTTTCCGAAACAGGTGCAAATAGTTAATTATTGTAAATTGTTTTGAAGTATTTTCGCTCGAAAGTAATACATTGTTTTTTATTTCTATTTTGGGGGTTTTACCTCTGATCACTGATCACTTCAAATTAATACATTATTAAAAAAACATCGAAGACTACCAATTAATTCTGTTAGTGCTAACCAGAACATAAGAATTTCATTTTTCAAAATCATGGAGACTACAAAATCAGTAAACACCAAATACATATCGCTCCTTCGCTGCAAGAACGTCATAACTCAAAACTACATCATTCCGAGAAAATTCAATTTTAAAGTTTACCATTACAGGCATTTCAAGGTATCAAAAAATGTTTCATGTCGTCTTACGAGCAAAGTATTGAATATTTTACAAAGTGGTTTTGACAGCGAAGGAGCGATATGTTATACACACATATTTTCCAAGATTTTTTTTGCCAGTATGAACTTTAAAATTCCTCTTTGTGGTGTTTCTTCAGTCCTGTAGTTTTCAATTCAAAACATGAAAAATTAATAGATTCAGAGTTTCTCTCTGAACTGCCAAACCAATACTGAAAGTGTATGATGCGAAGAACTCAAAGTATGAACTGATAGTTTTGATACCACAGCCTGACTTTAGAATACTCACATCGAATTTCTACTATCTAGGATCTTAAAACTCTGTTTTGTGTCAGTCATGTTCAGGAATGAATAAAAGCTCTATCTGGGTTTGCTGTTGAAACTCCACAACAACCATTAGTCCAACCCTTTGTAACCGAATTTTAAATCAAAATTCTTCGCTTCTATAAAATGAAGAAACTCGAAATGAGAAAAACGAGTTTTTATTAACGCAACATTTTTTGTATCTATAAAATGAAGAAAATCGATTTAAAAGACCGAATTAGTAATCAACATTCTTCTATAAGATGAAGAATCCCTAATTCGAAAAACTGAATTAATAACGAAAATTATTCACCTCTGTAATATGAACAAAATCGATTTTAGAAAATCGAGTTAATAACCAAACTTTTTCGCCTCTATAAGATGAAGAAAATCGATTTTAGAGAATCGAATTAATAACCCAAAATCTTCGTTTCAGTTACAGAATTAATGACCAAAATTCTTCGCTTCTATAAGATGAAGAAACCCTATTTTGAAAAACCGAACTAAATGCCAAAATTCTTCGCCTCTGTATGATGAAGAAAATTAGAGAATCGAATTAAGAACCCAAAATGTTCGTTTCTTTAAGATGAAGAAACCCTGATTTATAACCAAAAATTATAACCAAAATTATAAAAAACCAAATTTATAACCAAAATTTTTCGCCTCTATAAGATGAACGAAATCAATCTTAGAATAGAATTTAGAATAGAATTAATAACCAATATTCGTCGCTTCTATATGATCAAGTAAATTGATTTTAGAAATAGAATTAATAACCAAAATTATTCGCATGTATAAGATGAAGAAAATCGATTTTAGAAAACAGAATTAATGACCAGAATTCTTCGCTTCTATAAGATGAAGAAACCCTATTTTGATAAACCGAACTAAATACCAAAATTCTTCGCCTCTGTAAGATGAAGAAAATATATTTTAGAGAATCGAATTAATAACCAAATTTATAACCAAAATTATTCGCCTCTTTGAGGTCAAGAAAAATCGATTAATCGAGTTAATAACAAAGATTATTCGCCTCTGTAATATGAACAAAATCGATGTTAGAAAACCGAGTTAATAACCAAAATTATTTGCTTCTTTAAGATGAAGAAAATGGATTTTAGAAACCCAAATTAATAACCAAAATTCTTCGCCTCTGTAAGATGAAGAAAATCTTTTTAGAGAACCGAATGAATAACCAAAATTTTTCGCTTATTTTAGATGAAGAAACCCTAATTTGAAAAACCGAATTAATAGCCAAAATTAGACATTTTAAATACAACAATAACCAAAATTGTTCACCTTTATGAGTGACATAAGTAGAACACTTTCAAAGTGTGAAAGCATCATACACTTCAAAGAAAGTTTTGTCATAAGTTGCATACAGTTACCAAGTTTTCGCGTTCCTAATAAGCTTCTTAGATTGTTGTCGATTATACTTGTAACTTCTCAAAATCCATCTTCAAACAGAACTCATAATCGTTCGTCATTGGAACTCAAGTCAGTGGAGTTTAATTGCCCAGCCATGATCAGTCGGTTACAGTGACTACCTCTATTCCCAGTAGATACTATATGGCATAACGGCTTATAGACTTCTGGAGTATTTGGCCTTTATATTCAATCCGAGAGATTAGAGAAGGCAAAGAGCGAGTTCGCAACATTTGATATATTTGGCTTGCTTAGCATTTTCTACTTCCTTCTCGATAAGGTCGAACAGGCGCAAAGGAAGTTATGGACGATCGGGCTATCACAGTTGCAACAGCTGAGAACTCCATTTAAGCTATGTGCTCTCAATGGACCAGTAGCCTCTCTCTGACGCTCTACTCGCTTCCTTTCTTAACAATGAGCTGACTAGCGTTCTAACTTTATATTATTTTGATTGACTCTTTTATTTTATTAACTCTTAGTAATAGTCTTCATATGTATGTGTCCCCAGCACGATTAGTTAACATTACTCATGAAACTATGTTTTTACCCAAATTACACAAAATATTTTGGAGACCCTTAATTCGCCTTAAAAATTTAAATTATAAATCAATTTGAACTTTCACCATTCCCGAGGGGGAACATGAAATTGCACAAAGTTCAAATCAACATCAGACAAGATCACTAAAATTTGCCGCCATCCAAAAAACAAAATTAACCACAACTACAACAACAACAGCAACATCCCCGATCTCACCACCTGGCTGTAGCTACTAACAATGCAATACATTTCATCTTTTCCCGGGGTATTTTTTTGTTGTCAGCGTGGTATGTGTGTATGTGTGTGTGTGTGTATGTATTCGCTTTACAGCATTGTATATGGCGGCATTATCTCTTTGATTTCATTTGTCAGTTCGTTTCGCACAGTTAGTTTTCAACATATTGTACTTTGATGGCTGTTTTTGTTGTTGTTGTTGTTATTAGTTTGTTCACATGCCGACAGGTAGTACTACTACTAAATGTTGTTGTCGCTGTTACGATTGTTATTGTTATTGTTATTGTATTTTACTGCCTTCGTACACATGCCGAAATGAGCTGAAGAGAATCGACACGACGCCGCATTGTTGTTGGCATTCTTATTGCATGTTTGTTACTATTGTTATTGCTGTTGTTGCAATAATTATTGTGGTATTTTGTTGCCAATTCTGTTATCGCTCCATTGCTCTGCATGATTTTAGGTTATGTTCAAGAATTTAAAGTTCAATTGGCATTGGCTCGAAAGTGCAATGTTTACAAAAGTCGACAGAAAACTTCGTGGGTTATAAATCGGCTGTAAATTGTTGGATCTGGTTAGAGGCTGGTAAAGCTGTCATATGTAAAGTAGAAAAATAAAGGAAACTTTGAGGAACATTCAAAATTTATTTGTTAAGAATATTTACCAATATTTCTATGTTAAGTTTTCTTTTTTATTTATTTATTTTTTGTTTTTTTTTATTTAATTATTTATTTATTGCTTTTTTTGTTTTTATTTATATTTTATATTTTATTTTTTAATTTTTTTATTTAATACAAACATGTGGTTTTCATTTCTATCCTTTTAACTTTTAGAAGAAAACTTCCTATTTATAATTACTTATTTTGATTATTGTATATATTTTTTTATTATTATATTATTTTATTTTATTTTATTTTATTTTATTTTGTTTTATTTTATTTTATTTTATTTTATTTTATTTTATTTTATTTTATTTTATTTTATTTTATTTTATTTTATTTTATTTTATTTTATTTTAGTTTATTTTATTTTATTTTATTTTATTTTATTTTATTTTATTTTATTTTATTTTATTTTATTTTATTTTATTTTATTTTATTTTATTTTATTTTATTTTACTTGATTTGATTTGGTTTTAATTTGTTATATTTTATTTATTTTATTTTACTTGATTTTATTTGGTTTTATTTGATTTTATTTTTTTATTTTATTTTGTTTTTTTATTTTACTTGATTTGATTTGGTTTTATTTTATTTTATTTTATTTTATTTTATTTTATTTTATTTTATTTTGTTTTATTTTATGTTATTTTATTTTATTTTATTTTATTTTATTTTATTTTATTTTATTTTATTTTATTTTATTTTATTTTATTTTATTTTATTTTATTTTATTTTATATTATTTTATTTTGCTTAGTTTTCATTTATTTATTTTTTTAATTTTTTTATGTTATTTTAGTTTATTGTACTAAATTATATTTTATTTTATTTTCACAAATATCTTTAAAATATCGATAATTCTTAATCGATCGTTTTGAACCAGCCAAACATCGACAGCCCGTATCTCAATACAGACAACAACAACAGTAATAACAACAATGGCTGCACGTGAAGGAAACGCAATAATAACGAAATAAAAAAGGCCGCATTTGCTTTGTCGGCATGGTAATTTGGCTCCAATTGAGGTCATGAATAATGCACACCGGTCCGTCGGCCGACCAGCCAACCAGCCAACCAACCACCAACCGAACGCACGAATCCACAAATCGTTGGATCGACAGGCGAACAACAACGCTCCAGATCTCCAGCTGTGCGCCCCAATTGAGTCGCTGACTCAGTGAGTGGGCTGCCGGGCAACTGCAGTGAAGCGTTCGGCGCACTCGCTGTGGTCATTGAACGTTGAGTCTTTAATGTCAATTATTGGCGGCAGCGACAGCGACAGCGTCAGCCAGAGCAGCAGCAAATCACAGCGACAGACAGACAAACAGACAGATATCAATCAGCGCTCGCGTCTGACACATGCTACAAATTGCCACCAACACCAGCGCCAACAACGGCAACGGCAGTGGAACCGCCACTGGCACTAATAGTCCTCGTACTTGTCGGCCGCCGGTTTGTGTGCCCGTTGATTTGTTGTCACTGCTGACACTGACACATATGAGTTGTCCGCGCGGCCGGTGCCTTCCTTACTTATCGGCGCAACAGTAGCTGTCGCGCGCGATTACTTGCAACATGATCAGCCGGCACGGAAGCAGCTGACGTGCTGTGTCAAGTGCCGGACGGGTGAGTGCTGACTGCTCGCTGCTCGCCACGGCCCGTGCGGGGCGTATGACGCGCACGCGTTTCCAGCTCAACCCAATTTTTACGGCACTGCGTTATTTTTTTTTTCACTCTGCCACTTAGTTAAAGTGTCTTTGTCGGCTGCGCCAGGCAGCAGCTGCTGCTAGTTGTTGTTGTTAATTGTAACAGCGTTCACCAAGTCGAGTGATAAGCCACCGAACGGGTTCCGAAGCGCTTTGAAAACGTTGGCCGAACATCGTCAGCTGTCTTGGAAATGTTTGATGGCACGTCTTGAGTTTGCTTCAGCATACAAAATGCGGCTCAAACAGAATTATTGGTCAGTTGAAAGCGTTTGAAGAACAAAAGTTTTGAAACAAAAGTTTGAAGGTTTTGAAAATTTCTGTTCTGGAAAGACAATTTTCTTTTGTTGCAAATTTTTTAAGAAGGTGCTGGAACCAGCGATCTAATCTTGCTAAGCAAACTTATAAAGCGATCAATTTCAGTTTAGGTTTGTTCATTTTAAGGTTAGTACTAACCGAAAGATAACCAAAACTTTTTCCTGCATAGCTACTGAGTCTTTAGGATTATTTGCGTACTTAACTGGGCATAAGAACCTGTAAAGGGGGTAACGGCCTGCCGCAAAAGATCTCTCCAGGCACCTTTGCTTTGCTTTTTATAGGATTACCAGATCAAATATGATCAAAAAAGAAGGATTTTTTACATGCTAACACTTTCTCTCTACTTTTTCGAAGCGGGAATTTCGCAGACAATGGAACTTCTGAGCGTATGGGTTTGAGTACAATTTATTGTTATGAGATATAAGTAATTTCAGATAATTTGAGATACAATTTACTTTTTTTAATGCTTGTTTGGTTTGATTTTTTTCTATCTATGCTGTTGGATTATGCCAGGACAAACGTTCCCCGTTATCCTGTCTAGTAAACTTTCCCCACACTTTGTTCCCCACGTCAAGTTATGCAAGGAACAATTTTAACCCTTTCGATCCCAAAGTTGCCTGAGAGCAAATTCACCTATTTGTGATCTTATAGCAAAAGCTACGATTGATTTATGGGTTAATTTGAGTAGGCACCAACAAATTAATATATTTAGAAATGCAATTACAAAAATTTTACTGTTATCTCCAAAATAATTTACAATAATTTGCAGCGATATCAGGGAAAGTTTGTGTTCTAATTTAAGTCTACGAATTGGACGCGTTTGATCAAAATCCTGTTTCTTTAATAAAGGTTAAATAAAATGAAAAAGTGATAATTTTGTATTTTTCCATAGATATTAAATAATTTTTCTGTAATTAAAAAATATTGGTAGAAAATTTATTTAACCCGTTTTAAGCTAAAATTGTTTAAAAGTAAACAATAGCTCTAGAAGTCTAACAAAAAGGCGTGGCGACTTCCAATGGCTGTGTGTGTGCACACTTCTTAGGAAAATGTTTCATGATTTCTATACCAAAAAGTAATATCGAAACACAGGGTAAAATTCGGGGTCGAAAGAGTCCAAACTAATCTCAAAGTTCTTCATCCCAACATACTTAAACCTTCAACTCTACAAAGACAAGTGGCAACACGCATTGCTGCCTAACTTGGCCCTTGTTTCAATTTAAAAGCCGCTCCCTCCTGGGCGCCTGCCTCCTAACAAATTTTACAGCCAACACTGTATGCGAATGCGCAGCCGTAGCCGCAGTCGCAGCCGCCTGCAATTGCCTTTGATCATGGCGATCATCAATAAATTGCCGGATTCCTCAAAGTGTTTTGCCGACATGGCCGACTGAGCGTCAGCCGGTGCGCAATCATGATGTAATTATGGTCAGCCAACGCCAGCTAGCCGCCAGTCACTTGGCGCTTGGCCGGCGCACAAGCCGGCTCCCGGTTTTTCCTCAACGCAGCTCAACGCAGCGTGTAAACGTCTGTAAAGTTTTCTTTCGGCCTAACATGCTTGCATTCAAGTGTGTATGTAACTGTGTGTGCTTGGGTGTGTGTGTGCGTTATAAGTGGAGCAAAAATGCCAGCGCGCAATTCGTTGTGCTTTTTGTTGCTGTTGTTGTTGTTGCAATTGGCATCGTTCAGCCGCCGCATGCCGAATGCGGATGTTATTATTTTTACGGTGTTTCATTTCTGCCACTGCCACCGTCGCTTGCGGCTGGCAGTTGGCGGTGGCTTCTGCTTCGTCTTCTTTGACTGCCGCCAATAACACTTGTTGGCGGTTTCACACAACGGAAGTTTATTTATGGCCACGCCACACTAACCAGCGATAAGCAATATGCAACGCCAGCAAAACAAAACCAAGCAACCAATAAACCGGCATTGCCGACACACACAGTCCGGTCCGCGAAACGCAAACGTAACGAATCGTTGCGTGGTGCGTAGCAATTGGCTCGACAAGGTCGCCGTCATTGATTGCCGATCGCAATGGACTGGCAGCCATAAATCATCGCCGGCTGTTATCAACTCATCAAAAGTGGTTCTTCAAATTCGAATGCACAGTGACCGTTTGAGTGACAAGTGGCCGTTGAAAAGTGAACAGCTGAAAGCAACTGAGTCGTGTCGACAAAAAAGTCATCAGCAGAGTCTTTAAATTTTGGACGGGGTAAACAAAGTTGTTTTAAACATACCAAAGCATTGTCCTTTTGCTTTGAGTACAATTTTATTTGAATGAAGTTGCGACAGTGGTTGCACATTTTTTAAACTGACAAATTTCAGACATCAAATTATCAAATAATTTAAAAAAATTTTGTTTTCTACCTAACCTAACCTTCTTATTATATTATATATATTTATGTTCAATATATTATATATAGGTACTTATTAATATATTATATTATATTTATGTTTTATATATTATATATATTTATGTTCCAACCCAACAGTCGAACAAGTGGTTTGAGATAAATAGCAACACTTTTATTTTGATTTTTGATTTTTTTTTCCAAATCACAAAACATCAAAAATTTGTCAAGATAGAAAAACCTAGCTAAGTAGATAATCCCCGTTTCATCAAAGCAATCGTTTTTTTCACCGCCAGCCTGACTGCCCACCTCAGACAGACAGACAGACAGACAGGCAAACAGACACGCAGACAATTTATGTGCCTTTAATTGACCACACTTTTTCTTTCTCTTTCTTTGCCTTGTTTTTTTCCTCTTAATTTATTATTATTATTTTTTTGTTGTTGTTTCGTTTGGCTCATTTATCTGCACGTAAATAACCTACGAAATCGTTTCAAATCTACAATCGATTCATGCTGCCGCTTTGATCTAACCGCTCAACAGTCATAGGCCGCACGCCACATGCGCCAAATGTATGGAACAAACACACACACACGCACACATACACATACATGCACTGATCTATTAGAAAATCAAGAAAAAAAATAGTAAAGATAATAATTAATAAGTTGAAGGGGGTAAGCAGGGAAGCAACAATTAAGTCAATCAAAGCAAAAGTAAAAACAAAAATCGAAACTAAAAACACAAAAATCAAGAGCAACAACAACGCCAACGCCAACACAGCAAATCGCATTTAAATAATTAAATTCAAATCAAATCGTCCATATTTCAATTAACAGCGCCGCTGTCTGATTAGACGATAAGGCCGAATTGCGCCTAAAAACAAAAAACGTTGAGCCGCCATCGCTGCCGTCGCGTCGTCGTTGCGGTCTGCACACGCTGCGCCGCGCTGTCATGTGAGCGCTCTTTCACGCTTAAAAAGCCGCCAAGCAATCAACTTTCAAAAACCAAACACATAAACCAATCAGTTGAATTGGTTCGAAGCGCTAATGACGCGCGAAAGCACCGCGGCCCGGCCTGGCCGTGCCACATACAACAAAGCATTACTGGCGCGTTCGGCATGCGGCAACTCGCATTATCAGCAGCCAGCCAGCCGGACGCATGCCCAGTCAGCAACATTATGACGACAACGACGATGCCGACAGCAACTGAAATAAGAATTGCAAAAAAATTAAAATCACTGACCGCTGCCATAAAACCAAAACAAAGCCACCGAAAAGAAAATAAATGAAAATACAAAATCTTGACTTGAAAAATACTACGAATGCGATGCTATGCGCAGCGCGGCGCGGAGTCAAATGAAGCCAAAATACCCCAATGAAAAGATCACAGACACTGGAAGCGCCAAAACAAATCAGCAGAGTGTCGCAGACTTTTTCGTTTCGTTTCGTTCGGTCGCTGTCGTACTCGTACTCTCGTACTTATTGCGTTCGCTGCTTCTTGTTATTGTTATTGTTGTTGTTGTGATTCCGTGACTTGGAGTTCGTTACAAATTCTTGCGGCCGTTTGAAGTTTGCCGCAATTGGACTGTGGCGTTAGACGTGCGGCATTCCACTCACATGTCGATGTGATTATTTACCAGAATTGTTTTCCGCTCGCTCTCATCTCCTCGGCCCCCTCTTACAGCCCCTACTCCACAGTTCTGGTACTTCTACCCGAACACGTTTCTTGCTTTCTTTCTGACTCGCTCTGCAGTTTTCCGCCGCTCTTAACTTTTTGTTGGCAGCCGGCACGAGAGCAAATCGCTAAGCGGGCAACACGATCGCTGGCGTCGGTATGTGTGCGCGGCCAACAACACCTCGCGGCGCGCCGAGTGTATCATTTAGTGCGCCTAATGCGTGCTAATTGCTGCGCGCTGCGACCCAACTCGGACGTGTGTACAGCCAACCCGACGCGCATCTTCCGGCTACTCGACTCCACTCGGCCACAATGTAAGCACACAACGAAGCGTGTAAACAGCGCAGAGAGCGCCACTGATTTGGCAGCAATTTACGGCCGAATTCGTTGATTAAACAGATTGGCTCGTAAGAGGCGAATTAATAAATTTTGCGCAATTTGAATTCATAAAATTTGGATTTTATCAGATTCCCAAAAGCGGGGAAACTTCATAGTCGTCACAACAATAGTAATTCTAGTTTATTTGTATAGATCTTTTTGATCTTCCGTCGCTTCCGTCTATCTGTTGTAGTCAATTCTGACCAAGAACTGGACTTTGAACGCTTTGTGAGATTGGTATTCTGTGTTCTGCTTTGGTGAATCCATTTAATTTTTTTTTTACATTTTCAAATTTTTTGGCTTTTGGCTATAACTTTTCATTCTTTGATTAGAAATCGAAATAAAGACAGTCCACGATAAAACTGACCCCTCTTCTTTGATTTTTTAAATTTTTTGGGAGCGCATCTCAACAGTAGGCTTTGCTTTTTCAAAACGGTTAAACTTCACAAAAACTAATTGCATTTAGTTTCTTTTTATTTTAACTCTCGAGTGAAATGGCGCGAACGAAATTCAGCAGCAAAAAATTATTGTGCACACTTTGAATGAAGATCCTACATGGACCCAGAAAAGGGTAGCAAGACATGTGGGTGTCGGTGTTGCAACGGTGAAAAGGGTTGTCAAAAAGTTTAAGAAACACCTCTCTGTTGAGAGGGCTTCAGGTTCTGGGAGAAAGGCTGGTCCTGCCAATGAAAATGTTGCCAAGCAGTGAAGGCGCAGTTTAAGAAAAACTCGAATGCATCCGTCCATGATACAGCATCCATAGTGGGAGAATCGAAAAGTTGTTTCCAAAAAACTAAAAATAATGCTCAACTTAAATCATATAGAGTGCAAAAAGTTTCGGACAGAAGCGATGACTTTGGTGATTCCATTTAAAAAGTGCATGAGACAATTTTATTGCTCAAACTCTTTTTGGTTTTTGGCTATAATTTTTATTTCATTTTTTTAAATAACCGCTAATAGTTCATTTACAATTATAAACATTATTATTTTGTTTTATTTTTTTGTACTAATATGTTTTTAAAAATATTATAAAAATAATACTCCAATCAATACAAAAACTATGTTTGAATAAACATAAAACACCTTCAAACCTCAATGTGCAATCAAAATCGCTGATACCAGCCAGTTAACCCTTTCGATATTTTGTTACCACACATGGCAACATGCTAAATGAATATCTGAACCTATGGTTTCTGACTATATGGTTTCAAAAATAAATTTTTTTTGTTGGTCCTTAGAATATTTTGAACTTTTAGAAATAATACAAAATTATTAAACCAATTAAGTAACTAATTAATTAAGTAATAATTAATTAAGTAACTAATATAAATTTAATAATAATATTACAAAAAAAAGAAGAATACACGATTTTTAATTCTATATACTAACATGCTGTAGAAAGAAGAAGAAGAACAAGCAATAATTTAAATTTTTAATTTGACTCTTTACTTGAACTCAGATATATTTTGAAAACAATTTCAGCTGAAGTGATCTTTCAAAAATATTCGATTTTTAGTTATTCGTACAAAAACATTCATCTTTATTTTTTTACAAAGTAAAAAAATTTCAACTTTTTGTTTGCAACAGATGAACTACTGTATATTTCTGAAAGAGGACGTCATGCAGATTATGTTTGCCAAACAAAATAATAGTCCAGCACGTCTGAATTTTTTTTTCAATTGACACATAAAGGTTAAAGATATCACTACAGATCTTTACACGGAAATTATGAAAACTTGAAGAGCTAAAACTTCGATGTATAGAATAGAGTGCTTTGGCATAAAAAATTTAATACCCCTTTTCATGTTAGTAAAATATTGAAAAAAATATTATATAGTCTTTTAGGAAATTAGGAAATATATCTCATGAAAAGTCAAAGAGGGGAGGTTTGCAGGCAACAATACTAAATATCGCAAGACTTCTTCTAAAAAAAGAGCCTTAAGCCTTAATTTTAAAAGTTCGAAATAAAATCTATTTGTTTTTATTTCATATTCACTTGAAATGCTGAAAGAAAATGTCGTATCTTAAAAAACAAAAAATTTCCATTGGTAAATATAGTAGTCTCTGGCTGTCTTCAGTCGCTGATCACAATTATTATCATTCATCATATCATGTCAACGTATGAATAAACAATTTCCATCTATGGCAAAATTTAACAATCATTGCTCAGGTCCAACATATCCAAGAATTAACCTCATATTGCACAAATTAAATGCTTTTTCTAATCTCTTGAAAACAATATGGCAAGTCCGAAATGATAAAAAGTGTCAAAGTTAAACAAATAAATTATTTCAATCTTCAATAATTTACTTCACTCTCCCACACGTCACACTTCCTTTGCTGTTTTTCAGCCCAACCGACTGCGAAAACAATGATTATTCATTGGCAATGTATTTTTTTTGCATTTTGTTTAAAAAAAATTAACATAAAAGCAAAAGCAAGAACAAAAAACAATTGCACAAGTGTCGGCACTAACGCCGCCGACAAATGAAACAAAAAGGTGGCGCCAGACTTTTGCGGTCAACGTAGTAAAATCGCTTGCTCGATCAACCGAGCAACTGCCAGCTGTCGACTTTTACTCGAATCATTAATAATCGGAACATGATGGCGCGCGGCCGTAAACACAGGCAGTGCGGCGCTCGGGGCGCACGCTTTGCAGCGGCGCCCAGTGCCGCCCCGCGCCCACTCGGCCAGCGGTGTTGCGCATGCGTTCCATATGCAAATCGCTGCCAGTGTTTTTGCTTTTAATTGCCGCGCATTAAATTTAAGCCGCTGTGTGTTAATTATGCGCATTTGTTCCTATTCGTCGATTGCTGGCCGACGCTGGGTGTCATTACATTCGGATGCGGTGCGCACAGTCGTGATTATTAAATTGTCACCTCGGATATTAATGATCACTTTACACCTGTTGCGGCCGCTTTTCCAGTTCGCGGCGCCAAGCCATCAAAGGCAGCCGCGTCAATTGCTAAGCAATTCGCGTTTTTATGGCCACTTAAAGTGGTCTCACTCTAATTAAGACACAATTGTTGATTGCTTTATTTGTTTTAGTTGTCGTAATTGTCGGCGCTTGCGTTGGCTGCGCTCCAATGCTCGTTGCAGCGCCGCTGAGTTTAAACAATTCGAAAATGAAGTCGAATTCGATTATTTCTATTGTTGGATTTAAATATAAATAAAATTTTTTATTTTTTTTTTAAATAAAGAAAAAATCAACTTTAATAAAAAAAACGTATGTAATAACGCAACTTTACTTCGGAAACCAAGAAGGATACAGTCAAGAAATTGCGCTTTCCAAAGACAAACACAGATCGATGCTGAATATTATGGCCAACTTTTGATGATTTCAAACTGGCTGATTAATGAAATCTCCTCTAAACCCTGCAGCAACATTCTTGTTGTGTAATTCGCTCTTAACCCTTTCCGGTCAATTTCCACATTTCTTGAGATAAAAATTTTTCCTTCAAAATTTTTACTCTCATTGAACATTTTAGCAATAACATACAAAAAAATTTCAAAAACATTATTTTAGTTAAGAATTATAACTCATTCAATTTTGTACAATATATCGTAGTGGTCCGCAAAGGAGTAAAAATGCATGCAATTTTGGTTTCTTTTTTAAGTTAATGAACAATTCAATACATTTTTTTATAGAAAACATAAATTATAACAACAAAAAATCAAAACGTGAAACGCAAAAAATCTGTTACCAAACCCATAACTTTAAAAATCTGCAAACATAACTTACAACCGTTGCTTTCCATTTGTACGATATATCGTACAAATTTCCGGTTAGGGGTTAAAAGTTCAGTATTGGCGGCTGTCAAAGTGACATCCCATTCACCTAGTCAGGAAAAAACCAAACCGAACTTGGCGGTTGCCTCTTATCGCGGCATGCAGAATTTTCTGTCACACTAACTCACACACACACACACACATACACACATACACACACTAACCGCACTAACACTCAAACACACCGCAAACAATACAAATTTGGCCATTACACTCTAAGCAATCAATTGTTCGCCACTTTTATTATTGCTATTGTTTTTACTTTGTTGTTGTTGTTGTAAAATATTCGTACAAATTGTTTGGGGGTACGTTAAACTTTTTCGGGCCGTCATTACGTTCTTCGTACGTATTCGCAATGAATTGCACTTCAATGAGTTTATTTTCATTGTTGTTGTTGTCGCTGTGCCTACATACGTATGTATGTAGGAAAGTGTGTGTAACAGCAGCGACAATAACAACAGCAACAACAACAACAACAACAGCGACATTTTGCCGCTATTGTTTTTATTTTCATTTCGTTTTGTGTATCTCTTTAAAGAGGCGGCAAAAGTGCTTTGATCTTATCGCGGAGCTTCTTGCTCGCATTTTTGATCAAAGCAAGTTTTTCCGCCAAAGAGGGGAAAAAAATAACCCCAACAACAACAACAATAACAATAACACAAAAAAACAATAACAGCAACAAAAAGAGCCAAAGCGGCAGCACCAACAACAGCGCGAGCACCGCTTGAAAAGAAGCCAAGTGAAAATAAAGAGCACCACCAGAGACACCGACGATAATGTTACCGTACAACAACAACAAGTACAACTGCGCGCGCACTATTTTCATCGTTTGTGTTGCTATTTTACGAGCAGCACCGCATTGCAGATGACAGCCGCCGCTGCTGCTGCTGCACAGAAGTGTGACTTTCATTGAGAACGCACACAGTTGTTTGCTTGACCGTCGGCAATGAAGAGCCACCAAACTAGCCAAAGAGTAGCAAATGTTCTCTTATCATAGACAACCACAACCACCCTGTTTGGCACCCTGTACTGATCAGCATTTCTTTGCATCTTTTTCGGAATTCATTGCAGGTCCGCACCAGCTGCCGAAGCGCATCGCAGGCTCGCCCGCGCCCAGCAACCACAACTCCCCACACACTCCACACTTTTAAGCGCCGCAGCATAGCATACTTTTCAGCGCACGCATGGATCGTATTGCTCAGTTGCTGTGCCACCTTTCTGCCAACCAGCGCTGCCACACCGCTCGCTTCGACGCTAACAGCCCGAACAGCCGCTAGCGCAGTCTCTGCCGACGCACTGCTGCTCAACTCCAGCAACATTACGTCCAACAGTACGTCGGCCACCGCTGCCGCCATGGCGCTGATGGCAATGCGCCAGAAACTATCGCTGGAAACCAACTCCATTCAGCGACAGTCGCCGCCGGAGCGCGATCACAATCGCTCGCTGAAGCGCGTCTTCCTCTCGAACCGCACCATCACCTGCAACGACGGCTCGCATGCGGGCTTCTATCTGCGCAAGAATCCCAACTCGAAGAAGTGGATCGTGTTCTTGGAAGGCGGCTGGCATTGCTATGATACACGCTCGTGCCGCGCGCGCTGGCTGCGGCTGCGACACCTCATGACATCCGCACAGTGGCCGGAAACAAGGGACAGTAAGTCGTCAGCAGCCTTCTTTGTGTTCATTTGGCAATTTAACAATTTCCTCCTCGCTTTCCACAGTGGGCGGCATACTCTCGCCATTGCCGGATGAGAATCCCTACTGGCACAACGCCAACCACGTCTTGGTGCCGTACTGCAGCAGCGACTCGTGGTCGGGCACGCGGTTCACCAGCGAGAGCAGCGACAACAGTTGGCGCTTCATGGGCGCACTCATCCTCCGCCAGGTCATTGCCGATCTCATACCGCTGGGGCTGGGGCGCGTGGCCGGCGCAGAGTTGCTGCTGGTCGGCTCGTCGGCGGGTGGGCTGGGCGTGATGTTGAACTTGGATCGCATCACCGAGTATTTGCTGCACGAGCGCAATCTGCTGGTCACGGTGCGCGGCGTCAGCGACTCGGGCTGGTTTCTGGACCGCGAGCCGTACACGCCGGCCGCGGTGGCATCCAGCGAAGCGGTGCGCCAGGGCTGGAAACTGTGGCAGGGTCTGCTGCCGGAGGCGTGCAGCAAGCAGCATGTCGCCGAACCGTGGCGCTGCTACTTTGGCTATCGCCTGTATCCGACGTTGAAAGGTAAGTTCAGAGCGCCGCTGCACGAGTCCGCGTTGACCAATGTTCTACTTTATTTGCAGCGCCTCTTTTTGTCTTCCAATGGCTGTTCGACGAAGCGCAAATGCGCGCCGACAACGTTGGTGCGCCCGTCACGCCGCAACAGTGGAACTACATACACGAAATGGGCGGCGCATTGCGCTCCTCACTGGACAATGTGACGGCCGTGTTTGCGCCCTCCTGCATTGGCCATGCTGTGCTGTCCAAGCGCGACTGGGTCAACATCAAAATCGACGACATCTCATTGCCGTCGGCGCTACGCTGCTGGGAGCATTCAACGCGGCCGCGCCGCAAACGCCACGACAAGCTCAAACGCTCCACCGAAGCGACGCTGACGAAACCGCGACGCCGTCAACACCACACGCCCCAACCCGGCAGCCAACAGCAGCGGCCGCGAAAAGAGCGCCGAAAGGAGAACAATCTGGAGCCGGGCAATCGCAGTCGCAATCGCCTCACCAAGGCCGAGCGCGAAGAGCGCAAGCGTCGCCGCCACGAACGGCAACAGCGTCGCCACCACAAGCAGCACAACAATCGGCACAATCGCAACAACAAAAACGAGCTGGCCAACGATGCGACGCACACGCGTCACAACAATCTGCCACCGAGCAACGAGAACGCCACCTTGGCGCACGAGCGCAAGCGAAAAAATCACAACGACCACAATAACAAAGCTAACGCATCGAAACGCACGCACCAGCGCAAGAAGCACCAACGCAAGCAGCAGCAGCAGCCGCAGCCACCGGAACGCGATCCGCAACTGCAGCACGAGCAGCCGCTGACCGGCGGTGAACAGCAGAAGAAGCGCTCCTCGAACACGGCCAATAGGCAGAATCGAGTGCCGCGTGTGCCGGAGAAGTGTGCGTTGCGCCTGTTGGAACGCTGCAGCTGGCCGCAGTGCAATCACTCGTGCCCCACATTCACCAACCCGCTAACGGGCGAGGAAATGCGCTTCCTGGAGCTGCTCACCTCCTTTGGCCTGGACATAGAGGCAGTGGCGGCGGCGCTGGGCGTGGACATGCACACGTTGAACAACATGGACCGCACCGAGCTGGTAAACCTGCTGACGCAACAGGCGAGCTGATCCGGACGGGCGGCCATGCCAGAGCTCAAGGACAAACGGCGCACGCGCAGCGCACAGGCTGCGTGCTGCAATTCGCAGGCGCGGCCGGCAGCAGGCAACTGAGCAGGCAACCGGCAAACGGACAAGAGAATTGCCCAGCGTTGTACTTAAAAGCTTCCATACAGCGACTAAGAGGCCTGCAGGCGTTGGTCGAGACCAGGCCAGGTCAGGGCCTACTTGGAGCTGTGGCTCGAGTGTGGGTGGGCCCAGTTGCTTCGTGGCTTCGTTTTCGAAATGACCTTCGACTGTGGCACCTGGCGGTCGTCTGGCTTTGTAAATATGCCTGACGAGAGAGAAAAATTCAAAACAAAAGTAAAAGTTCAAATTATTGTCGTAAGCGCACCAAATACGTTAAGAGCCGTCAATTAGTATAGCATTTACATGTACATACATTGCAACAAAAACAACATTTTCTTGTACATAAACACTTGTTCATCAAATATTTGCTGACATGTTAAATTCATAAAATACCAATAATTTTGTGTACCATAAAGACAGATGCAAATCCCAGTTGTTAGGCAAACCTAATTTATTTATGTAACATTGTTATAAGGGAGCATAGTTAAATTTTAGTGAAAATATTATGTTAAAGTTTAAGCCAAAATCCCACAATGTCAATGGTAGACCGAAGCGAAAAGCCTGTTGGCTACTGATGGCAAGTCGGCTAATGGCTTCAGTCCAGCACTTGCAGTGCTCAGTTTTCCCCTTATAATCAAAGTTCTCTTTACAAGCATAGAAATATACAATTAATAAACAAATGTTCAAGTTGTATTAATGCCGGCAGCCACAAAGAAATGTATTTCGTACTGCTAGCAACACACAACATTCACAACGACAAACAAACAAACAAACACCACAAATGCAACCATGAGACTGTTATCTGATAAAACTAGAACGACTATTGTTGAAATAATGCCTAGTTACACAATAGTTTTATGCAAACCTATGCATAAATATACATAAATTCTAGACATTTGTACATAAGTATCGAAATGCTGAAAACACAAATACAAAAGCGCACAAACAAGCGAATATATTAAATAGAAAATTAAACGTCCATAGCTGTGTAATTTTACTAATTTTACAAAATCACGTTTTTCTCAAAAAATACTAAGCCATCCATTGCAATGCTGCTACTAGTATAACACCATGCGACAGCATTTTTCACACCAGAAAAAATCCATATGGGCGTCAAACTAGAGAGCAAATATAGTAATACTGCGTACTCAGTTTTTCATTTCAACATCCTTTGTCCTTAAAAAAAAAATATATAAAAAATACTTAACCTCATTAAAATATGGCGATATGTATGTATGTGAAATCAAAGAGGAAAGGCTAAAGAATTTAAATAAAATTATGTTAATCTATTTGTAAAAAAAGGATATGGAAAAGGTTCTTTGAAAATTGTAATCCTTTTTATATATTTTTAATATTTTGTATTATTTTGTGTTCTCCTTCAAAATTTTTAAGTGCTTTTAAAAGAACAAATGATTTAGAAATGATAAACTAAGTACGCATTATTACTTTGTTTGGTCTCTAGTTTCACGCACAGATGGACTTTTTCCGTTGTGACAAAATTTTCAAAAAATTTGTGAACAATGTAACAAGAAAGAAAACTTGCTTAATTTATTGAAAATCTTAATCTATATATAATAAATCAAAATCTGAAATCTCCAAATCGAATGTAAACATCATTTCATGAGAAAACTACACACATTTCAAATCCATTAAAAAAATAAAATCAAAATCATGTTTCATGTTACAGATTATAGATTACAACTTACAGACTTAACTTTACTGCCTTCGGAAAAATCGTTCCTTGATTTTACCAAATTTTCAAGCATTTCCCATAAAAGCATTTCCTTTCAAAATATAAGCACTTTTATTATAATATTTTTGTTTATTTATTATTATAATCATGAATTTTTGTGCGCAACTTATTTGTGTCGATATTCAATTCGCCATCTACCTCATACATTATTTATTTATAATTTATTTATAAATATTTGCTGAATGAAACCCGGCCAAACGTTTTGTTACAGCTGCAAAGCGCCAACTGACATTTTTGCTATGTAAAACCGAAGATGGCAGAAAATAAAAATATAATTCTTGACATAAATAAAATCAATTGAAAATCTGCAAAAAGCAAATTTCAATAAATATAACTTTTAATAATTTATAAATCCATAGAAAGTAAACGCGTTTCTGCCTTTTTTGTACCTGTAAATTAGTTTCAATGATTGTTTGATTAAATATTGAATCGATATTTGGCCAATTTTGACGTTAATTGATCAACTGATGAAGAATTCATTTTCAAGTCATTCAATCGTGCGAAACAAATTCCAATTATGGATCATTCCGTCTGAATCGTTTTATTAAAATAAATAATTTAATAAAGGCTTCGTTTATTTATTTATGTATTCATGAATAAATTTAGCACAAAAATCCGACAAAGAAATGCAAAATTGTATTAGAATACATACAAAAACAACTGCTTCAGGCGCTCGAATAGTTTTTTGTAAATAATATATTTTTAAATTTATGTTAATAGTTTTTTTTTGTTTATTTTATTTCGAAACTGTACAGTCCACTTTCATATTAGTTACTTAAGTTAAATGTTTAAATTATATGAAAAAATATGAATAAAACAAAACAAATACACATTATGAAAGTTTGATGAGGAATAAATATAAAAAACTTTGTTGTAATTTTTTTAAATACCAAAGATGTGCAAATCTTTGGCCTTATACACTGAGAAGACAATATTGGGTTATGGGGTTCTACAGTTTTCAAAGACAAAAATTTTTTTTTAATAAGTAAGTTTTGGCAATAATTATAACTTAATCGAAACAGCTCAGGAAAGGTGAAAAACACATTGGAATTCATTCTGTGCTTCTGTCCTTCCGTGGCTAGATATCGCCTTACATGTTTGGGTGGGAGCCCCCACCCCTTCCCTGGGTGGGTGAGGTCCCTAATTATGATATCAATTCACTGCTCAAATTCGCTACAAAAAATTCGCTAAGATCAATTAAAGCAACATTTTGTTTGATGTTTGCCTTCTTACCAGTGGCGGATTCGGGGGGGAGGGATTTGGGGTTCATAGTTTGGCCAACCTTTATATCCTTCCTGAACCAACGCAATGCCTCGCATTAATAGGGGTCATCCCCTGCGCGTTTGTTCGAGTTTAAAAAAAAAAAAAAGATGATAATTCAGTCTGCAGTGTCCTGTTAGCATTCCCGTGATAATCCTTAGATTATTCTTTGATATGGTCATGAAATCCTCGAATCCTTTCCTATTGTAGGACCCGATAACTATCTTGAAATGCTCTGGTAGATTTTCCCAGTATTGAGTCCTTCTTGTTATATCGTCCTTTCTCGTTGGTCGACTTTAAAACTACATAAAAATGTAAAGGCATTTTTTTGCATTTTATGAATATTAAAGAATTACTTCTTGAAACTCTCCCCCCCTAAATTTTTTCTGAATCCGCCCCTGCTTCTCACAAAATTCGTCAATTTTTTAATTTTTACATTGGCTGCAATAAAACCCGAATTTAAGATTCCAACAATTTGCCGTTTGTAGGGCAACGATTTCAGTTGCATTCCTGGAAGATTCCTGTATTCCTCATGTATTACAAAACTTTTATTTTTGCAATATGGTTTTTGTTTCTAACAATTCTCGAAATTTTCTGCCAACACGTATTTATTGTTAAACATCTGCAAGTGAACTATTTGCACACCAACTTTCAAGCCAAGTCAACGACATACTCATTCATGTGTTTATTGCCTTAAGTTTGTAAAACAATAAACGTTGAACTTTCAATAGAAAATCACAATAAAGCATATAAAACTGTTTTGTTTGCAGTCGAGTTCTGGCAGTCGGACACTGAACTCTCTACAGCTGAGTTCTCTTCATGGCAATGACCACCGAAATTTCAAAACTTGTCAACATATTCTACTGAAGTTTCGTATAAAACGCTGCAGATTTTCGATAATTCCAAGACACTCTTCCTAATCGTTCATCATGAAAATTGCATTCCTGTTGGTTGTTCTGATTGTTGTTGAGGCCGTTGCGCATACGGAGAGCTGCCCCAAAGATCCACGTAAGTCAGCAGACGGAGACCAGCCCCGCTCTAGGCTGTTGTCGTTGTTGAATTCGAATGCTGCATGGAAGTTGCATGGGTTTTTGTTTTGGTTTGATTTCTTGCTTACAGGCGACAAGAGTTGCAGTGCAAAGCCCGATTTAGGACGCACCGGTCGCAAGTGTCGCGCCGGCACGCGCTGGTTCTTCAATCGGGTCAGCCAACGCTGTGATAGTATGGAATACGGAGGATGCAATGGCAACGGCAATCGCTATTGTACGCTGCACGAGTGTGAGCGCGAATGCAAACGCGCGAGATATAAATGGCGCTTTGCCTAAATTGTTTACATTCATATTTTCCAAACGGATCAACATTAAAAAAAAAAACATTTAATTAAGTAATATTTGCAAAGAATCTAATAAAAGAGAGCAGTAGCTCAAATTGAAATATTTAAGCAATTGAAACTACATTGAAAAAATTCAAACAAATTTATATGTCTTATGTATTTCATATGATTTTGCTGCTATTTTCACCATATTAGAAAGTAAGAAATTCAAACAGTAGACCAATGTGTGAATTTGCTATCAAGAATGCCTTGTTCGTTCCTATCAGGAGCATACGGCCTCCATAAGGCATTGCCTTGTGTTGGCTAAGTTATTCGGTTGTGTTTTTGTTTTGTCCCTAAGTGATGGGGCTGCCATCTATCGCCTCTTGAAAACGAGCTATCCCTCATCTATCCGCCATCTGTTGTGTAAAGGAGATGACAGTAGGATGGCTGGGGATTTCGCTAAGACCGGTTTGGTGCGCTGTTTTTCGCCAATGCCCGCTTCCGCTTATAAGCTTTACTAGTACACCGTGTAGCTGTGTGTACACCGTGTACCTGCGAAGTGAGTAGAAAAGGATAGTCTAAGGATCAGAATTTCTGAACTGGGGTATGTTGCTGAGGAAACATTGGAAAGGTTGGAATAGTACGGGGCCATGCACCAGGTAGGAATCGAACCCACCACCTCTGGGATGATGACTAGTGCACCCTCACTAATATAATTAGCATTATAATAATTGATTAATTGATTGGCACGACAGCCCGCTTACGCGAGACTAAGGCCTAGCTTCCCGCAACCACCCGTGTTGTGCGTGTGAATTTTGTACGCGGGTGGAAGGGACCTACAGTTGTATGCCGGTTCCGAACGGCAGGTTGGGAGCTTTTTCATAGGCAATTTTTACTCTCAGAGGTTTGCCATTTCCAGCTGAGAGAACTAGCATTATAGAGAATTAGCATTATAGTCATCTACAATTTAACCTGAAGAAGCCATGATTTAGCTAAGAAACTTACCTAAACTAAGAAGAAACCACCGATGAGTGACTTTTTACATGAATGGGACCGACTTCAAATTTCATTTCAGGCAGTAAAATCTTGTAAAGATTTCACTTTGAGGTTTTCGTAGGCAATATTTGAGCCCAATATCTTTTGAAACCATATTTGCCGCCCCATTTTCTGTAACAAACAGAGAGAAGTTTGAGAGTTTGAACTCTCGAAACAACCCTTGCGTGAGCCACTGTCCTTGATGAAAAGTTATGACTAAACCACATTGATCGCATTTTATATCTTTTCTCATAGCGGCCAATCTAAGTGAGGCAAACTGTATACTTATCAAACTCAATAATGGTCTCCTATTCAATGAATACAATAACAATGAATAATGAAATATAGTGGGGCTGTGAAAAGTATCAGATCCAATTCAAACACATACTACTAAGTGGTTTTCAGACGGCTCCGAAAAACACGAGGAAACAGGGACGGGGGTATTTAAGATCTTCTTCTTCTTCTTGACTGGCACGACAGCCCGATTACGAGACTAGGTTAGGTTAGGTTAGGTAGGGAAGGGTGTGTGCGTCCCAAGGGCAGCACTTCCACTCGGAGGCCAAAATGGCCCATTGTGAATCCCTTCATGGAAGATTCTGGAGCTAACCAGTGGCTCTCAGTTCGGGGCAAACCAATTCGACCTCTTGATGAAGGAGAGTAGATCCGATATTTCAACTACTGCTGCGCAGGCCAAGTCTACCAGGAACCTTGACCCCAAGGTACGGAGTCGGCGTTCCTGCAGAGCCGGGCAGTGGCACAGGTAGTGTTGGATCGTTTTCACTTCTTCCTCATCTCCACAGCTTCTGCAGACATCACTGGACGAGAGGCACCATTTGACCAGCATAGATCCAATGGCGCAGTGTCTAGTGATGACTCCAACAAGCTGCCTAATAGAGGTTCGACTCAGGGACAGTACATATCGCGTTTTCCTCACGGAAAGGGAAGGCCATATTGCCCGGCAGGTACTGCAATCAGTTCTGCTCCGCCATGAGGACTCGATGTAAGTTTTACTCAACCTGTCAATACGCAAATACAGGGCAGATATCGGAGGGAGCACAGAGTTATCCACTTCGGTGAGAGGCAGGGCGACCCCCTTTCTTGCCATCTCATCCGCTGCCTCGTTTCCTGCCACTCCAGAGTGGCCCGGAACCCATTACGAGACTAAGGCCTTGCTACCCACAGCCATTCATGTTGTGCGTATATTTTTTTTTTACAAGGTTGGAAGGGACCTACAGTTTTATGCCGATTCCTAACGGCTAGTTGGGAGCTTTTTCATAGGCAATTTTACTCGCAGAGGTTTGCCATTTCCTGCTGAGAGGACAGCCGCCGAAAGAAATATTGTTGTTTTTCTTTTTTTCGGTGTTAACGCAACGGAGTCTTGAACCTGTCGCATTAGACTCGCGGCCCAAAGCACTAGTCAGCTGAGCCACAACGGCTTTTCTTGTAGTATTCAAGTACTACAAGAAAATGGATTATTTGCTATCAGGCTCTGTGTAAACTTACCTCAAACGTGCGTACAGACACCATACGGACAACGTTATCCGATAGTCAACCAGCCACTAATCTCAAACTAAGCTCAGCCCTTCATTGCGCTGGCCAAAAAGGCCATAGCCGAGCCACTAAGACTTGAGGAATGAACCAGGAGTTCAGAACACTGGTCTAACACGGGACTAACAGTGAGCTGCTGACGGTTCTCGCCCCACCGAATTCTATCAAAAACGGGTTACCCAAGGACTTCTTCGCCAAAACCAACACTAGATGGCAAAGATGTGTAATTGATGTGTAATGTGTAGATGGATGTGTAATTAGCAGATCACTTTGGCCAACATACGATACGAACAAGATCGCGGAGGTCATAAACAAGGGCTGGCGGGATGTGGCAAAACTAACCGCAGCCATCACTGGCCACTGGAGAGTTGCAGGCTCTCCAATAGGTCATTTAATACCAGCTTCTGCAGCTGTGAAAATCCGAAAAAGAAGAAAACCTCCAATCATTTCTTCTGCGTTTGTCCTGCGATGGATAACGCTGAGAAAACCTATATTTTGGAAATTCGAGGAGATAGCAAAGTGCACCGTAAACTCGCTATTCTCTTAATTTTAACCTCACGAACTCAATATATAGAGAATATTGAAAAATAGTCTAGAAGACAGCACACAAGTATACCTTATAGTACCTACCAGGAATAATGGTATAAAAATGGCACTAACGCGCTAATTGGATGTTGGAACATCGTCACTTTAACCAACCGGGTCTTGGGCAATCGAAAATATTTATCAAAGGTCATAACTACAAATGAAGGCAGGAATGCCTCAAACTGAATAAGAACCAGCTTGGACAAATCACCGGCCTTCTAATTGGGCACAGCAGACTGAAAATATATATGCATACAATCGGGCTAAAACAGATTAACGTCTATAGACTCTGCGAAATAGTACAGGAGACTCCTGAACACATCATACTGAACTGTGATGAGGCATGTCGAAACAGTATGCATTACCTGGGCCAGTTCTGGCTTGCAGAAGAGAACATCAAGCACCTAAAACCCCGTGAGTTTCTTAAATTCATTAAGTGAGTGGGTCTAAGGAATGCTCTCTAACAACTTGTAAGAGGCACAATACATTATTCTATTCTATTCTATTCTATTCTATTCTATTGTATTCTATTCTATTCTATTCTATTCTATTCTATTCTATTCTATTCTATTCTATTCTATTCTATTATATTCTATTCTATTCTATTCTATTCTATTCTATTCTATTCTATTCTATTCTATTCTATTCTATTCTATTCTATTCTATTCTATTCTATTCTATTCTATTCTATTCTATTCTATTCTATTCTATTCTATTCTATTCTATTCTATTCTATTCTATTCTATTCTATGCTGTTCTATTATTTTCTATACTTTTCTATTCTATTCCAATATGTTCCAGAAACAAGTTTATGTTCAGTTTCAGCAAAATTCCAACTAACCCTGAATTTTTCCTGAATTTTCAGCGCAGCTTACTTCTCTCCAGATTACAGGTCAAGCACCTTAAGGGGGGAACTACCTTTAGAGGCCGAAAAAAAGGTCATTTTTACAGTCGATTTACAGGGAAATGAAAACAGTTCTTTTCAAATCAATATAATATATATTTACAGTGATGTCTGAGGTAAAAAAAAAACATTTTTGTAAAAGTGAAAAAAGAAATTTAACAAATTTTTCAATGATTCTGTAAGTCATATCGCCGCTGACATCGTAAATTGTGTAAGTGATGCTGGCCGCAATTTTAGTCTGAAATAAAAAAACCAAACATTTTCTTACTCGAGAGGGTTTTCTATCGTCGATGAACTAAAATTTTTACGATATTCGAAAATTAACCCTCTAAAACAGGCTTCACAAAAAAAAATTAGGATTTTCACAAGAAATTTTGTTATATATGCAGTCAAAAAATGTCTAAAAATGTTTTGTTTTTTAAATCTTTAGTTTAGATAGAACAATTTTTTATGCTCTTTAAAATGAATGCTAGATAATGAAAATCTGTTCATTAGTAATTCTATTATCACTTACACAATTTTGAAAAACATGGTTTCGAGAAAATGCCGTTTAAAGTTTGCTCGGCGCGCTCGGCGAGCTCGGCGCCAGTCATTTCCGGGATGCATCTCTTCCACAATTTCGAGAATTACCTTTTGAAACTTTGACACTATATTCTAAGGCAATATACCTATCGATTAAAACAATAAAAAAAAATCGATTTTTTGAAGTGTCTAAAGGTAGTTCCCCCCTTAAACTGTCATATACTCGTACAGTACATAACCTACAACTCAAATAAATGCTGCTTTTGGGTCTTTTCGTTTGTAAGGCCATACGTTACTGACACTTGATCAGATTTAATACGCGCGCAAGTTGATTCAATTAAATTTTACTTCTATAATGCATTCACATACAAAACATATATACATATGTGTGTGTATTTAGTTGGCTTATGGCATAAGTGTACCAACACTAAGTCTTCAACATGTCGTATTTGTGCATTAGAGAAACACAGATCGCATGCGCAATCCGTAATTAGAGAAAACAGGGTATTTGTCAAGTCAAACTTACTCGCAAAATGCTCAAAAGAAAACGGAAAAGCTGAGATCTATGAGTGGCAAATCAAGTCTTTGTTTCCTTAAAGCACGTCAAATGGACTGCGCTCTGTAGGGATCTGTATTTGATTGGCTTCCAAGGGGCGTGGAGTCTGGTATCACTACAGATACAAAATGGACTTTAGTCAGCTAATCTTAACTATTTGCCTATTGTACCCATAAGTCCTCGCAATCCTTGAATATGACTATTTAACGAGCCATTTTCATGTTTGTCTTTGAATTCTGGTGCTGTGTAGAATATCTTCATGAAGCTGGGATCAACAGTTCGATTAATGTATCTCTGTACTCGATTATATACACAAAGCTAGTTGCAATCCTGAGTTGCTGATTGCAAAGCTGATAAGCCAGTTAAGGAGCGAACAAGCACCTTCTCGAAACGATCAGTGAATCACTTGTCTGAGTAAACCGGAAGTAGAAATGATCAGTGGATTACTTGTCTGAGTAAACCGGAAGTGCCTTTTTCTAATCGCCCTAAACCAAATGCGCCCTCACACCACAAACGACGACATTGAGCATTAATACACATTTTATTGATTGCCTTACCCCCAACCAGGCGCGGATCCAGAAAAATATTTCGGGGGGGAGGGTTTAAAAAGAAATTCTTTAATATTTATAAAATGCTTTTTAATTTGTATGTAGTTTTATAGTCGATCCAAAGATTTCGGGGGGTTCAACCCCCAAACCCCCTCCTGGATCCGCCACTGCCCCCAACACTAGAACACCCAAGGCTAGACAAAACAACCCCATTTGAGATCTTTTATTATTTGATTCCTTCACTTAATGAAAGAAACCCTTGAGCTATTTTTAATTTTTTAAGCCAAATTAAACAAAATAATAAACAAATATTAAACAGTTAAACAAGTTGTTTACTCTATTTTGAACCAAGATTGATTGGATGGGCTGGGCATTCTAGTCTTAAGCGCCCAGTCAAAGCACGCTGTATTTTAGCGTGTCCGCGTATTCGTTCCTCAAAATATACACAGCCCCATTCATGTGCCGCATCTGATCGTCAATTTCCTCCCACTCGGCCACTCGGCACACAATTCAACCGTCTTTACACTTAACATTTTCGTGCAATCGAGACATTTGGTCTCAGTCGGCATCGCATTAAATTTAGAATTAAGTTCAAGTTTAGTGGATCCAGCAGCGATCGTCAGCATGCGTCGCGACGCTTTATTCTTCCTCTGCGCAGTCTTGCAGTTCCTATACGCCGCCGCCTACTGTGAGTTTTGTCGCTAAACACCAACAAATAATATGTAAATTGATTCACCAAATTTCCAATCGTCTCAAACTGCAGCTTGTCCCATCTACCTGACCATATCGTTGACTGGCAAGTCTGTGCAGGACTCAAACCTCGAGGTCAACTGGGGACCCGAGTGTCACGAACGACCCGAATGGATTGGCATTTTCGGTGCCGATCCATCGGTCACGTACACCCAGCCGGAGACGCGCATCACCGACATAGTCAACTCGTCGGGCAAACTGCTGACCGATGTGAAGCTGGGCAAGCTGCGTTTTCCGGGCGGCTGGAATCGCAACGATGCGAATGTGGTGCCCGTCGAGTATCCGAAGGGCAAATGTTTGCCCTACTACGTGGCCAGCTTCAACGGCAACGAACTACTAACTGTGGAGTGCCTCAAAATACAGCCGAATTGGATGTCCAAACTGGAGCACATGGCCCAAATGCCACTCAAGCATCTCTTCATTCCGGGTAAGTGAAAATGTACCAAAAAAGCGCCGATTAAAACTCATCACTTGAATACTTTGAGAATTCCCACTTCAATGGTTTATTCTTGAAAGCAGTTTAGATATATGTACATATGTATCAGTACATTGAAATCTGTAAAACTAAGTAGTTGGAACTCAATTGAGTCACCATTCAGCGTCCGCTCCAGCGGCGTCGCTTTGTTATTCGCTCCGGCACACGGTCCCAGTAATGAAAATTGCGCTTCAGAAATAGTCGCGCATGGAAGCCGTAGCGTATTTCACGTGTCCACAGCTGATTTCGCTCCAACACAACACGCCTGGCGCTACGCAACTGTCGAACGAACAAACACACACATTACTGATTGGACGCACTCGGTTGATCAACCGATTGGACTACTCACAAAGTATGTGATGGACTTGCCCATTGAGTGATCCAGTCAACAAGTGAATATCGAAAATAAATTCCAGAAAATACACAATCTTTGCTATATTCGCTTTCGTTGCCTCCTTCCTACAGTCTGCGGCGATAGACATTTATGAGGAATATTTGAAAAATATCACTTTGAAAATTATATTTTCAACATAGTCAATCAAACATATGCAACTCGGCTTGAACTGATTTCTGAACTGAGTGCCGGTTTCGTTTTTCAGGCACTCACGCTTCGGCTGCCTTTGTGGCCAACTATGGCAAAAGTAAGTCGTTGATGTTGAAGGACTACGTGGTGGCTCAGTACTTTGATGTCTGGTCGCAGCTGGTCCTGGGTGTGCGATATCTGGACTTGAGTGTGGGGTAAGTGGCATTCAAATAGATGTGAATATTGAATAATGAATACATGAGATGACAGCACAGGATCTCGATGTGGTAAAGAATTACAAAATAATTTACTGTATACTCTCATATATGATAAGCCAAGTTTATAGTAGTATGTGACTATTCATTATGGCAGTCAATCAGACAATTCTAGAAGCATTTAACTCTGAAATAAAAGTTAATATATAAAAAATAAAACTCTATGTTCGACTAAATAATCGCTAAGTGCACTAGAAGGTTGACATAAATAGAAAATGTTTACATTTCAAGACAAAAATATTATCAAAATATAATAATATCGGAATATTTTTTGCCACTGCAGAAAACATTCATTCAGTGACGCATCAGAATAATGAACCACTCAAAAATAGCTTTATTTCCAATCACAGGTGTTCTGTTTTTGTCGGTTAACAATTTCAAGATGTATAATTTATAAAATACTAGCTGGGCCCCGCGGCTTCACACGCTAGCTCTCTTCTTTCACCGGATACAAATTTTGAATGCATTGTTGACCCCGTCAGAATTTGATTAAAAAAACCATATGTCTATTATCTTTGATGTCAAGTGGTTCTAAAAACTGTGAAGTTAAAAGGCCCTTAAAAAATTCTTATAAAAAATTCAAATTCTTAACCCTTAGTTTACCATGGTAGATTTCGATTTCCCCCATTGAAGTGCTTTTTGTCTTAGTTTGAAGTCAATAAATCGTGTTTCTCCATACAAACTATTAACCCATTGTTGACCCCGTTAGATTTCGATTTTCAAAAAAAAAAAAACCTGTCAAATTTTTTCTCACTTAGAGTACTGTCACAAAGTTTGAAGTCCGTGGCCCCAGTAATTCATGTTTTTTTTTATAGTTTCGCCACACAAACTTTTAACCGGTCGTTGAAAAAATGAAAAACACGTATCGAGTTATTTTATATTTGAAGTACATTCACCAAGTTTGAGGTCAAAACGCTCAAAAAATATTATTTCTTCATACATACTTTTAACCCGTCGTTGATCCAGTTAGATTTCGATTTCGAAAATAATGAGAAACGCGTGTACAATTTTTTTTCAAGTATTTTTACAATTTTTGAAGTCAAATCGGTTCATGTTTTTTTCGAGTCTACCCTTAAACAAATCTTAATCCATTATTGGTCCAGTTAAATTTTGATTTTCGAAAAATTATAAAATACGTGTCGAATTATTTTTGGTTTAGAGTATTTTCAGGAAGTTCGAAATCAATATGTCTCTTAAATCACTTTTCTTCATACAACACCTTAACACATGTTTTGCCCCTTTACACCCCGAATTTCAAAAAATCCCGTCTTAACGGAGCTTCATTTTCTAGATGTATCTACAGTTCAAATTTCATGTTTGTAGCTTCAGCGGTTTGGGCTGAGCGGTTATGAATCAATCAATCAATCAGTCAGTCAGTTAGGGCAAACAATCTATGTGCATACATATATAAAAATGGAGGCGGTACCACGCCTTCTTGTCCAATGCTCACAAATTTCTTCTAGTCGAATTGTGCTACAAAGTGGAAACTTCATACCAAGTTTCACTGATATGTGTGTGTACTGCATAACTGTTGGATCATAAAACATGTGCCACGCCCCTTGACCAACGCCGATCAAATCTCATCAGTAGAATGACACATCTATGAAACGACGAAGCTATTCCATTTAGAAGATTTGAGTTGTATGGGCGATGCCACACCCCCTTATTCAATACCAACCCCATTCCCTCTATCAAAAGATATGATTTAATGGTAGGTTCATACCAAGTTTCATTGATGTACGACTTATTGTTCTGCTGCATAAAAAATTTGCCACACCCCTTGTTCAAAGCCCATTAAATTTTAACAGTAGAATAACACTATGAGACGATGGCTTATTCAATTTCAATACTGTGCGGCTTACGAATCCGAAGCTATTCCATATAAAAGATTTAAGTTGTATGTGTGGTGCCACGCCCCCTTGGTAAATACCCGCCCCATTCCCTCTGTGGAAAGTAAATTCGTACTAAGTTTCATTGATGTGCGAGTAACTGTTACAAAATTATGCGAATAGTTTTGGTCAAACAAATGTGCCACGCCCCTTGTCCAACGCCCATAAAATTGCAACAGTAGAATAACACATCTATGAGGCGACGGTATACTAAATTACAATGCTGTGCGACTTACAATGTCGCAGCTGTTCCATATAAAAGAAATGAATTGTATGGGCGGTGCCACACCCCTTTGTTCAATACCCACCACATTCCCTCTATTGAAGGACATGATTAAATAGTAAGTTTGTACCAAATTTAATTGATATGTGACTTATGGTTCCAAAGTTATTGTCTAAAAATATATTCTTGTGGTGCCAAGCCCCGTTTTCCCGACGCCCGTCTTGTTTCCTAAACCTTCACGTAACAATTTCAAACAAACCCGCCGAAGAAGGTATCCAAGTTGGTCCAGTCGTTTTCAAGTTTTAAGCAGCCGAACGGACCACGATTCATTTTTATATATATAGACTAGTGTCCGACCGAAACAACTTTTTTGGGCCGAAACCGAAACAGAATTTCGGTATTTTTTTTTAATATTCGGCCGAAACCGAAACCGAACCTTATTAGTTGAAATAAAAATCACCACATAAAGCATCAAAATCACAATTTTCTAACAAACGAATTTAACTGTAAGTAAATAAAGAACAAATAAAACATAAATAAATACTTATAAAAAAACAATTAATTCATTTTTTAAAAACAATCTTAAAAAATCACCCTTTTGTTACCTCACCCCCGAATATTCAAAATTGAATAATTTCATTTTGTATTCTAAAAAAAGTTGATTTACATTGGAGGCATCTACATTTTCCTTCTCATCCTTTTACTATACATATATCTGATCGGCTGCACTAACACATCGCTTAGTGCCGATCGGTGATCGGTTCACACGCTACACAATTAAATGTAAAAAATATTCTAGTAAGTTTCGGTTTCGGCCGTTCGGGCATTTTTTGGCCGAAACAGAAACCGAAAAACCTTTTTGGGCCGAAACCGAATATTCGGTCGGACACTAATAAAAACTTTAACAATTTTCTATACATTGCAATAAAAAATATTTATTTTAAACCAAAAAAGAGTGTAAATATAATAGAGTTTTCTCGCAGCGTTGCAAAATTTATGAAAATGCAAACTTGCAAGACCGAAACTTGCAACACTGCGAAAGCGCACAAAAATAAAAATATTGCAAACAATGCCGCGAACAAGTGAAATCGAAAAAATTTTGAATTTTCTTATTGAAAATGCCGCTGCTAATATTATTTTGAAAGATGGTAATAATTAAAAGCAATTTCGTTTACCTAATAAATTAATTCGAATTGATTTTTCAGATGAGAGCTCGTATTGGAAGATATTGAATGAGTTGCAATTATGCACTTATGCAATTTTTTACCAAAACCTTACAAAAACTTGTGCATACATTTTCATTAATTCATCAACATTTTCCCCATTTTTAGCTTCAAAGCCGTAGACAAGTATGATACAAATAATCCGGAGAACTTCTGGATCGTCAACGAGAATATGTTCGTAACGCAATTGCGCAATATTTTGAGAGATATTAAACGTTTCGTCACACTGTCACTGGAGGTTGTCATTGTAGACTTTAGCTCGTTTCCAATAGGTGAGTGTTATACATATTTCTTTGTAAATCAATTATTATTTTTTAAGTAAATTATTATTTAAACAGCTGTCTTCAGTGACCCACTTGAATATTGTAAACGTTTTTTGCCCCTAAGTGGGGCTGGGGTGTTCAGTAGCCCAACGCTTTAAACGATCACAATCACAATCGAGAAGACTTTTGCACTTTCTTAAAATTAAGTTAGTCTTACAATTTGATGGTTTTAGTTCTCGTGAAGTAACTAAGTTATTACGCTGTTTTATTGTTTATTGAACTTCACACTCATTTAAAAAATTCTTCTCAATGCATTTTCACATAAGAAATTAAAGGGACTGAGCAAATATGACAAATATTACTTTAGCAAAAAAAGTTTAAAGATATCACACAACTTGAACTGATTATAATAAAATTTAATAATAAATTTCATTTATAACAACCTATAAAAATCAATTTACAGTGGTGTCTGGATATAGTGAACTAATTATTGCAAGGCCTGTTCACTGTATTGAAGTTGTTCACTATATCAAGGATAACATTTTTGTTCAAAAACTCGTTTTATTTGCTCAAAATACACTTTTTGTTTTTTGCTTGAACATTTTTTTCTATATTTATTTTCTATATTTATCGAGGTGTTCACTATATAGGGGGTTCATTATACCCAGACACGACTGTATATATATTACATATGATCAATAAATATAAAATATAACAATAAATTTGTAGAAAAGTCAGCAAAAAATAATTGGAAATAATTTTAAGGTTATGGCTCAACTTTAAACTTAAAAACTTTCAAAATTTGCAATCCTAAAACCTACGCTACTGTGTCGTTGATGTATGGTATAAAGCGAAGTGCAAAGTTTTTTAAATGCCAATGACCTCGAAAATCACCACTTGTTTCAACGCAAAATGATATAAATCTGTTGAAATTTTATAACATATGTTTGTAAATCACATCATTGCAATATCGAAACTTGTGCTACAACTATGTCACTCAACTTAAAGTTAATGTTATTCATCTTGGCAGTGGTAACCCATGTCGGGGCTCAATCAGATCCTGAATGTCCCGGCCAGCCGCGTGAGTACAAGCGCACTTGCAATCTATATTCCTTGTGCGTATGTATATGTATTATAGTTGTTCTTGTTCTTCCCTAGGCGTACAGCTGTGCCTGCAGCCACGAAATGAAGGAGTCACAGGACGCGGTTGCCAAAGGTCTGCCGGATTCAGGTGGCACTACGATCAGGCCACGGATAACTGTCTGCTCATGAATTACTTGGGTTGTGGCGGCAACGAGAATCGATTTTGTACGCGCGCTAGTTGCCTGAATGCCTGCATCTAAAAATTTGAATATACAAAATAATAAAAATGAACATTAAATAAAATATTTAAAATTTCTTTAAATTATTCAAAAATAATCTATTTTGTTATCTACACCGATTTTCCGCATTTACAAAAATCAATCTTTTACAATCAAAGCAGGTTTTGTATAGAATTGTATTGAAAATAAAATTAAATAAATTTTGAAAAAACATAAAATCATTTCCTTTTGTTTCCCACACCGATTTTTCGCATTAACAGCAGTTAATCTTTTACAATCAAATCAAGTTTTGCATTGAATTGCATTACAAATAAAAATTACAATTCTCATATTAGATCGCAAAAATCGCTTCATATCCTTCTTATTCTTATTTGTGTCTTATTGCTCAGAATTAAGTTTTAACATTCAACATTCTTTGACATTTTATGTTACAGTAGTTTCTATTTAAATTTTTCAGTCGTAATATATATGCTTTGACCACTGTTGTTGTATTTATTTGAATTATCTTCAGGCTTCTACAAGCATCCCGAGCGGCACAGCGATTTGCTGCACTTGCTGCACGAGGAAATCGGCGATGTGGCCTACAACCGAAACACAACCGACAACCAAATGGCTACGCCATGCTACGACCTGACCATGGACGACATCAAAAAGACCTCCAAATATTTGATGATTTTGTATCCTGTCGAAGAGTTGCCATATCCTGAAAATGGTACGAAAACAATACAAAGAAATCATTTCAAATATTCAAATTTGTGCTTCTCATACAACCATCACAACGTTAGAATCCAAAATGTTGTGTCCCACCTGGAAACGTTTCTCGACAAGCTTTATGAACACTTCGCAGGCCTTGGACTACATGCGTTTGCTGTTCAGCAAGAAAGACACGTCACCCGTTCAAGATGAAGGCTGGATTTTTCACGCAATCAAAAGCATGGAGCAATCACTGGTCAGTCGGCTGTTTCGCCACAGCATTACTTCGTATCTTATGTTATTACTTTCTACCACTGCAGAACACCAACAAACTGGAAACGGCCAAGGAACGTGCCGCCACTTTGAATCCCAAGATCAGCAGCTGGCTGAAGGGTCCTTGGAGTTTGACAGCCAATATTGTCGCAATGGATTATTTCAGCAACACGAACATCATCGATGTGGCAATTTATGCCAATTTACATAAAGCTTTCAATATGGCCAACAAGAATCTCATCAATTTCGAAATTGTCAGCAATTAAAATTACGTAATTGTAAAATCTTTGGCGAGAAAATATAAACGAAACCAACTTCTCCCAAACGCGCACAAGTTTGTTTCCAAACGGGAATGGAGTGCTCGAGGAGTCCTTTAGGACAGTGAGCGCTCTCTCGTTCCTTATGGCCTTCCTTGTGTTTTATCATTGGAGCGAAGTACTCCCTTTGTGCTCCTCAGGGAGCACGCTCCCTTTGCTTCCCGTCGGGTTTAAGGCAGTTTTGTTGGGCATTTTTCCTGGATAGGATAGGAACTCGGTGCTGGAGCATTTGGGGAACAAATAAGTTGTTAAAATCCATAGACGGTCAACCTATTGCTTACCAACTGACCAAAGGTAAATGGATTAATGAACATAACTGCAAATTTGTATCACAGAAAGAGTGCCAGTGCTAGTGGAGAGTGACCAGTTGCTAGTCATGCAGTGCAAGCGCAACTGTGAAGGGAGATGCACATCTTACCCCATATCCAATATCTTAGTGAAACCACGAATTCATAATTATAATTTGCCATTCATATTTTATTACAAGACTAAAAACTAAGCAATAAATCTTTTTACAATTTCATGAAAATTCGCAAAAAGCCTATCCACGATGTAAATAAATATATAGAAATCAATTAATTCAATCGGCCAGTTGTAGGCTAGCAGCTACCCTACAACTGGCCGATAACACTTTTTGCCTTAGTAGTTACATATTTATTTACATCGCGGATAGGCTTTCGACAAATGTTCGTGAAATTCCAAATTAAGAAAAATACACGCGCATCACATTCTCGAACGGCTTTCGGCACAAAGGGCATTTGTCCACTGAGGATGCGCATTTGGCACAAGCTACCACATGGCCGCAGGGCAAAAACGCCGTATTGTACTCGGCAGCGTAGCAAATCTTGCATAGCTTGTCTTCGGGAATGCAAGTGGGCGCCTTGATTTCGAGCTTGGGCTGGGGTTTTGTTTCGCCAGTAAACGCCGTGCTAGAACTCGATACGCTGCTGCATGCAGCCCGTGTTGTGGTTGGTACTTCGGCCATTGAAGCGGCGCTTTCGGCTGCCTTGGCTTTTTGCATGGCCAGCTGGCTGTCGATGTAGCTTTGCCCCTTAATCAGTTTCACGTAGCGACAATGCGACAGCCACAGTGCATGCTGTTCCCACGGCTCGTCGCAATCGTCCCAATCTTTCAGACCGCCGCCACAGCTGAAGCACTTGACGCGATCGCCAACGCCCGTATAAAAGAAGCCCGCCTCGGCCAGCTGATCCGGTTTTTGTTTCATGTGAATTGGCCAATCGGCAAACGAACGCAAACGCGCCGTCTCGATGGCATACTCGGGAAATTCGTGCCGATATACTTGACAGTCAGTCGGGTACGGTGAAGCGGTCGAGCGCGGCAAACGATCCGCAGGAATGACACCTTCCGACAGGGTGTTCGATCTCGACTCGATGCCCTCGTTGCCGCATATGTCATAGCTGATGGGTGGCAGCATGCGGTTCAGCGCCTCAACGTTCAACGGCACATTGTTGGTGGTGCGTCGCCGTAGCAGCGGGCAATTGGGCGAGAAGCGCAAATGTTCGGTCAGCGGCTGGTCGTCCTGCTCCCATTTGCCGATTTCCACCTCGCAAAAGTAACACTTGACCTTGTCATCCTCGCCGGTATAGAACAGACCCATCTGTGCCAGATCGCGTTTATTCAGCCACTCCAGCGGCCAATTGTCAAATGTCTTCAGACGTTCGTCCTCACGATTGTACTTGTCGTTCATGATGTAGGGTTCCTGCTTCCACGGCAGCAACGTGAGCGCCTCGCTGGTCTTATTGTCTGTTACGTCATAGCCGTTATGGACAAACGACACGGGATAGGTACAATTGAGATGCTTCAGTCCACTATGGGGAGCAGCGTTCGCTAGTGTTGCACACATATTCATGGCGTTGATTTGGTTCATGTTGTTGTAACTCTTGCTTTGATAAATAGTATTTGAAGATCTGCAAGAAAGCAAAAGAAAATTGAAATTAAAATTGTGTTCATTCGTTTAGCGAATAGAAGTGTTAAAAGAATTAGAAAATGGAAAGTTTTAATAAAACGAAATTTTGCAGTCTAGAAGTTCGATGTTTCTTCAAGGCAAACGAGCCATGCCAAACCATACACAATGCATTGTAATAAATGCAGAATCTTAACAACAATATTGTCTCGTAGATTATCGATTTGATGCACCAACAAGACTTGAACACTCCAAATTTCACGCAGACTTGTCGCATGAAACTTTAGCCTTATTGGTTAAAGTTGATTAAAGACGAGAAACAAGCAGCAAACACTTTTGCAAGTTTTTCTAGAAACTCAATAAGAGCTTTTGAAAGAAAATTACCTTTACGCACTGACTGCAAACGCCATTTTTAATTTCTATATACACAGTTCAGAGAGTAAATATGTTTTTTTTTGTTTGGTTGAAATTCTAGAATTTTATTCCGATTAGTGCTGTTTCGCCACCGAATCTCACTGGGATACTGACAAGGAAAGTTCTGCGCAATACAGCCATTTGCTATTCAACATTTCCCATATCCTGCTGACAGCTGCTATTATCCTGCAAGGCTCTCTGCTTAGGGGTTGATTCATGGACGACAGCTGCTTGCTCGAACGGACAAAGTGCCACGAACGAACACTCTCCCGTTGGCACCGGCGGCCGGGCTGTGGAACGGCGGCCCCAGTGCGCAGGCGCGGGGCCAAATGAATTGCCCGAACGTTTTCTGAGCGTAATACGGCGCATCGTAACGTACGTTTGTCGTACTACGTCTACGATTTTCACGTATACACACCAGATACCACCCAGGCGCGCGGCCAGAGAATCTGCAACTTTGGCCGCACACGTCGGGGTAAACACACTTTAAGGGTGGCAGACATTTGCGTTGCGAATTATTTGTTGTTGAGCAGCAGCACAAATCAAAGCGACATTGCCATTGTCACAGTGGGTGGAGTGGAGGGGAGGATGCTTGGTGCAAGCAAGTGTTGCGCATGTACGCGATTCGCTGTGTGCGTGTGTGTGTGTGAAATGAAGCTGCGCAGGAGTGGCAAACGACGACGCAAATTTTTTATACAACAACATTTTCTGTAATGGCGTCGAATGCTTCGCGTTGGCGTGAAATGCAACGACAAAGGATGCCAAAACGACCGAACGATCGGAGACTAACGACGGAAGAGCAAAATTTAATCAATGAATACAACAGAAACGAATTAGTGCATTAGTGCAATTTTTTAGTAAAAAATTTGTGGAGTTCAGGCAAATATGACAAAGAAACTTCAAACAATATTAAAAGTTGAGGAAAAATTATTTTGCATTTCGGCCAACTGCCAAATGAGTTCATCAGCCAATGAACTGAAATATCCCGCATAACCTCAAAGCGGCTCTTGGCAGCAAAATGCAAATCAAAATACAACCAAAGCATTTTCAGGTCCTTACTATACTTTCGACAATGTTAACGAGTTCAAGTAGTTACCAGCCAATCCAACGACCAATACCGACTTGGGTTTCGGCCTCTGCCGCCCTCTCTCCGCCTCCCTCCCACAGCAGCATCAGCTCTCAAATTTCCAAGCCACCATCGTCAACAACAAGTCGTCGACTTGGCTTTTCGAGGAAACCGACTGCAGCCAATTTCGTGGTGCACACACACACACAAATATGGATGTGTGTGTAGCGTTTTATGTTCGCGTCTGTGGCCACTCGTACGCGCCTGCGCCGCACTCGAATTGCTCGAGTGCAGCAGCTTGGGCGCCCGAGCTCCACACAACCACTTCGGGGCACTGCAGACTGTGAGAAAGTTTCAATGGAATGCAGTCAAACAGCATAAGCCTGGGAACAGCACGGAGGCGATGCATGCAACATAAGCGCAGCGGCGGCAGTAGCGCGCGCCAGAAAGAGTCGGCAACATTGTGCCCGAGACAAAAACCATCAATGGAAATATGAAAAGTGTCGAGTGTGCGCCGCGCCAGAGGTTCAATGCACATACCAACACAGGCGACGGCCTCTGCGCCCCTTCCCTTCCACCGTATGTCTATGCTGTGGTCGCAGAAGAAAATCATAACACAACCTATCATGGCAGCATTTCTCAACGAAAATCAACAACAACAAACTGCAAGCGGAGCAATAACAGCGAGGGGACTACTTGGGAATGCCAGCCAAAGTCCAGCGTCGCTTTGGCAAATGTTGTTGTTTTTATTATGGTTTTTATTATGACTGTTATGCCCCGTTCTGCCTCCCACAAGCTAAGCATCATTAAAGGGACAGACCGAAGATCGAGTTTGCAGCGTCGTTTGCGTTGCAGCAATGTTTTTCGGACAATTTACAACATCGACATCTTGCGAGAAATGAAAACAATGTAGCCAGGTTTTCGAAAGTCAAAGGATTATAAAATCGATTTTTGCAGTCACAATCAACGATAACTTACGATAATTTTCGGACATTGACCTCTTCGCTGTAATGCAGCAATATGGCCAATGCAATTGCAAAATATGAGGAGAAGAGCAAACGAAAACAATAAAACTGTGAAATCCAACTGTCCAAAGTCCGAGCTAAAACAAAGCCAACAACCGTTGCAGAGTTCGCTGCAGTTAATTTTTTATAGTTCAACAGTTTTATAGTGCAATTAGTTATAATGCAATTGTGTGGTCATGTTTCGGAATTTTGCAATGCATTCGAATTGGATTCTGAGTCACAAAATTCATAGAAATACTAAAAATTATATGATTTACTTGTGCTCGGTGCACTTTGCTATGCAGACGCGAGATGAGAAGCGAAATTTGCCACTTGAATCTTAATTTAGTCAATCCTAGACACAACAATTGCTTTCACAATTCGCTTTGCAATCAAATTATCACATTCAACTTTGAGTAGTCACAAGATCATCGCATAATCTCAAATCCAACTAATTAGTCTTTTTTGTTTATGAAAAGTCTCGCTGATTTCACTTACCTAAAGATTTGAAACTTTTTATATTTATCACTTTTTAAACAATCAAAAACAATTCACAATCTCGATGACGAAAATTGTACAATGGAAACAAATGCTGAATACAAAAAGCTAATACTGTAGATTTTGAATGAAAACAAGTGAGATGACTATGTGCGTGCTAGCACCAGCAGACTTTGTGCACTAGTGAGCCAGCGAGCGGCGACGAAAAGCAGACCAACCAAGCCAAAGCAGTCCGCCGCAGCCAAAGAGGCCATTAAGTACAAAAATAAAATGTCTGTGTTTGAAAGTAAAGCATTTGCGGTGCAGCAGTGCAGCAATCACTGCAGCAGCAGACAGGCCAAAGGCGTGTTGCCAGACTATGCAACATGTGCACTCGAGATTATATGACGAAAAGTGAATGTTTCGATCATTGTAGAAGAAGACGAAAGATAGATTACAAAAGTCACAAAGCAAAATTTTCCAAACTCAAATATCAATTTTTACATTAATCATTCACAATACACACACCCACATACTTTATCAATTCCATTCTTATCACTATCTACATTAACAGGAAAAATACTGTTACGAAAATGAGGTCTTTAGGTTTTCGTCTCTCTGGATTGTGCTTGAAAAATAAAACCAGTGATTACTGTAGATCTGTTTTGAAGTCAATTGTGTTGCTTCTGCGGCATCAATAGTTATCTGCCTCTTCAGCAAAATCAGCACACATTTCAAGCGGATGGGGAAAGGGGGGGAGGGGACCTACAGTTTAACGCCGAATCCGAACGGCGATTGGCAGTTTTTCGTTCACACTTGGAGGTTTGCCATTGTCTGCCAAGAGCTCACTTGTAATTCTCATTCCCTTCATGTGGATAGCGATAGAAGTAGACGAGTTGTTCACCAGCCCGAGCCAGGAATCAACCTGGAGCCTTTGGTATAAGAAGTCAGCGCGCTACCCGCTGGACTATCGAGGCCGAGGATATCTTTTGAATTTAGTTCATTTCATTTTTTCCGGAATAACTTTTTGCAGCCCTAAGAAATGAGATTGAAAACATGAAATTACACATTCTATACTTTTCAATTCAACTTTTTAAACAACAATATGGCAACACCAACCGTAAGCCAACATACAAAAACATTGGAATGCAGTTAGACAACTTTTTGTGTTTGTTGCGTTATTTTTTTTTTGTTTTGCTTTTTACCTGGTTGCGGTGTTGTTGTGAACATTTGTTGTTGCTGCTATTTGTGCTGGCAATTGTTTTTCTTTTTTGTTGGTTTGTTTTGTTTTTTGTGGCCATAAAGTTTGTTGAAGCATTTTGTAAGACATATCATTCTGCACAGTTCCGGGCTTTAGAAGTCCAATTTAATTGCATGCAATTTTGACAAACTCTGAGAGAAAATGAGACTCAAAGCGAATGTGTCACAAGAATATTCAAAGAAACCTAAACTTGTTTAACAGAAATATTAATCGATCAAGTGACTGGATCAATCCCAGTAAATCAGTCAACTGAATTGTTAACTCATTTCAATCATTACTTCAAATTTTTAATACTCAATGGCAGTTTTTAACTAAATATTTGTATTAAATATTGCTTAATGCAATTTTGACAACCTCTGAGAAGCAATGAGATTCAAAACGAATGTGTAACAAGAATATTCAAAGAAACCTAAACTTGTTTAATAGAAATATATGTAAATCGATCAAGTGACTGGATCGATGCCAGTAAATCCGTCAACTGAATTGTTAACTCATTTCAATAATTATTTCAAATTTTTAATACTCCATGGCATTTTTAACTAAACATTTGTATTAAATATGGTATTGATTCATGCAATTTTGAAAACCTCTGAGAAGCAATGAGATTCGAAACGAATGTGTCACAAGAATATTCAAAGATACCTAAACCAAAATATAAATCAATCTAGTAACTGGATCGATACCAGTAAATCAATCCACTGAATTGTTAACTCAATCAATTTTCAAATTTTTAATACTCCATGGTATTTTTAACTAAATATTTGTATTAAATATTCCTTCATAAAAATCTTGTTTTCAAGAATTGATTAAATATTTAATATATCAAATTTTTAGTTATTTCATTTCCCAAACCGCACATCGGAATACTACAACTTGCAACATTGCGAATCTGCTTCATGCCTCTTATTTCTGTGCCTTCTACACCGATGAAATCTTTACAAATTTAGCTATGCGCTGAGCTTTGAACCCACAACCCGTTGGTCACTGATGCAACATCACTGAGTGCCGCAAAAGCCTCAAAGAATCTATAAAACACAGCGTCAAGCTTTGCACTTACAAGCAGAAATCAAAGCAACACACAGCGCATAAAATCATAAAATCCGTTGCCACAGCCCCAAAGCAATGCACCTGGGGAAACTCATGCAACATTGCCACACGAACATAATCTGCCAACATAGACGCGGCGGTTGGCATGAAGTGTACTCTACCTCTGTGGGAATAATTCAATTCGTTGCCGTCTTATTTCTGGTTTTCGGTTTCGCTTCATTCTGAGATTGGAATGCGGCAATACCAGATACAAATATCCAAGCTTCATTAACAAGAACACAAGAAAAAATGCACTGAATAACAAAAACAAAATGCAGCACACACAAACAACAACCGCAGCGGTCTTCAAGCGGCAATCATGCAGCCGTTGCGGTGAGCGAACGTACCCGGGGGGGCGAGGAGTTGCAACAACACAGCGAAAATAAAAACATTCTCGAGTCGTCCTTCCAAGAAATGCAACGACTGCACACAACAAACAATAACAACACCAACAACAAGAGTAATGAATGCGCTGTGGCCGACGAGCGTCTTCGGTGCACAATGTAGCCGCGCAGCAGACGAGCCGCATAAAAGCAACAGATAATAAGAAAATGCCCTCAGTGCGGAACATGCAGCGCATGCGCGAACTACAACGCACTCATGCGCACGTCGCACGTCCCACAAACAACAATTCACCGCCTGAGCAGAGAACCTTTGGGCCTTCGATGATCGATCTATCTATCTATCGGTTGGCTGCAGTTGCTGCCCCACAGCGACTCGCATTTCGGCACAGATCAATGAAAATGCCGCGGCGATTTGAGGAAAATCGATGCCCGAATTGAATGCTGTCTGCGCACAACAACACAACCCAGCCAGCCTCTGCTTCAGTCAGCGTCAGTGTCAGCTTGGGTTAAGTGACTTGAGCGCTGCACGACAGTTATCACGACAAAGGCATCATGAATTCTCAATTTTGTCAGTGTCCAGCGGTCGCTGAAACGTTTAGAATATCCAACAATGAGCAAGGAAATTGCTCGCCGTTTCTTATTAGTCTGCAGGCAGAGATAGCTACTCATGAAAGAGAAAGACCGACCTGGTTGCAGGCTGCCACAAAGGTTGTGTACACGGCGCTCAGCTACCTTCGAGTGTGAGTGGGAAGAGGAAATGGAAAGAATGCTGTGTCCTCCTAATCATTACTGGTATTAAGTGTCGAAAATTCTCGGAATTTCGGTGGGCTTAACAACAGCGACAACAACAACACCGGCTACGAAAAGAATGCATTCAACCGTCCGACTGAGCCACACCAAAATGTCTCGCTGAGTGGAATTCGTGAGAAGCGATTACTGCCAGCGAGATAAATGTGGGGGTCGCTTTTTTTTTTTGTTTACACGCTCGACTCGACGACGGTGGCCTCACTTCGCTGGGAACAGCTGAAAAAAACCCACCAACATTTCAGTGAGAGAACATTCAACAGCGACCACCGGCGTTGGACGAAACAAACTAAAGAAAAATGCACATTGTGTGGGAGTGTTGAGGAAAAGGTACGGAACGGTCGGATCATAACTCGACTGGGACAAGATTGTTTAGAAAATTTTTAAACATGAAGTCTTGGCGTTGAACCAAAAATCTCTTCTAGGCACCAAATTTTAGGACAGAGGGGAACCACTGTGATAAGATTCTATGAAAGCTAAAAGATTACGAATTCGAAATTAACATTCTTAAAGCGATTCATGAAAATTTCCTCAACATTCCATATCGGACTGCGTGACAAAAGCCATTTGGCGGAATTTTTTAGTAAAACTTTTGACTGATAACAGTTTAACGCCCGTCAGGTGCTCGAACGGCGCCGTAAGTATTATCAAATCAAAGATTGGCAAACCTTTTTAAAAATGACTCGTTCGATTTCTTTTGAAATGTTTTCCTTTGTGCATGAAATTATTGCATGTGATGATGATAATTTAATAAAATGCACTTGGAACTTTATGATTATTGATCTGTTGTGAAAGCAATTGGTTAACAATTGGCTGAACTGTGCAGTTGACTCGTTCTGAAGTGTTTTAAAATATATCTTTTTAAGATGTTTTTGGGTCAATTTGACCTAATCACAGAAATTGAGTGATATTTCCAATATAAACACATCACACACTAAATACAAAAGAGTCGCACTCAAAAATCTCGATTTTTTTAGAAGAAACAAACAACAGTAGATCACGCAAAAGCAACGAAATCAGAGGGCGGATTCAGAAAAATATGTCGGGAGGTTTCAAAAAGTTATTCTTTAGTATTTATACAATTTTAATTTGTATTTATCCTAATTTCGGAGGGTTTCAACAAGATTTATGAAAAAAATAAATTTTCTCAAAGTTAAAAGCGCATTGTTTGAGTCAAAATAACTGTGAGTATATAAGGACCCAGGCGACCAGAAAGCATGTAAAGGGTTAAAGCTATAAAAATGAACACCCGCAATAAACAAACGTTTCTATATCTTATATACTCTGGCAAAACCCAGTTATAATTGAGCAACTGATTAGATTACAAGTTATAAAGTACGTGACATTCCACGTGCCAATGGCAACGCGTTTCTGTTGCGTATTGTACCTATCTACAAATCGACTGATAGCTGGGTTTTTCAAACGTATTTCGAAAGTAGTCTTGTTGACATTTTAAAGCGATTACAACGTTATCAATAAAGCCAAAGAGCATTCATTAACTAAAATTGGAATAGGAAAACAACATATACATATATTGAAAAAGACAATCGGGCGGTCAGGGCGACACATTTACACCCTACAAAAGCAAAATTTAATAAGATAAATTCCTTAAGACAATTACAAATACAATTTTCCTTATTTTAAGCTGACTTACTAAAAATATTGGGGCCTAACGTGCCTGACGCACGAAACTTTTACGGCAGAAGTGTGTCAAGTCCGAGTGTCTTTTTGTAGAACTGCAATTTTTTGGTGTATTTGTGTATTATTCACAATTGCAATTCCCAATTCATTGTTATTTTAAAAATATTTTTACAACATAATGAATTTTTTTTTTTTTCGTAAAATACACAAAGTTTTTGTCAGTTTCCTCGTCATAAATGTGAGAGAACGGTTGGCTGCTCAAGTGTGACAACTTCCGCTCAAACCGGATACACACACAAGAAAGAACAAACAAAAAAGGTATATTCCTCGAGTGTTTTTTGGAGTAGAGATAAGCACACTTCAATTAAAGAATACATTAAATAAAATATATAAATGGCTTTGAAGCTACGCCGATTTCAACAAAGTGTATATAACAAAGGTTTTTTTACAATTTATTTTATTTATTTATATTTTATTATTTATATTTTTTATATTTTATTTTATTAAATACTAAAATCTAAAAATAGTGCTCAATTACAATTTTTTACAAAAACAAAAATTAAGTATGAGAAATGTGAGAGAATTTTGTAATTGTTGTTGTGATAAGTTCTCGCAATTAGTTTGTAAACAACTTCCTTGTTTCTATTAAAGATTATTTTGCTGGCTAAACTAAGATTTCTGAGAAGAAAATAATTACTCACTCTTCAATAGTTGTAAACAAGTCTGTAGATCAGTATGTAAACAAGTATATAGTATATATATATATATATTTGTTTATAAATGAATGTGTATGCACCAATTTAAGCAAACCTCAACATATGACATCATGAGCAGCGTTGCCACAAGAAAAAAGGAACACCAGGAACAAAAGTAAAAATAACCAAAATGCAACAAAACTAATCCAAATGTTTATTCCACATAAACAAAATAAATAACTCATACCTAAGCTTCACGATTTAAGGAACATTTAAAAGGCTTTTAAACATAAAATAAATAATTAACACATTCACGCACAGTACAAATTTCAGTGAGCTGCAAAACTAGACAATCGAACGTGTTGTTGTCTTTTTAAAACATAGTTATCGATTTTAACAATGCTGCTACTTTTTTACGAGAAACAACAATATTATTGCCACTCCCAATATTTTGCTCGTTGATATTTAAGATACATTTTCTATCAGTGTGCAATATTCTAAAAATTAACCAAATGGGATCAAAAATCACCAAATAAACAAAACCCGTTTGCAAAACTAAAATTAACCATTTTTGGTTAAAAATAACCAAAACGGCAACGCTGACCATGAGTATGCGGGATGGGAGTAGCCTCACGTTATGGAGCATTTATGGCAGAGCGTTGGGTTGCCGTGTCTACCGGCAGATCAACAGACCAATTCATTTTGCTTTGATTTTGTTGCTAAAATTTCCACTTTGGAATCTTTTTTCATGAATTCTTTTTAACACCAAATGAAAATACTAAAGCAACGCTTTCTCATATTTTAATATTTACATAAATGCATTTTTAAAAAGCTACTTCAGAATTTCGATATTCAACAAATAAATACGAACTAGCTCTGGTTACTGTGAAAAAACTCCTACACTAAAGCAAATAGTACAAATTTATTACTTTAAAGTACCAAGATTTCAAAGAATACTCAGACAATTTCCACTCCTTCAAATTAGTCTGGAAAAGCAAATTTAAACAAACGTTGTCGCTACAATTGATTGATTTTATCTCTTCGTTTTTTGTTCAGTTTCTATACGATTTTCTACTTTGCGTTTAGTTCGATATAATTTTGCAGTTATTATTTGTAATCATTTTTGCAATGGCCAAAAGCATATAAATTTCATTACTACAAAATGCAACACTGTGCAGCCATTTTGCTGAGCTGGCAAGCAAACATTTCCCCATTTGTGTTTTGTTTTTGTTTGCCACACCATGAAAACCGATCCATTCAATGAGAATGAGCACACACAACTTTGCCATGTACACTCGTTACTCACATTCAGTTATATATGGAAATATTTACATATATATATGTATGTATGTACAAAAGGGGCACAGTCCAAAGTGAAACGAAGACGCGCGAATTGTAGCTATACGCTCTTAAAAATTTCCATTTAAAAACTATTTGGTCGAAACGCATTTTAGCTAAATTTTCCATACAATTTGCAAACACTTTCTCCAGCCATTAGGCGAACACAAACAATATTTTAACACATTTTTATTCGCTTACCTTGAAAGCTTTTCTCTCTGTGCGAAAAACTCAAGTCGATAAAAAGATGATAACTTTTTCACAATAATGAAGTTGTAAATATTTCAATTATATTGTGCTTAACTATCAAAAGGTTGTATACAAAATTTAATTCCACTTTTTATATATTTATGGAATTTTGTTCCATCACTTAAATACTTTTCAATAACAATTCGTTCTCTTCGTTACTTTACGCACGAATGAAAAGAAACGAACGACTCGTCGGTTTCAGTACCGCTGCCATATTTACTACAACAGGGCTGCCAGATGTTTGAAAGAACCCGCATTTGGGAATTTCTACACACAGCTGACATTATATTTGCAGTTTTAGTCATAGTTTCTTATTTGAAATTAATTAATCCCTGACAAAACTTGCTTAAAATTTGCATTATGTTGTACCTGAAGGCTTGACATAATTTAAATTGGAGCGGCATTGTATGAACAAAGTTTGCATATTTACAATTTACTTTGCTGGCAGCACCAGAAGCGAACTTCCATAATAATCCACAATCGCTTGGCAAATCGCGTTGCCATTTCGATGCAAGTGTAAGTGCATCATATTGCACTATTTCCGTTAACCGCAGTTTATCAATAAAATTTTACAACAAAGTACAACTGGGAATTTTAATCGCTCAAAGAATTAGTAATTTATTTATCAAGAAAAAAACATTATATAACCAAACTGCACAAAGAGGAATGAGAACGCTAGAAGCAAAAATTGTCGGCTTGATTCACTAATAACATAGAATTGAAAATTTAAATTTGAAATTAAAATAGTAGTTGTAATGTAATGTAATGCAATTAGTACCTTTATGTTACATATTAATTTCTACATATCGCATTTTTATATTTTAGAAAACGCAAACAACTGTTTTTGAGCTGAATAAACATTTTTTTTTAATAAAGTATTGACCGTTTAGTAGAAAACCCCTACAGATAATGTTTTAGGATAAGTTACAAAAATTTGGTATTATTTTACACTAGAAAATCCAAAATTTTGAGTTATGACTTTTTTTAATGATATTTTATTTCAATAATTACCGAATTTTTTTAAGTTATGTCACTTTTTCTTCAAAGTTAAAAACATATAAATGACAAATACAAATTTTGAAAATTCGAAATTAATTTTTTATATTCTCAACGAATAGGCCAAATAATTTTCGTCATCGAGTAACTTAAACCTATACAAAAATATATCTGTGGCATTTTGACAAAACAACTTATGTCGAAATAGCGAAAATTTCCAGTTTTTTAATCATAAAGAAACAATTTCAAGACGCTTCTTTTGGTGTAATCGGTTTGTTTCTATAACATTTAGTTACAGAGATATGACGTGTATAATTTCAACTTTTCTCGATTTTTGTATGGGATTTGCTCTACACCTTATCAGTATTTTCGTTCTCCTGAACATTTTGAAAATTAGACGGGTTGTTTTGTCAAAATGCCAAAAAATTAACTTCAACAAAAATTTATTTCGTTAAAAGTGTCACAATTTTGGTTAGGACTCTTTTAGATTGAGCTGCAGTGACCAAATAGCATCAAATTTCTCGACATGAAGAGAGACCTAACTGAGACCAACAGTTAACAACGACAAAATATGATAGCTGCATTGTTCACAGTATTAACACATAAACCCGAAAATTACTAATTTTGAGTTGTATCACTTTTGAAGTGAGTGTGTGATATTTACATATTATTGGTATGTTAATGCTATGGAAAACTATGTACATATTTAATAGTGAAATTTAAAGTCCCAATTAAATTCAACCAGTACACAATTCGTTCTCTCAAAGATACAATCAAACATTTTTAACAAAGTGGAAGAGAAAACTTTGCTATGTGAAAATTCGCACGGAAAGTCTACGTTACGAATTTGTTGTAATGTGTAGGCCAGGCCCGTGCGCAGAATTCGTTTATGGGGGGGGTTTTGACATATGTGTATCATGTTTGGTTATGAAGTTAATAAAAAATAATAAGAAACTTTTCTTATAAATGAAGACATTTTATTGTGTCTTGACTTGATATTCAGTTATTATATAATAAATTAACTCTGCGAGGTGTAGAAAAAAACGTCTCCAAAACTCTTTGCGGATCGACCTCGACATCGCGATGTATATTGAGCGAGGCTAATCCGTTCAGCCGATCTTCAGACATTGTTGACCTGAGGTAAGTCTTGAGGCGACGCAATGTTGAAAAGGAGCGTTCATTCGTCGCTGTCGTTACAGGCAGAACTGCCAAAATGCGAAGCATTTGATGAACATTTGGAAACGCATCTCCATTGCACACATCGAGTGCTTCAAGCGAATTTTTAACGTTCTTTCCGGCGATGAGTTGACGCCAAAGTTTGACTTCGTCTACCCAGATGTCACGGGAATCATCCCGCAAAATTGAAGAGTATGGTTCAAACAATTCTGCATTGAAATTCTTCATTTTGTTGGGGAAGAGGCAAGCAAAGTTTGATAAAATTTTGCGGTGATTCAAAAATCGATCTTGTAAATGGGTCAGAAACAAATCAATGTATGGGATGTAAATCGTTATGCGAAAATAATCTTCAACTGAATCAGTTTGTACGTTGGAGCGTTGAGTCTTTTTTGACGCGAGCCTTGGTTTCCGCAGTTCGATGTCGTATTTTGCGCTGACTTCGCTCGCTAGTGGAAAATTATGTGGAAAAATTCTCGATGGGGGAGGTTAGAACCCCCAAAACCCCCCCTGCGCACGGGCCTGGTGTAGGCAATAGTATAACGTACAACTACATCAATACGAAGTAAGCCTTTGCGTACAATTGAATGTTGCACTTGCATCCTGGCAGCCTGCCAATAGTAATCAGCGTTGTGGCTTTGCGCCTGCTCCGCTGGGCAGCTGGAAATGTGAATCTCCGCGAAACGACTGGAAGCGCACGAAACGTCGACGAGGATACCTAACGTACACGAGTGATGTCGCACAGTGGCTGATTCTGCCGGCGTAGGTTGCAAAAGTCGATTTTGTCATGTTCGATTTGGGGGAAACTGTTATACTTGTCCGATAGATAAATGTTTGGACTTAAGAAATCCGAAAACCTTAACTAAATTGGACAAATAGTTTTGCTTGTAGAGCCCGTCAAAGTTGAGCAATTTTTAGAGTGTGAAATAATATCAGCAATTTGCACTTTTTCGGCAAAGCTGAAGTTTTAAAATATGGAAAGGAGCAAATTAATTGAAACTTTTTGCACCGGCATCGTAAAAGAAGGCATTTGTAGTAAATAATTAAATATAGAAAAAAAAGTTTGTTGTTGTTGTTGTCTTTTCATAGCCACTCACTTGAAGCACTGTTTTTATCACACTTTTTGAACTTTCGATAGAGTTTAAAAAAAAAGGCCATAAGTGCCACGGTTCCGTCTTTGGGAAAATTGTTCACTAGTCTTCTGTGAGTACTGCCCTGAAGAGATCGGGTGCCCGATTTTGCCCGACTGGATTTTACAGCGATTTTTCTGTGGCCACCTCGCGCAATTTTGTGCTTTCGGGTGCGTGCGTTCGAACAAGTTCGTCAAGATTTTGATAGTGAATCAATTACACGCGATTATAATCGTTGCCAGGGCATGCAAATTTGGATTTTGGCTTCATATAAGATGTGATACAAGCTTGCAACTCCATATTGAGTCGACTTTTTTTTTGGCGTATATTGCTGTAAGCTCGAAGTAAAGAGTACTTTTGCTGGATGCGCAGTTCGCATGTTCGAAAAACAAGTTGGCTTTCATTTCCGGCAATCAGCTGTCATGTATCCTTTGATGTAATGCTTTTGTTTTTAACAAAATACTAACACTGTGTCTGTCATAACATTTTTTTTTTAATTTGAGCAAAACTCAGTCAGTCGCCAGTAGTATTTTAGTTGAACCGCGCCAATGAAACAATTAGTTATTGAAAACAAAAAGCAGACTTATATCTATGTGCACTGTCTAAAACCCACCCCCAAAAATCCCACAACGCGGGAAAACCTAACAACTGTTTAGGTACCTGCTAGTACTAGAAGCTTAGTACCTGCTATTTGAATGCATATGCAAATCCTACTTATAAATAAAGGAGTTTGGAGTAAGTGAAGTTAGTTTCGAATTTAATTTGAACTAGACAAGACTTCAACTCCGCCACTGCAACTAAACCGAAGAAGAAGCACAAAGATGTTCTTAAAAAATTCGAAGCTGTTTGAAATATTTACTATTTCGAGGACAAGGGAGAAGTTCGTTCTGGCTGTCACTGAAGAAATTCACTAAAAAAAGGAAGCTTATGGAGGCAACGGGAAAAATAACTACCACCCACCTGTCAGAAGCTTTGACTATGAAATATAATAAGGATCAGGAGAAAATGAAAGGCATTATAGTGAAAGCAGTTTCACTAGCAAGCCCGAATCGAGTTCAAAGAATAAAGGACAGTATTCCCACCCCACCCAATGTGGTGCCAACCAAATATAGTCATAATGAAGCTTTAGCATTGTTTTTGGACTTAGGATTGTCCAAGGAAAAATATTTAATTTTGAGAAGTTCCTTGCAAAAACATAATGCAGATGTTCTACCAGCATATCACAACATTACGTCAGCAAAAAAGAGGCCGTTCCTTATAACTGCGAAATTACCGAAGTGTCAGCTCAAGTCGAACTGCAAAGCCTCATGGACCATACTGCGAAACGAATTTTGAGCAGCAAAAGTGAACAGGAGCTTAATGCGCTTCCTTACTAAGTAAGTGGGGTTGCGATGGATCCTCTGGTCAAAGTACATATAAGCAAGCGATAAAAACAGCTGATGGCGAAAATATTACGGATTCTAATATGTTCATGGCATCCGTTGTTCCCCTAAGGTTAAAGAGCGAACTTGTAGAACATTGGGGGAATCCTAGCCCTTTATCAGTACATTTCTGCCGACCAATACTATTTCAATATGCAAAGGAAACTTCAGATCTCATTAGATCGACAGTTAGTAGCATACCAGATCAAATTGCTGCAATTGGGCCGACTGAATATAAAATCAACAACGACTTGACAATTGCGATTCAGCATACATTTTACTTGACGATGGTTGACGGAAAAGTTTTAAATGAAATAACAAACACGAAATCAACGCAGTCGTGTCCCATATGCAAGAGAGCGCAAAAAAATTTCCAATCACTAGATGAATCCATAACTGATGAACATAATTATGAATATGGACTGTCGCCATTACATGCTAGAATCAAAACTATGGAGTTTATTTTGAACCTAGCATATACACTCCCCCATAGTAATGAAACCACTCTAACAAAGGAGATAATAGCAGCTAGAAAGAAGAGGATACAAGATGCTTTCTACAATGAGATGGGGTTAAGACTGGACCAGCCAAAACAAGGTTATGGTAGTAGTAATGATGGAAACACATCTAGGACATTTTTTGACAAAGACGAAACAACAGCTAGGTTAACTGGAGTCGACCACGAAATAATTAAGAGACTTCAAATTCTGCTTAATGTTTTATGCTGTAGAGAAAATCTAAATGCTGACAAATTTGGAGAATATGCTTTAACGACTACCAACTTATTACAGCAAAAGTATCCTTGGAAAAAATTAACACCCACTGTGCATAAAATATTAGCTCACGGCAAAAGTGTAATAGAGTACCAGCCATTGCCCATTGGAGAGCTGTCAGAAGAAGCCCAAGAGTCCAAAAATAAGGAATATAAAAAGTTTAGGTACATGAGGATTTATTTAATATGCTTTTAGCTTCATCAGACCCACTAATTTCATCTTTAAGATATGTTAAGCGAAGAAAAGAATTACAAAAATATTACTCTCCAGAGATGTTTAGTTTATTAGATACAAGCCCAAGTACTGACAATTATTTTGAAAACAATTAAATTTCATATTATTTAATAAGAGGAAAATATCATCATAACTCAGATATAAGTATTTTTGTTAATAATATAATACTAGTGCTGATTTCACTACTAGAACTACTATTACTAAAACTATTACTATTAAAATAATTTACAATAAATAAACACAAGGTGAAAGGTAATTTCAAGGTAAGTTTACGTAAATTTCCCGAATTCTGGTTCTAATTTTGAAAGCGAAATTTATTAATTTGTATCTTTAAATTTGACTCTTTCAGCTTATTTCTTAAATTTCTTATTACTTTTCATCTTTTTTAATGCATTTTCATTAATTTTGCAACTAAAACTTATCATTGTAGCTCGCATTATTCTTATTTACAGTAAGCCGAACTTTGACAAAGTATTACGTAGCACCCTGTAACTCGATCTAGTTCATTTTTGAAAATACAATAGCCTGATGAATTTCTAATCAACAGCCAAAAAAATTTTCCAATTATCTCTATTCGTTCAGGAGTTATTAATTTTGCAACCTGAAATGACAAATTGAGCCACTGTGTGTCGTACGCATCGTTTCACCTGCGGGCCGGCTGAAGGGTGAACACAAGTGGACGGTTTGGCGCATGCCAAATACAAGCCGGCAGCAGCAGCAAAAGATAACAACGGACAACAAAAACAACAATGTGTGCAAGTCATTGCACTGCGCCTGCCAGCAAAAACCAAAAATAACAACAGAGGCAGAAGGCGCGCACATCGATCCGGTTGACGCTGCTAGGCGCACACACGCAGGGGGCACCGGCGGCCAGCACACGGGCCAAGCGAAAGGATGCAGCACAATGGCGCAGCAGGCGGTGCACGCGTACCTGCACGACAAAACGCCAACGCTAGTGGCGTTGTGCGATAGATGCGCCAAGAATGCTCTGGCACTTGCCGTTTGATTGTCGTCCATGAAATCATCGACAGCCGGACCGAGCGGCAGAAACATCTGCAACAGCTGTTCTCGCCGAATGCTTTCCAATTTCTGCTGCCTGCTTAAACACAATTCTTTTTTTCTCTTTTTTTAGGTGTGATTATATCGGTGAGGCATTGGCCATGTAATGTTTTGTTTGGCGCTGGAACACACACTCGGTCGATTTGACCGAGGCAATCAAAATTGCCTGAGGAATTGCATTCATATTCAATTCGATTTGATAAATGCCTTGGAAAAATTAATTTTCCTCAAATAAATGCTAAGTAAATTTCGGAATTGCGGCCAGCTGCTTCCTTGGATCGAACAAATGAACATTTGAGGCATTTTGAAATGGCAAATTACGTCAACAAACACTTTGGACCGCTTACCATTTTCCCCTCCGAACAATTTCAAGTGCCGATTGTCTGTTGTATTGCACTCGATGCACTGCACCGCTTACTCATCGGTTTTATTCGGTTTTCGTTTTTGAAATATTAATGAGAAAACTTAACTACACAAGTGGTTAAATTTTTATATTGGAAACGTTGACCGAAAATGCCATCACGTACCTGACGGCCGAATTGACAGCGAACGACTCAGCGCGTTACGCTGAAAGAGTCTTGACCACAATTTGCGACCAGTCAATACGCTTAAACGAGTTTCTATTATCTCACACTTTGCCATCGATTAGTGCATGACCAACAAAAAACATTTGTATATACATATGTATGTTTATATATACATATACATATGTACGTATGTATGTATAATTGGAATGCTTTTTTAGCGGAAATGCGTCTGCATAGCAGACAACCACAAAACGACGCGACATTCTGGAGTCTAGACGAGTAAATTCGCTTGCAAAATTCTGGGCAACCGTCCAACAGTTTATTTTTAGTACTGCATCATTGAGTAAATTAGGCATTGTGGCAAAAATGCAGCTGAAATAAAAACCAACAGCCAGAGCAGAAAATGTTAGACACTATACTCGAAGTCAGTCTGAATCAAGTTTTTGTTTGGAAACACAGAAAAATGGTTCGTAATATTATCTTATTTGCAAAGACTACACACATTCGAAGATGTGCACCAGGAAGAAAAAGTTCGCGGAGAACAATTCAACTTTAATAGAACTTAAAACGCCCTACAAACTATTTCTTGATATAAATTTTTAGCGACAAATTCTAGAAACAATCTCGATAATGCTTGAATTGTTTGCCTTGAAGATTTTGAATATTATTTTAGACAGTTTAGCAATACTCGAAAACGAGAAAAATTTTCGCTTTCACGATATCGTTTCTATATCGTTTGGTTTGCTGGGCGTCTACGAATTTGTAAAAATTATTGTTAATTTTTGAGAAGTCAATGGGGTCTAGGCGTAGCCTCTTGCTGGCCAATCTAAGCGGTTTTTATAACACAGAGATTATCTTACCTTGTATACCTATAGGGAAACTATAGCTATAGCGTAGGACGAAAATTGAGTTGTGGCAATTATCACTAGCCCCAGTTAAATTTGTGGACGGTCAGCTGGTCAGTAAAAGTATTACTGACTAAAAAAACTAAAAAGAAAACTTGTGGGCTAAGTTGACGTAAAGAACTTAACTTTTTTTTACATTTTTTGATACTTGACTTTTATAGACTTTTTAGCAAGAAAGGAAAGAACGGATATGTGCGATATATATGTATGTCGTTCGTAAATGATTATTTACTATTATCTACTGAGTGACGTGGAACACACAATCTTATCGTACGTTATCAGTTTCTTCAAAATTCCATTGAAAGTCGGTATGAGTCCAATTATGAATGAAGAATTCCATTCTTAAGTACTACTTGGTTCTAAAAGTTTATGGAATTTTTCACAATGTGTATTTATTTCACGTCAACAACTTATTGTCGATTCGTATGTAAGTCGAGCGTAGGTAGTCACTGATCGATTTGGCTGCATTCATGGCATATGCAATCTAAAGCAAACCACCAATATCTCGAATTCTGAGCGAATTGAGGTGTTAAATTTCAATTGCAACTATGCATAATTTCCAAAAATTTTATTAATGTTAAATTATACAAAAAATTCTACTCATAAAAATATTCGAAAAGTTCACATTTGGACACAAGTAAATACTGCCACCATATCCAGTCAAATTGCATTACCAAAAGTCACAAAACGCTTAATACAAAAACTAAACAAATAAGTATTTATTAAAGTAAACGGCCTTGCAAGGTCTTCTGAGCGCAATCGCCGATCCAAAGCGCTGCAGTTGCTGCCGGTCGCTACGCGCTTGAGCTGACCGCAGCGTGCAACAGTTGGCAGCGATCACGAGCTGCCTGCATGGGCGACTACGGCGCCACGAATCACCACACGCCAAACCATATGGATTTAATTTGCCCGCTTAGTGTGTTCTTTTTTTTTTTTTTGCTTACGAATAAACAGCGTAAAGCCCACATGCAAGTCTCACAAGTCGGAATATTGAAACGGCAATGCGATTGCAGCAATCAAACAAAAAATCCAATGTGTTTCACTGACTTTCCACACGCAAAGTTTGCCATATTCGCATTGATTTTTGTTCTGCTCTTAAAAAAAAACAACAAAATTTCCAACAAACTCAACCAGAAAACATTCCTTGTGGAAATGGGCACATTGCAGCTCTCGTTTTGAGGCATCTCTCGGCACTACGAGTGTAACAAAAACAAATTGATCTGCCGACAATTGCCACCTGCGTAGCGGTTGTCAGTTAGTGCAGCCGAGTTGGTTCAAGCCGTGAAGTGTGCTAAGCGCGGCAGCTGCCACTGCAAGCGCTCGGCTCCGTGCAGCTGCACGAGCCACTGGCTGCATGAAAGGTCTCGGCTCCTTTGTGCTTCCTTCATTTGTGCGCATTTCTTAATTGTGTTGTTTCATGTCTTTGAAACATCAAATGTACTTTGATAAAGGTGTAGTAACAGATGGCAGCAAAGCAAATAACGAAAACGTAAAATTTGGGTTTGAATTGGTCTGTTTTTCTGTTCGTTAGAGCGAGATTAACTCAGGGCAAAATATGATTTGTACAGTAGCGACTCGGTAAAAGCAACCGATTAATGACAGGGGCAGTTGCAACTACCGAGTTTGTTGCAATTATCGAGTCTAAATTTTTGTATGAAAATTTGCAAATTTCACAAAGTTTTATAAGGGTTTCATTAGAATTCATTATTATTTTATTCATATTTTGTTGTATTACAAAAAAAAGAACTTAAACTAATCACATTCATTGTGTTTAAGAAAAATCAAACAGAAACAAGAACTCCAAACATTTCTTAAAAAGGCTTTAATTAAGCGAGGAAACAAAAGCAACTTCCAAGAAGCAGGCAATATACTAACGGGACATCAACTGACACTCTACTCCACAAAAAGAAAATAAGACGAAGAAAAAGTTGCGATTATTGAGGTTTTTTCGGCAGCAGTTGCTTTTACTGAGTCTATAATGTATAAAATTCGGTGGTTGCGATAACCGAGGAGTTGCGCAAATCGAGGGTTGCATTTACCGAGTCGCTACTGTGTCACAGTCGAGTGTGTCAAATGTGTACTAACTTGTTATAGAAATTGCAATAACTATTTCAGTACACAACCCCATTTAGCCAAATTTGAAAACTTATTTTCGTCATTGATTAGAAGCAGTAAAGTCAATAAGAAGAAAATGACCTCACCATAGGTTTTCCATGGTTTTTTCATTCAGCTCTGTTTGTATTGTTGTTGTTTTTATTTTCTAATCTTATTTGCCGAGTTTTAAAGTGGGAAAGCAAACGTATATCACTTCACAAAAGTCTGTAAAGTCTGTAGTCATTGCGTTGGAATAGTGCATTCGTTTGGTTTGATTTGCTGGCTAACGCGAGTAATAGAGGGCGCTGTAATTTTTTTGGCTTCGCTAATAGAGGAAAACCTCTATTTAGACACAAACCAGTGTGCGATCGTTTGCAGAGAAAGCAGTGGCGTTAGAAGCCAAAAAGACAAAACGTTGAAGACAAGCGTTGAAGAAAATTGGCGATTCTGAATAACAGAAATAAAGGATAGAATAAAATAATAATAGTGACTATGAGTTGCGCTAAGACCTGGCAAAGGACTGGAAAAAGTGCGATCAAGAGAGAGAGGCGACAGGATCAGGTTGTGATACCACGGAATAGTTTGAAACAGAAGGGTTTGAAGTGCACACGATAGATCCATATGCAACCATAAATGAAAGAAAAGTCAATAATTTAAAGTGGCAAGCAAAAATTCACTTGCGATTCAGACAAAATATTTGTGGTTAGGAGTGAATTACAACAACAAAACAAATTATTAACAATAAGTAGGGAGCGGATTTCCATGCAAATGCATGTTTTTTGGGAAATGTTTTAACAAAATTGATTAAATATCTTTCCGAATAAGAAAAATGTCTTTAAAATGGCATTTAATTCTTAATGCATATTTTGCTTTAAATGCATGTTGTGGTATATTTGCAATAAAATGGCTATTTGTGCGCATATTCAAATTTTTTTTTACATTTAAAACATATTATTACTAGGGATCGGAGTTATTGCAAGTTCATATTTTTTTGGAGCTTCCGATTTGAACTGGGCCAAGACAGAAACTATTTTTATTGAAAAATATTAAGAATAAACTAACATATGCACTGCATATTTGCATAGGTTTGCATATTTAGCATATTTTTGCATTTTTTGCATAGTTTTTGCATATAAATCCGATACCTTATTATTACACATTAACAATAAATTGCATATTAAAGCATATTTTAAGATTTTTCTTATATTTTTTTTACTTCTCAATTTCCATATTTTACATTTTTTAATTGTTTATATTTTTATAATTTTATATTCTTTTATTTATTGTGCAAATTCACGCTATGATTCTAGAAGTGAGGGCAAGTAACATGTGCAGCAGAGGTTTTATTGGTATTCTTTTTGTTTTTAATAAAATTTATTTATTTAAAAATATGTGTTTGTGTATAAATATTTCCAAATTTAGATGCATAAAAACCTAATGATTCTTTAGTAATTTTCTTCCATTAATCGTATATATATTTTATTAAATTTAATTGTATGTGTGATATTTTGTATATAATTTTTCGAACTAAAAAATTGAATATGCTAGTCCAGTAGTCAGCGGTAATAAACTAAACTAAACCAAAATGTTATTTTAAAAATATCGTTGGTGTTTTTGTTTACTTTGTAAATGCATTAATTCGAATGTGTTCCATGAGAATTCTAATTTTAAATATTTGTTTATATGTTATGATTTGTTATTAATGGATTCTTTATTTTCACAATAAATTTATAAACTTTTTTGCATAATTTATAAACATTTTTGTATATTTTTTCAATTTTAGATGCATAGTTTGAAATTTTAGAAGCATATTTTATGAGCATAATTATTTTTCATGATTGAAAAATTTTTTTTAATTGTGTTTTCAGTTTTTAGTTTTAAATTTTTAATGTTTTATTACTTTTTAATATATTTAGTTTTTATATGAAAGAGATCCTAGAATTAGGTGAAATGGATGCTAGAAAGTCAAATGTGAGAAACAAATAGGCAGATTTATATTAATATACATACAAATATATCAATAAGTGAGGAGTATTATACGGTTTTGTGTGGTAGAAACAATGTATGAGAAAAAATAGAAGCAACGTAGGGCAAAATTAAGGATGACTGGAAGAAGATATCATGAAAAGTTACTTACAAATTTATTTAATATTTGTGAACAAAACGTGTTATTTCATTCCAAAATGTTTATTTTCAAACTATGACATGAGCAGAAAGTAGATCGTGAGCTCTACGTTTCATAGTGTTGGTGTGCAAAACGTAGAATGCTAGTTTACTCTTTTAAACATTTCAAAAACATTTACATTTTACAGATCAATTGACTGTTATGACCAAATGATGAGATCATTTTCAGTTTCCGCAGTGCGACGCGCATGCAATGTTCGAGTACCTATCTATGGGACGTACATATGTACATATGTATGTACATATGTAGAGCACAAACACACGTACACTTGATAATTCAGATTTGGATGCCACTAGTTGCTCGCAAATGAAATTTGCCCACGCCACACCAAACTAATGAACGACTGGCATTGAAGTCTAATTGCCGACGAACTATTTCCCAAAAAGCATTTGTGAAATGCACTCGAATGTGACTTTTAAGGGGACAGGGAGGGGGGCGTTTTCGCATCAGTACACAACCACAGTGCATTGAAATTGCGCAACTAACGAGAGCAAAACAAATGAATAGTTATGAAATAGATTTCTAGAATTCTGACACATGTACCTACGTATGTATGTATGTAGGTACTAAATGAAAAATTTTCCACACACGCTTATTTGCAAATAAATTGAAATATGCCAAAGGCTTAGTTGTGCAATGCTACATTTACATTTTGTAAAACCTGAACGATGTAAAGCCATATGGATTAAAAAATGGTGATTCCCAGAACTGAGCTTTGATTTCTGGTGCAACAGAAATTCCCCCCCAATGTAAATATGTTTTATACTTAAAGCTGTTGTGTGACTTCATTTCTTATCATTATATGTCTGATTGTGTATAGGTATTCAAAATGGTTTGATCAAAAAGCTCCGCCATCAAATCTATAGTCAACAAGCCCACACTTCAATCCTTATATACATGAAACTAAATATTAACAACACATTACATTACTCGCACGAAAAATGCACCTAAAAATAAAAGTGTTTTCTAGACTAACTGAACACGCTGAACACGAAACTGAAAATCACAAAATTTTTTTTAAGAAGCGTTTTCGAAAAATCTTCGAAAAACCAGTTTTTTCCCTGTTGTTTCAGTTATGAACATATATATCGTAAACGAATCATTCGACTAACACAGGCTTAGTCCGCCGATCAAAATATAATACCTTAGCCTTTCCAGCGTTATACAGATTGTCCAAATCAGATGAGATTTGGGGAAGTTACTGACGGTGAAAGTTGTAAAAAAGTTAATTTTTCGACCAAATTAAAAAATCATAAATTTTCGAATGTTTTTTTATAGATAAAATAAATTATCTCCTCTGGTTTTAAAATCTAAGATGAAAGATATATTATTTGACCAAATACTAAGGATATCATTAATAGAATTGAAAGAAAAACGACAAAGTTATGATGCACTGAGTGAAAACTCCAATTTTAGATTTATTAAACCGCGCGAAACAATTTTTTTTGCCGAGACCCACCCAAATGTTGATATAGACGTGAAACTATAGGTCATTTATAGTATCCTGGCATAGTTTTTAAATATTTGCGGTTGTGCAATGGATACCAGATGACAGAGGAATGCCAGGAGGGAGATGTCTCCTTTTAACTAAATTTACTATTTTCATGTATTTTCATCTATTTTTCTTGTATTTGTGGGGCTTTGTACCTCAATCCCCATTGCCCCCATAAGTGAAAAAACTTACAAAACCACAAGCTGCACAATACATCCGTTTCTAGTTAGATTTCAACACAATAAAAACATTTTTAAATAACCAAAATTTCTTTAAATAACCAAATCAGTGCAATTAACCGACCAAACAAATCAACCCCCAAATCCTTGTCGTGTGAGCATGAAAATGTGAATGAACTCACAAACAAACCAATATTTTTTACTCCATTTTCATGTCTATAGACATTTACATGAGAAACTCTTCGGACAGGCTGAGGATTGCATGCGGAATGAAGTAGGCGCAAAGTATTCCCAAACAATACACACACACACACACAACTACTACTACATACTACGTGATTTTCTGGAAATTTCCGTTATTCCTGTTCCCAGCGCCAGGACACCATTGCGAGCCTATTGGGGAAAAATTGTACGTTTACGTGTGGGAAAGAGATCACTATAGGAGATGTGTGCGAAGTGCGCAGTTCAGTTGTAAAATTGCAATTTTTTGCACAAACACAACTCGAGTGCTGGTGGAGAGTTGTAAAAATGGCCAAAACGGAAAGTCTTCTTCTGCCTACGGTGAAAAGTGGGCGCTGCGTTGGGGTAGTCACGAGTTGATGGGGGGTGGGTTGGGGGATTTGATTTACGACATATCTTAACCCTAGCAAACTGTTAAGCTCGTTCTATTTAAGAAGAAGACTTCATGCTATGCAAAAGGGGAGGTTGTGATATTCAGGCAAGAAAATTTCGCACGAGTGAGATTGCTGCACCTCACGTTTTTACATTTCAAAGTTTTAACTTTACTTTTATTTGCTTTTTAAATGGTGTACAAATGGAAAACATTATTGAACAATTAAATTGAATATTAAGTTTTTTCGCTCAAATGAAAATGTAAAACATATAAAATTTAGATAATGTGGAGCTTAGTGGAAAGAAATTAGTTAGTTAGAAGTTAGTTTTTTTAGCTTCAATTGTGTGAAAAGGTTCTACTTTCTTTTTTTTATTTTTTATTTTTTTTCTTTTTTATTTTCAATTTTTTATTTTTTTACTTGTTTTTTTTTAGAAAATCCTTATGTAAACTTAAAATTCTTTTAATGCACCCTAAACAAAACAGGGAAAAAAGTTCACGTTTACAATCAGCGCTTAGAAACTGTTCCTGCATTCGCTTAACCCGTTCGACCCCGAATTTTACCCTGTGTCTCTATTACTTTTTGGTATTTAAATCATGAAACATTTGCCTAAGAAGTGTGCACACGATATTTGAAGTCGAAACGCCTCTTTGTTACAGTTCCAGAGCTAGTTTACTTTTGAGCGATTTTAGCTCAAAACGGGTTAAATAAATTTTGTATCAATATTTTTTAATTATAGAAAAATTGTTTAATATTTATAGAAAAATACAAAATTATCACTTTTTGATTTCATTTAAACATTATTAAAGAAACAGGGTTATGATCAAACGCGCCCAATTCGTAGACTTCAATTAGAACACAAACTTTTACTGATATCGCTTCAAATTATTGGAAATTATTTTGGGGATAACAGTAAATTTTTTTTAATTTGCTTTGAATTCACTTCTAAAAATATTAATTTGTTGGTACCTACTTAAATGAAACTCATAAATTAATCGTAGCTTTTGCTACAAGATGACATATAGGTGAAGTTGTTCTTAGGCAACTTTGGGTCGAAAGGGTTAAAACTTGTTTCTTGAAACAAGAATTTCAGATTTACTGACATTTACTGACATTTCAAATGATTCCCCTTACTTTAAGGCGATATTTGTTTGATAACTTACCAGCCTCATTTTGTCTCCAATGTTTACTGATGACTGAATAACCAAAAAAAATCGAACAAATGTGCGTTGTGCTTAGAAATCACATAGCTGTGGCCACAAAGAACATTGACACAATTACACAAACAACAAGATCACTGCGCAATTAAATTGCTGAGTGCTACGAACTTGTGTCTCTTATCTTTAATATCTCGCCAATTTGTGTAAATATGCGACGACACTTCACTTTGTTTCTGTAAAACACCAAAATCAAACAAGCAATTGTTTTTTTTTTAATTGTTTATTATCACAACTTTGACAGTCTCGACTGCGCCCGCAAGTTCACCTCGACGGCTTGAGTGACAAACTGAAATTATGCCGCAGCGATTGGTTGTTGTAGTTTTTATATTTAGAACGAGTTTTTCTAGCCAACTACAACGTTCAGGGGTGAGAAATGCGCGCACACACCAAAGTTGCAGCGAGCTGCGCTGAGCAAACGTGCGAGCGCTTTTCCAGCGTGTCGAGGGAAGAGGGTGGCGCTTTTCCAATGGCGCAAATATTAAATTTCGCCCAGGTTTCAAATGAGCTTTTTCATTGTATCATCTTCTCCGCCCGTTTTCATTGCATGCAGATGCAATAACAAGTTTCACCATATCGCTGCCGCTTTGCCGCTGGTTACGCCTTGATATCGCGTACATAATTTGTTATTGCAAACCGACTAGTTTTGCTGCGACCTAAAGCGCTGGTGCGGTGCTGGCCTACGCCCCCTGCGCGTTCTGACTGCTTCATCCGCATGTTGGCACATTTCATTCTTAACGGTGTAGTTGCGTTTCCGCCTCGCCGCACGTGGGTGATGATGGAATACGAGAGACAATGTCTCGAGAGCGCGTACACTTGGAGAAAAATATGTGTGAATTAAAACTCTTAAAAACATCTTTTGTCTGTGATCAGGAAAATCGACTTTGAGATTTTGACAAAAGTAGTAGGTATCATGTTAAAAATAATTGTTTAATTAAGCTTGATCCGAAATACTTTGTCGAAAAATTGTCGCGCTTAGCAGATATAGCTTGTCAAACTCGTATATATTTTTAAAAAAATTTATGAAGGGGAAAACTAAATTTATGTGCTTGTATAAAAAAATTTTAGAAAATGTGTTGTTGTAGGTAAGCTACTACAGTGGTGACTGAATATAGTGAACTAATTATTGCAAGGCTTGTTCAATGTATTGAGGTTGTTCACTATATCAAGGTTACCATTTTTGGTCAAAAACTCGTTTATTTGCTCAAAATACACTTTTTGTTTTTTGCTTCAACATTTTTTTCTATATTTAGAGGCTCGATGTAAAAATTTGGGTGTTCACTATATAGGGGGTTCACTATAGCCAGACACAACTGTAGTTTCTTTTAATATTAAAACTAAATTGATATGAGCAAGACCGCTAATCAGTTTTTTTGTTTAACATAAATAATTTTTTTTGTACGAATTTTCAAAAATTAATGTTTTTTAACCAATGAAAATTAACTTAGAAAATTAAAAACTTAGAAAGGCAATTTAAATCGAATGGCGTAAATTGGCGTAAATCCTTTTTATGACCTTTTTTAGATGGACTTTTTTCTCTTAAGTCCACAAAAAAAATGCTGCGTCTTTTTGCGCCTTTGGAAAATAGTAAATTTTTTTAAACTACTAATGTTGATTTTTTTTTACAGAAATCGCTTGAGTTTAAATTGCGACCAAAATGTGTAACCAAGTCAATGCCACGAACTATGAATGTTTTTTATGAAAATAGGTTTGGCACGCAAATAAATAAATAAATAAATTATGAGCCATATAATCAAATTTTTTCGTTATTATGGAATTTGTTTGCTAAAATGTGATTTGACGCGCTAATATATTCTAAAAAAAAGAAGGATTGTCTTATTTTTAAGAAGGTCTAATTTTGAAGAATAATTTTTATAATAGTCACGCCGTTATAAATTCACTTGTCTCATCTCCTTGTTAAGCTCTACGGATATCAAATAAACAAAAAATATAACCTTTAAGCAACTTTATAACCCTATATAAAAAAGGGTGGAACCTTTAAATTACGAATTTTGAAAAAACGCTAAAATATGTATTTTTTATTGCTTTTTTAGTATACATATACACAATTTTTAAACAATTTGACCAAAAAACAATGTCCGTCCATATAAGCTTCACAACCCCTTTCCGCCCTTTTAAGGGCGACGTTTTTGAAATCGCTTCTTTTTAAGGGATGACTTTCTAAAATACAATTTTTGACCAAATTTCATCATTATAGCTCCAGCGGTTAGGGTTCGGTGATGTTAAAATAATATATAACCATATACACTGCGGGACACTTGATTACCCTCACTGTACTTTGTTAGCTAAGATTTTTATTATGAAGTCAAAATTTTTTTTTTAATGTCAAAATTTTCTGGACACTTAGTTACATGTGTTCCTGTTTTTAAACCGCCAAAAATGTATGCAAAATGATGAACCACATTTTTGTCCTTTTTAGCCCATTTCAAGTGGGACACTTGATTACCCTCATTGCAGTTTTAGACCTGTAACAAGTGTTAGAAGGTAGGATTAGTGTAAATTCGCTTGAAAAATTGAATTGAAAGTATTAGGAATATAATTTTTGCGAAATTTACAGACGGCAGATGCAATGGCCCGCGGTAAAACCTTAAAAGAATTGGAAAGGGGACGAATTTCGGCGTACAAGGAAGAAAACATAAGTAACCGCGAAAACATAAGATCGCTCGTAAAATCGATCGCGATCCATGGGTAGTAAACCATTTTCATAAAACATCCACAACTTATGGCAAAATCTGCGAAGATCGTAGCGCAACAGCAACTAATCTTAGAGAGAGAAGAGCAATTCTTCGTGAAGCGTCCAATTCCTATGCGTCTGCGGGTCACTTACGAGGTCTAACCGGGACGACAGCCAGTGTCGGCACTGTCCGCAGAGTAATTAAGCAGTGTCATTACATCAAACGCAAAAAGCTGAAAAAAACCACGTTTACTGCAAAGTCACAAAACGGTACGCTTAGAGTTCGCGAGAGCTCATCTCAGTTGGCAGCAGGAGTGGAAGTCAGTCGTCTTTTCCGACGAAAAGAAATTTAATTTAGACGGACCCAATGGCTTCCAACACTATTTTTACGATCTAAGAAAATCTGAACGATTTCTGTCGCGGCGTCATCAGCAGTATTCTCAGTTATGTTGTGGGCAGCAATGTCGGCCCATGGCGCAATTAATTTAACTATATTGGATGGGCGCCAAATTTCACAAAATTATATGGCAACGTTGGAGATGGAATTTGTAAATTTTGATGAAATATTCGCGGGGAAACGCTGGATTTTCCAGCATGATAACGCTGCCATTCACACCGCTAGTTGGTGAAGGATTGGTTCGAAGCGGAAAATGTTAATGAAATAGATTGGCCTGCATTCTCGTCCGATCCAAACATAATCGAAAATGTTTAGGGGATGTTTGACGCGTAAAAATTATGCTGATGGCGTCTTGTAGACAGAATTAAAAATGCACTTTCCGAAATCCCTGAAAATTATCTTACATCGTTGGACAACTCTTTACCTTCTCGTCTTTTTAAGGTTATTCGCAGTAATGGTGGCCATACAAAACATTAGTAATAAAAAATTTATGAATGTAATGAAGAATTACCTCTATTTTCTTTGTTTTCTATGAGTGAGGGTAATCAAGTGTCCCACTTGAAATAGGCTTAAAAGGACAAAAATGTGGTTCATCATCATTTGGCATACCACTTTGGCAGTTCAAAAACAGGAACACATGTAACTAAGTGTCCAGACAATTTTGACATTAAAAAAAAAGTTGTTGAATTCATAATAAAAATCTTAGCTAACAAAGTAAAGTGAGGGTAATCAAGTGTCCCGCAGTGTATGTTTGATTTTTTTTAAACTACATATTTTTTTCTTTTTTTGAAACAGCAGCCCAAAATGACTGAGACTGCGAATTTTCGAAAATTTCAGCGAATTTTACGTACTCCTTCTATTGCAATTTTGTATGGAGTCGAAGCACTGTGTACTGTCAATCCGTTGGTTTCAATTGTAACTGTAAAAAAGTGGCACTATCAGATATTACGACAGAACCAAGGACTGATAAATAATGGAAGTGATAATAATGTGAATTGGAGCAGGATGTGGCCCACCATCTGAGTGGTGCATGAATCATAAAACCCATTTTTAGCTACTTTTATGTCAGATTGTATTATAAAAATATTAGTCTAAATACATTTAATTTTTACACAAATTCAATCCTTTTTTATAAATATTTTAGATCCATAAATCAGAAAACTGTTTTTGAATACTAAAAGCTCCGTACCAGATGTACGCAATATTATTAAGTTATAGCTAGATTTTTTACCAACCAAAATAATTGCATTTAACTATTTCATATTTTCAACAATTCAATTATTCACTTTTTTATTTCAGCAATTTACAATTATTTATTTCAGCAATTGAAGGAACAAAAGTTGGCTGCGCTCGTTTGCACCAAATAGTTGGCAACGCCGATTTGAGGCAGAATTGTCAATTTGATTTACATTGTTGCTTCTTTTCGCAGTAGTTCTACGATTCCATTAGAATTGTTGTGGTTGTATGAGATGAATATTTCAAAGCAATTGTACACCATCCTTCTATTAATTCTTTATTCTTTTAATATTCATTAGTCTTTTTTTTCACTCACTTCAATGGTAATAAGCTCTCACATCCATCCGTTTCTACTACGCCGACCAGCGGGTTAACCCTAAGGGTTGCACAGAGTTCAGTACGCATTGCGATACGCAGTGTGCCAAGCAAGTATGAATAAAAGGCGTAAATAAGAGAACGACGATACGAAAGAAAAACTACGAAGCAGTCTACGAAAGGAAATGGCAGAATTTGGGAAAATTTTTACGTGAAAAGATCAAAATTATCGCCGAGAATTTGATTAGACGAGTCTACAAGCGAGCAGAAAAATTTTGGTAATTGCGTTGTGAGGAAATGCCGAAGGTGCTGTGCGTGCGAATGCAGCGCAAAAGAGCAAAAGTGAAAATTGCGAAAATTAATTGAAGAAAAAATTTCTGTGTGCGAAAATGAAAGATTCGAGTGCAAAAAAAGATTGAAAATGCCAATTGGCAAGAACGGAACGAAACGCGGTGATCGATTGTCGGTTTAGGGAGGTGTAGCGGTCGTGATGCGGCAGTGGTGCGGCGCTGGCAGCGCAATGCCAGCGAAGCCCCAAGTGCCACCTCAAAATGGTGTGAGTGCGAAAAAGGCGGCCAACGGTAAAGCCACCCGGGACAGGAGAGAGTGCATGCGGCGTACGCAATACGCACGCACGAGCGACCGAACGCGACCGCTCCCGTATCCAAAAAAAGAAATTTTCTTACTAAAATCTAAATCGAAATATTGAGAAAAGTTCGGTTACAAAAAGCGATAAAGGTTTTGATAATTTATTGGTTGCAGCCAATGCTGCTTCTGGCTCTGGGCAAAAACTAATTGTGGTAGGAATTGGCTTTGCTTTGCCGTAAATGGTGCAGTTTTTGCCTCCAGATGCATGTCGCACGAAAAAAGCGAGAAATGCCAACAGGAAAGGGAGGAATATGTTGGAAGCTGGAGCTACTTCATCGACCTTATCATTTTTGCTCCTCATTATCTGCACATTGTCGTTTTTGGTCTTGTTTGCTGCAGTTCAATTTCTTGTTATTTGCCTCGGATTTTGATGCGGCTGTTGGATTTATGTCAAGTCAAAAACTAGAGCAACAACAACCAGTAGTTAAGCGCCACTCTTGGAACGGACTGCTTGCTATTCGAGTGGGTTTATGCAAGAGAATAGTTTCGTCGCAAGTAGGTGCAAAGGGCCATACAAATGCAGCCCTTGTTACATCTCAAAGCAATTCATTTCGACAGATTTTTGTACTGATTTGAACATATTGAACACCTAAACCAAACCCAAGAGCACTTAAGATTTCTCTAATTACAATATATTAATCGATTCCTTAATAGATCAGTTTTCTAACAATTAGTACAAATTACCACATTGTGTATATTCATATTTTTGCAGTTTTAAAAACCAGAAATTGCTTAGTTAAAATTGCAAACTTTATGTCATAGTTTTGTCAAAACTACAATATCGATGGATGGCTTTAGCAACACAGCAACCCTTTCTCGCTGATCGTGCATAGGAATTTCGTTTTCGTTATTGCGGCTTTCTCTATCATTCTCGCACGAAGCCCAATTGAACGTCGTTTATATGCGTAACAGTGGTGCCATATTGTAAGATAAGCAACCAATTTTAAAGTCGAAAGTAGTTGAGGAAAGTCCAATAGAAGTTAAAGCATTGAAAATATAAGAGGACTTAAAAATATGGTGGCCACAGTAACTCAATGTATTTATCGCTTTTTGTATTGTTTTAACGCGTTGAAACACAATATTCAAATATAATAGCGTAAAAACTATGGAAATTATTAAAATAAAAAAATATTAAATCAAGATCTTGTATCTTTCTATTCAAAATATTCAGTTAGTGACAATTTATTAACACTTGGTTTGCTTCACTTATAACTAATTTGATTGAATTATTAATTTAATAAATTTAAAATAAATGTTTCTCGGGATTTCGTGGATAATGTTCTGTATGAAACTCGACGCTCTGGTAGCATTAGCGCGCGTTGCAAGTTGCCGTTTCGTGCATTTTCGTCGTCGCTGAATTCAGTGCGCGTTCGTCTCTTTCGGTTCGGTTCGATCGACTCTGTTGCCGTCGCAGCTATTTTCTCGCGTTCAAGTGTTCTGCTTTATTTCCATCAACAATTATTCCAATTTTCATTGCATTGCTGTTGTTGTTGTTTCCCTTGAAAACGAAATTGGACAAAATTAACCAAAAAAACAAAATCGATTGAAAGAAAATAAAATAATTATGCAGAGAAAATCGTTGAAGTGGCAATAACAGCAACAGTAACACCGACAATAATAACAAAGGCAATAATAATAATCACGGCTTCGGCAGCAGCAGCAGCAGCAACAACAACAATAACAAGAGACAACATCGACGGAATTGCTATGAACGTTGCAAAGAGGCAAAATTTCTTTTTGTGCTACAATGAAATTTTGTAAAGAATTGGAATTTTTGTTGGTGAAAGAGAAAGAAAAAGTCAAAGTAGATATAGAAGAAGGAGAAGAGCAAGAGGCAGAAGCAGACGAAAGCGAGTGCATAGGCAGAAGCAAGGCGAAGGCACAGAGGCGGAATTTGAACGACTCGGTGTGAATTGTCGACAACAGTGAAGACGTTGGCCGAGAAAGAGCACCAAAAGCAGAAACGATTAAAGCAGTAAAGGAAGAAGCAGCAGCTGCAACAGCTAGAGCAACAACGAAGCCGCAGCAAGGGCGCAAACGAACGAATTAGTGGCAGAAAATAAAATAACAAAAAATACAAGAGTCAAATAAGAAAACTGTTGGAAAGTGCAGTGAAGTGGAAAAGACGAAATGCGATAAAATTTTGTGGGAAAGCGTTGTGAGTAAAAAAACCATAGTGCAGTGAGGAAAAAGCGAATTTTTTTCGTAAAGTCAAATACAGCAGAAACGAGAGAATTGTGTGTGGTGGCGATTAATAAACGGCGTAAAGTCAGCAATTAATGGCAACAACTCAACGAAAACAACCACCGCCACAACAAAAATAACCGCAGCTATAACTACAATCAGCAAATAATCGTGAGAAAAATTACGCGCGACCCAATAATACCAATATATATATATAGAAATCCGACAAAATTGTGCAAATTGCAAAAGTTTCATACACTCTACGCCTCCAACACGCTCCACCCCTACTGCTGCTGCAACGATTCATTAAACTTTAGCGCAACACTCAATTCGACTCCAACCAAGCGTTAAACATTTTCAAAATTACTGCAAAAACAAACTGCAATAACAAAGAAAAAGCAAACAAACCAAAAGTAGCCAACAGCATTTGGAGAAGGAAAAGTGTTGTTCGTGGAAAATCACTCGGAAGGAGGCTCTGCCTAGGCGATCGTTACATCACCCTCCGGCCTCCCCCCTCATCCTTCGTTCAACAAAGCAAAGCGATCGAATCGCGGACGTTCAGCGCCCCCAAACTGGATGAGCGTTGGCTGTCTGGCGGCAGCGCAATTTCCGCGAATACAAGCAACAATTACAACCCAACAACAACTATTAAAGTAGCAGCTAAAATCGCCCGCCGCCCAACATGACCTCACTGGACGTGCGCAGCAATTCGGCTGTGATGAAGCGTGCCGAGCAGCTGAAACGCTGGGAGGAGTCGGACACGAATCGGCAGCCACCAACGCCGCGTCCCGAAGTGGGGCGCAAAATAAAATTCTCATCGGGTTGCGTTTTCCTGGCAGCCTGCTTGTCCGGTGACCAGGAGGAGGTGGTGAAGCTGGTGGAAAAAGGTGCCGACATCAATACCGCCAATGTGGACGGACTCACGGCACTGCATCAGGTAAATATCTCCATTCCAGGATTGCTTATTCGGAGGCCACTGTCCTTTTAAATCAAATTGAAAACTTGATCACTAAGCTTTGTGTATGGGTCACTGAATTTAATACCAAAAATGTGTAAAATTTTTTAGAATTTCTGAGAATTTTCGGTTAACCCTATTTTAAACCCTGAATAGGAAACCTTGTATGTAGGTCAGACAGAAACTGGGCAAGATCCTCGATTTTCCATCCTCCATCTACTAAGATAACGTCGTTATCGATCATTCCGCTTCGAGCAGTTACAATTGGCGCTCGTGTGTTTTGGCGGCGCTGTGATTGCAACCACAGGGCACTCTTGGCTGGCATTAAACTCAATTTCGCCAGTGCCAGCGCATTACGTCAGAGCCGCTTCAAGAACTCGAACACCAAACTAAAATAAACGCACACTCGCACAAATGTGCGCACGCACGTGAATGCGGCCAACACGTCAGAACGACTTGTGCTCGTCTGCCGTGCGGTGTTATGAAACCATGCCCCAAACTGCGTCGTCGAACCCACTCTCGGCGTCGCTGCCTGTCCCCATGGCTCAGCGTCCGCCCCCCGTCGATCTGCCTACTGTCGGCGTCCGATCAGTCGGCGCTGGCCGGGCGGCAAAATTAACAAATTCGTTTCTAATGCAAGCCGACGATTTACAAAAACAGCCAAAACAGCTATTTTTAAATTAAAGTGAAATTAAGTGAGTTTTCGTTGCTTGTCTGGTTGCGTTTTCCTCCACTTTTGTTGGGGTTTTTGCGAACCGACAGGGATTTATTTTATTTTTAAATTTGCATGCCGCTTTTCAAGCGGTTCATTCAGCATTCATTTGGATTGAGAATTGTTGCGTGTTGGTGCGACTTGCGACTGCATAATATATCTGAAATCGTTGAGCTTTCCGCTGCGGCAAATTCCGAGCGGATGGGCGATTGAAGGGAGCTGGCATCCGCCGATTGATGTCGCTGCGTAATCGCAATTTCATATAATATATCGCTTAGCTGTTAGCACTGGGGTCGAAAGAATACACAAGAGCAAACGTATTTTCCTATTCAGCTTTGAGTGAGTTTAATTTTATCTCATATTTATTGTCTTCACTCGATCGCTTTGAAAGCAGAAACGAATGTACAACGAGGGAGGGTCAGGCGCGCGGAGGAGATGGCATTAAAAAGTTTTAAATTACACAAAGATAACTACAAACATGCTGGGCGTTGTAGTTTTTCATTCTTATATTTGGTATATTTTGCTATTGCTTTGTTTTTCGTCCCTTCGCGCTCTCTTTCACTTGTTTTAGAGTGTGATTTTTTTCAAAGAAAAAGTTACCTGAAGGCAGAAGAAAATGCTAAATATGTGTTTTCATTTATATTTTGCTGGCAACAACAGTGCGTGCACATTGTTGATGCAATTTAGACTGAACTTTTTATTCAGAAATAACAAAGAAATGAAAGTTTTCAATGGAAAACTGGTAGTTTCAGTAGTTTTCAGCTGCTTGAGATAGTTGTTGCGAATAATTAGATGCGATATTGTGGTTTTATAATGTTTTCCTACCAAATTGTACAATGAAACATGTTTTCTTTTGTTGAACTTTTATGTTCCTAAGTTTGCCAGTCACATTAAGAGTAAATCCGTACAACTAAAGTCTTTCCTCTGATCTCTCGCAATCGTTTTGATAGTCAAGTCAAGTTACATAAGGATTATTTTAATTGCACCAAACTGATTGATGTTGGTTGTCATCTTTGAATGTGATTTATTTGAGCCTGTAGACTTAGTAATTTGTGTGTCACCCAACAATTTAGAGTGCCTTTCTTTCATTTCTAAATCAAAAGGAACCATCCATTAATCATCGAACGAATGATTAGTTCAATGGTTTTGCACCATAAGAAGACAATTTCTTTTTTTCTTCATTAGTTCAAACTACTGAAGTACTACACAATCTCATTCATAAGTATGTCATCCATTGACTCGTTCATTCATTGAATTCTATTTGTCCCCATTTGCCATTCGCACCTCGTGCGTGCATAGCACAATCCAATGTCACAGTCAATAACGCCTCCTCCTGGCAATGCTGCGTGTGCAAAATTTCAGTTGCTTTAGTTTTCTCCTCTGCAATGCGAAGGTGAAGGCAACATTGTTGATGCTTTAATTTTCAATTTTAAAATTGTCGCATGGACTGTGTACGCGCACTGACAGTCAGCAGTCATTTTTCTTGCGACATGGCTGCGAGTGTGAAATAAAACAAAAAAAACAATTAGCTAATAAATTTTCGTCAATTTTGAATGTTTAAATTCAAGGATAACGTTCATGGCGCCGCCAGCTTGGCGAGTGGGCAGTTCATTCAATTGAAGATTTTTATTTTTTTTTGTACAAAATATTCGCGTCATTTTTCCATTTTTCATCGTCCATTGGAAAATTCAGTTTCAATAAATTTTCAAATTATGTTGTCAGTTTTGCAAATTGCAATTACAATAACAGATGATTGTTGTAATTGCAGTGCCTAATGGCAAAGCAATGCTTGTCGTTGCAGTTGTGTGCGTGCTTTTGTTGCTGTCGATTGTCTACTCGCATCTGATAGCTACAAAATTGTTGCAATATAACATAACAACAACAATAACAACAACAACGTCCTGCTCACTGCCTGTCGTCTAGCGCGTTGCGGCTAGTGGATAATTTTCGCAAAGTACGCGAATGCTTCTGCCCGGCTGATTCGGTCGCTTACTCGCTGACTGGCAGGCGGGCGGGCAGGCTGGCAGCTAACGTTTTGATTGTAGCGATCTGCGTCGCTGTGCGGATTTGTTTGTTTCGGCTGGCGTAGAAAACAACAAAACAATTACTGACGTGTTTTCTAGCCTTGGCCCGGTTTTGCAGGCGTTTTTCGTACAGAAATCAAACATTTCGCAGGAGATCGCAACAACAACGCAACACACCATAGCACACAAAAGCAACGCGTTTGCGCAGCGAATCGTTGCGATTTTCTTTGCTTTTGTTGGGTGAATTTTCATTTGATCGTTGCAAAATTATTTCGACGCAATGTTTGCAATTTTGAAATATTTGGCAATTGGTTGCCAACGTTTGTCTGTTTAAGAAATTCAATTTGTTGTTGCTGCGTTAAAATGAGACAGTTGTTTATTGCCTCAAATCCCACTCGTTTCAAACTGAACCGAAGTGATCAGGGTTCAAGGACTAATTGGCCTGAAGCTTTAAGTATTTTCGTTTTTCGTTTTGTTCATAATGAGCCTGGGACTGATTCATGGGAGCATATCTATTAGAACACAAAAAATTCTGCTATAAAATAATAAATAAATAAATATGTAAATGCCTTTAAAATATGGTTTCGAATGGTATTCGGTTCAAAAGTTGTACGTAGAACCTATTTCCGCCCTCCCGAAAAAAAATCCTGTGTGCGCTATTGCCACTACCTACAACTCTAAAATTTTTGGTATATAGTATTATTGCTAAGTATTAAACTTTTTTTAATATAAACAATTTTTTTTTTTAATATTAAAAAATAATATTTATAAACAAATATTTAAAAATAATACAAAATTTTCATATAAAAAAATATATACATTTGTACTAAGGATTACAATCCCGGACCAGTTTTACAATCCCGGGATTTTTGGGACTGAAAATCACAATCCCGGGATTCCGGGATTTTTTTCGGGATTGAATATATTACTTTAAGGAACTAGTTCAGACTTTTTTTCAATCAAATAAATTATAACTATGTATTAAATACAATTCTGTCTAAACTAAGAACAAAATATTTATGACAAATAACTTTAAAACGCATTTATTTGCCAAATCACCTGGCTAACCTGCTGAAAAGGCATAATTCAAGTTTCGCTATAGTTTCTCAAATGCTGATGGTTTTATATTACCTGTTTCTTTCTTAATCCTCTTATTTACACTATTTTCCCTGTGTATTGTGAATGTGAGTCAAATTAATGTAAAGAAGAGTTAAACTTGCATGTTTTTAGAAAATTCTGGTTATTTACTTTTTTGAATGGATTCATTTTTCGGAGCGTCAGCTTGTTTGCACTTCTGATTTTGGTTACTGGCTAGTTTTGTACTGGAAAAGTACCAAAACAGAGCAAATTGTAAAAAGTAGTTTTACACAAACAGAGCTATTGTTGCATTAACACTTTATCAAACGTCACAGGCAATCGGCAATTCATTTTTTTGTGTTAAATAAGAAGGGTTGCATTTTTCGGAATCAACGTGACAAAAGCAAAAAGTCAGTTTTTTTTTGTTTCGATCCCGGGATCTGATTTTGTCAATCCCGGGATTTTTCGGGGTTGTTCGGGATCCCGGGATCCCGGGATGGCAATCCCTAATATGTACATATTATCTAAAAAACAATTATAAATATTTATAATTATTCGCGCCTTTCATTGAAAAAAATACAAAAATTTGATCAACACAATTTCGCCAGCAACGAACTTTTAGCACTGCGAATATTTTTTCTTCTACAAGCCTGACAGATGGCAACCAACTGTGCGCTGACAAGTATTCACAAAAAATACGAATTTTTTGCAATGCCATTTTTTTACGTAAGTGTTTTAAAACAAATTTTCACACGTTTTGTTTTCATTCGTTGCCATTTGCACGAAAGCGTTTTAATATTCACTCGCAATTTTCTTGAAGAATGCGGAATTTTTTAATTTTTTGGCGCTCAAATCGATGACGACAACAAATGTTGGAGACAGTGTTGTGGGCGCGCGTTAAAGTGCTAAAATCCAAAAATAAAAGCAACAACCAACAAGACAGCCAAAGCATTCACGCTGACGCGTGAATTATGAAGTTGATGCTTAGAATTTTTATTTATTTTTTAACGTTGTGAGTGCGAGATTCACACTTGCTGCTGGCTGCATTCTTGCGTTCCTGTCCCCGATGCCTTTGCTCGCTTTATGGCCAAAGACTGTTGCTGTGTGCAGGCAAAGAGACGTGCTGTTGTTGCTATTGCTCTTTGGTCGTTTGAATTGTGGCCTAAAAATAAGTTATTCTAATTTGTTGCAAAAACAAAACATAGCAGTTGATGGAGGGAATCTGGCTCGACGCTCTGCTCGCTGCCGTGCCATGTGCTCGCGCTTCCCACACCGCGCGCCAATGGAAGTTGCAATTTTTGAGCATTGCGCCACGTTGCGTAAAGGGAAATTTATTGATCTGTCGCAATGTCGTGGCGCATTTCACTTCCGCAAAGACACCAAATGTGGATAAAAAGTGTGTCGACTTTTATGTTTCCGTGCCGTTGTCGTTATTTCTGTTGGCTGGCTTTTCCTTTTGCTTCGTATGCAATCAATAAGGGAAATTGAAACATTCTTGAATGTTTGCAACAGCTTCGCTTTTTGTTGTTCCCACGCAACGCTACTCGACTGGTGGGCCGGCTGCTTTTCAGTTGTATCTTGTAATTTTTAATTTTAATTCTATGTGTTTTTGTTTGGTTTTGTTGGATTTATTGGAATTAACCTGCTGACTTATTCCGTCTTATGAATTCATATAGAACGTTGTTCGTATGTTTATTTGATGTATTTATAGACTTAACACATTCATCTGTTTTACATTTTTAAATGAATATTTTTATATTTTGTTTAATTTCTGTACAAAATTAAAGCCAAATTTATATTCATAGTAAGCCTTTGAAATGCCTAATAACGATTTGTAATCTAGATGTATGAATACCTGAAGTTTTTTGAAATTGAAAAAAAAATTGAATTGAAAATTGAATTTGTATTTAAAATAAGGTTGAAGGTAGATAGATAAGTTTGGCTCGACCCGAAACTAAATCTAATTTGAGCTGTTGTAATTAGATTTGAAACAGAATTGAACCGTAGCCTTCAGGTCCACGATTAGGTTAGGTTAGGTTAAAGTGGCTGTCTTGGCCTGCGACTTGCCGAGAGACACACGTAGGCCGCGGATTGGCCCTTTGTGATACCACAAGTTGAAAGGTCTGTCTTACTGCAAGTCGAGAAGCTTATTCAAGCCATTTCGAAGAGAGGATGAACTCAAGCAAGTCTTTGGTGCTAACTGAACTGAGGTCTTTCAAGTTGTCGAAGAAAGGAGAGCCTAGGGTTTTCCATCTTCGTCTAGATAGAGCCGGACAGTTGCAGAGAAGGTGGCTGATAGATTCCTCCTCCTTTTCATTCTACGATACTCAAGTCTCAGTGGCAGCGCACATGGGATTTCATTTGGTAGTTTTTTCATAAATATTGAGCCTTAAATCACTTGTGGAATCATTTTTACAATCCTTAAGTCTTTGACAGATAAGTTTAAAAACCCTCTTGCGTTCGCCATTGTCGAATCTATTAAATTTTAAATTTATAATTATTACTATTTAGAAAAAAACCCAACTTCAGTCTGAGTCGTAAGATTATTAGATCTAATTTCACTTTATCTAGTTAGAAACAAAGCAAGACCAGTTGTTCTTATGGAGTTATGGAGTTATTATGGAGTTTGCGGTAAACTTCGCGAACTGAACCATTATTTTCGAAATAAATTTGCACGATTTGCAAGCGTTGTTCTTTTGTCAACCTGTTCATGATGAAATGGCAAACCAAACTGAACATAAATGACATTAGAGTTGCCAGATTTGACCACAAAATGCCAGTTTTATCTCTATTCGAAAAACAAACCTCTAAAAAAACACCCTATATATTTGTTCGAGAAAAATTGCATGGCTAAAAAAAAAATTAATTAATTAATGACATAATAGAAACCGCTGGGTGCAGATACCAGTTCCAAGACCTGATAAATAATCTGAACTATCAAATAATATATGCATTTAATCGCGATCACTCAGCATTGCATGTGCAGCTAAAAAAGAGATTTTTTTTCTTGTCACTTGTCCATGTAATTGTAAGTAGGTCAGCCATGTCAAAACTCTCACGTGCCCGCATGCTTAGGTCGCAATAATATTAATGATATCTCTTACAGAGATCAGTTGAAGAAATCATAAACCCAAATCGCTGTTTTGCGAAGGCCTCTAAATACAGTCAATTAAAGCAGTTAACCCTTTCGCTGTAGCTTCGCAGTCACATCTTCTCGAGGGCTGTCTCTGCTTACTTAACTTTTCCTTAAAATTCGACTACAACCTGCAGTAAAACTTTCCTCTAGATGTATCTTTCACGCATCTTTTTCAATTAGTCGCACAGTCAGTGATCGGTATGGCTTCCTTTGGCTTAACCCATAACCATAGCCATCATATTGAAACACTTTCACTATTAGCCATCACCAGTCATGTGCCAAGTTAAAAGTTCTAACCTCAAACTTGCGTTCAGTTGTGGCATGCCTCATGTTTGTTGCCTGCCGCTCTTGTTGCAATATTGCAAAATTCGTGCGTGCACGCACTGTGCTTATATGGCGCGCATCCGAATGCCGATGCGGCTCGACGTGTCCCCCCTCGTTGGGCGCCTGTTCATCATGCTCGAGTAGAGTAGAGTCGTGCGTAGCATGTCAAATGATTACTCAAACCCACACACACACACACACACGCGCACACAAACTGCACAACACATTTTTCTTGATTGTCGGCCATCGTATTGTGTTCTATTGGCCAAATCGTACGCATGGGGCACGATTTTTTACGATCCAATATTTTATGTGCTCGATCGCGGTGCGCCGCCGAATAGTGATGCGTTGTAGTAGCCGAACGCTTTTCGACAAGATGCCAGCCAGCGTGCTGCACGCTAGTTGGATCGGCTGCTTTTGGATCGCGATGACGAAAGCGTTAAATTTAAATCCACATATCTGTGTCTAAAAGTTTTCGAACAAAAAAAAGTAGCAAAGTTGATCTGTATTGAACTGTAGTAAAAACATATCGTAACATGTACAAATCGATACCTAGAAAATGGATAAATAAATAAATGTATTTTGCTTTTGACGTCACTGGCATCTTTTTTTTAAACCATAGTGTTTGGTTTGCATTTGTTGTTCTGTTTTTCTATTGGAAACTTTTATTTTCCTTGATACTTATAATTGTAGTACAGATTAAATGAACTAATAATATTGACAAAGTACATAAAAGAGAAAAATGTCCGAATAGTGATGTTGTTGTGCATATTTCAGCAAATAATAAATATTAAAATTGAATTTAATTTGTGCTGTTAATTTTTGTTATTTCTGTACTTTCTTTGTTGCTCAAAAAGTATAAAAAAAAATCAAACTCTGATGACTTGTCAGTGATTTTCGAAAACAATAGCGTCATCCCCAACTTTCTTTCCTTGTATATCTAATGTCAGAAATATGCGTTGGGGTTGGGCCGTTTAAGCATGAAAAATTGGTAATGGATTGGTAAATACGTAGGTAGGAGTGGCGGTCCCAAGGCGGAACGCACTTAGGCCGTGAAGGTCCATTGTGATGTTTGTTTGCGGCAAAGATCGCTCACTCATTGAACTACAGTCGTGTCTGGATATAGTGAACTAATTATTGCAAGGCCTGTTCACAGTATTGAGATTGTTCCATATATCAAGGTTAGAATTTTTGTTCAAAAACTTGTTTGTTTTATTTCCTCAAAATATTCTTTGTGTTTATAAACTCAAGAGATCATTAAAATAAAAATAAAAACCCTACTTTCAGCCACAATCGGTTTGCACTCCACAAAAATCATAACCACTAAGTTCAAGAAACAGCTTATTTTGTAACAATCAACAGCAAAAATACAAATTAGGGGAATGCCCTCTTTCATTTTTTAATCCTTGTTTTTCGTTACTTTTTGCTTGAAATTGCTTTCAAAATTTTGTTCACTATTTAGGCGTATTCGATTGTTCACTATTTACTCCATGTAAAAATTGGGGTGTTCACTATACTCAGACACGATTGTAGTTTGAGCTTCTCACGTAGTCTAGTAGATGATGAATACTCTTACTGGCAGATCTGAAGAAGAAATGCAGAAGAAGTTGTACAGCAGATTCTTTATTTTTTTGGATAAAGCAGGAGAAGTGTGTATGTGGAAGTATACTTGCTTTCCTTGAAATCGTTTGAAAATTGCTCCAACCTTCTTGTGTCAAATATACCAGTCATTTCCCCTATTTATTTATTTATTTGCTTTTAGTCTATGAACATAGGTTCTTAGTAAAAGAAGCTCTCTTGAAGGACAAAAATTAAGGTTAGCCAAATTTAGCGCAACACGTAGCACATCATGCATTTCAAACATGAGTTCTGTAAGCAATGATAAGATAAGGTTGAGATAGGTAATTAAGGCATCTTGCTTATATTCCGACACTCAGAAGGCGCGAAGTTCCATTGTGATGCCTGATGGAGAGTGTGGCACCCCTCATATCCTTTGTTCTGTAGTGGTTTCAATTAACATGAACTGCGGTTGAATTTGGCGATATCCTTCAGTACCCCCAACACAAGGCAATTCCCTAAATTCCACTACGGTGTCGTAAGGTTCAAAGTGCTGGACAATCATATGATAGATGCTGCACAGACTCTATTTTCTCATCATTGCAGCTGCGACAGTAGTCCCGATTAGGTCTATCCGCAAACAGACCGATGTCAGAGTGCCCTGTTAGAAGCCCTGACAAACTTAAATGTAAGGTTTTAGAAAATGAGAATGTTTACGAAATTCATTACATTCAAAAGCCAATATTTTGCTATATTGATTGTGGCTTAACTGATGTTTGAACTCAAAATTCTAGTCTGTTAGTCCAACGCAGTCAGCCTACTTAGTCCAGCGGATAGCGCGCTGGCTTCTGATACCAGAGGTCCTAGGTTCGATTCCTAGCTCGGGCTGGTTAAAACACTCGTCTACTTCTATCTTCTTGCTATGAACATGAAGCAGATGCGAATTGCAAGGATCGCACAAGTGCACTCTTGGTAGGAAATGGCAGAACCTCAAAGTATGTAAGGAAAATTGAAAAATTACGGGTTTATGTGTTAAAACTTTGCACAATGCATCTATTTACCAATTAGCAAAAGCTCAGTATATTTTGTTGTTGTTAACTGTTGCCAAAATACAGTTAGGTCTCTCTTCATGTCGAGAAGTTTGAAAAGTCATAATTCAAATTATGATACTTTTGACGAAATAAATTTTTGGTAAAGTTAATTTTAAGTAAAGTTGTGACAATTTTAGTATATTTTTTATAAATAAAAAAACAAAATTAATTTCGATTTTTCGAAATTTTTATTTCAACTTTTTAACTATTATTCATAATTATTAAAGTCGGAAAAAGTGACATAACTTAAAATAATTCGGTAATTTTTGAATTAAAATTCATCAAAAAAGTCACAACTAAAAATTTTGGATTTTCTAGTGTAAAATAAAAAAAATCTTTGTAACTTACCCTTAAGCATAATCTGTAGGGGTTTTCTACTTAACGGTTTATACGTTATTTAAAAAAAAAAAATTTTATTTAGCTCAAAAACAGTTTCTTGCGTTTCCTGAAAGATTAAAATGTGTGCGACATTTAAAAAAACAGTATTGGAAACACATTTTAACACTAGAAAGGCCATTGCAGTAATTTTGACGGGCTTTCGATTTTGAAATATCTGTATTTTCTTTAATATTTTGACTTTTGATTTGATTAATTTCATTTTTTTATGGGGTTCTACAATTAGTTCTACAATTTGGGTTCTATAATTACAATTAGCCAAATCTGATGTGTACTTTTCGAGATATCAGCGAATATAATATGAAGTCTTTGAAGGTATAAAACTTGCAATCTTTGTAGTGTTAAACGTGTGAAAATCGTAGCATCACAAAGGCCCATATGAAGGCCGCCAGTTTAACCTAACCTAACCGCAATGCACCGCAACGAACACAACTAAATCACATTTGTTACTGCAACGAATTACATATTTTATTTCTCAGAAAAATTTCATTCTTTCGCGCACACATCGCTTGTGACATTCGCCGGCGTCAAATGCGAAAGTGAAATTCCTTCTAATGAGAAATTCTTCAGATACATTGACTGCAGCAGCAACGACTGGCCGCAGCAAATGTCCAATTCGAAAGTGTTTTTTTGGCATGTTTGTTAATTTTTTTTTTTAGTTGTATTCGTTGTATTTTTATACAAAGGCATAAGTTGCGTTGTTTGTGTTTTTTCTTTCTTCACCATCAACGACGGCATATAATAATAGCGTCTATTAGCGCAAGTTTAATCAAATAAAGTGTTATTCACCCCATTAGTTACTCAAGCATAGAGCGCATCCCTGAGCCCCGCGTCGCGTCGCATCGCATAGCATCGCATCGGTTTGCGCCGCTCCGTACCACACGATGCCAAACGGCTGCAAGTAAAAGTGGAAATAGTCTGAGTATTTATTGCGTGAATGTAAACAAATGCCAAACGGAAAGAAACAACTATGGCCACAACAACAAAACACAACAACAGAAACAAAAACAACTAGCTTATTCACAAAAACGCAGAAAACAATAGCAAAGTGATTAAGAAGAAAACACGCCTTACAAAACTCCACAAACAACAACAACAACAAAAAAACACCAACAACAATAACAGCAAAAAAACAACAACAATAACGATAGCATGGGCAACGACAATGGCAATTAGAGAGAAAAAATCACGTATACGCCACCGCCAGCCATTGCCGCCGTCACATGCTAAGTGCACGAATACATATGCTTTGAATGGGGATTCAGTGTTCGTTGTTGTTGTTGTTGCATGAAACACGACAAGTGTTTTTTCCAAATTTGATAAATTAATAAATATTGAATGAATTTCGTAGCTGCCACAAAAAATGCATTTTTATCATTTTTAGTTCGCTGTTTTTTTGTTGCATTGGCAGAGTTTTGATTCATTGCTTACTTATTGCCAAAGCTGCTTACTGCTCATGAAATTGCGCGAGCCATGCTCGCTGAAATATGATTTGTGGCCCGCACGATTGCAACCCCATTGTTTATCATCGCCATCAGCCGAATCGACAGCAATCGACAGCATTTTCGTGGTCCGCGTACTCCGCGACGTGTTCTTAGCGTTCGCCGGTGCTGAATTGCTTTTTGCCAGCCGTTGACCTGCCGGCGGCGGAGCACTTGCTTGCTTCCGTCTGCGAGATAAACACTGGCGGCGCGTTATGCACTTTTGTGTGTCAATACTTTGAAAATGTGCGCGTACCGACCGGCAGTGAGTGCCAGTTATGCGTGACTCAGTCGGTTTCAACAGCAGCAGTCAGTTGGCGCCCGTTGCAACAATCATAAATCCCTGCAATTCTGCACCATCCCATACTCATTTGCTTTTTTCTGGAAGTGAGCTAAAATAAAAATAGCAAAACAAAAACCGGCAAATAAGTTGCAAATGTGGAGCGCAACGGTTTCAGGCTCCAATTGTTGTCTACGCACGTCTCGCTCGGCTCGCCGACTCGGCTCGGTGTTTACGTCGGCGCTGTTTACATTTTGTTTTTGTCGGCATTGTCGGAATTTGTTCGTTTACATTAGCGGTGCTTTTCCGCTGCTTGTGTGTTATAAATTCGTACACTACAAACTGATTGATTTTCTACTTATTTGCATGCGCCATTTTTCTTGCAAGGCGTGTAAATATTTATTTGTTGTACAACGTTTTGTCTGTAGCAGATTGGGGGATAAAACGACTGCAAGCCTAAAGTTACGTAAGATTTCAGTTGCTGTAGTGGTGCTGCAGCATTTTGGTATAAATTATCTGTTTGACTGCGTTCGTGGCGGTTTTCAAAAATTTCAATTTAGAAATTATTTATCATTTTTGTTGTCGCTTCAAAAAACTTGTTCGGCCTTATTTATTGTATTTTGTTTTTTTAATTAAAAAAACGCATAGTGCAATAAACCGAATGATCAAATTGGAGAAAGACTATAATTTTGACAACCTCTTTTGTCAAATTGTTTATATTAAATGTCGTTTCTATCATTAAACTACTTGAAATAATTATATCTGAAAAGGGCCTTGGAAAAATAAATGCTATGCATAGATAAATATTGTGTTTATTTATTTATTTAAAGTTATCCAGAAATTTGACACAATTTGTACAGATTACAACAAAATGTAAATTAAATATACATAATGCAAAAAATGTTTAACTTTCATCGTCAGTAACTTCACATGTGTTAGTCGGATGGTTTGTTTACGAGATATCGCTCCTTCGCTGCAAGAACGTCATAACTCAAAACTACATCATTCCGAGAAAATTCAATTTTAAAATTTACCATTACAGGCAGTTCAAGGTATCAACAAATTTTTCATGTCGTCTTGTGAGCAAAGTATTGAATATTTTACAAAGAGGTTTTGACAGATCAAATATCATATGCAGATACACACAGGGCTGACATAAACTGAAAAAAACACTTTTTTGAGTTATGACGTTCTTGCAGCGAACGAGCGATATGTGCTTATAACTGAAATAAGAGGGGAAGCACGTGTTTTTCGAAGATTTTTCGAAAACGCTTCTTAAGAAATTTTTTTGATTTCCAGTTTCGTGTTTAGCAGCTGAAAATTACGATGAACCCATTTTTTATCGAGTAGTGCTATTTAAGCAAACATATCCAAAATCATGCAGCACGAGTTTTTTTTAGCTGTTATGATGTTTTAAAAAGGTTAATTTTGAAAAAGGTCAACGAACTTTTGAAATAAGCCACTATATCACATTACCCGACCATATCACATTATCCGAACTTACTCTATTTTCACCGAATGTTTAAATGCATTTAAGAGTTCTGTTAAATTTACCGAAACTGTGTTAACTCCAACAGATGGTTTTTGTTCACATTTTTATTTTGAAGTCAAATTCTTGTAGTTCATCCATTGCATGAAACCCACTCCGTTTTCCTTTCCAACAATCTAGGAAGGTCTGCGTTTTGATATTTTTTTAAATATATTGTCAGCTTAATACCAGAGCTGTCTGAATTTTAAATGTCATGGGTCAGAGGGTTCATGAGAAATTCCACGTTTTTTATCAGCATTTGTCATTTGCAAATGATAGAATAATTTAATATCTATTATGCGCAAAATGCAAGCAGAAGTAATTTTCTTAGCAAAAATCCTGACACACACAACACAAATCAAATCCTCTCATCTTGCTGCGGCTGCGAGCAAACTGTCAAAATGTTTGCATTTGAGAATACGGCTCCCGATGTTAACATACAATTTTCTGTTAAGATGTCTGTAAACGGCAAAACTGAGTTAACTCAGTTTTGAAAGTGAGTTAACTCAGTTTTAAAGTGAGTTAACGGACTTTGATATAAAAACAATTGCTTGGGGAGCATTTAATTCCGATTTTAAATGCATATAAGCGTTAAATGCATCTATGCCCGGTGGAAATAGTCTATTTCTCTTCTGATATTTTGTACTATATAATTTTTACTGGAAAAGTTCCCAAACAGACCTACTTGTTTATCGTTTGTTTTGATATTGCGAATTTCGACAACTGTCACTACTAGGGGATCACTTGGTTTATTTCACTATGAAAAACCCTGGTCACATTTTAACAAAAACTAGTTTATGAAGTAACGATTTTCAATTGCAATCAGCAAATAGCAAACAGATTAAGGTATGTTTAATAGCTTATATGGTTATTCATCAATATTTTTATTTTGTGCCACCCATCAGATTCTGTAACTTCATAAGAAATCCTATACAAATCACAGAAGTAAATGAAACAGCAAAGAACATCAGAAAAGACAACCCAATAAATAAATAAATATTCTCTTCCAAGTATGATAGCATAGAACAGAAGTCGTTATCAGAGCAAAACTGTGCAACTTTGCGTAAAAAGCCAACAACACAAAATGTATAATAATAATGCATGGAACTGAAAACGCAACAGTAAAAACAAATGTATACACGAATCGGTTATCTTTTTCGTATGGACTAATGCGGCTGTTGCTAGTTCAACGGTACGCACTGTGCGCTAGATCGGCTGGGTGGAACGCCCGTGCCGCTCGACGACGCCGGCGCTTCATAACTCGTACATTGAATGGCGATGATATCATCGTCTTTGCCGGAAATCTTTATGAAGTTTGTTTGAACTTTATGGGGCTTCAGTATGACTGTTTACTGTTACGTATTTTCATGTTTATTCGCTTATTTTTGCGTTTTCGTTTTTTACTTTCTTTTGAGGCAGGGAGACACTCGATGAGTTTTATGAGAAAAACCTTTTCGAGTCAAGATCGTCAATGTATCTATTGCGGATTTGAATTGAACACCGGGTTCGATGTATTAACTGAAGTTGCTGGATATTAAAATAAAATTATATAAAATATAATCAGAGTTACCGCTTTTGGTCTTTTCGGACCAAAATTGGTCAGATTTTTTTTACTTTGGTCCGCTGGTCCGCTTAAACGAATTTCGGTTCGTTTTGTGATGTGAATATCTTTTCATTAGTCCAAAAAACTTACTTAAAACAATTTAATTGTAATTTAAAAATGAATTTAAAGGTATCGCAAATTTTTAATTTGGTCGGTTGGGGTCGTATTTGGTCGGAAGTTTGGTCGGACAAAAATTTTTCAAGTGGCAACACTGGTTATAATAAGCGCCCTTTGTGTATCATATATCAGAGGGTTGATGTCTTTGATAAGCGTTGTGTATAGGTACTGTGTTGTTCTTGGGTTTGTACCGCTACTGGGTTTGTGGATTTGCTGCACGCTGCTCATCACAACTGATTGGAGTTTGAATCAAAGTTGCCGTGTTGGTCTTTTCGGAGTAAAATTGGTCAGATTTTATTACTTTGGTCCGCTGGTCTGCTTAAACGGATTTCGGTCCGTTTTGTGATGTGAATATCTTTTCAATAGTACACAAAATTTATTTTTAAAATAAAATTGCAATTTAAAAATGACCTTAAAGATAATGCAAATTTTTAATTTGGTCGGCTGAGGTCAGATTTGGCCTGGAGTTTGGTCAGAAACAATTTTTCAAGTGGCAACACTGGCGTGAATGATAGGAACTTGTCGCGGGATTATAGATTGGATTGAGGAATGTTAATTGGATTGAAAAAGTGAAAGCTTTAAGCGGGAATCGAGCCTTCTCGAATTGTTTTAATGTTTTTAATGGCACTTAATTTTTGGTCAGATGTTTTATGATTCATTGCCCATTTTGAATAAATTGTTAGATTAATAATGAAATTAATTATGGTTTGCTTGCATTTTACAGGCGTGCATCGATGACAATTTGGATATGGTTGAGTTTCTGGTAGAGCATGGTGCCGATATAAACAGACAAGACAACGAAGGCTGGACGCCACTTCATGCCACAGCCTCGTGCGGGTAAGTGATCCGAAGCAGCACTGAAACGCATTTACACCTTGTGTTTTTAATTAATGTTTACACATATTTGTGTAGTTTTGTGAGCATAGCACGCTATCTGGTGGAGCATGGAGCCGATGTGGCCGCCGTCAATAGTGATGGCGACTTGGCTGTGGACTTGGCTGTGGATATTCAGCACTTGCCCATGATGGATTACATGCAGAAAGTGGTGGCCGAGCATAATATCGATTGCAAGAAAGCGCGCCAGGCCGAGGAACAGCAAATGCTTAATGACGCCAAGAAGTGGTTGCGCAGCGATGCATCCGAAGTGGATCAACCGCATCCGAAGACTGGTGCCACAGCGCTGCACGTTGCATCGGCTAAGGGATACACAAAGGTATGGCGTGTTGCTATAGTTCAACATTTTGGATATAATTGTTTGTTTTGTAATGTGGTCAATCGATAGGTCCTGAGTTTATTGCTTGCTGGACGTGCTAATGTCGATCAGCAGGATAATGACGGCTGGACGCCGTTGCACGCGGCTGCGCATTGGGGCCAAAAGGACGCTGCCGAAATGCTTGTGGACGCCATGGCGGACATTGATGCGCGCAACTATGCTGGTCAGACGTGCATCGATGTGGCCGATCGCAAAATGGTGAAATTCCTTGAAGAGTTGCGCAGCAATAACAAACGCATGAAACGCCGTCCTACTAGTCAAACCAGGTTAACAAACATTTGACACATTCGTTCGGCATGTCCTTTAGTTTATTTTGTAATCTGTTTAATTTTCTCATTTCCTCGCATCGCTGCAGAATCTCAGACACAATTGAAAATCACATTGAGAACACGTCAGCGAAAATCATACGAGTGGAAGTGCAGCAGAAGGAACAGGCCAATGGTGAGTGCATTGGCACGATTGTGCTTCTACCGCAAACTAGCAGCAATAATATAAAATTTACCATACAACTTTCTCTACAATTTCAATTTCATTCCCACATAAATTTGTTGTTGGTGAACTGTTTGTCTTTTGAATGTTCAAATCATATGGAAACTGGAACGTATCATAGGTTCTCATGGGCGTTAACTGTCAGCGCTTTCCAATTATTAGTTATGCTATTTGTTGTCTTGTATTCGTTTGAAAGTGTGCTCCAGACGTTTTCCAGTGTGTATCAAATCAACTGCCATATGCGCATTTCTTTTCACTTGTGAATCGGTTGTATTTAGCAAATGTGTTCAATAGTGAGAAAAGTTTACCCGAATGCTGTGCACCTATTCCCCAAATGAAAATTGTTACCCTTTTTTTATATGTCTCGTTTGCAACTACTCGTCGCGGCCTTGCGTAATTGCATTCCAACGTTCTGTGCTGATTGTCAACGCTGTGATTGTGTCAATGTTTCAATCATGAACATCAACTTCCAATATATCAAATCAACAACTGACTGACGGCCGCAGCTGAAAATTCTTCTCCGGCGCCATCGGCTGAGGTTGAAAACGACCCTCACAACGGCCTCTCAAGAATTTCCGAATACGATGAAACCGACTCCGAACTCACCGACTCCACCGAGAGTTCGCACTCGACTAGCCTCTCTGAACCCGAAGGTAGCGTTCGCCTATTAGTGTGCATTTGTTTTTCGTTTTGTGCCATTGGCCAAATCTATATTTTGTCTCTTGTACAAATTGGTTTCTGAGTTTGTTTCTGTTGAGTTGTCGTTAAATGATTTGTTTTTAGTGTTGTGTGGTTTTGCAGTTTTCTGATTTTCAGTACAATTACTTTCTGCTTTTATGGTTTATGGTAATGCAAATTACCGAGGAATTAATTGCCGATTTCTACATTCAAAAATAGAAAAAACATTTTCAATAATTAAAAATAGCATAACGTTCGTTTTATTTGTGGATTAGCTAGCAATTATCAATGTTTTATTGTAATACAATTTGTTCTGGTAGAGTTTTCCGCATCAAAATTATTAGCTCAAACAATTATTAGCGAATTTCAAATTTGTTTCGAGTGGAAAATATGTTCTCTCTTCATCCCGTTGTTTGCCAGCAGCTTTGCTCTGCCTACTCTCCACTCATCGCTCGTTGTAATTGGCCATAAACACCGGTAATAATTGCCAGATTTAGAGTGCGTGATTTTCAGTTTTATTTCATTGGTTTTTAAAAATTTATGTTTCTGCCGTTGTTTATTTGTGAAATTGTTTGAATCGACAATAGATTATTTCTTAAGTTTATATGTTGCATTCAATTAAATATGTACTTGATTTGCAGAAGACAAAACGAAACTCGCCGGCGATACGATGAAAACACCAGCGACTACCAATGCCACCGACACACATGTCGTTGAAGAGGAGGCGCCCTGGCGACGCAACAGTCTGGCACGTGTGCGCACGCAAAATGAAAGTCCAACGAAAAATCGTAAGTAATATACAATTTATTGATTGTTTTTTGCTTATCAAGTGGCTGTTTCGATTCATCAATTGCAGAAGTTCCTGAAAAAGATGTTAGTAAGACTAACACTAGTACAGAAACATCGGATGTCATACTCCGACGCACTCAAAGCTTTGAACATGATGAGAAGTAAGTAACGCCGAAATCTGTCACATGTATATATATATGAATCATATAAGATTACAGCAACAATTTATGCAAATTTTTGGCAACACTTGAATTTTTTACTTTTTTACCACTTTGCATACCATTTTCTTTTTAGTGTTCACTATCATAATTGAAATTATAACTTTTTGAACGTATCTTTATCTACTTAAATTTTTTTCGAAGTGTGTGCTTGTGTTTGTTTCATTTTGCGCCAATTTCAAGATCACTAGCGCTGGCACTGAAGCGTTAATCCAGTGTGGTTTCAAATTCGCTGTGTGTCTGTGCATAACGTACGTAAAGCTAATATGTCAGCAGGCAGAGGCTGGACATTTTTTTGTTATTAATTAATGTAATTCGAAACTGCTGACATCTGCTATGTAAAAATTGAAATTTTTGTTTGTAGTCCCTGAGTGGGTCGAGTTTCTCATAGTAGCGATTTTTTTTAGATAACATTCAATTCGAATTACTTGCTGCAAGTAGTGTTCCTCTGTTCTAGAAGAATTGCAAAAATCTCATCAAAATTTCATTTTCAATTTTATAAACAGTCCATGCTGGTTGAAATAGCCATGGCTATGCGTTCTCTTATTTTCGTAACAACATAGCTTCATCTATTTTTCCTAAATAATTCCTTAAAAAACTTCTCTCATTTCAATCCATAAGATATCAAATGATTTCATTGATTTATAAATAAACAATTTTGCAATCTTTCAATATCCATGCGAATCTAAAAGCGCAGGAATATAATCAAAGTTCTAATTCAATTGCAACCCCGCGATAAGATTGCTACCTTCATTGCTAATATTTTCGTCATCACGCCTTCACTGACTAACTTCCATTGCAAATTAACTGTGAAAACTAAATTATTGAAACAAAAAAAAAAAAATGAACAACACTGAATCGCTATCGATAGTTCTTATCTGGCTTCAAATGAGTTGGCTTTCTGCCATTGAATTTTTGCCGCGAAAGTAAGCAATCAGTTGATATTTGTTGAACAATCGCAAACGCGGCTGAAACACGCACAACACCGGCACTTTTATTTTTTTTGTTTCTTGAATAAATTTACTAAAAAGTTAGTGTTTCAATTGTGAGACTATTGAAATTGTTTTTATTTATACAACTAATACAATTGATTTTTTTAATATTATTTTCTTTGCGTTTTCACCTAATACCATCCATCAAACATCAACACCGCTACCAACACCAAAACCACTACCACCACCACCACCACAACCACCACTGCCACTGCCACTCAAAATCACCACCACAAACAAATATCGACATCATCGTCCTGCTAACCACAAATAATGAAACGTTTAAAATTAAAACAACTCAAAATTAAACATCTTAACGCTTTTCAATAATATCAAAAAATAACAACGACAACATCAATTGAAAATTGCATCACACTGACCGATCGAATGTGCGACTGTCAATTTGCTAAACAGATTCTATCAGAAATATCACGAACTGCGCGCACGCATAAAAGCCAATTCATGCCCCATACTGCCGGCTACACAAATACAAAGTAACAATAGTAACAGTAGCAGCAATAACAATAACAGCAGTAGCAATAACATCAACAACAATAGCAACAACAGCAACAGTAACAGTAATAACAGCATAAATAATCCCACAAGCGTATTATCCAGCGTTAACGTTTACACGCCCATTCCAAATTTCTCGGTACAAAGATCGGCCTCACTCAAAGATCATAGAAATTTCAGGTTTGTTTTTCTTTATCCTATAATTTTGCTCTTATTTTCATCGTTTCTCCCCACATTCGTTCATTCATTCGTTTTGACTTTGACTGTAGTTTCAGTTGAATTAATTTTTAAGTAACTCTTTTCATTTACCCTTAACCTCATTAGTTGTTGTAAACAAAGTTAATTGCAAACTTCACTTCATTCATTGGCAATTTGTGCGGAAACAGCGAAGCCATGAGACTAGCAGCTTCCGTAAATTGCGCTTTCGATTTTCTGTTTCATTTTTTTCGCTTCTTTTAACTTTTTACTTTCTATATATCAGATATTTTAAATCATGTAATGTGTCTGCTTGAAGCACTTCTTGTAATTCTATATGTCCTCTATCTGTTGCGGTTTACAAGAAAATACGTTTTTCACATTTATTGTTGTTGTATTCTATGTAGAACACCCACGACCCAGCCAGTGTCCAGTCCAGCAACAGCGTCTACCACATCAACAGCTGCTTCCACCACAACGGCCACACCGACAAACACCACGCCCATTCGAAGGTAAGGCGCATAGTTATGGCATTTCATCAGTTGACCCGGAAAACATTCGTTTATATTCTTTTCATTGCACTTGATTTGACATGGTGATTTGATTTTTGTCATTTGGTTTATATTCAAATCGGATTCTTGCTTTTTAGCACAACCAGTTCACAGACAAACAGTCAGGTTGCCCTTGCTGGCAAAAATGCAGAAAATACCAACACTGCCACCAAAAGCAACGCCGCCACCAACACCGCTATTGCAGTCAATAGCAATAACGGCGGCAATAAGCCGACTCCTGCCAGTCCGTCTACGCCGGAGGCGGCCAAACAACAGAAAATGACCGCCGGAACCATTTTCAAAAACTTCTTCAAGTAATTATGCGCAAAGAGACGCGGCGCAGCGTCAGTGTGTTTAATCGTTCGTTACATTTAACCAGCAAGATCGTTGGTGCTGTTGTTTTTGCCGCTGTTCGCCGCTTGCCTAATACTTTGACTAACCTGCTTGGGAACCGAAAAACGGCTAAAAGCGCTGTTATTACTATTAAGCAAACATTCTGATTGTGTAAAATTGATCAAGTCTAATTAAGTGGGAGTAGTAATGTGAGCGTTGATATCAAGTGCTGATCTGTTCGACGCTCCTTCTGCATTCGGTATTATTGTTCGTGGGGTAAAAAAGCGGATAATTAGTGAATATTTAGTTCGTGTAGACAACTGGACAACAATTGTTCCGACTTGCCATGGTATAGGGATTTTTTTATTCGTCAAAGGCCCAAGTTGATTTTTTATGAACATTTGTCTGAATTATGTTAGTCATTTCGAAATATGAGCAACGCGTTTAGTCGTAAGTTTTCGCTGTTAGTTGTAAGTGCCACTTAGTTGCAATGCGCGCTTAAAAAAAAATGCGTCCTTGCCAGTCCACGTGTAGTGTTGGACATCTTTGAAGGTGTCTATTTTATGTCAAAAACTTCTTTATTAAAAACTCAACTGCATTGCATGAATTTTTGTCTCAAAATTAAATCGCCTTCATTCACTTTTAATCGCCCGTTATAGTTTTACTTCACCACACTTGCGAGTTTTGTTTAAATCATTTTCTCTTTCTTCTTCGCAGATCGTTTGTGCCTCCGGTGCGCGACGAGGAAAGCGAAACACAACGCAAGGCTCACGCTAAGCGTGTGCGCGAAACACGTCGCTCCACGCAAGGTGTGACGCTCGACGAGATCAAGAGCGCCGAAGAATTGGTCAAGAAGAAGAACTCCACTATGAACAATAACAACAACAACAGCAGCAGCGTAAGTACTTGAAAGTTTGGTTTGATTTTGTTATACGTTTGCAAATTTCACACTTGACATATAATAATGTTGGTTACAACAAAAAGACGAAATCATATTCTCAATTGCCAGCAAACAATATTTTCAAACCAACCAAACAAAATAACCGCAATTTAAAAATTTGAGTAATGTTTACATTTTTATGTGATTGAGAATTCAATTGAAATCATGCGTTCCATAATTTTGTCCCGTACCATGTCCTTTGGGATTTTAGTGCCACCGCCCTGTACCTCCACATATTCACCTCATGTTGCAATATAAATACACCGGAAAATTGCTTTGGAAGCGGTGCCGTTTTCTATTGTTATTATTTTTATCATACATATGTAATTTTTTAAAATAATAATTACTGTTGATTAATTAAACGTAGTACCCAGTCCACCCAAAATGCAATCCACAGTCAACACTGCAAACACTCCAATATCCACTTCACTTTGGATTTGTGGTCACCAGGGTTTTGGAACTTTTCGCTATCACACAAACAAGTTATATAAATAATCGTTTTTGTTTTATGTTTAATTTGTAAGCAACATGATTACATCAATCAATTTTCTTCATTATTCTCGAGATAGGACAACAACAAATGTTCACAACAATGACAATCACAGCTCACTTGACATATTCAGTACTTGTTTTCTCGTTTGCATTCGTACACGTGTTCATAATCGATCGTATTCACATGTTTGACGCTTTGTTGAATTGTTCCATTAACCACTGAGCGTGTTCGTTAGTCGCATTAAAAGAAATGGCCTGCAATCGCGCAAGAAGGCCAATTCCTAGCCAAAGTCTGCGCCATATTCAAATCGCATTTGCTTCAGTTTACCAATGAGATCATCTGCATAGGAATACGCACCTGCCACTCTCTCACTATGTATAAAATATTTATGTATAACTCTCTCTGCAGTTGTGATGTATAATTATACAATGTTACGCATCTTTGTATTTACTGTGATTGATTATGTTGTAGGAATAGCTGTAAGTGACTTGGCCAAAGTCGGCAAATTTCCTTCTTCGAAGTGTAGTCTGTAATGCTGTGTAATAGTTAATCGATTTATTTACCATACTTTTTTTAAGTGTACAGTTTTATTGCTTTCCTAAAAAGTCTATAGACAGCTGTATGCCTTTCTTTAGCTTTATTGTTATTTATAAATTTCTATATTTATGTATGATTTGTGAACCTTTCCTGGTAGGTCATGCTATGGCCAGCATTGGGTGTTCGTCACAAAAGTCGTGCTGACTGTGCGCCGCATTGAATCAGTTGAGTTCGTGTAATGCTTTCATGTTGATGTTTGTGTTCGAACTCCTCTTGCTGGCTACCGAAAAAGTAGGTAGGTATAACAATTTTGATTATATGAAAATGGGAAATTATTGCAAAACATTAACAGTCCAAATATTGCACATTAAACAACCCAAACAGCTGCAATTCAAAGGAATATCAAAGTGCTTGAGCGTTTAACGGGGCGTATGAGGAATGTTGATTATGACGAGCCATTGTACCATAATTTCTCACTTTCTATATGAAAAATTAAAAATCATAGATCATGAAACGAGTTGAACTTTATTACTGTAGTGGATATTTTAAATATTAAGTATTTTTATTTATTTTTAATGTGTGTTTTGCATGAGACGCAAAATTCTCTTGCATGATTGTTGAATTTGAACTTGAAAAAAGTACGAAAAGTATATTTTCCATGTTTTCCGGAGTCGTTTACAAAACAATTTTCTGTTTCCTTTAGTATTTACATGATTTTGACAATGACGTTTTGTTGATTACCTACACATATAACTGCGTTCGCATACATATGTACATATGTATGATGGGGTAAAACTTTGAATTGTTGCAATTTTTATGTTCGACTATAATTTTTGTTTGCTGTATACCAACAACGAAAACAACCACAACTCTTTATGTTAAACTAAAACTATTAACAGAATGAAATGCAAGCAACAGCAACGACGGCGACAGGTACAACGACAACGACAAAAGCATCGTCAACGACGCCAATTTCGACGTCATCAGCACAACAGCAGCAACGACAAGAACCGGCGCAACTCGAGCAACCACCTCCACCTTCAACTGGCCCACCATTGTCACCACCCCGATCGCCTCGCACCCGCATGTCCACATTAACTATGCAACTTCCCGAAGAGGCAACGATGGCACAGAGTCCAGCGGAACATTCCGACGACGACGACATACGCTCGGGCAGGAGCTCGCCCACGCCCACCTATACAATACCAGCGAGTGACGACGAGGCGCTTGCGCTGGCGGTAGAAGAAGTGACGGCGGATGAAGACGACGATGACATAACGGCCACATTTACCATCGTCACGCCGATAGTACGAACACCCCGAATGTCAGCCGGCGAGGCAGCAATCGAGGATAAGGCGACTAGTGAGCGGGCCGATGACGATGTTGGTGCTGATGTTGATGTGTACGTTGACGGTGACGACGACGACGACGGCAATGGTGATAGTGATGATATGGGCGACATTGATGGCGAAGTGAGCGCCACGTACACGATGACTTCGCGGCGTGAGGGACGCGCAACGACGCCAACCGAGGCAGTAGAAACGACAATTGTAGTAACGCCACCAGAAATAGCACCCAATGAATCGGAAATCGATACCGAATGCGATGAGCGAACGGGCAATGAAAGTAGCGACGGTGGCGAAGCGGCATCGGAAGCCGAAGAGGACACTGAATGGGAGGATAGGAAAGAGGCAAAGCAGAGATCGCAACTGGACGAGGAGATGCAATCCGATAGTGACATCTATAATGAAAATGAAAGTGAAAACGAAAAGACTGAAATACTCGCAGCAGCTACAGCAGCAGCTGAGCACACACAGATCGGGCGAATGCGCAGCACCGTATTCAGCCCGTTGCCATTGCAGCCGCAGGACACCGGTGCGAACACGGCCGCTTCAGCTTCGGCCGGAGCCGCGGCGGCCGCCACCACACCGACGCTCGAGAGCCCAGTGCGCTTGCGGGACAAACGTTCGCTGTTCGATGCCGACGGTATGAGCACACTCACACTGGCCGAGAAGCTGCGCAACGAGGCGCACAAATACGTTTTCGGCCTGAAAATGGGACGCGGCAGCGATGGTGGCGAATCGCTGCCCTCACCACCGCCACTGCCCCCACCACCACAATCCATCGATAGCGAACGCGCCGATGCAGCGACAGCCACAGCCACAGCAACGGTCTTCGGCAATGTCAGCAGCCGTTGCAGCTTCGACTCCGCGTCGCTGCCTTCGTCGCCGTTGCATAGGGACGGCGGCGGCGCGACGGGCAGCAATGCAAACTCGATTGCTGAGCGGCGCCCGTCATGGCGTATGAAATTCGATGCCGGCTGCAAGGTAATACAAAGTGCGATTGTGTACAAAAGTAATTGAATTGAACCGAACACATGCGGGAAAAGTCCCGAAAGACTCTCTTATTCTTGCGCCAGTTGTGGCTCTTTCCCTTAATTTTCTGTTGCGTACGCGTGCCAGTCTATGGTAGTGAACTTTACACAATCACTTTTACTTTATTAAGACAAAATCAAATTGAAGAACTGCGCTGATGATACTGTGTCCAGGTTGCCTGTGGCCACCAGGCAATAAGAGAAAACAATACACCGTCAATCATCAATAGCACACACTATATACTTTGTTATGACACATGCCACCAACCCAGCCATCATAATACTTCTTCTGCTCGTTCTTTTAGTTGTGTAAATAACCGTTAATAAAACATTCGTCAAAGTATACAAACAATTCAAAAAACAAGAGCGAAAATTAAACAGGTTCATGGTGTAAATAATCCTGTTGGCGCCACAGCAGCAACATTTCAGTATCTGAGCTGTTGAATGAAATTTTATGAACGCTCCACATATTTCGGTTGAATTATCTGTGAAAATTTACGAGTTGTCTTATTGGCGGCCGCCACTGAAGCGCAAAGTATCTGGAATTTTGCTGCCTGCTGACGCCGACCATTTTTATTTTGTAGTTTATACAAATAATTTCGTATTTGGTTTGTAGTAGTTCGAGAGTAGAGCTGTAGTTCTTACAACACATACATACATACATCACATACTGATTATTTCCTATTACGTATTGTAGACAGTTGATTTTTATATTTGACACTTTGATTTAATTGATGAGTTTTACTTATTGCCAAACTCACTGCTTGCATGCGACGCACTATTCATCGAGCATTGTCTCGTTCACTAATCTATGTGTAATATCTAATCAGTCTGTGCAATTGCATCGTTCACATCAATGTTCTCTGTACATAATAACGACAAATTTGCTTTATGCGTAATCATTCAATCTGCTTGATGTTTCTTTGTCATGCTTATGTATTTATGTCACGCACTCATGCACTCACATTCACATTGACACGCACATGCCATTTCTTTAATTGTATATGTGTTCATACTATATATAGTCAACGTACGCAATTGGATCGTAGTTTGATTTCGTTTTGATTTTTCGAAATATCCATATCTGCCGAAAAGGTCTGACTCCACACCACTGTGCGTACATGTTGTAGAAAACATTCTATGTTATAGTTGCAATGTTCTGTTGGGGTAAATTTGAAGCAGGGTGAATTAAAATTGAGATAATTTCAAAATTGAGATAATTGAAGCAGGGTGAACTAAAATTGAGATAATTTCAGTTAATACCAAAATATCGACACCGATTCTTGTTAGGGGCCTATCAAAAGTTTGAACGTATTTTTTATTATATTTTTAACACACATTTGAAAAAACTTTATCAATATGAATTTATTACTTAGATCTTTCGAATTTAAAAATTCAATTATTATTCGATTCGTTTAATCAGTTTGACAGTTGTCCAGTTTGTCCACATTTAATTCTTAGCAAAAGATCATTAAACAGTCGAGAAGTACTGCAAGTTTTTAGCAGAAGGATCAGTTATGAGACTTGGTAGAGCACCTTTACAAAGTGACTGATAATTTATATTTGGTTATGCATATCCGATGTATTCAAAGTTTAACAGACACTGTGTAGTAGAGAATTGATATTGTTCATAGTGTAATGGGAATTGCGATTAAAGAAATCCGAATGGATGTTCAAACAATTTATTTAACTGGCACGACAGCGAAATGTTCACAACAATGACAATCACAGCTCACTTGACATATTCAGTACTTGTTTTCTCGTTTGCATTCGTACACGTGTGAACTAAAATTGAGATAATTTCAGTTAATACCAAAATATCGACACCGATTCTTGTTAGGGGCCTATCAAAAGTTTGAACGTATTTTTTATTATATTTTTAACACACATTTGAAAAAACTTTATCAATATGAATTTATTACTTAGATCTTTCGAATTTAAAAATTCAATTATTATTCGATTCGTTTAATCAGTTTGACAGTTGTCCAGTTTGTCCACATTTAATTCTTAGCAAAAGATCATTAAACAGTCGAGAAGTACTGCAAGTTTTTAGCAGAAGGATCAGTTATGAGACTTGTTAGAGCACCTTTACAAAGTGACTGATAATTTATATTTGGTTATGCATATCCGATGTATTCAAAGTTTAACAGACACTGTGTAGTAGAGAATTGATATTGTTCATAGTGTAATGGGAATTGCGATTAAAGAAATCCGAATGGATGTTCAAACAATTTATTTAACTGGCACGACAGCTCAATGACTAAAGCTAAGGCTAACTTCAAGCATCCATCTATATTGTCCGTGCGAAAATTGTGCATAAATCTGGACATATAGTTTTATGTTAAATCGAAATGAAGCGTTCTAAGGATTTTTTTAGGTAGTCACCGAAGAAATTTTGTTTCTATATTTAGTTGGTAAAGTTAGAGCCCAAATTCCGATTGAGGAAGTTTACACTCCGATTAGTCTAATGCAGCATTGATCCACGGCGACCCTAGTTATCTCTAGATGTATAAACTATCATAATAGCTGTGTTTCTACTATTAAATAATGCAGAGATTGATACTAAATTGATATATGTTTTACCTGGCACACATTCTTTTGTGCCTCATAGATTCCATACCAATGCGGGTTTGACTTTGTTTTTACTTCAACCCTCCTATTTATTCTGTACAAATGAATCTTTCCCAAAAAATTGCATTAATTTTAGCACTTCAACAAGCTTTCAAATTTATAGGTTCTTACATCATAGATCAAAATTGCTTGTACAAACTGATATTCTATTTAACTCCCCCTGTTCTTTAAAAAAAAAAACCGATTACTATCTTTTGGCTGGCGGAAAGATTAAAATTTTGTGAATATATAACATTTTGTTTCCACTACTCCTTTTCAAATATTGCTGGTGTTTGATCTAATCAATGAAATTCATAAACAAAAATTGGTTATCTCTATTTAAAAAAAATAAAAAACAAGTCCTTACTTATCAATCAGCTTAAAAACTTGCACCCGTAGTGCCCTCCTCCAGTTCTGGCTAACAATTTGCGGATTGCGTTCGTACTCGTAATGTCTGTCCCTTTGTAACCGTTTTCTGTCGGCACCTACATAAACCTGTGTATTATTTTAGCCATTTCACCACAAATACTTTTTCTCTTATTTGATTAACTGTACCGTTTGCTCTCCCAAAAATGCGTTTAGTTTAAATTGGAGGACGCTTCCAGTGGGAATACGTTTCCGCCAAACACTAACCCCATCATACCGAGTGCGCCAGCGGTAATTGCCGCCGCCAATTTGTCGTCCATGTCACAGCGTCGCATTAACAGCGCTGGCAATTCAGGTGAATTTGAATATCCATTTATTGTTCGTCTCGCTTACTAAAAATTTCTCTGATGTCTTTTTATTTTGCAGTTAACTCATCGAATCAATCATTGAATTCAATTGGGCGACCGGTATCGGCGCCCGTGCCGTCGACAGCGACAATTCCCAACGATAGCCATTTCATGGATAGAAGCAGCGAGACGGGCGGCAGTTCGTATGCGTTCAGGCGGTTACAAGCTGGTGCGAATCCACCTGCCACAACGTCGACTGGAACCTCAACAGCGGCAAGCGTTGCAACAACCATATCGCTGACTTCAGCAGCAGCCAACAAAGGCAACGAAGATAAAGGTGTGTGTGATTGGGAGTCTTGTAGTTGTTTGTTGTTTAACGAAATGGTGATAAATGAATACATTTGCACATTTGCAGATAACGACAAAGAGAATGATAATCGCAGCGCTCTGGCCACACAGGCGGTGATACAGCGGAGAAGAAAACCAAAACGAAGATCGACTGGTGTTGTGCAACTCGATATGGATGTAAGTTGCGGTTATTGTTAGTTTTTATGCAAAGGCGTCAACGAGAAATGTAATGTTCATTGAATTTACTGTCACATGTAAATTTCAATGACCTTGAATTGCAATTGCATTTTCATATACCACACGCTCTGACGTACGTGCGCACATTGTCTGACACTGATTAATGACACCACAATAATTTGGTTAATTTGGTTGTTGTGTGTTATTTACAGGATCTTGATCCAGAGCGACAAGATTCAGCCAACGATACCGAGGAGAAAGACAAAGAGGTAAGTGTTGTGTGCAGTTATTTTTAATACGTTTTGGCAACTGCAAAATTGTCTATGGAATACTTTATACAACAACAACAACAAAATAGTAATAAATATTTAATAAGTTTCAAAACGCAAAAACTAAACGACATGTTTTGGCGCTATTTCAAAATGGTGAATAAATAAAAATAAACAATAATCACGTGCTGCGGCTGCAAAGCACAAATTCGATTCGCCCACAATGCCTGCACAGCAAAAGTGGTGCACACAGCTATCGCCAACGAACGCCTCTATACCTGTCTGATGGCACTAAAAACCTAATTTTCTTTAGCGAGTATTTTCCACTTCTGATGGGCAGCTGCAAAATGCCCACATGTAGTGGGAATATGTGAAAAACTGGATCATCAGCTCGTGCAGCTGTCCACCATTGTTTGGCATCTGCCGTTGCAATGACCCGCTTTGCTATTCTATTGACATTCATAATTGGCGGTTGGCATACATTTCTGTATTAATGAGCAAAATGAAATGAAATATTGTGATACGTTACTGCACAGTTTTCTAGGGAAGTTACACATTGTAATAAATGTGAAATTTTTTGGAAATAATCTTTAATACTGCTGTTACTGTTCACTCATTGGGAAGAATATGGTTTAACCCATATTTAAACGCGAAAGTTTTGCATGATATTTTGGTATGATTTGTAATATGGGATAATATGAGTTAATATGGGATATTTTATATAATATGGGATAAATATATTCATTTCTCACACCTCTTCCCAGTTGTGTGAATTCCCCAAACAAAAGGTAATTTTTGACTTAATTTCAAAAGCATTGAAAAACATTAAAAACAATAACATTGAAAAAAGTAACTATGCAGTCTTGTTAAAAATGGATCAAACTCTTGAAAACATATTTACACTAGTCGCATAGAACCAATATTATAGCCAAAATATATATTTATAGTTAGGTGTTCGATTAATCAAACACCAAATATCTCGAAAACTAAAAACCGGACATTTTGTTGACCCCAAATTTGAAATGTCCAACCTCATTTAACCTTAAAAAAAACTGTTTAATTCGAATATTGACAAAAAAATTCGCTGGGCTTATATGGGTTAATAACTCCACTTAACTTTTTCCATATTCTTGATCTTTTTTCTTATTTGTAAAATTCGAATACAACATTCTGTGGAATATTTTTTTTTATTATTTTACATAAAAGAATTTATCGCAAAATTTTGTGGAATATTTTTGATTATTTTACACAAAAGAATTTATCGTAAGGCATTCATCGGCCAAGTACGAATAAAAACATCTTCACTGAATTTTTTGTTTTTGTTTTAAATAATGTGTATTCATAAATATGATCATTTTTCTTATACTCAATGTGAATATGACTCAGATATTTATTTACCTCCACCCCATTAGCATTGAATTTACTAGTCGCGCTAATCCTTTCACGGCTGAGGTCAAAACTATTAGAGCAAAAATTGTGTGCGTACCAATTATTGTCGAATAATTGGAAACGTTAGATATGAGCAATTCGGCCTAAATGATTTTATTTCGTGAGAATGATTTCGTCGACCATTTGGCATCGCACACGCAACCAGACAAACCTGTTAACAATTTATTTTTATTGCAAATGTCAACCGTGCGATTTGCGGCGAATGTGCACTAATAGCGCACACGTTTCGCTCATTGTGTAGCGGACATGCGAATTAGTCAACATTAAGTTTTGACTGTTCACTTTTGGTGCTTTGCAAACGCTCTGCGACAAACAATGGACATTCGCTTGATGATGATTGACGACGTCAAGTGCAGTTGCTCCCCTGTCTGCGTGCTCTCTCATTCTAATCGAAATTGCCAGTGTCTACGCGGCCAGCTAATGCCTCGCATCTGTTGCACATTTATTTCCTGTTTTAATATCATGTTATGGTCTATCAGCGAAATTTTTCGCAACTTAAACCAATTGGCGAAAATGTCCGACATGCATTGAGAAGGAGGGAAAACTATTTTTAAAATCATATATTTTCCTTTTTGCGCAGAGCAGTCAAAAGCTGCAAATTATAGGCCTTACGTGCCATCGTTTTGCTTTAAATACATGTGTGTGTGTAGAAGAAGATGAGATTTTGTGCACGTACGAGCATATGAGGCCGTTACTTTGTGTAGCTATCCGTTCATTGAACTTTTGCCCGTTTTCACAAAACATCAAATTTCCATGTTTATAAATAAATTGTGCCTTGTATGTATGATCTTGGAAGCGACACCAGGGCTGCATCGCAGTCCACATGCAAGCACTGCAATTGAAACGACAAGTCGTATCCTGGCCGATTACTGAAGCATACAAGTTTGACGCCTCACGGTGAAGTCGGCACAGTGAGGCTGTGCTAAAAATACAAACATTTTTGAAGTTGTTTAAGTGCATTGCTTAGTGTTTGCCTTCATTGAGAGTTCAACAAAAACGCCTGTGCATCGTTGCCGGCTGCTAAGAATAACTGACCCAATTTGTTTTACTACACGGAATAGATAAACGATTATATTTAGCTTCTTATCTCGCAACGGTTGAGTTCGTGAATTTGTGTTCAACACCATCGTGGCAATGTTTTTTGTGTGTGTAGTTTGTGGCTTTTATGTCGTTGACCGTTTCAACTTGCAGTCACGTTGTCTGCAATAGGCCAATTGAATTCGGAGTGTGGCAAACTGTGTGAAATTTGTGTGCAATATGTGCAACAAAAAAAAGAGCTGTTGTGGGAAATTTTACCCCAGGAAGTAAAGCCATGAACCCAAAAATGTATACAATATTAAAAATATGTGTGTAAAATAATTTGCATGAAATCGAAAGAAAACGAAAGACATTTAAGATGTCAAAAAACAAAAACATTGTACATGAAGTACAAGTTTTTGTAATTCTGACTTAAACACATTAGATAACAGTTGGGCTGAAAAGTTCGTATCGTTTCTATGAGATGGCACCACAAGAATAAAATCCGTATCATTTTTAGGTAGTACCAACCTTCAAAAGAAACGTGTATAAATTTGACAGCTCTCTGATTATTAGTTTGTGAGATACAGCATTTTGAGTGAAGCAACTTTTGTTATTGTGAAAAAATGTATAAAAAGGAATTTCGTGTTTTAATGAAACACTATTTTTTTGATGAAAAAAGTGCTGCTGATACCAAAAAGTGGTTTGATGAGTGTTATCCGCACTCTGCGCCGGGCGAAGCAACCATTCGTGTGGACGTAGTGGACGTCCAAAAGAGACTGTTGCGGACCAAAACATCAAAAAAATCCACAAAATGATTTTGGAAGATCGTAAATTGAGGTTGATTTGTATAGCTGACACTCTAAAGATATCAAAGCAACGTGTTGGATATATCGTTCATGAATATTTGGGTATGCGAAAGCTATGTACAAAGTGGGCGCCGCGCGAGCTCACAATCGACCAAAAACAAGATCGTGTCGATGCTTCAGAGCAATGTTTGGAGCTGTTCAACCGCAATGGAAGTGAATTTTTGCGTCGATATGTGACAATTGTTGAAACATGGATCCACCATTACACTCCGGTGTCCAGTCGGCAGTCATCTGAGGCCTATTTGAAGCTAAACACAAATCTTACTACAAAAATGGTATTGAAAAGTTGGAAGATCGCTATAATCGGTGTATCGCCCTCGATGGCAACTATGTTGAATAATAAAATCGAATTTTGCCAAAAAAAATGTGTTTTTCTATAAAAACGATACGAACTTAGGTTAGGGTTCAATTTGGGGCACTGATTGAAGAATTTTCACTTTTTAGGAGCATGAAAATGAAAATACCGCCAACATTTTACAAAAGTTAACCTTCGAAAGAGTAATGAAAACACTTTTGGTTTTTACTTAATCGAGGATCGTTTCTTTAGTCCTTTTAGATTTCATGTTTAGAACAATTAACGGAAACGCCAATTGAAAAATGGTCTCATTGAAGCCAATTTTGTGGTCTGTTTGTACAAGTTGGGTCAACGGTTAAAGTTAAATGGGCGTTGTGTTAGTCGGCAGATTTTGTAGATAGATCTGATGTTAGTAGTTGACAAGCGTGTACTTAATATTATTTAAGTATATCTTTTAATTAAAAATACTAAAATTATTCTAATTGAAATTATTATCTTTTAACTGCTTTAACTACTATTATATAATAATTTCTTTCTTGGCTTCTGTGGTTTTTAAGATTCAAATGTTTGTTCCCTTATTTTATGGCCTCTTTACAATTATCTTAAATTTTATTTGTATGGCAAAATAATTAAATATTTTTAAATGTGTTTACAGTGCATTTAGTGCACTGATTTTGTATGCACACAATGCATCCATTTGGTACCTGTGTTTCGCCGGGAAATTCATCCAAAACGTAATGTCGACATTATGATTAATCGCCCGCATTCATTACGTTCATTCACAGATGCTCATAAGTTAGCTTTTGCCAAATGTTTACGTTTACGTTTTCTTGGCTGTGGCGTGTGCCGTCTCACGTGTTTCGTTCTCGGCGCGTTCGTATGCGTTCGTACTATACTCTGCTCCGAACTCTCGGGAGATGCTCAATATGTGAGCATCCGAAATCTCATATCTCAACTTCGAGTGTGTTTTCCAACATAGTTTTCGTACGTGTGTATTTTAAAATACAGTGTCCCAATAGACTTTCGATTCAGTTGGTTCTTAGACGTACAGGCGTCCGCGCAATACAGCTACAAAACAGCAATTAAAAACGTTTTCGACAAAGGGGAAACTTTCGAAAACAATCACTGAAATCAAAAGCGCACTCGACTTGCAGTTTTTAGTTGTTGGTTGAATTAACAAATTGTTTGTGTCTACAGTAAGCGTGAATTCAAGTGAAGAATCGTATTGAGGGGGCTTTCTGCCAGGCGCATGCAAACCGCAAATTGGCATTAAAGGTTTTATGGTAGAAGAAACTCAATCAAAGCAAACGCATTCCAATCGAATCTGGTGCTGGCATTGCATTTCAATATGCGGTTGTTGCCGCTATTGATTTTAAAATTCAATTTTTATTTGAGTTGTTTGACATCACCTCTTGATGATGCCACAGCATTATTGAAGTCACCATGTCAAAGTCAGCAATTCAGAATTGTATCGCCAATGGGGAGAGACGAGTACACCGCACTGGCGCTGGCTGGTTCTTGTGGTTTGTTTGTGTGTTTTGTTGCCGTATTTGGTGCTTAAAAGTCGCCTTGTCGCATCCGAGCCATTTTCGTAGACTCACTCGCATTGATCCAAAGCAAAAGTTGTCGATTTTGTGTAAAGTTTGCGTGTGTACATTGGTGTTTCGGACAAGTTGAAAAATGACGTTTGTGGTTTTACATTTGTTTAGTTTTGGCTGTTTTATTGATTGTTTGATGTGCTCTTTCGTCAAATGATGTAATGCTGCATATTTAGTCGACATTTGAACGTTTCGAGTCAACTTGCTAGTCAGAAAACGCCTGCTGCGAAAAATGCTATAAAACACTCTTTGCGGAAAGTAAAATTCACTAAAATTCATTCGGTATTTCGGCTTTCGCAGTGGATTCTATACATTGTTTTACTCATTCAGTTATTTATATTATCATGTTTTGTTTTGTGTGAAGAAAAACGACGAAGCAGTGCTTTGCACGGACGCCCATTTTAAGTTGACACAAATTGACAATTGTCAGAATTTTGCTTTTGTGACAATAAAGCAATCGTGCGTAACACAACAACACAACTCCCCCTTGCGGCATTTGAAATTGAGGAATTCGTCAGCGGGTGAAAGTACAGTTTGTTGTTGGGTCTAAAATTAGGCAAGAATACAATTTGATGTGCAGCTGTATATTTTATTTTAATTGGTGAAAATTCAAGTTAATTGGCGGCGAAAGATGGGCAAAGGTGCATAATTGATCAGTTGTGTGTGTGTTGATTGTCAATGTAGTAGTTTCAGTGTTTCAAATAGAAGTAAAACATGTTCAAGTGGTGTGTTTTGTCACCGAATAACTAAGAGTTTGAAAGACAATGAATATTGTGAGGTGCGTTCTTAGTATATTTTCGGGGACCAGAGAGTCATGAATGGTGCCAAGAGAACACATTTGAGTGCTTCTAAGATCTTTGAAAAAAATTATATTGTTAGAGAAACAATACAGAGTTCTAAGTAAACATGTTGAAAGCGCTTTGAAATTAGTTTTTGTGGAATTGTTGTCTGTCTATATGCTTCAGTTGTACTTGTAATTTTTGTGTTAGGCTCGCTTCAACTGATTCAGTAATTTTGTGAAGATTGTTTTTTTAAGTGATGAAACCACTTATTGTTTTATACCTCAGTCTGGTCGAAATTTTTTGTATAAAAGAACGAATTTGGCGGTAAATGCTGCTCGTTTTCATAACATATATGTATGCATCCGTATATGAAAAGCTTCTGTTCTGTTTGAAAAGCGTTCTTTCATGAGGTTGAACCATAGTTGACTTGACACCATAATCAATGTAATCTGGCACTTTCAAGTTTCTTGTCATTAAAGCAATTAATTTAAACTTCTGTAAGAAAACTAATTAAAATTCGTACATCATAGTTTCAAATATTTGACCGTTGAGTGAAGAATCGTTTGAACGTTGCTGTACGTTGCTGCAATTGTTGCGCCGGTACCTGCAGAACGCATATTTCCTCGTTGGTGCTGCCCGCTTCCACTTGTGCCCGTCACCGATTCTCGATCGGTTTGCGCAGCGTGGGCGAATCAGCTGTGTGCGCTCGTCGTCGTATATGCAAAGTGATCGGTGTGTGTGTCGTGGCCGGCTCATGATTTTGCGTTCTAGCCAACACGGCAAGCCAAATGGAAAATCTGAAAGTGTAATTTGCCTTTGTGAAATGTTGGCGTTGATGCTTTTAAACGCTTCAGTAGAAACCACTCATACGCGCCGGCAAGAAGGAAGACTTTCGTCGACATTGCGGCCGCAACCAGAAACAACGCAGATTGTCCAACCGGTGCGATTGAATGTTTTGACGTCAGCGTTCGTCCAGCGCTCGGCGAAGGCTGCTGTTTTTATTGCTCCTCTAAGGTCTCCACTAATTTTGTTCTGTGTGCGTTGTTTTTGCTAGAAGGAAAACAGATGTCACTTTGGTCATTTGGTATTCGACTTGCTGTCGATTGTTTGTTGTTGTTCGTTCGATCTGTATTCAATGCTTAAATGGCAAATCGCTCGCGGCTGCTGCACGCCTGGTATTTGCCAAGTAAAATGCAAATTGAAAACCGAAAATTCTCACATGCGGTCTGATTGTGCGGTGCACATGCGTTGCGGTGCGGGTTGCGTGGGTGTGAGTGCTTTCCTTGTTATTTATAAAATTCAACGTAATTTTTCCGTGTTGCGGTCTTCCGCAACAACACAGCATCGAGGGGGCACAATTTGAGCGCACGCCAGAATGTTGTTCCGTCGAATGAAACGGCGCAATCGATGCGCATGTTTAGTTTAATTACTTTTGAAATGGATCGGTTCTTGAATGCGCCATTGCGGTTACGATTGCCGGTGTCCTTGGATGGAATTTTTAGTGGAAATATAAAATCAAAATGGCGTTGTTAGATTTCTGTTTAAATTGTGCTCTGAATTTATTTTAATACTTTTAGAAACTACTCAAGCATAGTTATTTAGTTCTGCACATTTTTCGGCTGGAATACGGCGGTGCATTTGCAATTAAAGAATTTTTTTTCTTTGACGTTCCTTTACGTAGACATCTCACTCATATATAAAGAAGAAGAAACTTAATCTTGAGCGCTTGAAATCCGCTCAAGCCACACACAATGTCCTTTCGCTCGCGCTCGCGCCCCTCACAGCCAATCGCGTCACGTCGACGTTCGCTGTCCAGTTCCCGCGCAACTTCGACCGGCAGCGGCGGCAGCGGAGCCTACAACTACAACGGCACCCACTACAACAACAATAATAGCTTATCGAATGGCTACAGTTCGTCGTCGCGTCCGCTGAGCACCGGCTTCTATCAGAATGGCGCCGGTGCAAGCGGCTACCAGAGTCCGTACGCCAGCATTTACGGCTCGCGCGACAATCTGTACAGTAGCGCAGCAGGCCGCAGCGGCGCCGGCAGCTACTACTCAAACGGTAATAGTCGCTTTGAGTACACGTCCGCTACCGTCGCTTCATCGACGGCTGCCAACACCACCTCATCCGCACTCTCATCAGCCTACTTGACCTCATCCGCTAGGGCCGCTAATAAGAATCATGCCAAAAGCGCCTCCTATTCGCACCTGCAATCGCACGCTTCCTTCTCATCGTCCAAAGTTGGCGGCTGTGGCAGCAGCAGCGCCGGCAGCGGCGGCGGTGGCGTGTATGGCAACCACTACAGTAGCTCTTGCAATAATTCCTCTTCGTACTACTCGAATTCCACAGCCAACGGGGGCGGCTACGAGTCGCGCTATGCATCGAACCCCTACAACAGCGATCGCTACGTCAGCCCCTACACCAGCTACGACAACGGCGTGACCACAGCGTCGCTCAGTCTGGGCATGGGCAGTGGCGCGGGCAGCAAGTCTGCCAGTTCATTTAAGGGTTCCAATTCGTATTTGAACAAAATGCCCGCCAGTGCGTCCAGTCCGCGTTCGGGCACTGCCTCGTCGCTGCACAAAATGAAATCGCTGTCTACATCGAACGGTAGCCTCAACGGCGCTGTGCACTCACCGTATGCCACGGCCACAGGTACGCAGTCGAACAGCAGCAGTGCATCTGCCGCTGCGATGGCGGCCATTGTGACACGTAGCAGCTCACTGCGTGAGCAGGAGCGCAAGTCGCGCAATCGCTCGCGTTCACGCAGCGCGGCTCAACGGTCCCTCAGTGCATCGTCGGAGAAAAGCGAAGGATATGAAGTACGTTTTGCTATTGTAATTGTTATCATAGTTGTTGTTGTTGTTGTTGTACTAATACCATTTTGCAGTTGCCATGAGGGCTGAATTAAGCATTGAAATTTAATTGAAATGATTTTTGTGCATTTTGTAGAGCGGCAGCGAGCGCACTTCACGCTCGCGTCTTGGCAGCACTACCAGCAGCACGGCAGCGTCGAGCAGCTCCACAACAGACGACAAAAAATCACGTGATAAATCGGAGAATGGCGAAGCCATCGATTACAAGGCTCTGTGGGAGGCTGCAAAGTAAGTACGAAGGGGCGAACGGTGCAGTCGGATTTCTTTCTATAGTCAAGACTAGCACTCAATTAATCATAATTAAATTATGGTGTCAGTTTTGAGATTATGTCCACAACTATTTGCACCTTTCCCACCCTTTTACGCCCTTTCACCTATCTACGGATGTGTTCAGTACTTCAATAACGAATCAATTTGCCGATTTAACGTTCCTGATTTTGTTTCAGATTGGAGAACGATAAACTCAAGCAACAGCTGAAAAAGAAGGACGAAGAGATCGTACAAACCAGAGCAACAGTCGAAAGATTTACAAACGCAGTAAGTAACAGTGCCCACCCCAGCTGTTCGCTGCTCCTTTCTCGTATGGTTTTGCATAATGAGAATCTGCTGCATAGCAAAGCAAGCGCTACTAACGCGATTTAATGTGTTCACCTCTTACGAACCCCGAAAATAAATATACAAGTTAACACTGCACGATCAAGCGGAGCAGCGCTTGAAGCTTGCGTGCACACATACAACATTCTGCTACAGTATAACATCTGCTGCTTGCGTTCTAGCCAAAAAGTTAATAAACATACCAAATACAAAACACCAGTAAATGCAAAAACAAAAAAAAACAAAAACAAAAAATGAAAATGCAAACAGAAACAAGAAAAACTACAAAACACAAAAAAATAAAAAAAAATAATCAAACTATGGCAGTGCGCCGTGTGCTCACTTTCACTCTCTCGAACGCGGCACTTGACTTATATAATTGCTGCTCTCTTCCCCACTCAGTCGCTCACTCACTCGCTGACAAAAACACTGCGCTTTTAGCCGTTTTTAAAAGCAACTGCTCGAATTTGTCTCAACAGCCACGCTGGCTAAAAACACTTGCTCCCACTCACACATACACAAACCACAAACAAACAAACGCTGAATACGCACTCATGTTGTTGATGTGGCGCGTTGCTATTTAACGCTTTCGCTCTTCCAAATCTGTGGGAGAAAATTGCGCGCACACTCACACACGCAATTATACACTCACACGCACTCAGCCAAATTTGCAAGCAAGCAACCGAACGCACCCGGCGCCGGGAAATTGCAAATTGTCCTAGAATATTGAAACGCAATCAAGAAACGAAAAACAATTCGCAAATTTAATTTTTGCAGACAACTAAAAACTCACTCTCAGAGATTGAAAAGCGCGAAAGGAGAGCAATGGAACGTAAACTTTCCGAAATGGAAGAAGAGCTAAAGGTAAATAAATGCAATTCGTTTTATTGTTGTTGTTGTTAACCAGTGGTTTAACCAAAAAAGAAAAAAAAAGAAAAAAGCTAAACTAAAACTTCTACTACACCAGCAAATTTTTGTTGTTTCTTGCTTTGTATTGTATAAATTTTGAATTTAAAAACACCGAACAAGCCGAAGCGCCACTTGGTCGCCACGCACACATTCTCTCCTTTTTGGCCTTTTTTACTTTTTGTTACGATTTTATTTATCTAGAGTGTAATATAATTATGATTTTGTTTGATCTTTTGCTAAAACCCTTTCAAACCCACTGAATTACCTAATTGTTTTGCGTGCTCTGCCACAGTTTCCCGAATTCGTGCTCCTCCTGCTTTCACTCTGTTTTCTACTTTTTAATTTTTATAATTTTCAATTTTCATACGCTCTACATTTTTGTTGGAAATTTACCTTAAAGCAATATTATTATTTTCACTTGCTTGGCACAGAATCATTGCAATTGTTTGCATTACATTTACAATTTCTTAAAACGTGCGGATTTTGGATGCAAAGTGCACAAAATTTACGTGTTTTGTGTAGTAGTTGCTTGCCATATGCGCACTGGCCAATTTTCGATTGGTTGATTTTTCTTTCAAGAGTTTGAACTCGCACAACATTTTTGCCTTTAAGCTTTTTTTTCGACGAAGACATGGATTCTAGTTATTTAGGTAGTTGAAAGGCCTAAGATCTGAAAAAAGCTGGAATTTAATAAACCTTCATTCACATCATTGCATTTTGCACTTTCCCTGGTTTTTTGTGTTTTCCTAAAAAGCAGCAATTCACAAAGTTTTGGGCCAGCTCAAGTTGGAATAGGAAGCATACGGAAATAGTTTTAGTTGAAGCTAAATATTAATGTGATCCTTGAAGAGGTGTTGTTCAAGTAAAGCACAAGATTGGACTAAAATTTATTCAACAGTTTTAATTAAACAGTTTTATTGGGTTTCATTATTTGCTTCCTTTTGGCTTGGACAAAGTTTTCATAAACATTTGTAGTATTGGACATTTCATTATAATTTTTTTATGAAATGTAATTGTCAGAAGACATAAAATTTATGTGGGGAGAAATTAAAATAAAATGTATTGTACTGTTTAATTTGTTGCGTTAGAGAAGCCTTACATGTTTATCAAAATATTGAGCATATTTGTGTTATGTCACAGACAAAGGAAAGTCAAATCTGACTTTGCTTCGACTGGCAAAGGTGTCCTTCCTATTCGAATAAGCATGGAGAATGGTGAGGATATATTGGTATTCCAGCTTAAGAAAGACAGCACCGTTCTGGGTTGGTTTATAACGTTGAGATCCAATTGATCCAACAAACTTGGGATGTGCAAATTTTTTGAAAAATATATATTTTTTGTATTTAACGCATTGATAACATGATAAGATACAGACTGATAACTCGCTTCAGTTTAAGCTAGACTTGACGATTAGACAAATTGACAGCTTACATATGCTATCCTACTATTTTTTATTTGCAAACTGCTAATTGCTAGAACTGAGTCTTTACGCTTTAGGTCACAACATTTCCTACTTTCACCAGCCTCAAATTTAAGCAATATTCAAGTTGAATAAACATCCCATCCGTGCTTCGATGTGTGAATGCTGTTTTTGGGTGAATTCATTTGGCCCCATTTCACTTGCATTCAGCACTTTTTAGCTTTTCACCTGAGATGAGGATTTCTCTCGCTACAAAAAATAATAAAATAATAATAAAAATGAAAAAATACTAAATGCATTATCCACCGTCCGTACTTCAATTAACGTATGTGTGAATGCTGTTTTTGGGTGAGTCCAAGGCGAATTCATACCAGGTGATAGCGTAAGGACAGCAACAAAATTTCAATGTATTTTGTTTTTGTTTTCTGGGTTTAGATTGTCAAAATCAGCCAATCAGAACAGAGTTTGCTTTTTTCATATGTAAACTGTCAAAGTTTTACACAGGCATTTTGACAATCTAGAACTTTTCCACCTTTTCCATTCAACGCTATCACCTGGTATGAATTCGCCTTGGGTGAATCCACTTTTTAGCTTTTCACCTTGAGTTGAGAATTTTCTCTCGCCACATATACTCGCAAACTTTAGTTTCACTTCAAGTGCCAAGCATATTATTGTTTTGGTTATTTACTTTTTGTGCGTAAACAACGAAACTTTTTTGTTATATCTTCTCAAAATAATCGCTACTCTTGCTGCGGATTTTGAGTCCTCCGCCGTCGTTTTTTATATACACATTTCTTGATTTATTTTTAGATTTTTCTCACCATACTACTCAAAGCGCATATTAAACAAAAAAACAAGGTGCCATTCTGTTTATTGTTATTTTGCTGAGGCATCATACATCTTAAAAAACATAAAAAATCATCAATTCACATGCTCATCACATAATCACCAACAATTTATTCTTATTAATCATTCTATCTATCTATCTGTACTGCAATGTTTCGCTGTGCTCTTTACGTTCATCATGACTATAGTTTTCGAAAAAAAAAACTTGTACACCTTCAGAAATAACCAAAATGAATAAGAAAAAAAACTAGTGTCGTTGTGATACTTGGTTTGAAGTGAGCTGGATTGAAGTGAGATGAAAATCTGCACTACATACATGTGTAAATATTACTCTAATTGAACTTAAGAGCTATGCAGTTCGCTAATCAAGGCTCGACGTACTCTGAGGACAAGACTGAGTAGTGTTGAAGTTGATTTTTGCCACTTCACTTCAATTATTGTTACCTTCAATCAGTTTCATTTTGGTTAAGTCTTCATCAAATGTTCCCACTCAGCTCAGGCAAACACATATCTCATTTCTTTTTATAAAATTCACTCACAAAATTCACTTTCCAAGTCCATTTACCACCTCACTTTTTATTATTAAATCCATCGCTCTGCATTAATACAAATTTACAGTGTAAAATTCAACATACGCCAAATGACAAACTCAAATGCGCCATTTTCGTTGTGTTTCTGTTCATCTCTCCTGTACAAAGCCTCGCGTGCATTTGCAGTCGGTGCATTTCTTTTTACCCGAAATGTTTAATTTTTCGCCATAACCATTGTTCGTCATGTTCATCTACCATCATCTGCATACATGTCGTGCATACTCTATGTATTCATACTCATTCATGAAAGCCCCCTCAAAAGTTATGTTGTTTCGTTTTGTGTGTGTTTCTTTCTCAAAAAAACCAATGCCCTGAACAATTACAAATTAAAAAGCGTTCATGTTCATGCCACCAATGCCTTTCACTCTCTCGCTCATATTCTTGTTCTTTTTTCTCTCCATTGTTTTGTTGTTTTTGTCATTTTAGCTATTGCAGAAGCTAAAGACTGAGAATGAGCGTTTGCGTGCGGAAAATCGCGCCCTAACGCGTGTCGTGTCCAAGCTGACCACATCAGCGCAAAATCAGCTCTCGAAATCCAAATAGAACGCAGCGTCAGTGCAAAAAATCGCCTAAACCAAATAGCAAAAACAGGCATAAACACCGATATCTCAAATAAAGATCAATCATAGGACATTATTAGAGTTAATTAAGCGTAATTACAGTTTTGGCAAAGGCAGCACTGCAATAAATCGAGTGCACTGCAATGAATGGGCTGCGCATGCCCAGCATTTGTCGGGGCGCAACTGCATTAGGGCGATGTGTTTTGTAAATTAGATTAATCACTCGGTTTAATGTGATTTTTGTGGCCACTGGTAAGAATATGTCCAGAAAAGGCCCACTGCCCACTTGAAAGGCGAGACACATTTCAAACGCACCGAGAAAGCTAAGCAAGTCTGGATGGATTGCAGCGGTTTGCCAGCAGTGAGATTTGGCGAACGAATTCGACTTATATAGATTGCAACCAATATTTATGACAATGAAACGAGCTCGAGAACAAACTGAAACGTATTCAACATATCACAAGCGAGTTGCAATGACTTGTATCATTGAATATTTACATAAATGGACAAAATTGTTATATGCAAAAACTATAGCCACTGCATTATATTACAAAACGAATCTGAAAATCAAACCAAAAAAATCAAAACGCCCCTAGTGGCTCCATTAACTGCATAACTTTGCGCCCAAAATTCAGTAGCACTTTGAAAGCAACGATGCCCGATGCACTTCGAATATGATTTGTAATAATTAAAGATATCGCATATCAATCGACTGCGCCCGTCAATCGGTCGCGCAATTAGTGCACTTTTCTGAACCGCAACAGGTGCGGCCGGCGCGTCCGATTCGATTTCTCGTGCTCCTCTGGTATGATCTTGTGGTAAAGTTTGTTGTTGCTGAACTTGAACTTGAACTAGAACACAATATGTACACCCAACAGCCAACATTGAATGGTCATGTCAACAATTCAGTTGATTCGATCCACACGCAACAGGCACATCCAATTGATTGATTGTTTTCCTTGATTGACTTTGTGATTTGACGTTAATTTGTTGTATTGATCGAGTTTTAAGTATATAGTACATACATACAACACCATATATATATAGGTGCCATTGTGCACAACTGCTCGTCTACATGTTTATTTTTTTTTTAATATGATTGTAAACCAGAAATAAAACATTACCTTTCTTCGAATCCACGTTTCATTTGTTTTCTTTGATTTTGTGAAAGTGACATATACCATTTTTCCAGTAATTTGGTTTGTGTTTAATAAGTTTTCGTTTGATTTCTATCATTCGCTCCTGCACCGATCTCGTTCAACTCATTCCGGCCTAATGTGACATTCACAGCAACGCGACATTGTTGTCTGTCACTGTGTATTGCTCACTTTGTACCATTCTCACAGTCACTTTACGACATCGAATGACATCTGTGCTGCATATTTACATATTTTTCTAGTAATAATGGAATTTTAAATTTGCCCAATTTCCACACGTGCAAACAGTTCTATCTTCAGTCAGTTGTCATTTCCTAAAAACTCATGCATTGGTACTTAAAGTCATCCCCTAAAAGTACGCCACTGCTCGCTGTCGTCGGTTTCGGTAACCGCTGCTTTTAAAATTTTTATTTTCTTCACACATTCAGTCCAATTTTTTTTAGTATTTAAAAATGTTCACACATTACGCCGTAAGTTTAAAGATTTGTCTTTTGCTTAACACCTCTGCACGTCAATCATTGTTCCATTGTTTGTTTATGTGGCTTGATTTTTGCTGTTTGCTACCTTTAGTCTGTCACTCGATGTCTGGCTGTGTACCAATTTCTCTCATTTTCATCGCTGTCTTTATGCGATTCGTGCCGTGTCGCGCCTCTTGCCATCACCTCGCAATCAGTTGCAGACCCACAACATTCTTCGATATTCGATAACAAAGTTGTAGCAAATTTCACACATTTTTATTTACATTATTATTGCTATACATTTGCATGGCGTTGATTTGCATGTGTTGTTTTTGTGTTTGATTTTCGTGGTCTGGTTGTTGGGCGATTTTCAGCATTTGGCTAATTAAAAAATTCCAAATATTTTTAAGTGAACATATGTTGAAAGCTATAGGGGATACTGTATCTATTGAGCGGATATGTGTGTGTGTGAACAGACGCCAGTTACTCACTGGTCGGCTTGTCAGGATTAGTATCCTGAAGGAGAGAATAGCTAAATACATCAATTATGTAAATGCTTTCTCTTCACTTTGCTTACCACATACTGGTCAAAGCGCCGAGTTCAGAGTCAAGGGGTGTCAGAATATGTTGAGTGAATTGTTAAAACCTTAATGCAAAATACTATTTGTAAGGGTTTGCTAAAACGAAAACAATATTTACTAATAAAATCAAATAATAAAATAGTAAAAATAAATAAAATAAAAATGTATTTTATTGTTCGTTCTTCCTAAGAAGAAACTTCCTAAATCATTAGTAAAAATAAAAAGTAATTATCAAGTAATCACATAATAGGAAAAACGGAAAGTAAAAGGTTTACAGGTTTTAACAAAAGATTACAGTTTTGACTTCAACTCAAAAGGATCACACGTTCACAAGTCCAAGCAAAAAGTTCAAGTTTTTTCATCAGTTTTGTATCTCTTTGAAGTGTTGATTTATCTAACATTTGTGATTGTGCGTTATTCTCTGGTCAAGTTCGTGTTGGCTATTTTGTAAACAAGATGAACAAAGATGTAACTTATCATTAATTGTGAAATTGCAAAACTAATGTCATCGACGATCTTATCAAGCTGAAGTTTGCATTAAGTTTATATAGTTTTCATCATATAATTTTGGCGCCAAATCAAGTCCTATTACATAATTTCTTGCCGAAAATTTCCGAATTGAATATCAGAACTATGCCAAACTTTTGAAAGTTTTTCTGGACAATGATTTCGCTCTGTTAAAGCTGGAATTGGAGTTAGTATGTTGTGTGAGAGCAACATTGAAAGCAACTAAACTTGTATCCAGTTGCCAGATCTATTCGAAAGCCAGTTGTTAACAATTGGGTGTCATTGTAAATATTCGTAAAGCAGTTTAAATGTTTCTGTGAATGCTGAGCTGCAGCCATGCAAAGTTGTATGGCCGGAAATTCGTTTACTTAAAGCTCCGACATGTGCAGCTGCTCATTGCGTAGACATCATCCAGGATAACTAGTCTCCGGTTATTAGGATCGTTTTCGCCATTGCCAGTTGGAGCCTCAATTGACGGCTCAAGTCCACTCAATTACAGTCGAAAGCCGTATTAGGAATCCTGTAAGTTGGCCAACTGGTTGTTGTGAAAACGATCTCTAAAGTGTTTACACACATTTTGATTTTTTTGAAGTTGTGTATGTGCACCGCAACCGCTCGCAAACGAGTCCGAATGCTAGTTTTAATGGTAGATTTTTTTTTTTAACTTTTTGGCTAACAACAAACACCGCTCGTGCATATTATGCAAAACTCACTGTTCGTTTGCTTCTTTAATATTTCCTCAATAACGAAAATTGTTACGACATTTCAATGCCCGACTACACGTTCATTGATTTCGATTCGATTTGTCGCATGCAATGCTAATTAATTGTTTGTATTTCTTTTTCATTTTGACAGCAATTGGAAGTTTACAAAACGGAGAATCAACGCCTTAAAGAGGAGAACGGAGCGCTAATTAGAGTAATTAGTAAATTAAGTAAATGAAATTAATTTTAAATTAAATTTACAGAGTTAAATGCGAAAATTATTTGTTAATTGAAAAAGAAAAAAATTACAAAGCAGAAAACATATAAGAAAATGAAAAAAAATTGAGTACCATCATTACCATCCCCACCACTAGCGTCACTATCCTCATTATCAACAGCAATTTTGACATTTTTGAATTGAATTGTTATAAAGAGAACAAATTAATAGCTCTAATTGAATCGCGATGTGGGCGTTGTCTTGTAATTCGGAAACTAAATGATAGTTGTGTGCTAATCAGAATGAGAGACTCTCGCAGTTTATTGTCATCGTGCAGTCGTTTGTAATCGAAACATGCAAAATTGTTCACTTTTTATATAGTATAATATATCACAGTAAAGATTGTCGGCAGACGAATGAGCAGAATCCAGGCGAAACCTTTTGCAAATTATGGGAATATGCGATTGTAGTGCAAGGCAAGTCGATCTATTTGACTCTTCAACTGTTTTATGCATTTGAAATTGGAATGTATTGTCAATGTTTTTTTTTTGAACTGCATATAAAAACCACAGAGATGTTGAATTTGTGTTTGTTATCAAATTTTGTTTACAAAGTTTTTGTCCTTGAAAGTGTTTATTCTTGAAATTTGTACTGCATGATCCAAATATTCGCTTTGGTTATGTTGGTTCATTGGCAGTTTTTCAGAGCAGATCATCACTTTCAGATAATTAGTAAAGATAGCAAAACCGGTGTTGAAAGTATACCATCACAATAACTTAGTTTCCTGCTCATTGTAATTTTTTGTTCAATATTTATAAGAGAGCCGAAGGTCCTTTTATCTTATTAAATATCTTGTGTAATAATTCTAATTTAATTTTAAACAAATAAGTATATTTTTAAATTATTTTTAATCATAAATCAGTTAGTGGAAATAAACAACAATGATAACAAAAAGGAGCAAATTTAATAAAAATAAAAATTTTATGTTGCAAATCTGATCTGTAGACTGTCTACAATGTGACTAGGCTGGCTGTACACAGTACAGTTGGAATATTTGGTTTATTTATTGGAAGCACTTCAATTGCATATCCCTGTACATTCGTGCTTTTAGCTCGGGACTAGACTGTTTGGCAACTATCGCACGACATCGCAACGCTTTTCAAATATATGTATACATACAATAAACAGATATCATTAAATAGTAATTAATGTTGATATTACACGTAAACACACAAATACCTGTGTATAAACTGAAAAGAAAGAAAAACACATATGGCGAATGTATGCTAGTTTGTTGGCAAATATACGAACGTGACTCACACTGTTTTATTGTTACAGAGTGCTGCAAATTATTCTATATACATATACACACACATACATATATGCAAGAGAAACACACTGCAATCAGCAACACACAAACGAACAATCGAACACACATCCACATATTCATCGATTACGTACACATATGTACAGCTGGCAATCGTATTTATACATACACACACACACACAACTATATTTTCATATTTTACATAAGCTACATAAAAACAAATGAACGGAAAAGCAACAAGATGGCGATGTAATTAGCGTTACATGCGTAAAATAGGCAGACATCATTTACATTTATACATAAGACACACAAACAAACACATACTTCTAGATTCGTAGCAATTAAGCAACGCTCATGTCACGCGAGTTGGCCTCCTCGAACGCAGCAGAGCCGCAACATGATCCTCAATGTTGTTTGCCCTAATTAAAAAGGGTTGCAACAACATTTCTCCACTTTTACTATTGAGCCACTAAAGCTTTTCGAAAGTCTGTGAAAGTGTTTATTACGCCATGTATGTAGAAGCTGACATTGTTTCAATATCAATATCATGTCAGTTCAAAAGCTGTTGTGACAGAAAGTGCTCTCACACAACATTTTCAATTGTGCATGGCGCTGTCGGGAGGCTCATCCACACTCACACACATGCATAGGCGCGTATGTATAATAATTGCAATTGACCTTTTTTGTCGCTTTTCTTTAGCATATAATTAGCGTAAAGCACGAGTAGTTAAATGAAATTTTTCGCGTGAAACTCAAATCGGCAATTGCGTGAAGGCGTCAAGTCAGTTGTACGACTTGAAAGAGAGGTGTACAAATAATTGTATCATAAACATTTAGTGCAGCCAATTCAGGCATCAAAAAACAATAACAACTCAACTCTCTATCGGGTTAACTTGTTGGACGCTCAACTGTTTTGTATGCTCGCACTGTTCGCAAGCATGTCAACAGTGGCAATCACACTATCCCACATTTGTAATGACCTTATTGTATAATTTCGACTTGTAAATTGTTAGGAATGGCAACACAGAGAACATTGTTATTATATCTATGTATAGTAAAAATTCGTTGAAAGCGCAAAAATTTTAAATTCCTTTTTGACATACATATGTAATACATGAAGAACATTTATTGCTATTATCGCCGTACATATTATTACTATTATTATTATTATAATTATTATTATCGTGACTACTGTAAGAGAAACACAAAAACGCAATGTTGTTAAATGTAATTGTTTGAAATTTGCAAATGCTTCTTCTTGCAATCTTCTCATTCGCACCTGCACCTCATATGTTTGTTTGTGTGGCCCGTCATGGCCATCTCTACAGATGCTGCCGATTTTTCACTACCAACACCATCGATATTTGATTCGGTCAACAAGTATTCAGCCACTTTGGCGATATTATTATTTTGCGCCTAAGCGAATGTGTACATTTTCGATAGTATTTGTTAGGATCTGCAAGGCGCATTCCTATAATTTAGGCCCCAAATAGGAGTCTACGAGCCTACCTAGATTACACAAGCAACTCAATAACTTGAACAAACAAATCGATATCGCTTTAGTGTTGCCTAAGTTGAATACGAGCTGCAAATTGACGCGCAGTTACTTGAAATAATGCTGTACATCACACATTCAGAGTCCTAATTTTGCATTAATTAATTACTGCATTTGAGCTTCGATTTATGTGGGCGAGAGCCGATGTTGCATTCACCCATTTGTGAATGCCCTTTTAAAGGTCCAACTGCATAGCACACACACACTCATACACTTCCACACACACACACACAGGAATGCCCATGCAAATGCATATTTGTACTTTATATTTTACATTGACAAATTGAAGAATGTTATTTTATATCCATTAGATATTTAGATTCATTTTGTACTTTAAACTGCTATACATACACATGTGTTTTTTATTTGCCTTTTTTTGTTATTTATAAAAAAAAAAAAAAATCAAATACCAGCAGCGTTTCGTAGAGAGAGCAAAGAAATGAAAGAAAGCTAAGAGAAGCGTAACTTCTCTGTAAAAACAGTTTGTGAAAAATAAAGTACGAAATTTAAATATATGTGATCGATTAATAAAGCAATGTGTTTTATTTTAACAATACCGAAGGTGTATAATATTATTTTATGTATTACAAATTAAAGTTGTTATACGCATGGCCCAAAAGAAGGACATGCCCTTAACCCATTACTGCCTGCATATAGTTGTGGCCAGCGAATTTTGTCTAAGTTTACATATGTTGGTAAAGGATGCTTAGAATATTTATACACAAAAATTCAGGTATATACCTGATATAGCCCCTGAGATATAGAGGGGATGAAATCAGTCATTGTAAACTGGTAAATTGTACAAGAAATACCAACAATTCACAGAAGATATGCAATTCAATGAACTACATACTCCAGAAAAAACTGCTGGAGTTTCCAATATTTACTATTTTTAAGAATTTTCTCGATAAGGTACACAAAAACAGTTAGTTAACTTAAAACACGGATTCAATATTATTAAAAACAAAATAAAACTGCATCTATTCCATTTCATTCTGCAAAATTTCAGCCAAATCGCATAACACATTTATTCAGGGAGGCCAAAGAATGGGTTAAGGATACCAACTGGTGACGCCAGCAGAAGGGTATTTTTGTTATACGACATCAAATCGGTTTTAACGTAAGTTGGAGACCACAAACTATTGCATTCACTCCCTCAAGAATCACACGTGAGATACCACAAAATGGATAATGCAGCTACCAGAAGAAAAAGCTGCCTTCACTCTTTTTGTACTTAAACATTTCAGCTTTGTATTTCAACGGAAAGACCATCATCATCATAAATCAGCGTTTTTACCTAACAACAAATTCAACAACTTCTGTTTATCCTTTCGCTTTTTTGTTGCCAATCTCTATGTTGAAATTCTCTGTGGTTAAGACAAAATTTTTATTTGTCGGTCCTACAATAGTTTAAAGTTTTAAGAATAAAAATAAAGTAATAAACTGAATATTTCAGTTCCAAGAAGAGAAGTATGCAGTTCTTTTGATTGTTATGTCTTTACATAATAAAGAAGGAAGAAGCAGGAAAAAATAAGAGCAATTTTTTTTAACTTTACTTTGATTCAGATACATTTATTATTATTAATGTATTAATTATTTTTAATATTATTAATTATTTTTAGCTGAAGTAAAACAAGAAATATTAAATTTTTAATTATGCGTATCAAATTTTGTTTGAAAATAACTATTACAGCCACACGATATGGTTGCCGTGATATGACAACACATTAAAAAACCGGGTCCGGAATGGAATATGGAATATTGTTGATATAAGTATTTGGAATACTAAATTGATATATCTAAAATTTTACGTTCTTCCAAATAAAAATCCGTAGTGAAAGGGTTAATTGCGTAAATCTTGTAATTACATCAAGTTTTTGCTAAGGGAATAAATGGATCCGGATATTCAATCTTTAGGTTAACAGATAAACTCCGGTAATGGTAAGTAAGATTATATTAAATTTGCTTAAGCCAACGGATTCAACGGCTAATGCAACTTTTTCAATATAAAATAATAATGGAATAGTTATTTTCATACATATTTCTAATTCTTTCTAATTAAATTTTTCCTTTCGACTACGCACTAATAATTGAGATACCCTGTATAAGTGTCACTATGCTCAAAACGTGCGGAAAAGTATTCTTGGCGGAAAATGCTTTTTTATTTATTTATTTATTTTTATTTATTGTATTTATTTATTTATTTTTTATTTATTTATTTAACATTGAGTTTTTCATATCCAATTAGATATTTGATATTTGAAGAGTACGTAGTAAAAGTGATTTGTTTTATTTGTTTAGAAAACCCAATTCTGACCGGGCGTGACCCTGTATGCACCGACAATTGGCCTTCAACAGGTAAGTTGAGATCTGCTGGACGCGGAGGGTCGGTATCAGCATGTGGCAGTTACCTTCAGCTGCGAATTAGTTTATTGCACGCAATAAATTCAATCAAAATCGTGTAGCCCGATTTTGGAATCACGGTCGAAAATGATTATCTTTATGGCAGCGGCACTAACTGAGGAAAGTATGGCTGTATAATGTCGAATTGTCAACAAATCTGTACTTATTTGTGCTGCAGTGAGTAATACTCGGAATTGCAGTGAATGAGTAATGATTTGATTGTTTTTCAGCATCTACAGAATACCAAAGAGAGAGAGCAACGGTCTTTGCAGTGCAGTGACATGTCATGTTTTCTTGCATCAGAAGGCCCATTGGATCACTGAGTGTACTTAACAAATGTCTAATTATCAAGTTGCCAAACATTCGTTTCAAATACAGACTTAAAAATGCTTACATGTAATTTTAGTTAATTTTGTTGTTGTAAACTTGAGTTTTGGGTACATGCTTTGGGCTCATTTCAATATGTTGCCATTGAATAAAAGTGCCAAAAATTAAGTACATAGATTGTATATGGCCGGCCTCGATAGTCCAGCGGATAGCGCGCTGGCTTCTCATACCAAAGGCCCCAGGTTCGATTCCTGGCTCGGGCTGGTGAAAAACTCGTCTACTTCTATCATCATGGTATCACAATGGACCTAATAATAGGCCCCGAGTGTGTCTCTTATAGAGGCAGCCACCGCAACCTAACCTAACTTTGTATATGGTAATTTGTTACGATGTTCTGTATTTCTTTTTACCTTTGGTTTTAAGTTTCTTTGTTTAATTCGTTGCTGTATGCTATTTTTTGAATCCTAGCTGTTCATACTTTAACTATATGACTTGCTAAGAATCTTCTTTATTGGCATATCGATCTTAATAACTGAAATGAAGGTACATGTATGGAAACAGGATACATTTATCTGATAGAATGTTTTGTTCAAATGTCGCGGACTGCATTGTATGACAATAAATTTTAATATATCATTAAAAAGTTAAATTAAAGAAAAATGTATCAACACTGACCTAACGCAAATTAAACCATCAGCATGGAAATAGCATACAATTTATCTCAGAATGTTTTGATCAAATGTCGCAGACTGCATTGTATGACAAACTAAATACTATTATTAAAAAAAAAAACATTGTTCAACTCGACAGAATGTATTTCATTCAAAATAATTTGCAAATTGTACATTATTTTAACTCTTGACTGAATGAATTTCTCAGAAAGTCATAAAGCCGCCCTCACATGCTAAGTGTGCTGAGATAACAACTGTTGTCTATTGCTAAATTTACAATAGCATAATTTTAGACAACTTTATGACATATAAACTCGTGTGATGTCTTTCGCTTTGAGGGGGGTAAGGGTTTACACTTTCGAAAAATCAATTTTTTTTTTGTCTTATCTTATTGGTAAACATTTCAACAATATATTCTCAATTTTAAGTCGATCGGAGCAAAACTCTTATGGTCTATAGTTAGTCCCCTGTCCTTTAGTATCTGCACAGCTCATTCTCTTCTATTGTTGTGGTCTCAAAACTACTTTTTCAAAGTCCCTGATCACTGTCATTTAAAAACTACTAAACCGATTCATTTGAAACTTGGTACACATTTTCTACATATAAAATACCTCACCCCAACGTTTAGTATAAAATTTTTTTTTACATTAAGGGGGTTTCCCACCCACAAAATGGCGGAATTTTTCGTGGAAAATAGCAGTTTACAAAAAAAAAAAAATAGTCGGAGAACGTTGGGGGGAGGATTTCATAATACTTTGACTAAATTTTAATGGTTTTTGATTTCAGATAATTTCCGACCGAGATACAGTGAACACCGCAAATTGTATTTTTTCAAAGACGTTCTGGGGCAAGCTCTGTCACCGGCTTGTTTTGTAATATTTCTGCATGAAAAAATTACAGAATATTGTTAAAAGTATGCTCAATAATGTACAAAACGTTTAAATAAATTTGATCAATCCATACTTACCCCCGCCCCCCCTTAAAAGCTTTTATTTGGTTTTCTTTCAATGAATTTTCAGTTATTCAACCACCAATTAGTTTTAATATTATGTGAACGGATATATACCTTGTGACCGAAAAGTTTCCGGAAATTTTAAATAAAGCGCAAAATTCTTAATCTTCATCAATATTTATATTATCTCCTTCAAAATATGCTCCATTAGAAGCGATACACATATGCCAACGTTTCTTCCAATCATCAAAACATTTTTGATAGGCGCTTTCCGGTATGGCTTTGAGTTCCCTCTGCGAATTCTGTTTTACGTCTTCTATGGATTCAAAACGCGTTCCTCTGAGTGGTAATTTGAGTTTGGGAAACAGGAAAAAGTCACACGGTGCAAGATCAGGTGAATGCGGTGGCTGTTCGATGGTATTTATTGAATGTTTGGCCTTAAAATCGTTGATAATGTTGGCTCGGTGCGAGGTAGCATTATCGTCATGAAAAATCCATGAATTATCCTTATCCACAATTGAGGCCGTTTATGGCGGATATTTTCACGCAAACGTCTTAAAACAGTCAAATAATAGTCTTTACCGACTGTTTGTCCTTCAGGGACGAATTCATGATGCACCACACCACGAATATCGAAGAAAACAATCAGTATTACCTTGATTTTCGAGCGACTTTGGCGTGGTTTTTTCGGTTTCGGCTCGTCTTTTCCACTCCATTCCGATGATTGTTGGCTTGTTTGCATGTCGTACTCGTAGACCCATGTCTCGTCACCAGTTATGATGCGTTCCATGAAAGTTGGATCGGAATTGGCACGATCAAGCACGTCCAAAGAGACCTGTTCACGGTACTCATTTTGAAGAAAATTCTCAACAAAATCGCAACGCACTACTGAGGTGAACTGGTTTCAACAGCTGCCGTAAACAAACTGTCTGACAGATCGCGCTCATTTTTGGCATAGTAATTAAGGACAGTGCTACCAACCTACAGAAACTTAAAATATCTATCGACAAATATACAGCGCGCGAATTTTAAATGAGAATTTCCGGAAACTTTTCGGTCACAATGTATATATCACACGATTAGACCATTTATTATTTGTTTATACTTATCTCAGGTTGGGATACTTAAACAGCTAATTGTCAAATGTTGTGACTTTATTGACAGTCGTTTGAAACTTCTTTTGAATCAAAGCACAAATGTTTACATATGTAAATATGTACTAAAGGTATGTATGTGATAAGCGCGTGAAAGAAGTCCATAACACAACCTTAACCCTGCACTAAAGGAGGATTTTAGAATGATGTATTAGAGTTTTTTACACAGTAATTTGTCTATGTAGTGTTCCAGAAAATATAATCAAATTGATTGTAGTCAATTAACACTGCTCAGACAAGTTTCTTTGTAGAAAAACAATCTATAATTTCTAAATCAATTATCAGTTAGAAACGATGAAATATTGAATATTCTGAAATAGCACTTTACGGACTGCAACTTGGTGCTTTGGAAAGGTGCATCGTTTCCCGATTTCCCATTCAAAGTGAATGACATTTGGTTCACTAGAAGCAGAGTTTTTACGTCTGAAGTGAAATTTTGTGTTGTCAGAATGAAAATTATCATCAAATAGTCAAGTAGTAAAGAGTAAGTTTTGTTTTATATTTGATACAACTTTTATCGAAACATTTCAATTGATGAATTAAGTTGTTGTTGATGGTATTTCAAAGATGTTCGATGCGATAGTTGGAGGTCGGCGGCGAAGAGGGAGATTGTCTCTCCGGTGAAAGGATCAACTTAAGGGCGCCCTATTATTTCTTAGTGTGACCAACTTTAGAGAAAATCTTGCTGTCATCTCTAGCCCAGTAACGGGTTTTGTGGCCAGTTAAGTAAGAAAGTGATGATTGTCTATCCAGTGGCAAAGTCCAAAGGTGACATACGCAATTTAAAAAAGTTGGTAAGGTGGATGGTATTTCAAAGATGTTCGATGCGATAGTTGGAGGTCGGCGGCAAAGAGGGAGATTGTCTCTCTGATGAAAGGATCAACTTAAGGGCGCTCTATTATTTCTTAGTGGGACCAACTTTAGAGAAAATCTTGCTGTCATCTCTAGCCCAGTAACGGGTTTTTGTGGCCAGTTAAGTAAGAAAGTGATGATTGTCTATCCAGTGGCAAAGTCCAAAGGTGACATACGCAATTTAAAAAAGTTGGTAAGAAAATAATCATCCATCAAAACAGTGCGAGAGTTCTTTTAACATCTTTATTGAAATTCCTGATATTGGATTTAAGCATCTTAACAACATTAATTTGGAGCATTTCAACTGAACCTTTGGCTACCGAAAGGGGTGTGTACGGCTTATTTCATTTCATTTCAACTATGAACCTCTTTTCGTATTCGCCTAATTTGGTACCGTGCGACTTTTATCTTTTCAGAAAAATGTATTTCCTGCTGAAAGGAAAGCATTTTGAGGTAGTAAAAGTCATCCAAAAGGCTTGTAAAGGACATTTCGGCCGTCGCGACGATCCAAAACACTTATTCGACATGCTCCTAGACCATGCAAAACCTTTGTTAATTTCAAGGGGGACTATTTTGAATAAAATCGGTTTTGACAAAAACAAAAGTGTTATTAGTTTTAAAAGGTTCTGATTACTTTGGAATGGACAAATTGACAATTCGATGGTTAACTACATGTAAAGCGAGACAGTAATTTTTGAGATGTCAATGCCATGGAAAAAAACGGTTATTATTGAAATTTTGAATTTCATGATTTTCCTAGATATACTGTAGTATGAAATCTAAAGCAAAACTTAGCAAATTAGTCAAAGCTCATTTAAAAGTAGCTTCTATTTTGTTTTATTAAAAATAAACTTTATTTAATAAACTTTAAAAATTATGTTAATAAGAAATAGTTAAATATTTAATAATTAAAGTATATACTGAAAGGTTAAGGATTTCTTCTCTTATGTACTTGTACTCTGTATACATATATGTCGATGTGGTTACGCACATTATTTTGGAGAGCTTGAAATTTCCGCGAATTTTTGCACAACAACTTTTTACTGCAAAAGGAAGCGGCAACACAATATAAATATTTAGGCTTATCAGTGCTCGTATACGAATTTATTTCGTTGACTTTGAATTGTTATAGACGTATGTATGCATCTTTTGATTATTTCCGTTATGCCGAATTGTGTCAGAATTTACAAATAGATGGGAATTTGTATAAAGAATCGCTACAAGCGGTTGTTTCAGTCGATGGACTGTCGATTAGGAAACTCACTCGGAACTCGGATTTCGGATGTGTGCTTCCAGAGGCGAATGTAGCGAGCACATTACTGCCCGAAATTCGAAACGCTGTGCTTAACCATATTTTCAGTGTCAGATGTGTTATCTGTTATGGCCCAATGAACGGGCGCGGCAACGGTATAGTGGCAAAGTGCCGAAATCAAAGGACTATAAACATTTATCTACGATTATTTCCTCGATAGCAATAAACGCCAAATTCAAGAAAAATAACTTTGCAGCGGCCCCACTGGCTCAGATATAAAAGGTGCCTTGTCCCGCTGGTTCAGCATAGTCAGCGCTAGCATCGTTCGCCAGCTGGTAACGGTATTGTGAATAAAGAAATTTGACGTTTAGCATTCATACGCATTTGTCAAAGCCCTGCAATGACGTTCAAAGTAAGTTGAAGCCCCAGAACGGTGAATCGGAACACAACTCCATAATTCGATTTGGTGCTCTGAATTGCAGATAACTGTGCTGTGTGGTCTGCTGCTGTGCGGCATTCTGAGTGTAGATTCGGCCGCAGAGTGTAACAAATGTATGGTGGAAAACTATGTAAAGTGCCTGAACACTACCAGCTATAAATTTTGCAAAGGTAAGGCAACTGTTACTTGGCAATTCTTGAAAAGATTCGACACAAAAATGTAATAGTAGTTGATCAAAGCTAAACGGTCACACAATTGATTGTTTTAATAGTTAGTATGATTTTAATTGAAATCAATTTTTTTGGTAAAGGACCGTCCACTGCGTGGACTGAAATTGGTGGCGTGCAAAATTGTGCCCAGGACACAGTATGCACTGATTCCGCAAACATTTGTGAACCCAGAGATTTCACTGACACAACCATTAAAAAGGTATGCGAAGACGGAGGCGGAGGATGCACCGTACCTGCCTGTACAGCAGCCGGCGATCTGCATTGTGCTGCTCCCTCGAAGTATGTCTTTTGTACATCTGCGGCGAAAAAGGTATCGCTAAGCTGCCCAGATGGTCAATATTGTTCGGAAGAGTTATTTCAAATGGGCACAATCTGTGCGACCCAAAGTGTCTTGAAAGCGGTAAGTTGTGTCATCTTCCGATCATGCACTACCGGCCAGTGGGCCGTCTTGTTTTAAGTTTAACCCATTCGACGCCGAATTTTACCATGTGTCTCGATATTACTTTTTGGTATTTAAATCATGAAATATTTTGCACACGACATTTGAAGTCGCCACGCCTCTTTGCTAGATCTAGTTTACTTTTGAACAATTTTAGCCTAAAGCGGGTTAAATAATTGTTGTATCAATATTTTTTAGTTACAGAAAAATTATCTCATATTTACGGAAAAATACAAAATTATCACTTTTTGATTTTATTAACAGGGTTTTGATCAAATGCGCCCAATTCGTAGATTTCAATTAGAACACAAACTTTCGCTGATATCGCTAAAAAATTATTCGAAATTATTTTGGGGATAACAGTAAAATTTTTGTAATTTGCTTTGAATTCATTTCTTAAAATATTAATTTATTGATGCCTATTTAAATTAAACCCACAAATCAATCGTAAAAGAAGCCTTTTGCCAGAAGATGACAAATAGGTGAAATTGCTCTCAGGCAACTTTGGGGTCGAATGGGTAAATGTAGAAATTTCATTAAAATTGTAATTTTTCATTTTCAAAATCGTATCTTAATTAATTCTCGAAATTCCATATAGTATGTATGTATGTATGGAAGCGAGTACTCATATCTTCAATGCTGGTTCTAGACTAGCAAAACTTTCGGTAGCTCTTCTCTACACACAAGGCTGAGTTTAGTCATTGCTTGTGGAGAGAAAGTCGTCGATGCTGATTGAGTCAAACTTCTAGAACCCCGATTATGTCTAAGAATTCTTCTATCTATGTCTACTGTCATATTACGTATTAATTTGTGCACAAGTATTTGTATCAGTGTTCATATGTATGAACATTCTATGCATTTGGTTAACTAGACTAGATTGGCAATATTTTCATATGTGATTTCAGTTGAATATTGAAATTTCCTGCGGAAGCGAGACGCCACCCCCTGCCCCAGCAGACTTGGCCGATAAGTGCTGGGATGCTAAAGACACGGCGCCTGGCGCCACTTCCTTTTTAATTGACAATGACTGCAAGACGTAAGTGCCACATCGTTGCACAGTTTTGAGGAGAACATGTTGCCGACACGAATGTTTTCGACTGTAATTCGCAGGTACATCTACTGCGAATGGAGTGACAACCAACTGGTGGGCATACTGATGAATTGCAAATCGGGCAGCCGCTTTGACAGCACACAGAAGAAGTGTGTGGCTGGCAGTTGCTAATTTATTGTTTCTGGTTAATTTTACTTCGAGTAAAAACAATAATTAAGTGATTTCGATTTATTGTGTGTGCGTACGAACCGTTGTACGATCAATTGTGAGTGACAACAACAATTTTTCACCTTTTCTCTTACATATGCAAGATCACTTAATTATTGTTTTTACTCAAAGTAAAATTTACAAGAAATGTTCATTTGACATTTCTTTCGATCATATGAAATAAACATATTAAATGGCGAGTGAATTGCGCTCAAAGCATAAAACTGTGTACAGTAAATATATGTTTGGGATTGTGGGAAAAGTCCGTCCAAAGCAGTTGGTTTTGATTTGGCTTTTTATTCAGTTGGTTCAATTAAACATATCGCTTCCTTCGCTGCAAGAACGTCATAACTCAAAAAAATTTGTTTCTCAGTTTATGGCAGCCCTGTGTGTATCTGCATATGATCTTTTATCTGTCAAAACCTCTTTGTAAAATATTCAATACTTTGCTCACAAGACATGACAAATTTTTTGATACCTTGAACTGCCTGTAATGGTAAATTGTAAAATTGAATTTTCTCGGAATGATGTAGTTTTGAGTTATGACGTTCTTGCAGCGAAGGAGCGATATGGATCTTTAAAGTGAGACGAACATAATCTATAAACCTTTCTAGCGCCTACTGTCTTAGTAGAACTCATTTGTTGAATGCCCCTTTAGTTTAGGTCACTGGTCAGGTCACAGTGACTGCATTGACTTTGCTTTCAAGGACAATGCCAGCATTGCACTGAGCAAACGTCTTAGGAAAAATGTTTCATTGCAGCGGATTGCATTGGATTAAGGAGAGAAAGAAACTATGTAAAAGTTTGTCAGTTGAACTTATTACATGAAAACCATCAGAAGCAAACAAACTGAAGTCGCCACGCCTCTTTTTTAGAGTTCTAGGGATAGTTTACTTTTGAAGAATTTTAGCTTAAAACGGGTTAAATCAATTTTGTATCAATATTTTTTAATTACAGAAAAATTATTTAATATCTATGAAAAAATACAAATTTATTTGATTTTATTTCAACATTATTCAAATTGTATTTTGGCGTTTAACCCTTTAAACGGCAACAGCGAATTTTTTCATAAAATGCTGTTTTTTAGATATAAACCTAAATTTACAAAAACACGTATTTTTTCTTTTTTAATAAATTTTATTTTTGTAAGGTTTTTTTGTAAAAAACAAAAAACAAAAACAAAAAGCATTAAAACTTGTTTTTTTTATTTTAATATGTTTTGTTTTAAATGAAAAATTTTAAAGTAATTAATTCGTTTGTTGTAGCATAGTCCTACTCCGCATTTTTCGCAAAGTGTTTGTGTGTTTTTTATTAATAAGTTTTAATCACTTTTGTTTCACTAAAATAAATGCGTGCAACTTTTCGCAAAAACGGTCAAATAAGTGCTGTCAAGTAAAATTTAGATACTTTTTCCCATTTTAATGCCAATATTTCAAAAAAGGAATCTTGCATAGATGTAAAATCGCAAGAAAGAGTCGTTTTGATAATTAATTCCGAAATTACGGGCAATTTTATGGTTGGTTGCAGATATGCATTTGTACCGTGTAAAGGGTTAAAATTGAATTTCAGATTTTCAAATTGAATTTCAGATTTTTAAAATTGTATTTCAGGCTATAATATTGAGATTTTTCAAGCTATATCTGCAACTGTATTCGTAAAAAAAAATCTGAAATTCGAAAATCTGAAATACAATTTTAAACGCCGAAATACAATTTTACAAATCTGAAACTCAATTTTTCAAATCTCAAATACATTTTGAAAAATCTGAAATACAATTTGAAAATCTGAAATACAATTTGAATTTTCTGATATACAACTTGAAAAGGTGTAGGACCTACACCTACACTGTAGATGCAATGTTTTTCCCAACTGTGGCGCAAAATATAGTCCGCATACTTTTACATATGCAGATACTTGGCGTTGGGGGCGCAATGGACAGTCTTGAGATATTAAGCATTCAGCAGTAGTAAACTCTAATCGACGGCGATAATTGCCGCTCTAAGATAAACTCGAAGCGCTTCGTAGGTAAAGGTAAACAGTCAGCAATTAACACGAATGCTGCACACATCCGGGGCCACACGGAATTTGTCTGGCAGCGTTTCGTTTAGTATCAAAACGCCCACTGTGAGGGTAACGACTACAGGCTGACAATGCAGACGCGCACATATCTGGTAAGGTTTGGCAGGTTGGGCTGCGATCAATACTAACTAATTGTATTATACAGTTTTTTACACTGCTGGCCGCATGCGTGGAGGTCGGACAGGTGGCGGGGCGCGCATGTAATGTGTGCCAGATCAACGGCGCTGCCTGCGTCAACTCCACCTCGTTCTACCTGTGCTTCGGAGGTATGTATGTGGAGGCGTAGAGCAGCAGCGACTCTTTGCGTGTGCAGTTGTTGTACAGCGTCGTGTCTATGCGCAGGAACCGTGCCAAATAGGAGTCAAATGTTCCACTGCAACGACGGCCTGGTGTGCACCAACGAGCCGAACATCTGTTTCCAGAACAATGCGGCAGCCGCCAGCTGTGGGGACATCTCCAGCTGTGGCCTGTGCAATGAGAATCTGGTGTTTGCATGCACCAGCCGCACCACGTTTGCATTCTGCTTCGGCGACAAGCGTCCGTCGGATGTAACGGGCAGGTGCCCTGTTGGTCGTGTCTGCGATGCCTCGACGCAGGACATCTGCGTCTATCAGCCGCTGGTGAGTAAAAAAGCTGATGAACGGAATTAGCAGTGTACAGATTGAGGGAATCTAAATTCTTTTCATTCAATAATAATTGGATTGCCATGAAAGCCTTTTTGTGGTAAACAAAAGTTCTGGCACTGCCACCACAATTCAGTGGCAAATATATATCGATTTCCACATCAGTTTGGTCCTTTGAACGACACAGCTGAAAGATAGGTGTACCAAATCCAATATCAGTTCTTAGGTATAGTCTCTGCACAATTCAAGCAAAATTTCAATTCAATATGAAAAAAGTTGCAAATGAACCAAGATACACTTTTAGCATTTGAAAATTTTTGTTTGATGATTTAATATAATTCATTAATTTGTATGGAAAGTGAATCAGTGATTATATGGATTTGATAATGCAAATGTTTTTGTATATAATGTAATTGTTTTTAATTAGTCGCTAAATTTAAGAAATATTTTTAAGTTGAAAATCTCTAATGTTGCAAGGGCATTGACTGTGTATCAGAATTAATTTTAATTTTCCTTTTCTAATCGAAAATTGCATTCACTTTCGCTGCAAAACATTAGCAACTGCAAACAAGCGTGGAGTGGCCTTGAAATAGTTCGTTTCTTGGGTGCGTCCAATCGGTAAAATCGCTCCACACATTGAACAAAAGTAAAGTGAAAATAATTGTTTGGCTGCCACACGCATTTGCGGTTCTAAAAATAAAAAATTTAAAGGTCTTTAGATAAAAGATAAAGTAAATGCATAAACTAACAGCCGTTTATGAGTTCCTTGAAATGCGGAGATAAGCAAGAGAAAGTCTGAGTCGGCCAGAGCAGTAAACTGTTTCGCCTTCAACGCACTAACGTTGTGACGATTGTAAATCGCATGAACGTTGTGTTGTACAGTTATATGTTAATGCTCATGAACTTTACATTCACATCATTTTTAATTATGCTTAACCTTTGCATTTGCTTTGATGTTCTTTATTTCAGGAGACGTCAATTGTCTGCAACTTGGACGAACCATTAGCACTCGCAGCGTACGAGGACGTCCCCAATTAGTGTGGACCACACATTGCAGCATAGTGGAAATTGGCATTGGAAACAGTCGACAGTCGAAAAAAAACAAATTGCCATTATTGCATTGAGAAGACAATTGGCTAAATGCATCTTTGACTTACTGCATTTATATTTAATACTTTTAATGAGAATTGTTACAAAGTGCCCAATCTTAAATAAATCAACCTCGTAAGAAAACTGCTTTAGAGATCCTCTTCATTGTCGATGCCGACCATCTCTTCGTCGAGCCAGGTGCGCACGTGTCGTAGCGCCGGCAAGCGACAGCGCCACTCGTCGCTCACATAGCGGTAGACGTTCTCGCCGAGCCGTAGCAGATCCGTGGCCACACGCCGTTCGTCCGGTTTCCATGCGCGCTCCTCCTGGCCGAACATCTCCATGCGCACGAGCGCCGTCATCGAGGCGGACAGGTACTTCTTGATGCCGTTGAAAAGCTGTGCCTTGGATGGTGGCAACACAGTCACATGGCTGACGGCTGTCGCACAAGCGGCAGCGGCGGGCTCCTTTGAGGTGCTTACGGTGGCGACCTGCTGGTGCTGTAGTCGCTGGTTTTGCTGCTGCTTCGTCAACGAATCGCACTTTTGCTGCAGTTGATCGTGTGCTTCCTGAAGCTGTTGAAGCTTCGATGCCATGTCCGCCCACTCCTTGCACATCGCTTGCTTCTCTGCCACGCATTTTGCATATTTGGCACTGGCGCTCTCCGTTTGTTGCTGTGCACACTCAAGTTCACTTTTACTCTTGCGCAGCGAATCCGTGGCGCTTTGCAGGCGAGTCCTAAATGTTAACTTCTCGGCAATGTGTGAGTTGCGCTCAGTTTCCAGCAGTTTTTGGAGCTGTTGGAAGATGCTATTGTGCTCTTCTTTGGAAATGAACTCCTCTTGAGCAGCCACGCTGACGTCAGTTGTTGTCGCGTCGTTCGGTGCGCTGAGCTCCATGACTTCCAATTCTGCTGCACTGTAGACGTTCTGCTCGCCGTCCGACTCTTGTATCGCGGCAATGTTGATATCCTCCTTGGGCTGTTCATCGAGTGCGGTTTGATCACGGATTGATTGCACAACGTGCTGAACTTCAGAATCGCTAGGCAAGGTGCTCTCCGCGCTTTCAGTTGTCATTTGTTCGATTTCCAACGCCGCAACATTTAATATTTTCACCTTATTCAATCCACTAATCTCAGTGTTTGGTGCTCGCCGCTTTTTGGACAACGTATCATCACTTGAAGCTTTCGTTTCAGTTACCAAAATATTATCGTTCAACAGAACCATCGAATTCCCCTCGAATCCCATTGGGCACGGAAAGTCCGGCGGAGGTATGAGATGAGGATCTGTTGGCTTTGGTAACGTTATTAGCTGGGGCAGCCCATCGGAACCCAGGTTTTCATAGTCGAGTGCAACTTCCTCACTGAGGCGCATAAGCGTCGGCACAGCTGTTTTAACCAGTCTATTCTTTTTGTAGTTCATAAAGCACTCGTCGCGGAAGTGCCGTACGCACACATTTCGATTTTTCTGGAACAGTGTTGTCATATCCAGAAAGTGCTTCACATCGGCCATTTCTAGCCACTTCAAGTAGCGTTCCCGATCTTTGACGGGAAAGTGAAAGAAATGCATTCCTGGATGCAGGCTTGTTGTAACGGAGCACTCGCGGAAGTAGCAGCGTGTCCCACCCATGTCGGAGTTCCCTAAAAATATATGAATTTTATGTGCGCCTAATTTACAGTATAATTCCTTACTTTTACGTGTGGCGTCTTGAGCTTAATATAAGCTGAGTAGAATTAATCTTCAACCCTTTACTGTATTTACATCTTTCGGGGATGCTGAACTTGTTTCAAGCTTCTTCTCCCTATGCATTGTATTCACAATTAGTACAGTTCTGTGAATGGCTTCGTTAAGTTTGTAGAAAGAAATCTTAAACGTTTGAAATAGACATGCATTGTTAAGAAAATTTGAGAAAAATTAAAATGCTACTGAAACACAAATATGGCAAAAATGGTTGAAAATGTTAAAAAAAAGTGTTGATGTATCCTGGTGTTGGTGATTCTTGGCATGCATTTGTTTGTATAATTGTTTGGCAATGAGAGTTTACAATAACTTTGTAGTGTCTACGACTGTTTTGTAATATTTCATTGCCACAGTAGAATTATATGTACCATAGTGAAATTAATAAAGTGTACCAGGTAGATGACGTACACTTATTTCTCTGAGTAACAATTGTCAATGTGTCAATTTATTTGTGTCAGTTCGATTAACCTTTATTTTTGTTGTCGCTAAAATAACACAAAATTTAAAATTTACATTCAATACTCCAAATATATATTTTCGTAATGTATTTTATGTTGGAAAAACATAGAAACTGCATTGTGCAGAGACAGCACGTTTTTTCTTGCATGTAATTACGTTTTTTTGTTGGTTTTGGTACAGAACGATTTTCAAACAATTTATTTTGAAATTTTTTTCCAGCAGCACAGACGGGTTATGAAATCTGGCAGTTTTCATCATAATGACATTAACTGTCAGAAAATAAGTGTACGATGAAGAGAGAGTGGAACAAGTGCAGAATAGCGTACCCTCGTGAAAAAATAAATAAAAAATTTGGCTGTATAGAGCTTGGTTTTGTGAATGTAACAAACTAAAAATTTTGCCTGGGAAACGCCTACCAAAGGCGTGGCACGGGGTCAAAGTTCAAAACTTTCATTAAAATAACTCATTAAATTTTCAATCGATTTATATGATATGGGTATCAAACGAAAGGTCTTCTTCATACCTTTATTTTGGTGTACCACATTATATAGTTTATATGTACGAGTAAAAAATTATAAGCAAAAAATTATTTTTTTTTATAAAATTTACAAAACCCGATTTTTTTCTCGAAAAACCTCGTTATTAAGATACAAAAAAATTTACACTATATTATAGCCTGTGGAATTCTCTTTTCAATGAAATATAAAAACATACAGTTTTGTGCGAGTTTCAATGCGTGTTTTAATTAAATATCGCGCCTAAACAAAGAATTTCTGCATTCAAGTACCTTATGTGTGGCCGGCCTTCGGCCGGGCGCTTGAAAAATAACCCTCATGGGAGTCACCACCACATCAGGCAACAGTCAGGTGTGCACAGTATTTTTTGTTCAAATCCATAGTTCCAAGCCATAGTATTTTTGGCAATAAGTTTTTCCCAGGTGGCCGGCCTTCGGCCGGGCGCTTGAAAAATAATCCTCATGGGAGTCACCACCACATCAGGCAACAGTCAGGTGTGCACAATATGGAAATATAAAAACTTTGAACCTCGATATCTCGAAAACGAAGCGAGATATCGAAAATTTTTATTCATCATTTTCGATTTATTTTGGGTCAATATATCTAAAAACATCATCAAATGGCGGAAACCGTAGAATCCCCGTGCAGGCAGATTCTTTTAACTCAATACAAATTTAAATATAAAAACAAAAACAAAAAAAGTTCAAATGTTCTATATTTCATTGTAAAGGGAATTCCGTAAAGAATATATGGTAACAAATTTATTATATCTTTATTTTGGTTTTTTTCGAGAAAAAAAATCGGGGTTTATAAATTTTATAAAAAAAAAATAATTTTTTGCTTATAATTTTTTACTCGTACATATAAACTATATAATGTGGTACACCAAAATAAAGGTATGAAGAAGACCTTTCGTTTGATACCCATATCATATAAATCGATTGAAAATTGAATGAGTTATTTTGATAAAAGTTTTGAACTTTGACCCCGTGCCACGCCTATTGTAGGCGTTTCCCAGGTACAATTTTTAGTTTGTTAGACTCAGGAGCGAAACTTCTTTGTATAAGCATACTTATTAATTTTTTTCACGAGGGTACGCTATTCTGCACTTAAGCCGAGAGAGTTCCTGCTATCTGGCACACTTTATTAATTTCACTATGATATGTACTGTTGTGTTTTCCAATTGCGTTGATGTTTGCATATAATCTTTCGAACAGTTATTTAGCATTCATTATCGCATTCGCAGGAAAACTGAATGCACTGTGAATACATAAGACGGCTTGGGCAGAACTGGTCGAAGCTCGTTCACCGTAAAGTGGCGCACGGTGAACGAGCTATGCTTGGCATTACTTTTGTTGCAGGCGTCGCGTTTTTCCATTTGGCGCAGGATAATTTTGCAAATAGAATTTAATGCAAAAAAACACATCAGAAACGCGTGAAACAATGTTAAGTAGTCAGAAAGTGAAGAAGAACAAGCCGCTGCTGTACGACCAGGAGATTATCGGTCGAGTAAAGCAGGTAAGCCAGATGGGATCGAGTGTTCGCCGGCGGAGCGGGAGTGGGTCTGCGCAAGTTTAAGGTTACGTTTGTCAAGCTGGGCAAACGAGATTAGTTTTTACTTGTGAACATAACAAAATATCGCTGGTTTTATTGCAGTACCTGGAGGAGAATGTTGATAAAACGTACCTCGATGTGAGTGTAATGACAAAGCAACTGCAGGAGCGCTTTCCTGAGTATTCTCGGCGCAAGAATGGGCCTTTTCGGCAGTTAGTGGAACAAGGTGAGTGCGGGGCATTTCGCCATGTAAGTTTAAGAAAGTTGAATTTGTGTTATTTGTTTGCAGCTTATCGCATTGTGTCGCAAAGTTACGGCTTGGAAAGTCAGCCTTCGAGTGGAGACGATTCGGATGGTTCGGACTTGGAGGTTATGGACGTGAGTGATTCAATGTTGGTCCAATATTGGGACACCAACAGTGGGACGATGTCGAATGTATTCAGTGAATCGTTTAGTCTGCTATTTGCAATCAAAACCTATATGCTTCAAATATGTGAAAGCTAACAGCACGATTCTAGATGATTATTTCAACTTAACTAATCCATAACAACGAACTATCTGGTCATGTTTATAGGATTCTACGAGTAATAATTTGATGAGGGATATGATGAATAACTTATACTCCAAGCGGAAGGTAAGCACTGTTCGGCCAACCCCAGCAAAACAATCAGCCGCCGAGGCGATTGACATCAGTAGTGACGACGATAGTGGCGATGAGGGGCACACAAATGGCAAAGCTTCAGAACAAGGTAATTGTATCCAGCTGGTGTGTAGTACTCTAGCATTTTAATTAATTTGTCTTCTCCACAGGTACTGGCGCCGCCTTGCCTGGCATGAAAACATTCCGCGATGTGACTCTCACAAAATTAGCAAATACAGAATCGTCCTCAAAAGGCTCTTCTTCGACATCATTGACCACAGATTCGGCCGCAGCTGCAGCAGCCGCAATACCACCAACAGTTCACAAACGCCGCGAATTATCCGACAACAATGAGCACGATCGTCATCAGCCCATTAAGAAACGTAAGTTGTAAGCATCGAATAGAGAGGTTCTGAATCATGTTGACGCATTGATTGCCTAATTCGCATTAGACAAACCCGATGCACGTGTTGCCGCATTACAGCAGCGCATAAATCAGCAGCCAATGTTTCAGCAAGCTGTTCTGCAACAGCAACAGCAGCAGCAGCAACAACAGCAACAACAACAGCAGCGCCTGTCGCGCGTCGCTGCTTTCAATCAGAATAGCAATGAATCTGCAATATATAATCCGGCCGCGTCGCAGGTGCGCCAGCGCAAGTACAAGAAGGAGGTGCAACTGCGCAAGTCGCGCGAATCCTTCCAGGACATTGGCGGCATGGAGAAGACACTCAAGGAGCTGTGTGAACTACTTATGCACATCAAATCGCCGGATATTTACTTTGTGTTGGGTTTGATGCCTCCGCGTGGCATTTTGTTGCACGGGCCGCCTGGTTGCGGCAAAACGCTGCTTGCACACGCCATAGCCGGGGTAAGTGAAAACGACGTCCATACACAAAGACTATACGTCTGACTCGACGTTTTGACTCGAAAAATTAAATTATTACATTTCCTTTCATCTGCTACCCATAGCAATTGAATTTACCTCTGATTGAGGTGGCGGCCACCGAGTTGATTTCGGGCGTGTCGGGCGATTCAGAAGAGCGTATACGGGATATTTTCGAGCAGGCCTCAATTTATGCGCCAAGCGTGCTTTTCATTGATGAGATCGACGCCATATCGTCGAATCGTTCGATGGCGCAGAAGGACATGGAGCGACGCATTGTTTCGCAGCTGATCAGCAGTCTAGACGGTCTTAAGCTGAGCGAGGATGGGCAGTCGGTGTTAGTGATTGGTGCCACTACTCGGCCTGATGTGCTGGATCCGGCATTACGACGCGTGGGGCGTTTCGACCACGAAATAGCCATTGGCATTCCGACGCGCAAAGATCGCAAAGACATACTGACCATCATCTGCTACGGGCTGTCAGTGGATGCAAAGTGCGATTACGATAAAATCGCCGAATTGACACCGGGCTACGTTGGTGCTGATCTGTTGGCGTTGGTGTCGCGTGCGGCCACGATTGCGGTCAAGCGAAAGTGAGTGTCAAAGTTATTATATCGTACGTTTTTATATTGTATTTTCTTTCTTCCACAGATGCTCCGAACAGATACGCGCCTTTCAGCTGGAATCTCAGCGAAACATCACCATTGTGGACTTGGACGATGATGCCGATGACAATGCCGAGAGTACCGCGAACAAGCAAACTGCTAAAAGCACAGCCAATGAGGTGACAGATACTGCACAACAGGACAGCGACAAGGTAGCGGCCGAGGCCGACACAACAGCGACTAAGCAGTCAGAGGTTAATGGAGCTACCGAGACCGAAAAAGTGGTGAACGAGGCTATGGAGGTGGACGAGCAATCGGCCCAAACTATTGCTGCTGCCGAGAAAAATGGAAGCAAAGCCGAGGCCAGTGTTGATGACAATGCAAAGGTTGATGATGGTGGCGATGAGGCCGTTGCCGATGCTACCAATAACGTTAGCGAAACTAACACAGACACTGTTGTTGACAGCGTACAGAGCGCAAAAGCAGCAGAAATAGAGCCAAAGGCAGTTGAGAGCGCCGCCACATCAACACTTAATATTCCAGAGCCGTCGCTTTTAGAGCTACTTAATTGGCTGGACAATCCGCCGGAAGACATAACGTTCTCTTCGGAGTTTTGCATAACATTCGATGATTTTCTGGAGGCGCTGAAAGTGGTGCAGCCGTCGGCGAAACGTGAAGGTTTCATCACCGTGCCCGATGTTACGTGGGACGATGTCGGCTCGTTGCAGGACATACGAGAGGAGCTGCAGTTGGCCGTATTGGCGCCAGTGAAATTTCCCGAGAAGCTTATCAATCTTGGCCTGACAGCACCCTCGGGCGTCCTGTTGTGTGGTCCGCCCGGTTGCGGTAAAACGTTGCTTGCCAAAGCCATTGCCAATGAGGCAGGCATCAACTTTATTTCAGTGAAAGGACCCGAGTTGATGAATATGGTAAGTAGGCCGTTTTCTTGTTTTAACATCGAGGACAAGTCGATTAAATCGAAGTAGATTAAATTGTGTGTAATTGAAATGGCAGTTCATGAATAATTATCATACAATTTGTATATTTCTGTAGTATGTGGGCGAGAGTGAACGTGCAGTTCGTGCGTGCTTTCAACGTGCGCGCAATTCGGCGCCCTGCGTCATATTCTTTGATGAATTCGATTCGTTGTGTCCGAAACGGTCCGAATCGAACGAGGCCGGTTCGGGCACTCGTGTCGTTAATCAGTTGCTTACCGAGATGGATGGTGTTGAAGACCGCAAGGGTGTCTACATTCTAGCCGCTACAAATCGCCCGGACATAATCGACCCAGCCATTTTACGTCCAGGCCGTCTGGATACCATTCTATATGTGGGTCTGCCGCAGAATGCCGATCGCATTGAAATTCTGAAGGCAACGACAAAGGTGCGCAGCAATGTCATTTCTTCAATTATCTGCAGAGTAAACGTGAAATTAACTTGTATATTCTTGTAGCATGGCAAGCGACCAGTTCTGGCGGATGATGTCGATTTCATCGAGCTAGCTGCTCAGACAGAGGGATACACTGGCGCCGACTTGGCTGGACTGATCAGGCAGGCGGCAATGTTGGCACTCAAAGAGTCACTCGGCCATCCCGAAATGACGGATTTGCGTGTGCGCAAGGAGCACTTTGAGCAGGCGCTAAAGTTGTTACGGCCTTCTGTTAGTGTACAGGTCAGTGCGTGTGACAGCCATCGCGAAAGAGGGTGATCTGACTATTTGTGTTGTTTTGTGCTTTTGCAGGACCGTAAGATGTACGAAAAGTTACGTTTGAAGTACGCTGCTCCACGAACGCCTGCTGCGGACGAGAATGCTGAGCAAGCGATTTAATGCCTAAACACATTCAAGTTATTCATTGTCATTGACGTCCTCTAAATTTACACACTATTTTCATTCTCACATGCATCCACACAACAATTACAACCAATACCACATGTACAATACATATTTGTTTACATTTGCTTTGATTTAGGTTTGAAGTTTGTTTTCATTGTCTTGATTTTCGATTTTTAAACTATCGACAGTCCCCACGCTGCACAAGTTGCAAATTGCGGTTGCAGCATATTAAAGTGAATTCTGTGCAAAAAAGTCTTCAAACGTTCGTACTGTTTTTTTTTTACACAAATTGTCTAACACTTTTATTCAATGGTCAATGCAACAATTTCGAAAACTGTAACAATGAACCAACATTTATTGCAAATAAAACTAAAACCATACTCTTATCTAATCGCTCTTCTTTAATACGATTCTTACACATAATTAAAATTTATCATGAACACAATTACAATTACAACAATTACAATAGAAAGAATTAGTAACGTCCGGCTGACGCTTAGCTTAGCATTGGACTTATGCTTGTATTTCAACCAGATCGGGAACGCGTTGACTTGGCTGAACTGCTTGCAGCGGTGGTACACGCGGTTCTAGAGAATCGTTGCTAATGCATTGCTTAAGCGTCGTGTTGGCGATTTCCCTGGACTCGGCTGGATATTGTTTTCGTATAGATGTGTCCTCCTTGGCCAATGGCTTGTCTCGAATTTTTGTGGTTTTGTCGGCATTCTCGTGTTCGGGAAATACGGGCACCAGATCGAAGGCCATTTTGCACATCTCACGTATACCGAACCAGCTTTCGTGTCCGATGGGACTGATGGCCTCAGCCGGCGGCTGAAAACCCATATCGGCCGACGGTAATTCCATAACCAGCGCTAACGGTACACCAATAACGCCAAATGCATAGTCCACAATAGAACCGGATACGGTGTGCTTGGTGAGACTAAATACGAGAGAGTGTAATAATTATTTTAAGTTGATTTTTTTTTTTATTTTTTTAAGTTTTTATTTTATTATTTTAAATAATTTATATAATTTACTTAAGTACGCAGAGGTGCAGAGGGTTCGGAGAGAAGAGTTATAGAGCGAAAGAGTGAAACGAGGAGAAGGAAAATGTGAGCATGTTGAGTGTGAAAGAGAGAAAGAAAGAGTTGGCAAACGCGAGCAGGAGAGAGCATTAAAAATTGTATCAGAAACGAAAAAAAAGAGAGGCAATTGATAACAATAAAGCAAGTTGGTGGGAGAGATAAGAGAGGGCAAAAAAAAAGTAATATTTAGAAGAAGGAATTTGTAGATAAAGATAGATGGCGTAAAATATGTAAAAAACAGTCATTTAGAGAAATGAAAGATTTAAAAGAAACATGTGGAAATGAAGGAAAGTTTACAAACAGGAACGGCGTTGAAGGTTAGCTGCGAAGTGGAGTCTAGCGTGAGCGAGAAAACTACACCTTTTCAAGTTGTAAGGGAGAGGGCTGGGGTGTGAACCGGGTTTTGTTTTTTGGCTCTAACTTTTCACAGAATAAAGATATCGAAACATCGAAGATACCGTTGGAAAGGTAAATATAACGCGCAAATTTGTTATGAAGACAGATTACCGTTTTGATTAACATTTAACTCTCTACGTCCAATTTTCTAAGGATGTGATTTTTCGCTTTTCCAAAAAAGTGGCTGGGTTGTGAACCATCTGGCAAATCGCAATTAAAGTCGAAAAATACGAAGAAAACACCCATAATTTTGATATAAGTTGAAAATTTATTTAATCAGGAAGACTCAAGACGTGAAAAAAGGTTATAATGACGCCACTTAGGCCAAAAAATCGCAATGAATGCAAGTGCTCAATATTTGTTTGTTTTCATCCTAATCGGTGTCGCAATGTTTGCATATGACATACGAACGCGTTCTCGCATTGGCCCACTTCAAGTGAACTCACCGAAATCGAGTGACATTACATAAAATTACTTTATTTTAATAAATCCGGCGATATTTGACCGTCCTAGTGAAAATGTAGTCCGAAAACCAGGTGGTTCATAACCCAGCCCCCACAGTGGTTCACAGCCCAACCACGATGCCATTTTGTAAACTTTTAAAACAACGACACTTCCAATCATATTTCAACATACCCTAAATAAATATGTGTTACACTTACATTTTTGCAATAACTTCAGTCACTTGGATAGCACTTTAAAAAAAGCAAAAAAGTTTTCGCAGTCGATTTTCAAACACGGTGTCTTTCAAACTCGATTGCTGCCACAAGCAATACGTGTTTGTACTTCGGTGTAACCACAAAAGCAGAGTCATATCATAAGACAAGCCTGACAGTTGAAAGATTGGCGATATGTCAATTAGGGAAAGAAAAAACAGTAATGGTTCACAACCCAGCCTGGTTCACAACCCAGCCCTCTCCCTTATATCTGAAAATTCAAATTGTATTTCAACGTTTAAAATTGTATTTCAGATTTTCAAATTGTATTTCAGATTTTAAAATTGAATTTCAAATTTTTCAAATTATATTAAAGATTTTCAAATTGAATTACAAATTTTTCAAATTACATATATTTAAGATTTTCAAATTGAATTTCAGATTTGTAAAATTTTATTTCAACACTTAAAATTGTATTTCGGCGTTTAAAATTGTATTTCAGATTTTCAAATTTAATTTCAGATTTTCAAATTGAATTTCAGATTTTTCAAATTGAATTACAGATTAATCAAATTATTATTCTAAGTTCCGATACGAATACAGTTAAAGATACAGCTTGAAAAATCTCAATATTAAAGCCTGAAATACAATTTTACAAATCTGAAATACAATTTGAAAAATCTGAAATTCAATTTGAAAAATCTGAAATACAATTTGAAAAATCTGAAATACAATTTTAAACGTTAATATACAATTTGAATTTTCTGATATACAACTTGAAAAGGTGTAGACAAATGGGACAATGGAGAAGTAATGGGAGAATAGTGCTGAGTTGTACATACCTGGCGATGCTGCCAGTGCGGTAGTGGCGTCCATTATAGGCCTTAATTGCATTTCGGCCACACAGTGCCAATTTTTGGAGCTTCTGCCATGTTTCAGGTAGATCTCTGTGCATTTGCGTTGATTCATTAGTATTTCAGCAAAATGTGATTCAATAGCAATTTTACTTAAGCTGACTGATCGATTCACTTTGAAATACAGTAGTGTCTGGGTATAGTGAACCCCCTATATAGTGAACACCTCGATATAGTGAACACCCAAATTTTGACATCGAGCCTCTAAATATGGAAACAAAATTTCAAGCAAAAAACAAAAAGTGTATTTTGAGCAACTAAACGTGTTTTTGGCCAAAAATGTTAACCTTGATATAGTGAACAACCTCAATACAGTGAACAGGCCTTGCAATAATTAGTTCACTATATCCAGACACCACTGTATGTACTAAAATGTTTTTGATTTTTTGAAAAATGTATAAAGATTTTTTTGACTAGGAGCAACTGCTGACTCTGTAAGCGGCCGGACTCAATAAGTTGTCATGGACTCAATAAGTATCCGACAATTGACAACACTATTAGTCAATCTTTTGTTTTTTTTGTTTATTTGTTTTTTTTAATATCAAAGTTCTGACAACGGATTCTGGTAGAGGGTAGAAAAAAAAATGAAATATACGTGTATCGGGGTTTTGTAAGTTTACGTCTGAATTTTTTTTGGGGGGTCAAATTTTACCCCTTTTTGCAAATTTTTATGGTGAATTGGCAATCAAGTTTTGTAGGAGATTTAAGTACCAATTTTGATTAAATACGAAATAAACACTTAAACACATTTTTAGTTTTGGCTTAATTCTGGCGTTCAAGTTAATTTCTACGCTTTGATGTATTCAGAGACCTATAGAAGAATTTTGTGGCGAATATTTTCGTGGTATATTTTGTCCTTAAATAGTCCTGTTTTAAAGGACATTTTTGGCATTTTAGAAAAAAAAGGTCAAATTGACCCATACAAATAGGAGCCACAGGGTTAAAATGCTCCAAAAAAATGTTCCTCGTAGCATTTTACATCAAATTGCTGAACACATCACTAACCTAAAATGTGAGGTTACATGGTTTTCGTATGCCGATTTATCATAAAAATGTGCAAAAAGGGGAAAATTTCGACCCCCCTAAAAAAAAAATTCAGACGTAACCTTTCAAAACGCCAATACATGCATAATTTTTTTTTGCCCCCTCTACCAGAATCCGTTGTCAGAATCTTGTCATTTTTTTTGTGTGTTGTACAGTGTAATCAGTCAGCTAAGCAGAATGAAGTGGGTTTTTCAAAATATAAAATAATAATGGCTCACTTGCTATAGCCCCACGGGTACATGATGCTCTCCGCATACGAGTGCAACGACAAGAAGAAGAGAATATTCGACTCGTATTTCTTGAGTGCGTTGCGGAGTGCGCGCGTTTCATGCTCGGAGAAGGGTTTCTCGCCGCGGTAGGTGTTGCGGCACAGCTTCGACGGGCCATTCTCCCAGTGGAAATCGTAGTTGCGATTGCAATCGGTGCCAATGTACTTGGAGTTCGGGTGTGGGTGTCGATTCTTGCGCCAGCGGCGATTCTGTGCCACAGACAAAGAAAAAAACCTATAAGTTTTGAGCAAATGTGAGTGCGCCGCACATTTTCACAGACCTTTGTCCAGGTGTACTCGTAGCCGTCGGGATTGGTGACCGGCACAATGAAGAAGCGCAGCTTGCGCAGCAGCTCATAGTTGCGCAGATGCTTCTCGGTGAGCTGGTAGATGCAGTTCAGCGCCACCGATATGGTGATCCATTCGCGCGCATGCGTGCCGGCCTCAATGAAGACCATGTTGCGTGGCTGGCCGCCGCCGGCCGAACGAAACCGAGACGGCACGCCAAGTGGCGGCATTCTGTCGCCGTTGCACAGGCGCCGCGCCTCCTCCTTCTCCATGGCGTTTATGTTGCGCTCGCTGTGCCAGTCGATTTCGATGCCCTTGAGCAGGCGATGCTCGTGGGTGGAGCCGAGCGTGTGCACCTCCACGAAGCTGTAGCGGTTCTGCAGATACTCCAGGTACATGTTGATCTGCGTGTGCCGCAGGTAGCCGTGCAGCACGTCCGGTCGCGGAATGACCAGTTTCTTGAATTTCGAAAGGGACTTGGAGATCTTTGTGCGCTTGACGCGTCTCTTCATGGCTGCGACTGAGACTTGCGACGACGAATGGGCGACCGGATAGGCGTACGAGCTGTGTGTGTGTGTGTGTGTCGGACAGATCGAGCAGCTGCGGCTGGTGCTTGTAATTTTTGTAACTGCAGTTGCTGTTGGATTTTGGTTGAGCTAACGATTTGGCACTTTGAATTTACACAATAATTATGCCGAACTTGGAATAGTCAAATTTTGAGATTTTCAAAACATAGAAAAATTAACACGCACGCTTCGGGTGCAAATATAACGAGAATTTTAATTACTGCCAATGTTTCACAGTTTTGACGTATAGAACTGAATTCTCTAAAGTAATGCGATTTTGTTTTTTTCCTCCATATTTTGGAATATGCAGTGCAGTGGACCCAATCCCGATTCTGCATGCCACAGCGGCCGCTTGGCAAATGAAATGGTTCTAGCTGGAGCTGCGGCTAACCTGTGTGCAGTACTCCACGAACAACAAGCGGCACAAACACAAACTTTTACAACACAATAGAGCACACCCACACAATAGAGCACACTCACACACACACACACATACATAAACATATGCAAATGTGTAATGGGACAGAGCTGGCGTGCCGCTGAATATCCGCCCAGCCGGAAGTTCCCATTATCAGAGAAATGGGACAACGCCGCATTAGTTGGCGTTGAGCATGAAAATTTGACTGTGGTGGTGCTGGGGACTAAAGAAAAAAGAAAATAACTTTTGTACACTGTAGAAAAAATTGGATTGGAGGTTTTGGTTTGCCTTTTAAGATCTCAAATTCAGATGTCCACGCGCTGATTAGTTAACCTTGTTGCGTTGCTAAAAAATGTACCCAATTAGAAAAAATGATTAAACTCACTTAAGAGAAAATGAATTCACTTTTATTTCAGTTTTTAGTTAAACCACAACGAAACAGAACAACAATCATTTAGAAATATTCATTTGGATTCATTATATTTGGATTTATTACTCTAACTTTATTGGTTCGAAAGTTATTAAAAAGGCGGAAGCTGCAATTCTAAAAAAGTACAAAATTTCCAATTTATTTATTTACCCAATTTTTACCCATTTTAGTAACTAGTTAGTTAGTTAGTTGTTCTTTATTGACATTAATTTGTCTAAATTAGAACATACGGCTATGACAAATGTCAGCAGAAATTCTTACTTTCAATTTTGCTTATTGGTAATTAAACTTTATAACAAGAGAGCTTCTATAATTTAAGCATACTTTTATATACTTAACAACAATTCTTATATATAATGCACAATTCAATATATTAACTATTTCCTCTTCATTGAAGCTGTTTTTCCCCAAATACAGTTTTCGAAATTCCCTCAATTTTAGTAACTATGAAATCAATGAAGCGAGAATAATGAAATTTTGACACTTGATCAAGGAGATTTTGGGTTTTAAGATACTTAAGAAAACTCTATGTAAATTTTCAAGGATATAAAAGATTAAAATTTTCAAAGGACTTTTTTCATATTCTTTTTTTTACAAACATTTCAACATTCAACATTTTGAAGTCCTTTTAAAAGGATAAAGGATGTAGAAGTGAAACGAGTACGCAGTATTACTATGTTTGATCTCCAGTTTCACGGCCATATAGTGTTTTTTCGGTGTGAAAAACTTTTTGAATTTTTGTCGCACTTTTACTTAATTTATTAACTATTTTATAAATTAACCCTTCGCTGCATGATTTAATTTCAATGAAGAAAAAACATTTTTGTCATATAATTCTTGTTGCTTGTTAAGTTCTGATGGTAAAAATGACATTTCGTTGAATTCCTGTATCTGTGAAAGAAGTTTTGCGGACATTTTCCGTACCTTGGTGAGAGCGCTACCGCCGAAATGAAAGTAAGTTCTATCTATATTTTAGTGTTCTCTACTACGGAGAGTCGAACAGAGGTCAGACGTCACTGTATACTCGTAATTCAACGTAGTGAACAGCTGAGCGACGGAGATCGCCATCAATAGCCAAAATTATTTCACCAAATCGAAACACTTGTTCCTTTTTCGATTCTTTTGCACATACTTTCAATGTTAATCGCAAATTCCGTTAGTAATCAAATATTGTAACATAAAAGACACAGCTGAAGAATGAATGATTGAAAAATGGTGAATAGACTAGTTTCCAAACCTATGAAAAGTTAACATTGCATGTATGCAATGCCATGCAGCGAAGGGTTAATTTACTTAATTGATAATTTTAATTATTTACTTAAAATTCAACAAAAAAGTTCACAAGGGATGTCTGAGGAACGGTCAACTAATTCGACAAGGGGCCTTAAACTCGAGAGTTGTGTATTCAAATGCAATAAGCAGTCGAAGATCGGTGGATGCGATCCGCAGACTAGGTGGCATTACTTGAATATTTGTATAAGTTACTTATTTACTTACTTAATAATTAATTTAAATAATAATTGATTGGCACGACAGCCCGCTTACGCGAGACTAAGGCCTAGCTTCCCGCAACCACCCGTGTTGTGCGTGTGAATTTTGTACGCGGGTGGAAGGGACCTACAGTTTTATGCCGGTTCCGAACGGCAGGTTGGGAGCTTTTTCATAGGCAATTTTTACTCTCAGAGGTTTGCCATTTCCAGCTGAGAGGACAGCCACCGAAAGAGAAAACGAGTTTCCCGTTATTTTTTTTTTTTTTTTTTTTTTTTTTAGGTGTTACTACATGCAGAATTCGAACTAGCGTCGCTCTGCATGCGACTCGCTTGGACCGCGCACTAACCAACTGAGCCACGGCGGCTATTTACTTACTTACTTTGCATAAATTAGCTGAAATATATTCATCTTTTCTTGAAGGACGTCCAGACGAAGGCGTTCGAAATCTATATAAATAGAAAATATATAAAAATGTGTACAAATACTCGATTTGCTTGGAAGTCTCAATTCATGCCTAACCTAACCTAATGAACTAATGTTCGTATATTTCAAAAGGGTAGAGTTCCACGAATACAAATATACAATGTCGGACAAAATATTTGCAACTAATAAAATGCAATGTTCATATTATTGGAAAATTCAAAGTAATTTCTACTACGCCTTTATACTACATTTACATTGAGCCCAAATGCGTGATTTGGGCAAAAATTCTCAAATGCGAAGCCAAATCACGCATTTCCCCATACAAATTGAAATTGACGAAATGACTCATTTCAACAAAACGACGAAGCAAATGCGATAAAACATGACCAATTTTATCGAACGCATCACAAAATGAAAGCTCTTTCAAGAGCTTCAAAAGCTTTTGTCCTTTTTGACAGTTCAAAATCAAAACAAACGAAAATTATCAAAATGGAAATTTTGAATGGAAATTTTCGTCTGCTTCAAATATGTAGAATATGCTTAGCATGTAAGGTATGTAGTATATTTGTATTCAAATATCGCAGTGTGTAGAACATAGAGGCAGACAAAAAGAAACAAATGATTTAGTCAAATGCCGGAAAAGAACTGATCTATGAGCTGCGGCAAGAGGACATGAGCATTGAGCATTTGACATTAGCTGCCAAACAAAATGAAATGCAATGCAAATGAGGCAATGTAAACACTTTGAAATGACTCATTTGAAACTACTCATTTGGGTTCAATGTAAACGTAGTATTAGCTGCAAGTGTCAGTTGAGAGTTGAGCATTTTTTCTAACAAATTGAAGTCATGAAATAAACACTTTCGTTATTTTGTTGCCATATGGCATATTGCTACTTTGTAGACGTCCGAACCCTCTGTGGTATCAAGAATACATTTTTTGTTGGTCCTTAGAATAGTTTGAAGTTTTAGGAATAATACAAAATTAATAAACTGAATATTTAAGTTTAAAGAAGAGAAGTATACACGTTTTTTAATGGTATATCTTGACATAGTAAAGGAAAAAGAAGCAGACAAAATTAGAAAACTTTATAATTTGACGTTTTCTTTCAATTTAGAACCTTGTTTTAAAAAATTCTGGCCAAAGTAAATGAAGAAATATTCAAATTTTCGTTATGCGTAGACATTTTGATGTTTAAGTTATTATTACAGCCACAACGATGTGGTTGCTCTCATATAAAAACACTCTAAAATACAGGATTCGAGTATAAAAATTAAAAATTTTATAATTGATTTTTGCTAATACAACCGAATAGAAACCGAAAACGTAAAATTTAAAATTTTAACTTTCCCCAGTAAAAATCTGTAGCGAAAGGGTTAACAACTTTTTAACTTTTTTAGTGTATAACTTTTTACAGTGTATAACTGTGTTTATCTTCATATTGAAGCTTGTTGCCGGAGAGCGGTGGCTTGGGTGCGTGGTATATGGCCGACTGGCAAAATTGGTACAAAAACTTTAATCGCGAATCAGTGCAAATGGTAAAGAAAGTTTTTTTCGTTCATTTTGTTGTTTGGTTTTCTTCAGTTATTTGTTTTGTGTTCTGAATGTCGTTTTGCCTTCTTTTAAGTTGGATATTCATAAGCCTTGGAATTCCTTAAAACGGTTCGAGTCATGTTCAGGTGCGTCCTTGCAGTTGTGAGGCTCTGCAAGCCAGTTACGATTGCTGCTTTTTTTGAAAAATAATATCAAATTTTCAAGAAAATCAATGAAACTAATTAATTAATTAATGAAATGTTTAACTATTTAATGCGGTGTGTTTGCTGAGGAGTAAATTTTTCCCGGCAGCTGGGAAAAAATAAAACTGAGATTGAAAAGCGTAGATCAAATCATAGTTTAGACAAGAATTCAAGAGTACAGAGTTAAGTCTTATGTAATGTATTTTCTGAGAAGTTAATTTGTAAGATCTTATGTCTAGTTGGAGGGAAACTTGGATTGTAAAGTGTAGATCAGATCAGCGTAGATTGAGACTTAGAGTTGCTCATCTTTTAGTTACTATTTTCAAAGTATAAGTTGCAAGTAAATGCGTTCAAAATATGCCTCAGAATTATCAAATCAAATTCAAATCACTGCAACTTTTTGCTGCAATTTGAGTAGTTATGAATTAAATTTAAATTAATTCGCCGTATCTGAAATCATCATTGAAGAACCAATAACACATTTCGCCTGTTTTGAGTTCAGGCCCTACTAGGGGCTACTTTCTAAAACTTCACTGTGCACATTTAACGTATGTAAGCATAATACAAATATTCATCTAAAAATAGTGTACATAATTTATTCTGCATCGTTATGGCGCTCTTTAGTAAAGGTTATTAATATTTGTTTGTATTGTTGTTGCATAGTCAGGTGGCGCACAGTGGCGGCATAAGAAATGAAGACTATTTAAAAAATTGTTCTGTCTATAGCCAATTCGAAAGTGTTTGAACAAACCCGGTTATATGCAGAAACTGCTTTTCATGTCCTTTTACCAAAAACAATGTACTGGAGATATTGGTTATATAAACTAATTTCGGTCCCAAGATTTCACTTCTTTTCAAATTTATAGTAATTTAGTGTCGCTTTTAAGTTTCCTTACGTCAGCCTAAAACATTTGTGAGGATCATTCAGAGTAGCCGTCACAATTACGACAAACTTGTAGGTAGATACCGAATTCTAACCTTAAATTTCGGCACTGTTTTCAAAATATTCCTGCTGAAAGCAGCTAAAAGAAGAGAATAAAAAATAGGTGCGGTGATTCTCCAGCGCTCTTCAGCTTAAAACGCTTTCATTCATAATAAATAATAACTGAAATTATAAGTTAATTAATATAATAAATAAATAAATCAAATCAATTCCTTCGAATTAGCATTGAAATTCAGCCATTAATCGGTCTTTGACTTATAAGAAATCACCGCATTCGACGACTTAATGGGCAACAAATATTTCCACAATATCAAAAATTTTGTGCAGAATTTTTTGCCATCACTGTGTCACCATATCACAAAATCGCAATAGCAAATTTTAACTACGTCGGTATTAATTTTTCGCAAACGTCACACTGACGTGCACGGCTGAGCCACTGAGCATAGTTGGCAGTTGGCATTGGTGGGTCAAAGCAAAGCAGCATGCAATCAGTTGATTTAGCAACAATTCGACGACGACTTGGCTTCGTGCGGTCCTTGTGCGATTTGCTGACATGTTGGCAGCACAACTTTTTCCGGGCTGCGTGTCGCTTGTGTAACGTCGGCAGAACGTCAAGCAAGGACATTCCTCTAGCTGCGTTCGGCGCATAAGTAGCGCAGAGTTAATGGCGATTATGTCATTAAGCGTCGCTTCGCCTTTGCTTTGGCTGAGGACAATTGCCGAACGGTATACGGCCTTCTGGCGGAGAGCAGGCGACAGTTGGCCAAATCACGCATTGAAGCAGAATAGTAAATTGAGTCGAATTTTGACAGAAGTAGGTGAAAAGTAGTTCAGCGCATACAAATTATAAAAATTTAAACAATAAAAGTTATGCCGGCATCAGCTGTGGCTTTGTTCTTCATTCATTCGTTGTTTGTGATTTGCATCTTTGCCTTAACCCTTTTGCTATATTGTTGCCATATGGCAACATGGTACTTAGTGGACGTCTAAAATTTTTTTGTTGTTCCTTAGAATAGTTTAAAGTTTTAGGAATAATACAAAATTAATAAACTAAATATTCATGTTTAAAACAGATAAGTATACAAGTTTTTTTTTAATTTTTTATCTTTACATAGTGAAGAAAGTAGAAGCAGAAAATAACAAGATACATTTTTATTTCTTAGTTTTATTTCAATTCCGTTACATTTTTGTTAACCCTTCGTTGCATGATTTAATTTCCGTCAAGGAAAAATAATTTTGTCATATAATTCTTGTTGCTTGTGAAATTCTGATGGCAAAAAGGAAGTTTTGTTGAATTCCTGTGTCTATGAAAGAAGTTTTGCGAACATTTTCCAAATCCTGGTGAAAACGCTACCGCCGAAATGAAAGTCGGCTTTATCTATGTTTTAGTGTTGGCTACTCCGGGGAGTTGAACAGAGGTCAGGCGTCACTATATACTCGTAATTCAACGCTCTAAACGGCTGAGCGACGGCCACAGATATTTCACCATCGCCATAAATAACAAAAATTCTTTCATCAAATCGAAACACTTATTGTTTTTTCGATTCTTTTGAACATACTTTCAATGTTTTTCACAAAATTCCGTTAGTAATCAAATGTTTTATCATTAAAGACACAACTAAAGAATGAATGCCTGTAAAATAGTAAACAGAATAGTTTCCAAATCTATGAAAAGCTAACATTGCATATATGCAATGACATGTAGCAAAGGGTTAATAATTTCGGCTGCAGTAAATTAGAAAATATTTGTTTTTTAATTGTGCGTACACATTTTTATGTTAAAGTAATTTCTAAAGCTACAACGATATGGTTTAGTCGGTTAACCCTTTCGAGCCCGAATTTTACTCTGTGTTTCGATATTACTTTTTGGTATTTAAATCATGAAACACTTCTTAAGAAGTTTGCACACGACATTTGAAGTCGGCACGTCTCTTTGTTAGAGTTCTAAAGCTAGTTTACTTTTGAAAAATTTAAGCTTAAAACGGGTTAAATAAATTTTGTATTAATATTTTTAATCGCAAAAAAATTATTTAATGCTTATGGAAAAATACAAAATTATCACTTTATGATTTTATTTAACCATTATTAAAGAAACAGGGTTTTGATCAAACGCGCCCAATTCGTAGAATTCAATTAGAACACAAACTTTCCCTGATATTGCTGCAAATAATTGGAAATTATTTTGGGAATAACAGTAAAATATTTATAATTTCAATTTTTTAAGTTTTGATTTAATTTAATTTTAATTTAATTTGGAATTTTTTCCATAAATCAATCGTAGCTTTTGGTTGAAGATGACAAATAGGTGAAAATACTCTCATGCAACTTTGGGGTCGACAGAGTTAAGTAAAGTTGGTTAGGTTTGGCAAGCTGGCTGTACAAGTTGGCCACGCCTGGACCTTGTTGGATCCCTAGCGATACCAGTTAAAGCTCATTAGTGTTGCGGGTCTACGTAAAAGTGATCGGTGAGAATGTGTGTAGTCCTAGTAAAGTTCTGCAGTGAAGTTCGCACTTCTCCCTGTACACAAGAACGGGCATAGCGGCAAGAAATAAGCGCGGATTTATTTCCCCTTCTTCTCTTTGTGCTATGTACACAAGCTGCTGTGTACATTCCGCGCACCCACTTCTGCACAAATTTCTGCATTGCCCTTTGTGCTATATTCGCATGCACTTGGCAGCACGCAACTTCGCTGCTTGGCCCAAGTGCATAAACATAAACAATAAAGCACAAAGCGGATACAGTGGGACAAATTACCCATTTTCACTGCACATTGAAAATTTTCTTTAACTTAGAAAATTTTCAGTGGTGCATATACATATACACATACACTTGTACACGACATACACGTTACACATATACAGTGGGACAAAGACATCCCACCTGTGCACAAAATTTGTTCTACACAAAATTATTTCACTTTTTTTCGTTCACTGAGACACACAACTAATCACATACACATATACATATATATACAAATATATATATATATATACACCAATTTATACACATACCCATACATACGTGTATATTCACACACACATTCACATACAAATAAGTTCACTTTTTTACGAACTAAAACAAATAATCATACACACATATATATATTTATACATACACATATTTATACACATTCACATTCCCATACAAAAAAATTCACTTTTTCACAAATAAAAAAATTTTCACACATTTGACTACACATTTATAATATATTTATATTCTAGTACATACATTCCCCATTCTTGTAAATACATTCCCCATTCACATTTACAAATTTTATTTGTTTCTCCATATACATATATTCCCAATACACATACTTATACACAAATTTTGTTCAATTCCCATATTCACATTTATTTATTACACATACACATTACACATACAACTTTCCATATACATATACATTTCCATATACGTTTACACACACGGTTGTAAACTTTTTTACTCGACAGAGAGTACTAACGAATTCTTCCCATACTCAATTATCGTTCGCGCGGACGCGGTTAGACTTCACGTCTATTTTACAATACCGTACATTTATATATATTCAAACTTTTTACCCTCTGTCGAGCCGTTTTGTACAAAATGCCTATGGAGCGATCACCCAAACGACAACTTGTCACAATGGAGACTCCTTCCTCCAGATCTCCAAAGTCAGCCAATACACGTTTGACAGTTCCTGTCACTCGGGAGCCACCAAACACGCGCTCCAAACTTTCCATTCCCAAAGCAACCGATCCCAGTGTTGCTAAATTTACATTCGAATCTGACAGACTCGTGCAATTATGCACACGATTTTCATCGGCTCCCATTGAGGATTTGACCAAATCCCTGGTCCAAATTAAGCAAAAAAATTTGCAAGCCCAATGGGAGAGGCTTATGTGCGCACATGAGGCAGTCTTTATTGCTGAAGACAACAGCCAGCCCGACGGTTTCAAAGAGTCGGCTAGGCAAAAAATCGACGCCTGCACAGACCAGTACGAGTTGTGCATGGCTCAGATGTCGGACATCATTGAGATGCTCCAAATTCAGTCCCCCCAGCCCGCTGCGCATATGGAACCGGTTCGACCCCTAGAACCAGCAAATACCCCCTTCATTTGCCTACAAGTTCCGCCTTGTGATACCGAAACCTTTTTCGGGGGCTATGAGCAATGGCCGTCCTTTCGGGACATGTTTACCGCGGTTTATATCAACCACCCCCAGCTCACTCCAGCCCAAAAATTGTATCACCTCCGATACAAAACGCAAGGTAAAGCCGGTGATATTGTAAAGCAATATGCATTAACCGATGAGAATTTCGGACTCGCGTGGGAAGCCCTAAGATCCCGCTTCGAAAATAAGCGCATACTCGTTGACACTCAGATTAGATCCCTCTTGAATATCGCTCCTGCCCACACTGAAAATAGTGAGGCACTACAGCGGATTCAAAGCACTATAAACAATTGTCTGTCTGTTCTCAATTCTCAGGCCGTAGACACTGACAATTGGGATCCGCTATTGGTTTACATATGTTGTACCAAACTGCCCCAAGAGACACTCGCTCTATGGGAGCAATCACTGACATCCCGGAAGGATCTGCCACCCTGGTCGCAAATGGATGAGTTCCTGACCGGCAGATATGAGGTACTTGAACGGTTGCAAAGTATTCGCCCTTCTAAGCCGAAACCGTCTCAACCTTCGACTTCCAATGTCCTCCCAAATCGGCCACACAAATCCCTAAATTATCACACTCAAGTGAAAAGGGACTTCGCGTGCAAACTCTGCAACGCAAATCATCCCATACGGACTTGCCAGAACTTCAAAGGACTCACCCCCCAGAGTCGATTAAAATACGTTAAGAAGCAAAATCTCTGCGTGAATTGTCTTGCTACATCACACCTCACTAAAGATTGTACAAGCAATTTCACGTGCGTATATTGCCAAATGAAGCACCATTCTATGCTTCATTTCCCCAAAGGCAATGCGCAGCTCTCTCAATCGCTTAATCTGTCGCATTCGACCACTCCACAGGTCGCAACAGCTCCAAAACGAACGCACAACAACTCTGTTACTCATTCCCCCCTTTCGGATGCGCAACCCCGCACATCTTCCAGGCAAAGTACGCCCAAAGTACAAGCCCTCCACTCCAATAATGGCACCCAATCCCTTCTGCCTACGGCACTGGTGTCTATTGAGCACGCAGGAAAGTTGTTCAAAGTTCGAGCGTTGATCGACCAAGCCTCTCAGCGTACCTTCATTTCCTCGAAGGTCCAGAAACGCCTCAAATTGCCAATCGAGAAAACTCCCTTCCAAATCTCGGGCATGGGCGGTCAGATTGTGCAAAATGCCAATCATACATGCTTCTTTACATTGGCAGTCCCCCAATCGAGCACGAAACTCCCCGTGCAAGCAATCGTGCTCCAAGAGCTTACGAATTCGCTCCCATCTTCCCACATAAACGCTCCCAATATGAAACATTTTGCCATGCTAGAACTCGCTGATCCAAATCCCTTCGAGACAGCGCAGATTGATATAGTGATTGGCAGTGATCTCATCCCGCAGATCATGCTCGAAGGTATCCACCGGAATGTATGTGGCAGCTTACTTGCTCAGCATACAGTATTCGGTTGGGTATTAAGCGGTCCAGTACCCCCTTCTTCGCATTTGACATGTGCCACAAAGGTACCAAGTCGCCATATGCACACTGGACACGCCCTTCGAAATAATCTTCCTGCCCTAAAGGAAGCTCTTTCACAAGTGATTGCCGCCCTCAATCCCGCAGGGTTTCCACCTCAGGAAATAATGGAAAATCACTTCGAGCCCACCACTCCTGCAAACTCATACTCCAACCGGCAAATTTCCCCCTTCGTTGCCAAACGTTTCGGCCCCGCAGGATGGCTTTCGCCTCTAATGAGGTCCCCCAAAAGGGTTCGACAACAACGGCCCACATTCACAGCAACTGACGGAAATTGCATTCCCTCGCAGTTCCTCATTGCACCAACTCCAACCCGGGTCCAAAAAGAGGACAGTCGCCACTCCAGTGCGACATGCTCCAAGAGCTGCAAATCCCGCAGACGTCGGACTGATCGGGTATAAACTCCAAGATCTACGCGATCTCCCTCTTGGGTGGAACGGCTCCAGCAATTCTTCAATGCTGGGCCAAATAGTCATGCTCACACAGTTCCAATCCCAGATCAAAGAGCGGTTGACTGCCACCACCCTCTCGAAGAGCAAACCGACATTATCGGTCGGGTCTCCTGCTTCTCTCGAGCCCTGCGAATATATGCACCTAAAATTCCTAAAAGTAAATGGCAACTCGTCCAAATTTATATATTTCCATATTCCCCCGGCTTTAGCTTAAGCGAACCCCGCAGCTTAGCCGTTTTCCCATACCCATGATGTCAGCCTCAATATTGGTATGTCCAAATAACTGACATCTTAATCTATTTGCAGATCGGTGACTACGCCCCAACCGCTGCAACAGCACTCCCTCGAGGACGAGGCATCGATGGATGGCACACCCGCACCCGCAAAAGCTGCACCACGGAGTCCTCGCCCGTCTGGCCCGCGGCATCCATTGATTGCAATATGCAATGGCGGCCGCGATGGCTAAATGAGTGCTGTCTCTAATGATCTGTCTTTCCCACCGCTAATCCCTTCCTTTCCTTTCCCTTTGTACTTATGTTTCCCCCTATTTTCTGCTCCCCGGCTTCGGCCGTTTGTCTCGTTCAATGTTTCATGTACTACTTGTAATCACTCGTCTTTCACCCGTCTCTCAATAAAGACAACTAAAGACCGAAAACCCCGTGTATTTTATTTAACCCGCTCCGCCGCGATACGCATAAACACCTTCTAACCCAGAAAAAAAGTCGTAAGTCGTAGTCTTCAGATGGTTGGACAGGAGCAAAATATGTTTTTTCTTGTTATCCGTTTCTTTGCATTTCCCGCATATGGTTCAGTAACAAAAATTAGAAAAATTAGTATGAACTATTGTAGATATAACCAAACAAAAAACTAAATCAATAAATTTTAAATTTTAACTTTTCCCAGTAAAAACTTTTAGTCAATGGGTTAAAGTTGCTTCGTAGTTGTGCTTGAAGCGTGCGAAAAGCTATTGCAACTACAACTTCTAGAGCAAAGGATAAAGTTTTTGTTAAAAATGAATATAAAACAACACGAAATGCTAAAAAGGTAACAGCTGTCCAAGCTGCGACCGGTTTGTGGTTTGAATTTGCTTTCAGTTTGACTGAATGCCGACTCCTGGCATTGTGTTGACAATGGTTTTATTTTTTATTTTTTGTATAGATATGTTTATAAAATAGGTATACTTTTGGTTAGTGTTAGTGTGGTTGTTGTTGCTGCTTCTTTAGATTGTTTCAATTTTTCGGACTGCTTTAATTTTTATTAACAGTGCTCACACTGGCTAAAACTGGATGTCGATGAGACGTGTAATGCCAACTTGAGTTAAGTATTTATGTACTTAGGAATTTTCTGGACCAAACCTAGTCGACATATAGGTGAATATTGGATTTGACAAATATGTTTATTTGCTTTAAAAGGCTTTCTACATCACAGCGAAGCCTTTAATCGATCTGCTCTGCATAGCTTCTGACATTCAAAGATTGGCCAAACTGACTACTGCATTTTTCTCTCCAGTGTATTTATTTTTTAATTATATTGACTCGCTTTCCTATATTGTCTGTGCAATGTTGTCGAACGTTGATTGAAATTTTCAAATTACTCTATTCATTAATTGAGTAGAGTTACACACGAACAGCAGCAATATTTTTGCATAGATCTGCATAATAAATCTTGGCGATTCCCCATAGAAGAAAACTTGAGCTGCCGCAGCCGGCTGCTAGTTTGCGCTCAGCACATCCGCAAGATCTGCCAATATGAAATAATAAATACTCATAAATGATGATTAACCAATGTATACAATGAAATAAGTAAGTGGCCTGTTGCGTGAGATTTAATTGGAGTAAATTCTCGCATTGTTAAATGTTGTTCAAAAACCGAAACGCATTAACCATTTCGCCACCAACTGAGCAATAAATCAACACCCATATATACAAACAAGAGAGTTTTGGAATAATTCATGGTCAAGGTTGAGTTGACGATGCTAATGAATACATCAACGGTAGCATTAAAAGCCAACAACAACAGCATTGGCTGCGGCAGCGTCATCAACAGTCGCTCATCGAAAATGCAAATAGTTTTTTCTGGTTTTCTTGATCGACCAACCAATTGAAATTTTATCGCTTGCCGTCACACCTGCTGCTCGAATGCATTTGTTTAGATGCATAAAAATTGATTAACGATCGCAGCTCTGGGCACAAGTTGCAGTGAAATGCAGTCGCTGTACTGACTGAGTGTCGTTAATGATGGGTGTGTGTGTGTATGTGTGTGTGTGAAGTGAACATCAGCTATAAGCAGGGACTTAACTATTATAAGTTTTTTAAGAAATTAATTGCAATGTAACTATTAAAATGCAACATAAATTTTATTTGTTGATGGGTCAGACTATCAAACAGGAGTTTGAACAAAATCGCCGGATTCGCCGATTGGTGCCCATTACGGGCAAAGGCCGCTTGAGCGCCGACCGCTACTACACGCACGCCGAGATCAACGCCTACATTGGCGACTTGGCCGTGCGTTATCCGACGCGCGTTTTCGTCGAAACGGTGGGCATTTCTTTTGAGGGTCGCGACATGAACACCATCACCATCACCAATGGCGATGGGCGCACCAACAAGGGCGTCATCTTATTGACCGGTGGAATCCACGGAAGCGAGTGGATGTCGCCAGCGGTGGTGCTGTACGCTATCGACCAGTTGGTGGAGAACTTCGCCGAGAATGCTGAGCTGCTGCAGGACCGCGATTGGGTGATACTGCCGGTGGTGAATCCGGACGGCTACGAGTATACGCAAACCTCGATCGCGGCGCGCCTGTTCAGCAAAACGCGTTAACCCTACAGGTAGTTGGGACAAACGTGCTATGGTGCTGATCCCGATCGCAATTTTGATTTCCATTGGAATGATGAGTGCGTGTTGTCGCCGCCGTGTGAGGACATCTATGCGGGACCGCAAGCGTTCTCCGAGCCGGAGACTGCGGCGGTGCGCGATCTAGTGAATTTGCTGAAGGATCGCGGCGTTATGTATTTGAGTTTTCGCTCGTTTGGACAGCATATACTGTATCCATGGGGCTTTACTTCGTAAGTACTTAAAATGACTCGATGAATTTCGATCGATTCTTAAATGATGTGTGTGTTTGTAGCGTTTTGCCGGACAATTGGGAGGAGTTGGCAGAAGTGGGATGCGCTGGTGCTGATGCGATTTTCGAGTCCACCGGCGACGTCTACCAAGTGGCCTCCGCGTCTGAAGTTCTAAACAAACATATTCTCGAAAGACTTTCGGGTGCAGTTAACTGGGTACTCAATGACGGATTCAACTTTTCCTTTACTATGAAATTGCCTGATTTCCTTTCACACCCTGAAAATATTCTTAAGACTGCAAACGAAACATGGATCGGTATTAAAGCCATGGCAGAGAAAGTGGTCTCTTAACCACTGCCTAACTTTTCACGCTCGAAAGTGCAACACGTGTGAAAAAACAACGATGGTGCCCGTTGTGGAATTTTTTTTTAGCGATAAGCGTTAAGGTGGTAGGTGCGATTCGTTTTAGTTGTTTTGTATTCAGTAATTGGTGTTATTAAATTAAACTTAACGGTGCGATAAGTGCGGCAGAACGCCCTACTTGTGTTCCATAAAAAAATTGTGTGTTTGGCTTGGATGGCCGCTTTTCGCTATTGAGTTGCACGACAGCCCGCTGCGTCGATTAGATTAGGCAGGTCATTAACACTAGAAAGACCATTGCTCACGTTTTGACGGTTTTACATTTTTAAATATCTATCTTTTTGTTTAGTCTCTCTATCAAATTTTGCTTTGATGACTTTTATCTTTTTATCGGGTTCTGAAGTTAGTTCTACAATTAGTGTTCTACAATTACAACTAACCAACGCTAACGCCTTAACCCATTGATGACCCCGGTAGATTTTGATTTTCAAAAAAATAAAAGTGTTTTCACCAATTTTGAATTTGCGCATTAAATCGTGTATCTTCATACAAAACCTTAACCCATGTTTTGCCGCTTTAGACCCCAAATTTCAAAAATTCCGTCTTAAGGTTCATTTCTCAATATGTTAAAAATTCAGTTAAAATTTTATGTTTGTAGCTTCAGCAGTTTGGGCTGGGCGATGGTGAATCAGTCCGTCAGTCAAGAAAAACAATTATACATATTGTTACGAAAATGACTTCTCAAAGTTCGCATCTGGATTGTGCTTGAAAATAAAACCACTTTAATTACTCAGCGCAAAACGCAGTCAGAAACCAACCATCACTTTATTTACAGATTTACACTTGTTACTACTTTACACTACTACTATTGCACTTTTCCCCTTTGCTTCCTCGAATTAAAATCGTCCCTCTGCGCTGTACACTGCTGCCTTTTATACTTGTTTGGTTTATAGCGTCGATGGTTCTTGCACATTCCATTACCATTCGCGAACCATCCTTGCCATATCAGAATTATAATAGCATGCCGGCCGTACTTCAAAGTGCATGCCTAAAAGTATGCTCGTAAAAGCATTCATGCACAGCACAGCAACAGAGTGCCTCATCGTTACAATATGCATAGAATAAATAAAATATTGAAAACCATTTCCGAATATAAACATTGAATTCCGAAAATTAACAGAGCTATACAGCTTAAATACTCATTTTTGTAGCGACTGGAAAAATTAAGGAACACATATAAAAAGTGCTTAAATCGTTTAAGATCGTTAGAAATCGTGTTTACGTCTTTTTTGAGTCGATGCGTATTGACTCATAGCGACTTAAACTGTCGTATAAACGTGGTGTATATGTATATATTAAATCTATTATTACAACTTTGCTTCCGCCGTTTTTTTTCCAAAATTTAAAGCTTTATTGCGAAAAAGTGCTTACAGATGTATTATTCAAAGTATTGTCCGTCGCTAGCGACAACTTTCTCCCATCTTTCCGGCAATTTTCGGATCCCGGCTCGAAAAAAGGAGTCCTCTTTTGACGCTATCCATGAAGCAATCCATTTTTCCAATTCTTCGAAGGATTGAAAATGTTGATCTGCCAGGCCGTGTGCCATCGAACGGAATAGGTGGAAGTCAGAAGGGGCGACATCTGGGGAATACGGCGGGTGGGGCAAGACTTCCCATTTCAGCGTTTCCAGGTACTTTTTGACCACTTTTGCGACGTGAGGCCGAGCATTGTCGTGTAGGAGGATGACTTTGTCATGTCGAAATCACCATTTTTAAAACGTTGAAACCACTCCCGACACGTTCTTTCACTCAGAGCAGCATCACAGTAAGTTTCTGAGAGCATTCCATGCGCTTCAGCTGCATTTTTTTTCGAATTGTAACAGAAAAGTAAAACTTCCCGCAAATGGCGAGAATTGAGCACATAAACGGACATTTTCGAGCGTGAATAATACGAAAACAAGAACAACTGTCACTGAAACGGCGATGACAATTCGTTAGGCACTGTCCACACTCACTTTAAAGGCATTACCATCTATGTATTTCAACCAGCCTCAGCCGGTACAGCCACCTATCGGAAAACGGCGGAAGCAAAGTTGTACACCTGATACTAAACCTAGATCCACTTTACTAGTCTCGTAATTATTTCTGATGCCCAAAAGTTACAATCACAAAATCAAAAGAAGCTGTCAAATAAGTTTTGATTTATGGAGTTTTCTATATGTTTGTGCTTCTTATAGAAATATACATCTTATATATATCTATAAGTCTTCTTGGGAATTGGCGATTTAAATAATTGTAGGATTTTGTTGCTATTCTGTTGCGAAAGTTTAAAGCATTCTTTGATTAGACAGTAATTTTTTTTCTTATTGCTTATTTTATCTTTATAAGCCTCTGAATTATGAATCTGAATTAGCATTTTCAAAAAAGTATAAATAATGATCGATGTATTATAGATTTTATTGCAAAAATCTTTCAACTTCACCACCACTGCTGATTTTTTTTAAATAACATGGCTGATAATGTTTAATATATTTGTATGTTCTTTGCACTAAATTTAATAAAAAACAAATAATTACATAGATATTTATGGGTTGATGCCTCTTTTGGTAAAAAAAGTATACAAAAACTATTTAAAACTATTTAAAACCGATCATTCATCTGGTCACGTTGCTTCTAAATCGACATCAGTTGACACAAAATAGCAACAAATTAAGTAGAAATGTATGCTTTCGGCATTTTAAATAAATAATTCAGTCTCAAAGCAAACATCGAAACTGTGTTTAGCGTTCGTAACTAATGAGCGTTTCGCTCGAATAAATCAAATTAAATTACATAAACTGGAAACTCCACAAATTCCACATGTTATCTATAAATTGTTTGTGTGTACATTTATTTTATTCGCTAGTGTTCAAAACATTTTTGCTTGATTTCGAACAATTCTTGGTAAATTTTTTGTTAATTATCCACTAAAAAAAAATTAAATACCACAAAACCACTAAATGCTTGAGAGGCTTCGGATAAGGTGAATGTCCTCATTTGAATAATAACTGTGGACTTAAGTTTTCAATCAATTACTCATTTGCTGTGGTTTCCCTCATGCAACTATTGGATTTGTTTTCGTTTTAATAATGACGAGATTAGCTATTGATTTCATTTCAAATACCACGGAACCCGTTCAAGTACCTCACCGATAAATGTAATCTTTATGAGGCACTTCAACGGCTTGAGTGCTGATTGGTTACTCAAACAGCTTAGGTACTTAAGAGGTCATTCACTGTAGTTGTTGTTGCTGCACTTTATAAATACCCTATTTACCAGACTGCTTACTTTTTTATGTGAAAATAGAATTCTTTACAGATTAACTAATGTTTGCGTCTATTTGAAGCACATTTGAGATTGCGAATCGTGCCGGAAATATTTATTTAGGTTTTGATATAGTACACTTTTATCAATAACAATGGCAGTGGTATACATGTTACAGTTTTTATTGATTTTTAATTTTTTAATTTTTTTTGGCTACCACTTAATTTGGGCACACTTGAAAGTTTCATTTGCCGCTTCCGCTGCTTTGGATGCATAATTAAATATTGAAACATGTATGTGGGCTCACTGGTTTTCTTGCAGGGATCAATCAAAATGTTGAGCTGTTTAATAACTCAGCAACAAGTGTTTGCAGAGTTTTAGTATAGCGTTTTCCAACAAGAGGTGTTATTTTGATATTCAAAGAAAAATGTAATTTTTTGAGATAAATGATCGGATGTTTATTTCATAATAATAAGGAAGGTATGCCGTTAATAATGAAAAACAACATCAGCCAAATGGCCACCACGACCACGCTTACAGGACCATATCCTTTTCATGAAATTGTCCATAACCAAATCGCAAAGTGGCTGCCCTATGTCCTCGATAGCCTCACGAATTCTATCTTTGAGGTCTTGAATCGACGCTGGACTGTTGGCGTACACTTTATCTTTCACGTGGCCCCAAAGGAAGAAGTCGCAAGGTGTTAAATCACAAGATCTCGGTGGCCAATTGTGATCACCTCTTCCAGAGATAACACGGTCCGGAAACTTTTCCCGTAAAAGAGCAATGGTTTCGTTGCTTGTGTGGCACGTAGCGCCGTCTTATTGAAAGTAAACGTTGTCCAGATCAATACCATCCAACTCCGACCATAAAAAATCATTAATCATCTCTCGATAGCGCAATCCATTCACCGTTACTGTTGATCCAACCTCATTTTCGAAAAAGTAAGTCCAATGACCCCGCCGGACCATAAACCGCACCAAACAGTCACACGTTGAGGACGGAGAGGCTTCTCAACAATGACTCTTGGGTTTTCCGAGCCCCAGATGCGACAATTTTGCTTGTCGACGTAGCCACCGAGGTGGAAATGGGCCTCATCAGTCAAGATGATTTTTCGATGGAATTCCGGATCATTTTCATGCATTTTTGTAGTAAATTTTAATAATTTCAATGCATTGTTGAAGCTTGTATCGTTCCATTTTTAGTAATGGCGTAGTTTCTACTTGTCAAATGTCAAAGAATAAAAGCTTCAAAAGTGACAGCTACCGAAATACCGGGTGATTCAAAATAACACCTCTTGTTGGGAAACCCTATACAAACCATCTCCTTTGAAGTGTCCTTTTAATTTGTTGCGCCATTTTTAAAACAGCTGATGAAAGATATCGGAACACTATTTTTAGAATTGAAATTTTTTTACTTCAATGCTTATTGTTCTGTACTCAGATGTTTAAGGTCTTAGGTTAGGTTAGGTTATGGTGGCTGCCTCTATAAAAGACACGCTCGGAGGCCTATTATGAGGCCCATTGTGATATCACATATTTCACCCGGTTTTGAAATGTATATACAACACTGTGTTTCCAACATATGTTTCAGCACACATTTCAAGCGGATGGGGAAAGGAAGGGGAGGGTTTCGGGGCAGAGTTTAACGCCGAATCCGAACGGCGATTGGCAGTTTGTTTTGTTTTTGCTATTGCCTGCCAAGAGCGCACTTGTGCGATTCTTGTAATTCTCATCTGCTTCATGTGGATAGCAATAGAAGGAGATGAGCGTTTTAACAGCCCGAGCCAGGAATCGAACCTGGGGCCTCTGGTATAAAAAGACAGCCAACTATTGAGGTCTTTATTGTGTGTTTATAAGAAGGCTGAACGTCGCCCATGATGGTTCATGACCAAAGGGAAAAATAATAGGGATAGGAGAGGAGAATCGAAGAGTTTACATGTCCGAGTGTCGGGGGAAATGAGGGAATCCTTGTTTCGGTAATTCTTGCCTCGTGCCTCTCAAGAAAACGCTGATCAGTGGCAGATAAAGTTTTCTGTTGTGTCCACATCCTCAAAGCAGGATTTGAATATGAAGACACTGATGATGTTTACCGTGTTTATGCCGCCTCCATGCATTATGTCCTGTGGTTGCCCCGATCATGACACTCTCTTCTTTTCTCACTAGTTGGAGAATAAAGTTCGCTCTCTCCTTGCTCGATTTTCTCACAACACGCTTTGCGATACTGCAGAATTCCAAGTGAAATGTGTTTATTAATCAGAAGTAAAAACTAGAAGATAAAGCATGGAACATTAAATCACTCGAAAATTACTTCGCTAGAAGTTTCAAACTGTAGAGAATTACAATTCTACAGTCACTTTAGGACTCATCATGGATCTGTCGTTAAATATACAAATAAAATTCAATTTCTTGATATGAAACTCTGGGTTTTCAGATTTTATTTTTTGGTGGCACTCAGATCACAGGTAGTCCATTGTGGTTGTTCCATATTACGATTCCTTATTCCTTACCCGATTGGTGGACAAATCTAAGCAGATTCTGGAATTCTTAAGAACCGAAGTCATCAGTGTCTAACAGTTTGAACCCAATAGAGATTGTGTGGAAAATTAGAAATCTTTCCCTTAAACTTACCTGATTAGTGGACAAATCTTTGTAGATTCTGGATTTCTAAGGAGCTGAAGTCTATGATGGCTGGATTATCAGCGACGAAAATTTTAAACCCTATAAGATGGAATATCGGAAATCTCTTCCTCAAACATACCCAATAACTGAACAAATTTGAGTAGATTCTGGAATTCTAAGGAGTCGAAGTCCATGTTGCCTGGAAAAACTTTGGACCCGATAGAGATTTTGGGAAATTAGATATATTTTCCTTAAACTTACCTGATTAGTGTAGACATTTTTGTAGATTTTTAAGGAAGTAAGTAATGGCTGGATTATCAGTGCCGAATATTTTGAACACAATAGAGATTCTGTGGGAAATCGCAAATCTCTTCCTCCAACTAACTGCATTCCTGAACAAATCTAAGAACTATAGATTCTGGAATTCTAAGGAGTCGAAGTCTATGTTACCTGCATTGCCAGTGCCAGAAACTTTTAACGCAATAGAGATTGTGTGGGAAATTGTCAGTCATATCCTTCTTTTCCCTCGAAGTCTGCACTGTTTGTATATATTTATACATACTAGGCTTATGTATGGTTATACATACAGTCATGTCTGGATATAGTGAACTAATAATGGCATGGCCTGTTCACAGTATTGAGGTTGTTCACTATATCAAGGTTAGAATTTTTGTTCAAAAACTAGTTTTGTTTGCTCAAAATACACTTTGTGTATATAAATTACAGATATCATTAAAATACAAATAAAAACCCCTACTTTCAACATCGATTGGTTTGCACTCGACAAGAAACATAACCCCTAAGGTCATGAAACAGCTGATTTTGTAACAATCAACAGCAAAAATAGAAATTTGGGGAATACCCTCCATCATTTTTGATTCCTTCTTGTATGTTTTGTTGCTTTTTGCTTGAAATTGCTTTACAAATTTTGTTCACTATTTAGGGGTTTTCGATTGTTCACTATTTAGAGTACTCCATGTAAAAATTTGAGGTGTCACTATATAGGGGGTTCACTATACCCAAACACGACTGTATTTATTTCGTACTCCTCTTCCTAGCTCATTATCAATCTTAGTTAGTTTTATTGAAAAATGAAGCTTAGATTTGATTAACAATTCTGAATATTTCCCTTTTTGATCATTGTATCTTCTTCCACTCTAAGCCTAAAGGCAAAGTAATTTCGTATGCCGACTATAAAGAATTTCTGTCTATGTATATTTTCTATAACTTCTGCTTATTAACAGCGAAACGTGTCTTAGATACCAACTATATAAATAATCCAATGCCATTAAAAGACCAACTGATACAGTATTAACTGTTTGACATTAGCAGTTTGTGAAAAAGCCAAGTTCAATCTTAACCATGGATGGAATCACAGAATCACCTGAAATTATACATGCACAAACTATCGATTTCATTATGGATAACGAGCTTAAAGACAAAAACAAAAACACACCTAAGCCACACAAAGAATGGAAAGTAAGCAAGTGTGAAGAATCGGAGCCAACCTTCGATTGCGTTCCTATGCATAAACACACATATAGGCACACAGCCGATAATGAAAAGAACCCCTTCACGAATACGAAACACGATAGGCGATCAACAACAAATGCCTTAATTGCGCTACTCAATTTAACATTTCCGAATTCGAATGACTTGAATGAATGACACGGAACAAGCTACAGTCAAGACCGCAAAAAATGGGCTGTAAAGTTATGAAAATTGGGCCGCGCATGCGTATCGGGCAGCGGCGTTTTATTGGCTTTAATTATTCGAATAGAGTTCATGAAATTGACAATCAGTGTGACTTCCGAACCCGATCTGGTGGCTTCAGCATAGACTCGTAGATTCGTTCAGCAATGGCACAGAACAGAATTCGAGTGGTTTTCGAATCGGCAGTGGGGACTCGTTAAAGACAATGGCCGGCACATAAGCCATCTAGATTGAACTGTCTTGAACTGGTAATGGGTAAGTAATGGGCCGCTTAAGTATGCGCGACTTTAATTAGTATGAATCGAACCGAAAAATGGAAAGGAAACAGGTGCGCGGGAGTGTTCATCGGATGCTGGATAATGAATATTTAGTTGGCATTAGTTGATATGCAAATGTCGCTAGTCAAAACTAGAATATATTTACGCAGAGTGGAGAAGAGCAGAGCGGGCTCAGGCCGAAATGTGAATCGATTGTTTGGCGTGTGGCCAATAAATGGGTTTGCGGTGTGTCTAATAAAATTCTAAGTCCATACCTGATTTGTTTTTGTTTTGTTCGTTTTTTCCATTTTTATTTCTACTTATTTATTTCATGTTGAGTGCTCGACGATGACGATGTGGCAGGGCGACTTTTGGCGACATCTGAAGTGCTGTGAAGTGTGTCCGAAATGACGCAAGATCAGAGCACAGCGGAGCTCAGCCGCTCGAACGGTCAAGCAGAGACAATCGATAAACGACAAGCCGACTGTTGTCGAGTTCTTGAATTTCAAATTTCAATACAAAAAAAAACGACTACAGTTTATACAAAGCGGAAAGAGACGCTTTGGCGATGCTTTCAAGAGCCGGCAGTCAATACTTGACTGAAGATTGATCGAAGATTGTACGCGGCGCGCTCGGAATGCCGATGCTGGTGGTGGCGGCGGCGGCAAGTGTTGTCGAATCGCATCGCGTGTCGATCTGCTCGGCTGTGCGCACGCGCAACGCTTCCTCGGTCGGGTGGCAGCAACACGCGGAAAGCACTGACGCCTCTAGTGGCTGCGGCCGATGGCAGCGCGTTCACAACAACAACTGCATCGATCGCGATCATTGAAGCGGTGCTCATTTGTCTGGCAGTCGCAGCTGCCAGCCGCGTGCGCAACGTGTCGCTTAACCTTGACACTTACTTTCCTAAAGAAGAAGAGGAACAAATTAAGATGAGCCACAGTTGGTGATTTCGGTTGGTTTTTTGATTTTTGAGTTGCCGAAAAAAACAGCAGCGATTCGATAATTTTGTGGCTGGAGCGCGTTGTCGTTGTTGTTGTTGTTGTTGCGGTCAATACTTCGATGCTTTAGCGCAACTTTGGGTAGCGTCTTCTTTCTAAGTCGAGATTTTATTTGCTTGTCAGTCGGCGGTAAAATCGAAAGCGATACGGACGGAATTGGCCAAGTTGTGCTCCGGTGAATTGTGTGTTGCTGTGTTGGCAACAGCTGTCGTTGTTGCTGTTGTTGTTGTTGTGTTTCGATTCGGTTTGTAGTTGTTGTCAAGCAAATTGAAAGCAATTTAAAGAAGCTCATGTAAGAATTGAAAATAGTTTGAAGTAAAAAAGAAAAAACAGTCAACAACAGTTGTTAACATTTGTTGTTGTTATTTTTGGAATTTTGCATGTGTTGCTCGCTCAATGTGCCAACATTCGATCTAGCCAAGTCCGACACTGAGACTGCCATGCGGCAGTGAAACGACGGCGACGTAGTCAGCATCGAAATCGGCCACACCACGCACTGTCGCAGCGTGCAAATTGCTGTTCTAAGCGATTTGATTGTTGTTTTTGAATTCGTTACTATTGATTAGAGAAATGCAAAGCAAAATCACATTGATAAATAACACTCACACACGCACATATAAAACGTAATGATTGACAGCTGCAAAAGTGTTAATAAGCAAATTTCGCAAAAAAACAAACAATAAATCCCAACATTAAAACCACAACAAAGTTGTAATTAAAAAATTAAACAAAAAGTTACGTTGTTTTTCATTAGCAAAAACACACACACACACATCAACTGTTGCTGTTGTTGCCGCTGTTCGTGTTTGATTTGTGCTGAAATTCTACACACGAAAAAAATGTGGCTAAAAGTGTGCGTTGCCCTGTTGGCACTGGGCGGATTAACGAGCGCCTCGAATCTGGCAGGATATGAAGGGTAAGGAGGTGATAATTGTTTGCTAATAGTAATCAATTCTGTTCTACAAAAAAATGTTTGTCGTGACTAACAAAACATAATGAAATTTTGAAATAAAAATTAGTCATCTTTACAATTAAACTAATTGATCAGAGGCATTTAAACAGTGAGCTTTTACAATGGTTATTCAGTAAAAATCAGTCATTACTAACCCAATACCTACCAACACTGTTTGCTATACGTGACGTCTTCGAAATTTACAGTAGAAACCGCCGAACTGAAACATTGTATAACTGAAATATTCGTTGAAGTGAAAGAATGTTTTGAGTCTAAAACATAAATGTACACAGTTTCAACTCTGCGTAAGTGAACAAGTTTTGTGCTACATTTTATAATTTAAAAATAGTGGTCTGCTTTTATTTGGCCATATTATTACATCTCTGATAAGTGGATCAGTTGAGTGGATTAGTTGGCTTTTGAAACTAAAATGACATTAGAAAATTTCGGAATTAGCATATCTTTTTTAACTAATTCGAAGTACAATTTATTGAAAGGAATTTCACTCATCCGGAGTTTGCTCAGTTGAAAACTGCAACTAAAAGGCCGGAAAAATCGACTAAGCGGACTTGACTGTATCTTTCCTATTAGAATTGGGGTTAACTTTTCTCATTGAATAGGAATAGTTGGTGGAAACATAACTGTGGTGAAAAACAATAGTCCTTTAAGTTCGAAAGTTTAAGTGTCCGACCGAAGGTGGAATAACTAAAATATTCGGTCGAAACAGAATATTCGGAATAGTAAAAACATTCGGTTAAAGTCGAATACTAATAAAAATTCTTTCGCATGAAATTTATAAGCAGTATAGATCTTTAAATTCTATTTTACCAGAAGTCACTTACATAAATTTAGCTCTCACGGTTTCCAGGATATTCAAGGATAACAATTTAGTTGATGTCCCCTATGTCCGTTTTCATAAAAGTTTTCAAAAAAGGATATTTTTTCTTTGACTTCATATCATTAGCTTTCGTTTGATGTAAAAATGATTTTTTTTCTGACATTGCAGTCAAAAGATATAATGTTTTAAAAGTTTCAGTAAAGGGCACTAAGCTAACTTAAACTGCATTAAAAACAACAAACTCGAACATCCCGGAAAAAATCTCTTGGTACTTTGTTACCTACTGAGTTCCTCTATCGAATGAGACATGTTTGACCTTGTCCCTTTTTTTGGTGTGGCACTGTGTAATAATAAAACAATATATGTACATACAGGGTGGATTTTCAATTTGAATCCGCTATAAAAAAAAAAACCAATGAATATTTTTTGAAAATTCCTATTTTATTACAAAGCTTGGACTTTGTTATTTAAGAATGAAAAACGATATCGTTCATATGACTGCCACGACTGGCCTTACAGTGCGCCATTCGGTCAACCCAATTTTCAAGTACTTTTTCAATTATTTCGTGTAGAATTCGCTCGAAAAGCTTCGTCTCTGGAGGGTTACTTGTTCTTTACTGCTCCCCAACAAAAAAGGTCCGACGGACTTAAATCGCAGCTCCGAGGCGACCAATTGACTTCAGAATTTCGGCTGATGATTAATTAGATTTTATTTATTTATTTATTTATTTATTTATTTATTTGAGTCTATTGTACAGTTAAGTAGCTTACAGACTAACTACAGATTAGTTACTTAAAGTAAGTGTTTAAGCAATGTTTAAAAGACAATTTGGAAGATGAAAAATCAATAAAATTATAAAGTGAATTAACTTCAGCCAAAGTTCTAGCCAGGGGCGCAAATTGGGCGTAGTTAGTACGACAGCAGGCAAGATTGAAAATTTCATAATTCCGCAACTGTTTGGCAGGAACATGAAAGTTGATTCTATCAAGCAATAAGGGACAGTCAATACCACCAGTAACTAAATCGAATACAAAGGTCATGGAGAGAATCTTCCTCCTGTCTTCGAGGGACTTGATATGCAATAAGGAGCACATAGAGCCGTACGACGGAACAGGGTCAACAAATCTCAAAGATCGAAGATTTTCGAAAACGGTGCCCAAAAGTTCAATTTTTACGTGCCGGATGATCATGAGCCTTCAGTTCTTGGACCAATTGAATTTTGTAAGCCTTCATACCGAGATCCTTATGCAAAATTCTCATCAAAGAAGTGCGGGAAATGTTCAATTCCTGAGAGCGATGGCGAGTTGACATTGATGGATGTTCACGCACATTTTCGGCTATAAAAGCAATGTTTTCGGCTGTGTGCACTGCATGAGAACGGAAACGGGTGGATTGGTCCATTAGCGATTCAGTTTCATTAGCTCGCTTCACAAATTCATCCACAAACTGAGTTAAAGGCTAATCTGTTTTTTAATTTTTTTCTAATTTCTCACAGTTTGGGTTGAAGACTCTCTACTTTGGAAGTATGTTCTCAATATTTCCCAATTTTGTTGAAGCATATAGCGTCCCATTTCGTAAATGTCAAACTTTTAACTAAATTACGAACACAAATTGAATGACATTTGGACTGCCATTCTCGAAATAAAGCGTAGTTCAAATTCCAAACACTATATGGACCACCCTATATATGCAAGTATATATATATAAAATCAAAAAAGTCTTAGAGTTCAGTTTTTAACAAAAACAAACAAAATTGACAATTCAATTGAAATAAATAGCTGAATTATAGCTGAATGATATTAGAAATCATCAGGCGCGGATCCAGAAAAATATTTCGGGGGGGTTTTAAAAAGTAATTCTTTGATATTTACAAAATGCCTTTGTAAATTGTATGTAGTTTTATAGTCGATCCAAATATTTCGGGGGGGGGGGGGGTTTGGGGGTTGAAACCCCCTGGATCCGCCACTGGAAACCATTCTCATAATTCGCAATATTGATGTCCGAAATATCGATAAAACCCGATATTTGATAAAATACTTCGAAGCAGATCCAATTGATTTGCATTACAACTCGAAAACCTTCGGCTTTTTTGAACGAAGTTGAGGTAGAAGATTTAAAATTGGCCCCATAAGCCGAATACCAAAGCCGAATACGAATATTCGGTCGAACACTAATAAGAACTATTTTGAGGAATCTACATTAGAGGAATATGATAGAATTCTTACATCAATAAACACTTAGGGCAACTTTTCAGATATTAGATATAGTTATATATATATACCAAAAACTTGCTTGTGCAATTATACAAATTTATGGAATCCTTAATGAACAAACGAACTGAAAATCTTGAAGCGGGAGAGTGCGAAGGCGCAATTAGAATTAGAAAATATGTTTTACAGAACCTCAGAGCCTAGGAAGATCTCCACATCCATAAACACTATAGAAAGAAATAATAGACAGCATGTTTTTTTGCTGACTGACAGCAATTGTTTTACCTTTCAGTTACGTTTCAAGGCCTCGAAACTAATCCAATATAATCTAACTAAACTAATGTTCAAAATATATCGTTTAAGACTTTGAAGCACCATCCATAAACATGATTCAAACCCAGTAGTCATGTAATAAATTACACGTTTACATAAATAACTTTCCATAGATGTCCATTGTTTTTTCTGTTTTTTTTGCACTCATGTAAAAGGCCACAATTATGACATGAACTTCAATTTTATAGTCTTTATGAATTTATGTGGTATTTCATTGATTTGTGGTATTTTGGCCAAGACATCAAATCCAATACTTAATTTTAAATGGCCCAAATAACACAATTTATTTCACATCCAACTTTGTAAATAATGAGATGATCCAAAAATACCAAATAAAAATTTAACACACTTTAATTTGCCATCAAAAGATTTTGCATAATTTTTGAATGTTATCGAAGAAAGGAAGCACAAAATGACAATCGAAGTTAAAGCGTTTTTATGCCTTTCGATGCGAAGGCGTTGAGCGTTTGTGCACTAGAAAAAAATTAAAAAAAATTAAAATTCCAAGTGGGCTACAAACGAAATCACCCTGAATGGAGTAATTGCGGTTAAGGCGCGTATTCCATTTCAGATTGTGTTGTATTTTGTTAACACAGTAGGAATTAGTTAAGCTGAATCCTTTATTATGAAGTTGACATTTTCATGACATTTTTGTGCATAGAAATTGCATTCTTTGCTTGTAAAGTGAATTTTTTGGGCAACTCAAGTAAGTTATGCGGCGTTTTCCAGACTATGAACTATGCAAATTGACTTTACAAATTTTCATTCAACAGCCAGATTTCATCAGTTGTTTGAGTTTGAGATAGAATGGTCATCAATGGTCTAAAGTCTAATTTGGCCCAAATTTGTTCAACTTGAAAAAACCCACAGTTGCAATGTGATTTGAAACACTCGGACTTGAAATTTCATTTCCCCAATGGAATCATTTGAATTTCAAGCACCTGGTGGGAGCTGGCTACCGAATGGAAAGTTTGTATTGTGGAACACAATGAGAGCTTTTCTTTCAGACCCTGTTTCTCAAGTGGCTGCATTAGTCAGTAGCAGAGTGGCCATACTTGTGATTGATTAGCGCTGCTTTAGACTAAAAAAGTGTTCGTTTTATACTGCTTTCTTTTCACATGCTCTGCATTGTTCAGATAGCTTCTTACATAGGGCGCTGCTTTCTATTGTACAATTATTATTATGAATTAAGTTGCTTTCAAGCCAAGTGCGACCGATTTTGATTGGCCAATTAACGTGAACACACATCGGAATGGTTGATAAGTTTCTTCTTGAAGCTATTTTAAATTTTTCCACTTTCGTCATGAAAACTAAATAAGACAATAAATCACTTTGAAATAAAAAAGTGAGCGAAAATTTGGGAGAAGTATGTTCAAACAGCTGAAAATTGAATGAAAATACAACAAACTGATGAATGGGTTTACTATGGCACTTTTACCGCTTTTAGTTATTAGAAACGCACTACTCAACTAAATCAATTTGGTTTTTCAATTGCGTTTTGGATTCCCATGAAAACCACAATTTACTAGAAAGTAAATACCTTGAAAAAGAAATGATTCGCAGCGATAGTAAGTTCACATCTATTCAGTGGCGGATTCAGAGGGGGGTTTTGGGGGTTGAAACCTCCCCCTCGAAATATTGCGATCAAGTTTAAAACTACATACAAATTAATAGGCATTATTGGGCATTCTAAAAATATTAAAGAATTATTTTTTCAAAACCCCTCGAAATATTTTTCTGAATCCGTATCTATTAATATATTCCCTTACAAGTTAGTTGCAAAAAAGTTGTAATCGAAAAAGTATATCAACTAATTGTTGTTATTCTTTTCTCAATGGAATTTTTTCTGAGTGTACGTAAGGTTATATGACAATGTAAATGAATCGCTATATACAACAACGACTCATTCTACATTGTTGATTTCTATTTTTATTTTTCGTACTGAAGCTGTCGATGATTTTTCGCTAATGAACCACTTTCAAGGCTGAATTACAGGGTTAAATATTTAACGTTAAGCAAATAATTTCATGTGTTGCAGGTACTAATTTAGTAAAAATGCCAAACCATAGCTTATTCAATGGCAATTTCTTTAAAGCACTTTAAATTAGTGATAGGCAAAATTGACAGTGAGTTGGTGTTAGTGAGCGCAGAGTAATTTATCGACACTGTATAAAATTAAACCGAAAAACGTATAAGAAACTAAAAATACTGTTGAATAATATTTCAACTAATTTAGTTTGACAACGTCATTTTCAATGCAGCTTGTGTTTTTCTATCATTGTTCCTATCTTTTGTTTTCCTTTACTTGATAAATCCATTGGTTTATGTTTTCGAGAAAACTGTTTTTTTCAATAAAAAGGTCATCCCCTACTTTACCCTGCAATTTATTAATATCTGCGGAAAAAATGTTGCTAGTGCAAGTTTTAGTAAATAATAGTAAATAATAGTAATAGTAATAGTAATAGTAATAGTAATAGTAATAGTAATAGTAATAGTAATAGTAATAGTAATAGTAATAGTAATAGTAATAGTAATAGTAATAGTAATAGTAATAGTAATAGTAATAGTAATAGTAATAGTAATAGTAATAGTAATAGTAATAGTAATAGTAATAGTAATAGTAATAGTAATAGTAATAGTAATAGTAATAGTAATAGTAATAGTAATAGTAATAGTAATAGTAATAGTAATAGTAATAGTAATAGTAATAGTAATAGTAATAGTAATAGTAATAGTAATAGTAATAGTAATAGTAATAGTAATAGTAATAGTAATAGTAATAGTAATAGTAATAGTAATAGTAATAGTAATAGTAATAGTAATAGTAATAGTAATAGTAATAGTAATAGTAATAGTAATAGTAATAGTAATAGTAATAGTAATAGTAATAGTAATAGTAATAGTAATAGTAATAGTAATAGTAATAGTAATAGTAATAGTAATAGTAATAGTAATAGTAATAGTAATAGTAATAGTAATAGTAATAGTAATAGTAATAGTAATAGTAATAGTAATAGTAATAGTAATAGTAATAGTAATAGTAATAGTAATAGTAATAGTAATAGTAATAGTAATAGTAATAGTAATAGTAATAGTAATAGTAATAGTAATAGTAATAGTAATAGTAATAGTAATAGTAATAGTAATAGTAATAGTAATAGTAATAGTAATAGTAATAGTAATAGTAATAGTAATAGTAATAGTAATAGTAATAGTAATAGTAATAGTAATAGTAATAGTAATAGTAATAGTAATAGTAATAGTAATAGTAATAGTAATAGTAATAGTAATAGTAATAGTAATAGTAATAGTAATAGTAATAGTAATAGTAATAGTAATAGTAATAGTAATAGTAATAGTAATAGTAATAGTAATAGTAATAGTAATAGTAATAGTAATAGTAATAGTAATAGTAATAGTAATAGTTAGTAAATTGTACTAAAATATAGTTCCAACTGTAGATTTTTGTGTCAATTTGTCACCTGATGTGCAATTTTTATTGCAAAAACTGAGCGCAGTTTTAAACACTTTAAGACCAACAACTTATATGGAAATTATCAGTGATTGTTGGTTACAAATTCTTTTTGTCAATAATGGTTTTAAGTGTTTTTGCTTAAAAAATTGAGCGTTTATTTTATGCATTTCTTCCTACTCAATGTTGACTAATTAAATTTTATGCAACAAAATGATGTACAAATACATTTAATGGTGTTTTTTAAATTTACCGTTATCTTCGGTTGCTATCTTTCCAATGTATTTGTTGTGTGTAGCTGAAAAGTCAGTAAAATCGAAAGTGTTTCGACGTAACTTTAATTGATTTTTTAGCGCATCGTCACTGCAGTGATGTGAACAATTTTCAGTTGTTGATTTTTATTTCAATTTTATTTCTTCTAGCAAAGCAAAAAGTTGATAAAGTGTGATACTTTCGTTTTTTGTATTTATGTTAAAATAGACGAGCAATAAATTGTTGGTTGAATAATTTATGTATGGATGGCCTCAAGATCGAGCAATGCCTTGAGACCAGCGTGAAATATAGTCGCGTGAAGAATAATAGTAGAGAAGCCCACGTAATAATGATTTTACTATTCGAATTATTTTACAAAGTTAATTTCATAATCAACGACTTCAATGTTGTGCACTTGACTACGTCCGTTACATAATGTCAAAATATGGGTCAATCAAATGCTGGAGGCAACTCAGATTCATACAAATTATGACAGAACCATTGTGAAGACACGAAAAGCTGGTTTCTCATTAGGCCAACACAATGCCCGGCGATGAATATTGCGTATCACGTAGCTGCAGTTGCCTTCCGGCTTTAAAATTTTTAATGCGTCGAGGCCAATGTATTCCAATCTGCATTCTAAGACTGTTGAGCAGTTTTTGTTTGTTTTGTTTTAATAATTAGAAAAGAAAAACAATATTAGTAAAACATTAGCAAAATGATTCAGTTGACTTCCGTTATTGGTACCTATTCGAAAAATGCCAATTCAAAAATCTTGTTTTAATATAAAATAAAATTATTTAAATTATTTCAAACAAAACAGATAAAAATAGTTTGACAATGCAGATCATTGATGGATTGAAGTAACTAATTTAAACGGCGCCAAAAGCAGATAATCAACACCTAATTAGCATAACTGCGCGCAGCTGAGCTAATCTGGCGGCGGATTAGCATTGAGTGGTGGTGGCTGGTGGCAGACAGATGGTCAAACGAGCGCAGCCAGTGCTGGACGGCTGCATTAATGGACTGGCCAAGTGATTGGCCGACGTGCAGATAGACAGACACGAGTGCCAACAGTCAGACATATGGACAGGTTTATGAGTAAATTGTTTGGATTTCATGCAAAGTGAACTGCTGGCCATGTGATGCGTTTGAACGTTGTTTGGTGATGTCTAAGACCACTTGTTAACTGAGCAAACATTGAAACGGTTGCAACATATACAGAAACCATTGCACTGGACAATAACAAAGAAATTGTCAATCAGATATCACTGAGAAGAGTTGACTCTCGATCAACTTTACTATAATTTATACTTAGTATAGAAAAGTTTTCTCTCGGCGTTGGGTCTTTCAATCAGTTATGGGGGACACACCTGAGAACGAAACAAAACTATGGAAAATCTCCTGAACTGTAGGTTGGCATCGGCACACAACATGGTTAGCTATGAGAAGCTCAACCTAAGGGATCCACAGAACAGTTGTGCTATTTCTTTATATCAATAAAAAGTTTTGTTTTGGTGTTGTCGCTTCAACAGGTTGTGCGAAACTCCCGGAAGCGGTATAAAAAAACCAAGTATGAAATAGCTTCCAATTTGTCGCTCGGAAATGACACACAACATGGTTAGCTGTGAGAAGCTCGATGTCAGAATTCCACAAGATAGTCGTCCCATTTGTTTATGTTTTCAGTGACTCAGCATAATTGCCCCATTGCACAGTGACTCGTTCCATAGGCAAAATTCAAAAAATGTATAGTCTCAGAATTTAATGATTTTCATGGCATTTGAAAGGTAAAACTCCAACTAAGAAAACCCCAAAAAATCTGTGCAAAAAATTAATTAGTGTCTGTGCAAAAGCGGCTCAACGTTCAAACTTTTTTCACAAAAAATGTAAACACATCTTTTCTGTTTTTTAGTCTATTGTGGAAAAAAAATTTTAAAAATACATACATGGTTACTAAGAAGTTGCTGAAACTCTCAATATAGATTAAGAAATGATGTGGCCATTTTCGCTTTTAATGTTATCCCAAAAACTTGCAAAGCTGAGGCTTTTTAAAAGTGATGTCACTTTTAAATAAAAATATTTTTCCAAATTAAAAATCTGAAAATTGGCAAAACTTAGAGGGAAATATCTAAAAAGTATGTGAAAATATGTTCCTGGATTTTTTTTATTTTAAGAAGCATTCTTTCTTTTTCGGATAATGTAAATATATCCTCCGATATCTTCCGATCTCAGAAAATAACTCAATTTGAAAAGTGGTCTAAACTCCTATTTTTCGACAAAATTTATTTTTTTCATGCCTAAAAGTATGCAATCAGCATGAAAAATTGAGAAAACTGCAAAAAAGCAAAACATAAGTCTATTATTATCATTTTTATTGCAAAACTAAAGAGTCCTAAGACAACTTCTGTTACTCTTTGGAATAATCAATGTTGGCGTTACCGATTAAACGTAAAATCTGAAAAATCTAGCTTGGTGCTATAGCTCTCCAAAAGTGACGAAATTTGAAAATTTAAGACTCTGGCATTGCCTAACTACAAAAGTTTAAGAAAAACAAATTAGAGATTTCAATTCAGCAGACCATGATTAACTAGTATGCCAAATTTTATGAGGAACGGACCACTCCTTCTAATTTTGTCCAGCGGTTGTATGGAGTCGAATCACTGAATCCCCTGATCAATGTGAATCCCTTCGTTCTTGAAATACCTGTGTCCTTCCCTGTTGTCTATTGGGATGCCTATAGATCCAGACGTGATCTTTCAGGAACCATTAAGTTTTGTCAAGTAAATTGTGTAGATCGAAGAACCTGGACTCAAGGGTCCGACGCCATCGTTTCCTGTAGTTGTGAACAATGGCATAACAGGCCTTGTCTCCGCAGCTACTTGCATAGCATTACACCAATGGTGCAGTGATCTGTGATTACCCCCATGATCGCTAGTTATTAAATAAACGAAAACTAACATTTTTCGTACTCCTAAGTACGAAAACGAGGGCAAAAATGAGTTAAGGTTTATATACGGGAAGACTATGAAAAAACATGAACCGGTGGGCCAATTTACATTAAAATTGTTAAACACACGGAAAACACTTAACACGGAAATTAGTTAAACATGTTTTTCATTTTTCTGAAAATCAAAATCTCATAGAGTCAATGATAGAGTAATAGTTTGTATCGAGAAAATGTAGAAAAATTAAAATTAAAGAGCCTTTTGATTCAAACTGGGTGAAAAAAGTTGACAAGTGTTTTTACTTTTGTGAAAATCCAAATCAACAACAATAGGTTAAAAGATTGTAGGGGCGGGTGGGTGGTCTGATTTAGGCCTATTGTTTTAAAACGAGGAAATGCATGTTTTTCAATTTCAAAAATCAAAATTAGATGAGATAAACAATTATAAGTTTGTTATATAAAGAAACATAACTTAACATTAGATAATAAAAAAATGAACAGACATTAATGAATGAAACCATAATGTTGACAATTAATCAAAAATATAAAAAAGAAAGCTTGATCAGTTTTTGGAATTACACTTTTTAAGAAAGGAAATCCCTTCAGGCGTCAAATTTCGCAAAACACGTTGTAAAAATCAGGTTCTTCTCTTTGAAATGTGTGTTAGTTATAGCACAGGTTGAAAATACAATGTTGTATACAGATTTCAAATAGCTGTAATTTGTGTACCGCGCCACTGGAGGATATTGCCAGATTTGATTCGACGCTCAGGTTGGTTTCAGCCAGCACCGAATACAGGATGACAGGGGTTTGCCACACTCTCATCCCCTTTAAGGCCTCCGAGTGTACTTGCTGAGAACCAGCAAGCCGCCTATCTTAACTAACCTAACCTAATTTGTATAATAGATGCCATAGAGACCTACGTGTGTCTCATACAGGAGCAGCTACCTAACCTAATCTAACTAATCTAATAATCTAGATGGAAATAAATGAAGCGTACTTTTCACACATTTGGTGGGGAAAAATTACACAGCGCAACAAAAAAACACTTTTTTTCTGTTGCATGGAGTTTTTCTACTGTTTCTTACTAATTTGGGTGCGCTGATTCCGAATCTACCCTCCAATTTTTTCTAGCACCTCTAGTTTGTGAGATATAGGTACCCTGTCATTTTTTCAGTTTTTCCTCCACTTCTTCCATATTTTCGATCGTAGTTTCTAAACCAAGAAACCGATTGACATGATTTTCACCTTATCGCATTAACAACACCGCACGGCTTCTTTTACGATGCAACTTATTTTTATAAGTGTTAAAATGCCGCGGTAATTGGACCTCAAAGTTGGAAAAAATTGAATTTTAAGGCGTTTTCTTTGATGGTCAAAAGCATACACATTTTTTATAAAACAATTAACGTGTTAGGTGTATAATGAAAGTCGACACATCAAGCAATATAACACAGCTAAATTATTTGGCGGAATACACATTCGCATCGAAATAACAGGAAAAAAGTACCATCGCGATTTTCATCACTTTTCATACTTTTTCCTTAAAAAATTAGGGGCCTGAAAATATGCAAAATTTTAAATTTTTTTTTGTTTCGAGAAATTCAAAATATTTTTGTTTTTGCTTGTATTCCAAACTAAAATTTGAACATATAAAAGAGCATATTTTGAGGCTCCTAATTTTTTAAGGAAAAAGTATGAAAAGAGATGAAAACCGCTATGGTACAGTTTTATTATTATTTCGATGCGAATGTGTATTCCGCCAAATAATTTGGCTGTGTTGTATTGCTTGATGTTTCTTCTTAAGATATTCATATACTTCGAAACTTGATTTATGAAACATCTTTACATTTTTCGCCATCAGAACGCATAAAATTGATCAATGTAAGAAAAGATGGCGTGAAATGTTGTAAGTGCAACGATATAAAAATCATGTCGATAGGATTATTGGTTCAGAAATAACAGTCGAAAACGAGAAAAAAGCCGAGGAAAATTCGAAAAAGTGACACGCCCAGTTTTTGCAAAAACTAGAGCTGTTACATAAAAACGGAGTATGGTTTTGAAAACAGCGTGGAAAAACGATTCAGATTCATGTAAAAAACTCCATGCAACAGACATGCTGTTGTGCAGTGTTATTAGCAGTGGGTCAAGTGGGCACCCATGCACTATAAATCAAAGTTTTCCCATAACTTTTTGAGTTATTAGGATCTTTTGAACCTAATAGTCTCACAGGGTAGAAATCTGTTACACAGGGTACATGACAGCGATGTCTTTACCCAATCGAAAATAGTTATTGCATCATCAACTAAACTTGCATACAGTTTGAATAGAGCTGTCTACAGATTTTGCTGTCCATACATTTTTAAGGTTAAAAATTTCTTTCGTTTTGCTATAGAACGGACCAACTTTCAGGTCTATGTGAGTCATCGGGTCACTGTCGTAGGCAGCCTCGTTAATCCTTTCCTATCCTACCCCCTCAAAAGTGTTGTCACGTTACCGGTGTTGTATTTTTCCCAAAAACTCTCATTAAAATCAAAAATATTTTTGTATTAATAATTTTTTATTCCATAGACTTTTATGAGAAGAGCTGAGAGTTAATGCTAATTTCAAATATTTTTTTATTTTTAGTTTTTTTTATTTAGTAGACTTTTATGATAAGAGCTGAGAGCTAATGCAGATCTCGAAGAAGTCATGTGATGGCGGCAGTGACGTGGACTTCGCTTCAGTTCAGGCATTTCATGAATTTTTTATTCATCATCTCATAAATAATAATAAATAAGAGATTTCAAAACAACTCACGCTTGATAGGCAAATGAAGCTGGCTGCAGTCATAATGCGCTGCAACTCATTCACGGATAGTTTATGAATTTGTCATCGATTGTGTCTGTCTGAGTCTGTGCTTTTGCTACATAATTTCCACAGTTAAATAATGAAGATGCTTCAGAAATCAGTGTATGAATTATGAATGGCGGTTCATATTAATGGTTATCAATACAGTGTTGTTGTGTTCAATGTCTGATGTGCGTCGTCACTACTTATGTCCGTCTGCGATGCGGATTTGTTTTTGTGCTGTTTGTTTTGATGTGTTGTGTTTCGTTTACTCGGCTCGCATGCTGGTGTTTCCAGATCAGTCGTTCCCTCATTTCTTTACACTGCCACACTGACCAACAACAACAGCAGCAGCAATCATTATAATGACAAAACATGCTAATGACATTAGCAGCTTGTGAGTGGCATTACTTAGTGACTTTTTGTTGTTGATTTTTGATTAATTCCGTAAACAATTTATTGTGTGATTTCATTGATTTGCTTTCGTGATACGCTTGAAAAGGTGAACGAAAAAAGCGCCAACCAGCTGTTGGTTGCGCTCATTAATTATATTAATTTATATATAGGTAACGGTTTGACAGTGGAGCTTATTGTACCATAATCGCATTGGTGGCCAATGCCACTGATGTTAATAATAATATTTTAATAAAATTTTTTTTTTTTTTTAAATATATATAGAGACATTTTAAGGTAGCTAAGTACATAGCTTAATGTATTTTTACCTCTAAATATGCTTTAATACTTAACTAATATTTAAGTATATTTTTTTTATTTTTTAAATGTTTCAAAAAATTCGTATTAATTTTGGTTTCGAAAAATTTTCATTGTAGCTACAACAAATACACTGTGTTCCATGAACGCGAGGATGCCTTCAACTATCTGGTGGAGCTGCAGACGGAGGCTGCCGATTTGGATTTCTGGCTGCTAACGCGCAATATGTCAATTATTTCGGTGGCGCCAAGCATGCAGCCGACCTTTGAAGCACGGCTCAACGATTTAGGTGTAAACTTTGTGGCCAAGCCGCTGATGGAGGAAATGTAAGTGTTTCTATGTTTTATTTATACAAGTTTATTTGACTTTGTTCATTATTTTATTTTATTTAAATTTATGTTGTATTTTATTTTATTTTAATTTATTTTATTTAATTTTATTTTATTTTGTTTTATTTCATTTTATTTTATTTTATTTTATTTTATTTTATTTTATTTTATTTTATTTTATTTTATTTTATTTTATTTTATTTTATTTTATTTTATTTTATTTTATTTTATTTTATTTCATTTTATTTTATCTTATGTCATTTCAATTTATTTTGATTTATTTTATTTTATTTTATCTTATGTCATTTCAATTTATTTTGATTTATTTTATTTTATTTTAATTTATTTTATGAAAGAACAATAAGTTACTATCTTATTTATAATTTTGAATCATATATTTTCATATATTTATATTTATAAAAATTTGGTTTAATTCATCGCATAATCGATTGTTTTGCGTTCTTTGGTTCATCTGTTCTATTGACTTTAAATTCCTTTGTGAATCCATTCCATTCAATTCATTCGTTAGGTCATTTTTTCAGCGGTGTTTTCTACCTCTGCCCTGTTTTTGTTTTTATTCGCACATTCAATTCTTACTTCTTCACCTTTTGGTCCCTTAATACTAGACGAATGTTTAAACTACCAAAAAGTGAAAAAATAGAATTCTCTTTGTCACATTAATTTAACCCATATCGGCCCAATGTTCGATAAATCGAACAGTAAAGTTTAGCATTTGCCATCAATTTTTTTGGGCTCTTTTTTAAACTTTAAACGCGAAAGTTTTTCATAATATGATGGTCTGATTTGTAATAAATAATAACAAAAGTTAACATGGGATATTTTGTATAATATGGGATAAATATATTAATTTCTCGCACCTCTTCCCAGTTGTATGAACTCCCCAAACAAAAAGTAATTTTTGACATAATTTCAAAAGCACCGAAAAACATTAAAAAACAATAATATTTAAAAAAGTAACTATGCAGTCTTGTTAAAAATTGATCAAACTCTCGAAAATATATTTACACTTTTCCCATAAAACCAATATTATAGCCACAAGATATATTTATAGTTAGGTGTTCGATTTATTAAAAACCAAAAATCGGACCATTTTTTTCACCCCAAATGTAAATTGTCCGACCCCATTTCACTTTAAAAAAACTGTTTCATTTGAATATTGACAAAAAAAATCGCTGGGCTTATATGGGTTAATTTCAAATTAACCCTAATTCCCAAAATTTCAAAAGTAACGTTAACCCAGAAGTGAGACTGTCAGGCTTATATGAGCTAAATTACTGAAAACATTTGTTTAAAAGGTACAAAAACTGTCTAAAATGTTAAATTTATAAATGCAATATAATTCTAACATTCCATTAGAGGATTACATAAAATAATGGAATCGAAAATCATTTGGATATATTACCATTGGGAATCTTTAGTGAGACTGTGAGGCTCACTTCTGGGAATTAGAGTTATTAATTTCTTTCTCAAATTTCTCAAATTAATTAAATCTTGGGGCTAATTTGTAGTGCAATTGTTAACTATTAATTCGTGGACAATTTGCAAACTCGGCGACCTTCTCGTCATTCCATTCATCCATACATCTCATCCACATGACACATAAATTAAATGAAAATATTCACATATATGTAACATATGTGTTCAAAACTTTTAAATTTTTATCAAGCAAATGTCTAATTTAAAACTTGTATTCTAGGGCAGCCTTCAATGAAACGTCCAGTGATTGTGATGGCTCCGAATGTCCTTTGAATCGTTCACGTAGGCAGGCGCGTGGTTTCTTTGCACATTTTCCACGCTACAGTGAGGTAAATACAATCAAATCTACAACTAAAAGAAGACACACTTGTGGTGAAAGTATGTCAAGCACAATTAGTACGAACAGCTATAAGCCATTGCATACTTTAAGGATGACCATTACCTCCCCTCATAACTCGAAACTATTGTTTATTGAGTGAATGAGTGAAAAAGATGCATGTTCCACTTTCAGATACTGAACTACATGAGCGCATTGGCAGCACGTCATCCGCAGTACTGTCGTTACGAGTCGCTGGGTCGCACCTATGAGGGTCGCCACATTGCCGCTTTGAGCATTTCGCTGAATAGTCGCGTGCGCGAGCGTCGCGTGGCCTACATACAGGCCACCACACACGGCCGCGAGTGGATAACGCCGCTAACTGTGCTCTACTTGGCCAACGAGCTGCTGAACAATTTGCGCGCCTTCCAGCGCGTGCTGCAGGACACGGAAATCTATCTGGTGCCACTGGTCAATCCGGACGGCTATGAGTACACGCACACAACTGTAAGTAAAATTTTGCTGACAAATATATGTAATTCAAATAAATTAAATTTGATTTAATTAATTTAATTAAAATTTATTTCCTATGTGCGCAGGATCGCTTCTGGCGCAAGAATCGTCACCGGTATGCGGGTCGCAGCTGTGCCGGCGTCGACATCAATCGTAATTTCCCCAATAATTGGAATTATCGTGGCGCCAGTCAAAACGTAAGCAATTAACTCCAATTCAAGCTTCGCCATTGTCTGAAGAATTCTTTCAATTTTCTTGCACTACACAGCTTTGCTCTGAGGTTTACTCCGGCACCGCTCCGTCCTCGGAGGCGGAAACAGCCGCAGTGGCGCACTATTTGGAATACAATCGGCATCGCATTAAGCTTAGCCTGGATGTGCACTCGTTTGGAAAGTTCATCTTCTATCCCTACGGCTATTCGAGGTGAGACTGAGTGAGCGAATCTGTCACTCCTTGACTGGGCGAAGGCAAATAGAAAAGTTACAAAATACGTTTCGTATATTTGAAATGCCATTACAAGCAACATTGTAGTCCATGCCATGGCCAACGGTCTAATTCAGTCTTGTGTCCTTCTAATGACTATGTTTCTCTCCACTTTCCGCCCAGGAATGCGCTGGCGCCCACACGCAATTTATTGCATTCGGTGGCGCATCGTGCTGCCACACAAATCGCCAAATATCGCGGCACCCGCTACACTGTCGGCACATCGGCGGCCGTTCTTTACGAGGCCTCCGGCGGTCTGGACGACTACGCCTACGGCAATCTGGGCATTCCCATGTCCTTCACGGTCGAGCTGCCCGGTGAGAACTTCCAAGTGGCGCGCTCCGACATCATCAACATCTGCAAGGAGACCTTTGCCGGCTTTGTGGAATTCATTCGGCACGTTAGTTTGTATTAGCACAAATAGTAAAAAAAAAATCATCGAATGACAACAAAAGCATTTTTTTAATGTTGCTATTTAAGTTTCTTAAAGTTAATTGTGTTAATTATAAGTAGAAATTGTACAATTAATTTAAATAAATTCTAACTCAAAGCAAAGTAAGAATGGGTGTTTTACTAGTTTGATTGATGCGTGAGCTGCCTTTTATATTTTTTCAATAGGGATGGTTTAGTACGTTTTCGAAAAATCTGAGATTGCCATTGAAAACTTTGTAATTTTTTACCATAAACGTGCTTAGAACATTTTGATGTTCAAGCTCTATTTGTGTTGTTTACAATGACTTGAAAAATTCATCTCGGTCAAAAAATGGATTTAACTTGTGAACATTTTCGAGCAATAATTTTTTACGATTTCCGAAGTGAATTATCTCAACAATAGTGCTTCAATCGCCTACCGAGAGATAGAGGCATCCGTGCATTCGATATTGCATGAACATTTAGCTGTCAGAAAGATTTGTTCTCGTTGGATCCCGCTCAAAAAAGGCTCGTGTCGATTGGCGCTAAGAAATTATGGAGAAAATTCGATCGCAGTACTTCGAAAGACGTTTATCAGACAGTGACAGGTGGCGAATCATGGATATATGCATATGAACCCGAAACAAAACAGTAATCGACCGTGTGGGTCTTCCAAGACGAGCTTAATCCAACAAAAGTTGTTCGGGCACGCAGCACATCGAAGAAATTGGCCGCCTGTTTCTTCAGGAAAACTGGTCATGTGGCTAATGTGTCATTAGAGCAACGTAGAACGGTCAATTCTGAATGGTACACAACAATTTGTTTGACAGAAGTATTCAATGATTCCTCTCACACATCGGCTCAAACAATTGCCTATTTGATCGACCAAAGCATCGATTTAACCCTTTCCGACATGAAAATAAACCGGGTTGTATGAATTGTATGGGCTGTAGTCCAATATATTGAACATTGTGACTGAAAGGGTTAATGAGTCATCCGCCATACAGCTCTGACCTAGCACCCAATGACTTCTTTTTATTCCCGCACATAAACAACAAATTGCGTGGTCAGCGATTTTCATCGCCAGAAGCATTCAAAAACCATGTTTTTCAGGTGTCTCAATCGGAGTGGAAAAAGTGCTTCGCCAATTGGTTTGAGCGCATGCAAAAGTGTATAAAGTGTTCAAGGAGAATACTTTGAAAAGCAATAAAACCATTTTTGATGATAACAAGATGCATTTTCATCCTTTTTGAAAATATATAAAAGGCAACCCTCGTATATATTTCAAATCGGGCCTAAACCAATTTGGCTCTTTGAATACTTTTTATTTTAAATTCTGGCCTAAAGTTTGCAGCATCACGAAGGTTGCTCACCCTCAGGTTGATAGAATTAAAAACAAAAAACCAGATATAACAGACCTGACAGATTTAGGTTGCACAGTAACCCTTAAAGGATTTACGATATCGAGAATGAACTGATTGTGAATAAACCGAGAGTGACATGCGAGACGCAGGAAAACATTGGTGTGATTCGTCTATTTTAAAACAAAGCACTTCTGGAGGTTATCAACCGATTCATTGTATCGACCGATTCAAATTGAGAATTGCGTTTTGATAACACATGACTAGAGCGGATCGTGAAATTAGAAGGTAAAAATTGGGCTAATGTGTCTATAGTTTCTTTTGTACCATCATTGGCTTCTGCTCTGCTTTCTCAAGATACCATTTAACGACATCTGAGTTCACTGAAAGAGGCATCGGTACTAGCACTCAAATCCCTCTTTTGGTTCGCCAAAAGCTCTCATATTCCAACAGAATATTACTAACATAAAAGACTTCTTATTATAAAGCAAATGAATCTCCATTTGGTATCGCTAAGGACCCAAGGGAGGTTAATACGTGGCCCATTGAAGATTCAGCTCCATCTATCGGGTTTTACCTTCAGTTATCCTTCCTACTTGCCATACTTTCCTACTTATAATAAATACCATCAAAACTGTATATCGGCCGGCGAAAAACAGTTAGACTTCAAGACTCCGCTGACAGGCTCATCGATACAAGTGCATCGTATCGTATAACGTGTCTTGTTGAAACCTTCGAGACTATTTGGACAAATTGGTGCAGTTAGCGTACCTACTGAATTTTTTAGATGTCATGAACCTCGTTGTTCTTCCTCTTAAAGAGGAGGAGATCTTTCTTTCAAATCACGCATTTTCCTTAGTGCTTGTCACAGTGCCTGTTCGGCCTAATGAAAACAGCGAAAGTTTAAATCTTTAGAAAAGCTTTTCAACCACCCAACACTGAACCGTGCGACATGTTAAAGCGAACCGTGCACTGTAATCGCTAACAGCGCACTGTCAGTCTTGCAGCGTGCTGCGTCTGAACAAAATGGTAAGAAGGAGTAAGAGTCTGTTGCGTTGATATAAAAGTATATCTACTGAGAAATAGTCGGCGGCAATCATCATATAATGATAAAACAATAATTTTAACTGAATCAGCTCGCAGACTATCAAGCCATCATAAATATTCTTGGCCAGTTCGCATTCATGTTCTCCAATTATGAAAACTTTCTTTTGCAAATTAATTGAAAAATTTAATACATAGTGGCGATCGCAAGAAATCTTCAATGTGCCCTAAATATGAATGTTAAAATGTTTGTAAATTTTATTACTAGTATTAATTGGCACCGGCGGCTTTGTTATAAATTCTTAACCCATTGTTGACCTCGTCAGTTTTCGGTTAAAAAAACAACATGTGCCTAATTATCTTTGTTTTTTAGTGTTTTCAAAAGTTTTGAAGTTAGAAGGCCCATTAAATCATGTGTTTTCAAATTTACTCTGAACACGGTAGATTTCGATTTTCCAAAAAATTAAAAGCACGTTTTGATTATTTCCCGATTGAAGTGCTTTTGCTAAGTTTGAAGTCAGAATGCCCAATAAATCTTGTTTCTCCATACAAACTGTTAACCCATTGACCCCGCTAGATTTTGATTTTCAAAAAAGTGAAAAACTCATGTCAAATTATTTCTCAATAGTATTTTCACCAAGTTTGAAGTCAGTGGGCCCATTAATTCATGTTTTTTCACAGTTTCCCCATACAAACTTTTAACCCGTCGTTGATCCAGGTAGATTTCGATTTCGAAAATAATGAGACACATGTGTCTAATTTATTTCGATTTTTTTTTCGGTTTTTATTTCGATTATTTACATTTGTATCTTCAGCGGTTTGGCCTGCGCGATGATAAATCAATCAATAAATCAGTCAGTCAGTCAGGACAAACAATCTGCATATAAAAATGCAGGCGGTACCACCACCTCTTGTCCAATGCTCACAACTTTCTTCTAGTCGAATTGTGCTACTAAGTAGAAAGTTCGTAATAAGTTTCACTAATGTGTGTGTGTGTGTGTGTGTTCTGCATAACTGTTGGGTCATAACAAATGTGTCATGCCCCTTGTTCATTGCCGATTAAATCTCACCAGAAGAATGACAAATCTATGCCACGACGGTGCACCAACTTTCAATGCTGTGCAACTTACAATTCTGAAGCTATTCCATATAAAGGAATTGAGTTGTATGGACGGTGCCACGCCCACTTGTTCAATACACGCCCCATTATCTCTGTCGAAAAATATTACCATATGGTAAGTTTGTACTAAGTTCCATTGATGTGCGACTAACAGTTCCACAATTATGCGGATAGTTTGGGTCAGACAAATATACAACGCCCCTAAAATTTTAACAGTAGAGTAACTCTTCTATGGAACGATGTCATACCAAATTTCAATGCTGTGCGACTTACAATTCCGAAGCTATTCCATGTAAAGGAATTGAGTTTTATGGGCGGTGCCACGCCCCTTGTTAATTACCCACTCCATTCCCTCTGTCGAAAGATATGACTAAATGATAGGTTCGTACTACGTTTCATTGATGTGTGACTTATGGTTCCAAAGTCACTATCTAAAAATATATGCTGGTGGTGCCACGCCCCGTTTTCCCGACTTTCGTTTCTTTCTAAACCTTCACGTAGCAATTACGAACAAACCCGCAGTAGAAAGTATCTAATTTAATCCGGTCGTTTTCAAGTTTTAAACATCTGAATGAACCAAAATTAATTTTTATACATATAGATTTTAGTTTCATGGGAGGTGCCGTGGCCCAAATCTCCAAATTTCAATGCTATCCGATTTATTATTCCGAAGCTATTCCATATTAAAAATTGAGGTTGCATAAGAGGTGCCAACAATTACTATCCAACACAAAAAAAAAATGTTGCCGAAAGAATGAACCGTTTTCTTGCTACACACAAAAGGTTAAGTTTTTTTATATATATAGATTGGATTTATGGACTTTATTTTAAACTTTAAAAGAAGAAAAAGAAAAAATTGTTTATTTGTGTTGGAGTTCGAACCCCGAACCCCAGACTCGTGGTCCAACGTCGTAGCTATTGCAGCCGAAATTTATAAGAGGTGTTGATTAAATTATCATTGATTTGAACTCTCATAAGTAACCATTAGATGTTTGCTCTGATTAGATTACGCCATAGTTGAATTTGTTGCTTACTGCCGGCTAATCCTCGCATATAAAAGCCTAGTTTCCGTTTGCGGCTGCAGTTACTTCGAGTAAAGCATTAAGTGAGGTTATTAAGTAAAGGTAAATAATTAAAATGTTGCGTTCAGTCGGCATTTTGTTGGTGTTGACGTGTTGCTTGGCCGCTGCCTACGGCGATGGCTATGACGGGTAACTTTGATGGCTTTTACAAATTTTAATACATTTCAACAGTTTGTGTTATTCTCTTCCTATAGTCACAAAATATACGAGGTCACGCCCACCACTGGCCCAGAATGCGATCTGCTGTACGAACTGTCACAGCAGAAGCATCATTATGATTTCTTAAGCTTGAGCAAAGTTCCCCAGCGACCAGCGCGAGTCATGGTGCACCCCAGCGCAGAGTCCAACTTCCTGGCACTACTGCAGCAACACGGCCTACAACACAGAATGCTCAACGCAAACGTGGGTCAGACTATCAAACAGGAGTTCGAACAAAATCGCCGGATTCGCCGGTTGGTGCCCATTACGGGCAAAGGCCGATTGAGCACCGACCGCTACTACACGCACGCCGAGATCAACGCCTACATTGGCGACTTGGCCGTGCGTTATCCGGCGCGCGTTTTGGTCGAAAAGGTGGGCATTTCTTTTGAGGGTCGCGACCTGAAGACCATCACCATCACCAATGGCGATGGGCGCGCCAACAAGAGCGTCATCTTAATGACCGGCGGATTCCACGGACGAGAGTGGATCTCGCCAGCAGTGGTGCTGTACGCGATCGATCAATTGGTGGAGAACTTCGCCGAGAATGCTGAGGTGCTACTGGATCTCGATTGGGTGATACTGCCAGTGGTGAATCCGGACGGCTACGAGTATACGCAAACCTCGACCGCGGCGCGCTTGTTCCGCAAAACGCGTCAACCCTACACGTTTTTGGGACAAACGTGCTATGGTGCTGATCCCATTCGCAATTTCGATTTCCATTGGGATGAGCAGGTAGCGTCGTCGCTGCCGTGTGAGGACACCTATAAGGGACCGAAACCGTTCTCCGAGCCGGAGACTGCGGTGGTGCGTGATCTAGGGGAATTGCTGAAGGATCGCGGCGTTATGTATTTGAATTTACGCGCGATTGGACGGTATATGGTGTATCCGTGGTTCTGGAATTCGTAAGTACAAATGACTCGACGAATTTTTACCGATTCTTAAATGATATGTGTGTGTGTAGTGATTTGCGGAGGACAAAAAGTGAAGTTAGTTTGACTTGGAAAGACAAATTATTGGCAGTCTTTGGTGTCAACGTCGTCAAGGACGCCTTCCATGCGTTGGGTGGCGATCTTGTGGTAGCTAAACTTACCAGCGACGTAGCTGACTTCATGCGCAAATTCAAATCCCAAATTTCCATTACTGTCGGACTGCCTCTCGAAGGGACTACCGGTTTCGATCCACCCGCTAACAGTATTCTTGGGATTGCAAATACATTGTGGGGCGGTATTAAAGCCATGGCAATGAAATATGTTACTCTTTGAAATAACAACGATGGTGCCCGTTGGGTAATTTTTTTTAGCGATAAGCGTTAAGGTGGTAGGTGCGATTAGTTTAAGTTGTTTTGTAATCAGCGATTGATTCAGTAATTGGTGTTATTAAATAAAACTTAACGGTGCGATAAGTGCGGCAGAACGCCCTACTTGTGTGCATCCGTAAAAAAAAAATTGTGTGTTTGGCTTGGATGACCGCTTTTCGCTATTGAGTTGCACGACAGCCCGCTGCGTCGATTAGATTAGGCGGGTCATTAACACTAGAAAGACCGTTTTGACGATTTTCCATTTTTAAATATCTATTTTTTTTGGTTAGTCTCTCTATCAAATTTTGCTTTGATGACTTTTATCTTTTTATCGGGTTCTGCAGTTAGTTCTACAATTAGGGTTCTACAATTACAATTAGCCAAATCTGATGTGTACTTTCCAATACATCAGTGATTAGAATATGTGGTCTTTGTGGTCTTTCTAGTGTTAAGGTGTAATCGATGTAGGCGCAAGTATTTGAGTGCGGTTTCTGCGCGTGTTGCATCAGTTACAGTGAATCTTTTTCAGAGTGCGCATTAAAATGTCGCATCCGATTTTAATTGTGGTCTTGGCGATTTTGTGCAGTGCGGAGCTGGCCAAAGCGGCAGGATACGAAGGGTATAGCAACAACTCGGTCTATTTAAAAAAATGCTATTAGTTTAGTTTTAAACGAATTTCCTACATATCCGCGTGTATAGCTATAGGGCCTACGAAGTAACGCCCGAAACAGACGCCCAGGTGCAGATTCTGCACTCCCTGGCCGCACAGGAACCCAACTACGATTTCGTTATGTACAGCCGAGCGCCCGGCCGTGCCGCACGCGTCCTAGTGAATCCACAAGCGGAGTTAGATTTCCTGATCACTTTAAAGAAGCATGAAATGAGTTTTAAGCTCCTGTACAGCGATATTTTACCAAAACTGCGCAGCGAGTGGCGATTCAATAGGATTATGCGCTTGGTGGAGCCTCACGGGGAACCCGGATTGGGCACCGAACGCTACTACACGCACGGCGAGATCAACACCTACATCGAGGAGCTGGCGGAAAGATTTCCCAGCCGTGTTTTCGTCAAAACTGTGGGCAAATCGTACGAGGATCGCCTGTTGAAGACTATCACCATTACCAACGGTGATGGGCGCGCCAACAAGAATGTGATTCTCATGGATGGCGGATTTCATGCGCGCGAGTGGATCTCGCCAGCGGCGGTGGTGTATGCCATCGGCGAATTGGTGAAGAACTTCACAGAGAATGCTGAGCTGCTGCTGGACTACGATTGGGTGATACTGCCGGTGGTGAATGCCGACGGTTACGAGTACACTCAGAAGATTGCCGAATCACGACATTGGCGCAAGACGCGCAAGCCAACACCGGATGAGCAATGCATTGGCACCGATCCAAATCGCAACTTTGATTTTCACTGGAACGAGGCTGGTGCCTCCTCGGATCCTTGTTCGAATACCTATGCGGGATCGAAGGCGTTCTCCGAGCCCGAGGCGGTCGTGATACGCGATCTGATACACACGTACCAGAGCCGCGGCATCATGTATCTCACGGTGCACTCCTGTGGCCAGTATGTGCTGTATCCGTGGGGCTGGTCCTCGTAAGTACATGTTGCTTGTTAGTACTTGCCAGTCGTTTAATGCTGAATTGGTCAACTATTTTGCAGCGCTTTGCCCGACACGTGGCGAGACTTGCACGAAGTGGCAATGGCCGGTGCCAATGCTATAAAAGCGTTCAACGGCGAAATCTACACGGTGGGCTCGTCCACGAATGCGCTCTACGTGGCGGCCGGTGCCAGCGATGACTATGCGTTCAATGCGGGATTTCCCATTTCCTACACTATGGAACTGGCGTGCGGCGGAGACTTCGGCTTCAATCCGCCACCCTCGGATATTGATCATATGGTGAAGGAAGCCTGGGTGGGCATACGTGCCATGGCTGTCAAGTTGACGCAAAAATATCCACTTAATTAGATATTAAAAACCACATGTCGCATTAAACTGCTGTGTTGTGATTGTTTTATTTACGAACTGTACGTGGGCGTACAACTGGTTCCGGTGATTGTGGGATATACAGAAAGTCGGTTCTTCGCAGCGGGCTATGAGAACTGCTCCACAAGCTAAGGCACGGAACGTATGTTCTACTGACTAAGTATGTGGATTTCAAGTAGTGCACAGTAGGCTCGTGCAGAGATAATGTGGTGGCAGGCGGCACGAGGGTGAGCCAAAAAGTCCTCGGAAAATAATAGATAAATAACCACAGTGGTTTAGAGTGAATAATCTATTTCGGACAAAGTTTTTTTTGAAGCTAAGCAAATAGGAACGTTTTCCAAGCAAACAATTTTACGTTTGATGTGAATTTTCATCCAAGATTTTTATGTTTGAAAATATGTAAAAATGACAGGGAATCAAATATTAAAGAACAGTGTAGCACTTCTTATTCCAATGCCAAGATCTACAAAATCAAACGGAACAGGAGACCTAAAAGCGCCGCATACTATAAGAATGTGTATTTTTTTGTGCAATAGTCAAGGAGTATGATTACAACAGAACTCTAGACATGAAAGTTTCCCCTATCTTCATCAAGTTGTCTCTATCTTCGGAGGAAGAGTAAAGGTAACTAAACCATAGGGTTACGATTTCTGATGCAAGCAGATTTATTTTCTATACTAAATTTGTTCCAAGCATTTAAAAGTTTGAGCCACATTCGCATTGATGTTAAATTGTACTTTAATCTATTAATCTGATACAACCTGTCAATCAGTGAAAACCCATCAATCAGTGAACCCAAATCATCTTCTAATTGACGTGTAGTATTTATTAATTTAATTAGTGTTGTTTAGCGCAACTGATCACAAACAACTGTCAATCAAACTTTGAATTCTACTGAAATTTTGATAGCAGTCTATCAAAATGTGCCGTTTATTACTAAACGAACTATTTTCTCTTAGGAGTGTTACGAACTTATTGAATAACCCTAGTAAATGGGACCATAGAACCGATGCGCATTAAAGTGTGCAGTGGATTGAAATGGATTCGGCATACATTGTGCGCTACCTCAAGTGTTTGTAAATTTGTACAACGCTTAGAAACGAATTGACGGTGTCTATTTTATATTTACACTGGGTTTAATGAAGTTTGTATGCAATCGAATTGAGGCGATTATGTTTAGTCGATAGTGTGAAGTATCACTTCTAAGATGTGCAGGCAACTAATGTATTTCTAGACTCTCTAAGTGATTTAATTTCATTTATGAATTGGTTTCATAATAAACAACTTTTTTTACCCTTAAATTAATAAGTAAGTGAAAGTATTTTATTTAGTTGGTTTCAATTGGATTTCTACGCGCAATTTGTCATTGTTGCCTTGCTTAATAGTTGTCCACAACTAGTTCGGCCATAGCCTTAATGCCCACCCATGTCTCTGCTACGATGCTCTGAATCTTGGACGCTGCGGGATCGAAGCCGTTGCCACCATCGGGCAACTCCATGGTAATCGAAATCGGAATGTGGGCCTTGGCCAGCGCGTAGTCGTCGGTGCCGCCCGCAGCTGCGTACAGCACATTGGTCGAGCTGCCCACAGTGTAGCGAGTGCCGGTGGAGGCCTTGATGGCCGCAGCGCCCGCCTGTGCCACTGCGTCAATGTCTCGCCAAGTGTCCGGCAGGGAGCTGAAGTGAGGTGAGACAATAAATTAATATCTCCTGGTCTTGACTGCCACTCGACACTTACGATGTGTATCCCCACGGATAGAGCAAGTAGTTGCCATACGAGTGCAGGGTCAGGTACATCTTGGCGCGTCCGGTGAGCGAGTGCATCAGATCGCGCAGCACCTGTGTTTCCGGCTCCGAGAAGGCGGTCTTACCCTTGAACGTGTCCGCGCACGAGAAGCCGGAGGCGCCCACCTCGCCCCAGTGGAAGTCAAAGTTGCGATTGCCGTCGGTGCCCGCGCAGTTGTTGGTGACCGGCTTGCGCGTCTTGCGCCACATTCGTGAGTTTGTGTGCGTGTACTCGTAGCCGTCGGGATTGACAACGGGCAGCACCACCCAGTCGTAGTTCTGCAGCAAGGCGGCATTTTGCGCATAGTTCTCGACCAGCTGCTGAATGACGTACAGGGCGCCGGCGGGGGCGATCCACTCGCGTGCGTGTATACCCGCATCGAGCAGAATCGCCTTCTTGTTGGACACACCGTCGCCGTTCGTGATGGTGATCGTGTTCATGTTGCGGCCCTCGTAGGTCCTGCCCACCGTCTTCACGGTGACGCGGCTGGGATACCGCTTGGACAGCTCGTTCAGGTAGGCGTTGATTTCGCCGAAGCGCAAGTACCTGCTGAAGGAGACGCGCGGCGTCGGGTCGAGCACGCTGCGCAGAAGGGCATTCTGCGTGCGCTCCTTCGTCACGGTCTCGCCCACATTGTCGTTCACCACCGCATAGTTGAGGCCGAGGGCGGTAAGCATTAGCTCAAACTTGGGCTGGTCTGTCGGCTGCACCATGACGCGTGCGGCGCGGCCCAGCAACTTGGGCAGTGTGAAGAAGTCGAGCTCATCGTTCTGCGACAGACGGAATAGCAACTCCTTCTCGAACTCGTTCTTGGCGTTGATGTCGTAGATCTTGTAGCTGCCAACAGAAAATAATTGGAGAGAATTGTTCTTAGCAATGCTTAGCAATGCGCTCACCCCTCGTAGTCGGTTGCGCCGATTAGGGCAACGCTGCAGCCCAGTACGGCCAACAATATTTTGAAAAACATTTCACTTTGGAGTTTGTCAACTGCGCCAGTACCACTGCTGCTAGTTTACTAAGTAGTTACGTCCAACTAACGGCGACCATTCGCTTTTATAGCTGCCGCACTTGACATGTGCCTTCTTCGATTGCTGGCTGTTATCTTCCAATGCCTCAGCATGTCGTGCTGCAATAAAAATCACTGTATCTACAATTCAATTGAATTTTATCTGTGCCTTTTTCGGGTAATCTAAAGAATCTTTATCAGTTGACTCTTTCCTGTTCGGCCGCTGTGCTTCTGGGCCTTGTTGGAGCTGCTCACTGTGAGGCGTTGGTTGTCTGCGGCAAATGCCTGGAAATTTATGATTTCATTGATGAGCATTGCAGCAGAATTTAATTATCATAAAGAGGGATGTAAGTGCTTAAAAATGTGCGGTGCCGCACGTTGTTCTAGGCAGTGGTCATGGTACATTTGTGGTGCCGTGCAGTCTATGCGGTACCACTAGAAAAATCATTATTTTAGAACTCTGCAAGATTATTGGTGTATTAGCAAAGTTTGATTTCAAAGCCTACTTCTATAGTACGAAAGAGTGTAAATATATAAAATATTAGGTGCGCAACCAAGTTCTCGCTTGTTGTCCATAGATGGCTCCAGCAGTAAGAAACAATGTGCCGCGATTTCCGTCTCTTCAAAGGAAGAAAGGCGAAGTAAGGTTTAAAACCTTCGAAGACGCTGAATTGAAAACATTGCTCGATAAGGATGCATTGGAAATGATTCAAAACTAAAGAACTTGTATTCCGTATGATTTGAAGCTCAGAGACGTTGAGCGTCGTTTTTTGGCCTATGAACAAAAGGAAGGGGTTTCTTCATCGCATAGTGACGGGTGTTTAACCCTTTCAGTCACAATGTCCAATAGATTGGACTACAGCCCATACAATTCATACAGAACGGGTATATTTTCATGTCGGAAAGGGTTAAAAATGAATTCATTACAGCAACCCAACAAGAAAAAATCTTGAGGACTGTCCGGTCAGTATTCACGCTGCCAAGGTTATGCTGTGTATTTGGTGAGACTGGGTCGGTGTTATTTTTTTTGAGCTGTTGAAACCGAACAAACCCATCATTGGGGAACGGTATCGAACTCAATTGATGCGATTGAGCCGTGCACCATACGTACAGAGCCACGAAAAAGTGATTCTACTGCAATGACAACGCTCGGTCTCACCTGGGAAGTCCTATCTCATCCGGATCTAGAACGACGTTCTTAAATGGACCAACTGTCCCCGTGTGCAGGATCACCAAATTTGAAGCCAGCGTCATGCTGTAGGCTCGTCTTGCTTCTCAGATCGGCATGTCCAGGCCAGGTTTTTTTTAAGTAGCACATATTTAGTAAATTTAGCCGTTAGCCGTCAATCTCTCTGACATTTTTGTATTAAATTTTCAAATATACCAGAAGAATTGCTTGAACCGGAAATTTTTATTTTTAAGCGTGGAGTTTTTACATCTGATATGCATATCCAATGCAAAGAGTGTAGTTCTTACGGACTCTGAAGAATCACAACATCAGTTCCTAGAATATATCAACGAAAGTTGTGACAGAAGTTATCACTAAAACATATTCCTTATTGATTTGATGTCCTCTTTGTGTAAGCCATTAAAAAAGTAAGATTTCTGAGTAGTAAAAAAAGTATTACGGAAAATAATCTTTATTGCTCTTTATTAATCATTAATCTTTATTGTTGTCATTTGTGTGACATCATAGAAAAATATGTCAGGGACTTTGTTGTTGTTTCTTAGGTTCTGGTTCATCCATCATCAGAAGAAAGCTTTTTCTATGGAAAATTTAATCTTATCGTAAAAGTAGAAGTTATATGCCATAAAATAGTTTTAAAAAAAAGTTGTTTGTCTACCTTTTTTCACATTGTCAATCATACAATCCTATTCCAAACGAATTATGACGGCGAAGGCATTAAAATGTAGACGTAGATATTCTGATTTGAACAACTCGTGCGGTCATTTTGCTTGCCTGAGAATTTCCAATCAGTAAACACATTGTTTCATATATAAAAGGCAGACTTTACGTGTATCAGCTCAGCCCACTTAATCAGTGTAATGTAAAATGGAAACAAATCCATGTCTGATAAATTAAAATTGCCACCATAAATATTTCAATGTGCCAGGAGTTACTTACTTGTGTCTGAAATAACATTGAACTACGCATTTAGAACAATAAATACACCTTTGCATTTATAGGTAAAACAAATTACTCAGCAGAGCTATGACAAATTTTACTTACTAGAAAATAACTAAAATTAGTAGATCGCCACATGCGAAAGTCAATTTTTCAATAGGCGCATTTCTACTCAGAAGATAGTAGAGATCTACAATAATGATGACTATGATCCATGAATGCTTTGATTATGTTTTTTTAGAATAGTTATGGTAAAGTAACTAAAGTTTTTCTCTTTATAAATATTGAAAATTTTTTGTTTTTGTTGAATTTTTATTGTTGCATTCAATGCAGTGAAATGAAATGTGGGTTATTTGTGCATAGTTATTAATTTCTGACGTATGCTTAGACTTATTAAACGCTCATATGAAGTCTCAATAAAGAGGTACACTCAAAAAATATTAAAACTAGAACATTTTTTACTCTTTTAACCCTGCTTAGCCAATGTTTCGATCATCTGTATCATAGCTATATAGTATATATATATATATATAGTATATAGCTATGATACAGCAACTATAATGCAGCTTGGTCTGATGAAAAAGAAGCCATTAATTACACTGTACAACACCAAACAAAAATAACAAGATTCTGACAACGGGTTCTGGTAGATGGAGCCCAAAAAAATATACGTGTATCGACGTTTTGAAAGTTTATGGTTGAATTTTTTTTAGGAGGGGTCAACGTTTTTCCCTTTTAGCTCATTCTTATGGTGAATCGACATACGAAAACCATGTAATCTCACATTTTAAGTAAATAATGTGTTCAGCAATTTGACGTAAAATACTACGAAGAACATTTTTGTGGAGCATTTTAACCCTGTAGCTCCTATTTGTATGGGCCAATTTGACCTTTTTTTCTAAAATGCCAAAAATGTCCTGTGAAACAGGACTTTTTAAGGACACAATATTCAACGACATTACTCGCCATAAAATTCTACTATAAGTCTCAGAATACATAAAAGCTCAGAAATTAACTTGAACGCCAGAATTAAGCCAAAACTTTAAATGTGTTTAAGTGTTTATTTCGTACTTATTCAAAATTGGTACTGGAAATTATTTCAATTCCATAATATTCATATGTAATTTTGGTATATAACTGTTTATTGAACTATTGATAGTTTTTATGTTTGATTTTTATTTTAAAAATTTATTACTATGCAAAGGTATTCTTAATATTAACATTAATTAAGTCATTTTTAAGTAAAATCATACGTAATTGATTTATTGATGTTATCGAAACACATAAATTTATGCCTGGGATGGTTGAATTCTTGTAGGTTCTTGTTTTTTTCACAGTGTACTCATCAACGACTTGTGTGGAGCAAGAATATTTAGAGAACAATGCCGTCATGAAAGTACGGTAGAAGCATTAAATATGGCGTTTTACTTGGAAAAATCTCACTTCTTCATGGCATATGAATGATATTTTCATATATATTACATGATATTTATATATTTGGATTAGATTAGACCCATGATTGGTATTCTGATGGGTCACTGTTTAGTTGGCACCCAAGCAAGCTCGTTGGGTTTGCTTTCAAATGACTTCCGTTGAAGTTGTATGGAGGAGAAAGAGAAAGAGAATGCACTTCAGCTTCAATCTACTTGTTTCGCATTATCTGGGAAACTTCTTGTTCTTCGACAGTCTAAGGGATCTAGCCAATAGGACTATTCACTGTCGACTAGGCTTCGTAAGGAGTTCAATGGTTAAATACGTCAGAGGTTTGAAACTCGAAGAGTACTCAGACAGCGTATAGGTGCCCTTGAAATTTTCTTTAAATTTACCTGATCTCCAAAGAAATTTGAGTCTATTCTGTGGTGCCAGGACATACTTACAGTTTCGCAAAATTTGTCCAACTCTAAAACATAACTGTGCACAAGGGCCCTATTTACCTGATTGCACTCTATACACAACTTTTTGCACATTTATGAAAATAATATTCCTTTGACTTTGGAAAATTTATTGCATTTCATGTCTATTGCGCAGTTGGTGCACACGCACACATACATCTCTGTGTAGGCAGTAATGAGTGTGTGTGTGTGTGTAGGCATACAAAAAGTTTTTTTTTGGAAAAAAATTTACCAACTAGCAATAATGAAAAAACAAAAACCAATTGCAAATGAAAAAGATGGCGAATGTGTCAGCAAATAGCAGACATAGACTGTACCAGCATAGTTGGTCTTTGTGCGAACGCTACAACGCTTTCGTTGTAAGGTTTTTGTGCTAAAAAAAACACATTTACTACTCTTGTCATCACTTCAAAGCCACTGGGAATTAATAAATTATACAATTATTAAAATGTATTAAATTTAATTGCGGATTTGCTGTCGCTTTAGAAATCAGATGGGCCACTTTTGCATTAAAAGATTAATTTTCTTCTGTCTTTTTATGGTTTTTTGTTGTGAACATAACTTTTTTATAATTTTTTGAGAAATTTACATTTTGAAATTTTTTTGAAATTTTGTTATATAAGTTTTCAAGTCAGACTTTTGACCTGCACATGCAAAACTCCAGAGTTTCCTCTCGTCCAGACTATCTGACCCGACTAGACACAGCGGCATGGTTGACGCTTCTCGGCTTCTGCTTCTGGGCGTTCGCTACATTTCATCGCTGCACTCGCGCTGACCAACTTCCAACCGGCAGCTTTATGTGTGGCCAACTGTTTATGAAAAGAGAATAAAAACCATGCAAAATAGAAATGGAGTCGACAGAGACAATGCCATATGAGAAGTCAACAGATGAATGCGCAAAAAACAATACGCAACAATGCAATAACAAAAAAAGATATGAACAAAACAAAAGCCAATAACAACAAACAATAAAGGACAAACTTTATATGAATGGTTTTCGGCTGCACGTGACTGCCAACACAGATGCAAAGTTTTGTGCCCGGTTTTCGGTTTTGCCTACTGTCCCCTCCAATGCTTCTGCTCATTTTTCACTATTTTCATTTTTGTTTTGTTTGTTGTGCATTTTTTTCATACGAGTATTTCTTTGGTTTTGTGTTATTTGCTGGGCGCAAAACTTTTGAGGGCTGACATTCTTTTTTTTTTTGCTAGCTGGTTTATTGTTGATTCTACGAGTAGTCGCTATATTGTTGTTGTTGTGCAATTTGTAAGCGTCGGTAATATTGCGGTAATCAAATGAAACGTAATAAAACAAAGATTGTAAGAATATAACAAAATTTTTTAAATACCGAATTAAATAAAATAGATATAAAATTATGAATGAATTGAATGGTTACAATTCTATTTCATTAGTTGAACATTTTTAACTTATTACACTACTCGACACGAAAAATGCTCCTAAAAATAAAAGTATTTTTTAGACTAATTTTCGGCTGCTGAACACGAAACTGAAAATCAAAAAATTTTCTTAAGAAGCGTTTTCGAAAAATCTTCGAAAAACACGTTTTCCCCCTCTTATTTCAGTTATGAGCACATATCTCGTAAACAGACCATCCGACTAGCACATGTGGCCCATCGTTCAGAAGGTAATTAACTAACCTTTTCCACGATATATGGATTGTCTAAAACCGATGAGATTTGGGGAAGTAACTGACGATGAAAGTTGAAAAAAATTTAATATGTTGACCTTTTTCAAAAATTATACATTTTTGAATGGGTTTTTTATAGATAAAATAAATGAGCTCCTCTGGTTTTAAGATCTAAGATGAAAGATATATTATTTGAATATTGAAATATTGAGCCTAACATCAATAGAATTGAAGGAAAAATGACAAAGTTATAATGCACGAAGTGAAAACACCAACTTTTCATTTATTACACCGTGCGAAAAAAATTTTGTATTTTTCCGAGACCCATCCAAATGTTGATATAGGCGCGAAACTAGAGGTCATTTATAATATCCGGGCATAGACATTTTTTCATTTTCTGACCCAAAAACCTTCTTAAAGGACTTTAAAATTTTAAGGATATACACATTTAAAATATTTTTTAAATATATGCGATTGTGCAATGATGAAGATATGGGTATCAAATGAAAGAGGAAAAATGGCTCCTTTTTACTAAATTTTCTATTTTTAACTTTCAGGACAAAAATATGTCAGGTATGCGAAACATACATGTTTTGGATCTCAGTCTGTAGATTCATACACCAAAATTTTTTTCTATTTCAAAGTTCTGAAAGTTCAAAATAAAAAATCTAGTTCAAAGGAGACAATTTTCCTCTTTCATTTGATACCCATATCTTCATCATTGCATCAAGGCTTTGAAAAGAATGTCCAGTTGAAAATAAATATTAGAATTTGAAACAAAGATTCGAAGTCTTGGCTTACATAGGCTTTTTGAATATGTAAAAAACCTTCCGCAGCCATTTTTGAATATAAAAAATAGCCTGATTACTCTTTATCTGGCCCCATACCAATACTATCTCATTCGTTATAATTAACTGTGAATTTCAAATTTTTGGAATTTTGAAAATGTTTGTAATTTTGTAAAAAGTATCTTCTTCCAATTAGTTGATGCCTCTTAATGCCAATTATACCAAACTTTTGTCAAAGAATAATAAGTCTTACCACTTTCCATAGATTACAACACTTTATCCCGAAAAACCGGCTTTCTATACTTTTTGACGCAGTGTTTCATGACTGGTGATGAAAAGTGGATCTCTTCCGCCAACGTTGAATGAAAGCGGTCGTGGTCGGCGCAAACGGTGGTCAAGCCATGATTGACAGTCAGAAAGGTGCGATGCGTGTGTTTGGTGCTATTTGCAGGAAATCATCTACTATGAGCTGTTCTTCTATGATTAAACTCTTAATTCAAACTTCAGTATTGTCAACAATTGTATGGTTTGAAGGAAGCAATCTCACGGGAGTGGCCAGCTTTGACCAGTAGAAGGGGAACAAAACATGCAATAAATAGGATTTTTCTAACTGACGTTGAATTAAGTTTTCAAATTTGTGCAAAAATCATTGATTTCTCTTTACTACACCTTATTCATACTTCATTTAGTAAAAGTCTACACAATCGATTACACATCAAGGAACGATCAACTTCTCACACATTGTACCAGAAAATCCATTGCTGCAAATTTCCTAAAACTGACATCCGAAAAAGTAGCAACAAACTTTGGCGCCGTGGGCAACTTCTCAACACTCAAAGGGTGTGGTAATTTTTTTCTCCTCCACAATTAACCACCAATTTGATTGTTTTAGAACCCGCCCCGACGCCGCTTGTGTACTTCTTAAACGCTTCTCTGTGCCATTCATGGCGTATTTAATTTTCAATTTTCATTCAGCATAAATTAATACAATGAAACGGCAAAAATTCTCCAACATTGGTCGTCATTCCGCGAGTCTCTGCCCGCCAGCTCTTTGCCTAATTTATTAAGTCATTCCAACGCGCAGCCATTCACCAGCAGAAATAATTTGCCTGTGCCGCCACTCCACGTCGCCCAGTCAAACCCTTTTCAGTTGATGCCAACGGCAGCGGCCAAGACAGTGTCGACCACAGAATAAGCCGCGCCTGTGCCAACAACAATTGAAGTGAAGTTGGCAGTATGAAAGTTACGTTGGCTGTTGGCAATTGGCAGCAACATAAAACGATAAAAGCGGCGTTGAAAAGGATTTTAATTAAAATTCATCTTTGCGTTTAATCAAATAATGGTTGCAGGCTGCTCGCTTCTAATTAAGTGCGAAGAATCGTTAAGTGTGAAATCAAATCGAGTATCAAGTAATTGAAGACAGCTACAGCAACAACAACAACAAACAACATTGACACCAAATACTTGGTTGGCATCTGTTCAGTGTGCAGGCCGCATTTTTGATTAGCGTTAGGCGGGTTAAGGGTGGAAGTGGGCCAAGGGCAGACAGCACTGGCAGGCGGTGTTGTTGTGTTCAGTTTATGGGTTTAAGGTTTTATTGACTTGTCATTTAGGTGTGAGTGAAGTGTTGTAAGCTACAAGCTGTCTACATAGTTCGTTGCCATTTACCGTTGCTGGCGTTGCTGGCGTTGCTCTTCTTTGATAGCGCGTCGTTTGCCTTGATGTAGTTGCTGTTTTTGTTGTTGTTGTTTTTGTTTATGTTGTGGTTGTTGTAGTTGCGGGGGGTGCTGTCATTGGCGCTGTTGTAGTTTTCACACTTATATAAATGCTTGTTTAATGGGGTTAAGTGCAGGCAACAAATTGCCACCAACATCTAACTTTGCTGTGGCCCACTTCAATTAAATAAAGTCAGTAAAATGAACCACGTAAATAATGTAGTAGTTATGACGAGTAAACCAACAATTATATACGAAAAATACATTTACTGCACATAAAAAAAAAACACAAAAAATTTAGTCAAAAAGCAAAACTGCATTTAGTTGCTGAGGAGTAGCAAACAACTCTTTCTTACGCATTACTTACGTTTCGTTCCTATTCAAAGGTTTGGGATTCGAATTTATTTTATTTATTTATTTATTTATTCAATTATTATTTTTTAATTATTTTTTATTTATTTATTATTTAATTATTTATTTATTTTATTTATTTATGTATTTTTTTTACTTATTTATTTAAATATTTGTTTACTTATTTCTTTATTTATTCATTTATTTATTGATTTAGTTATATATTTATATCTTTTTATTTATTTATTTATTTCTTTTTTTTATTTATTTGTATTTATTTATTTATTTATTTAATTGCTTTTCTTTAATTATTATTTATTTATTTTTTTATTATTTAATTAATTTTTTTTTTAATTTTTAATTATTTATTTATTATATTTATTATTTATGTATTTATTTTTATTTATTTATTTAAATATTTGTTTATTTATTTGTACATTTATTCATTTATTTATTGATTTAATTATTTATTTATTTATTTTTATTTATTTATTTTATTTTTCTTTATTATTTTTTTTATTTCTTTATTTATTCATTTACTTATTAATTTAATTACTTATTTATATTTATTAATTAATTTATTTACTTGTTTTTTGTAATTATTTTTTATTTATTTTTTTATTATTTAGTTCTTTATTTATTTATTTTTATTTATTTAAATATTTATTTTTATTTCTTTATTATTTTTTATTTCTTTATTTATTTTTTTATTTATTTATTTATTCATTTACGTACTAATTTAATTACTTATTTATATTTATTAATTAATTAATTTATTTGTTTTTTTTTAATTATTTTTTATTTATTTTTTTATTATTTATTTCTTCATTTATTTATTTTTATTTATTTATTGATTTAATTATTTATTTATTTACTTGTTTATTTATTTATTTATTCAGTCTACCCATGATAAATCTTATACACCTAATTCTGTTGTTACACGGTCTGTTTTTACACGGTTAGAAAATAAAAAAATTTCAATTTTTCGTGCTAAATAGAATCAAACCGTGTTAAATCAAAACCGTGTAAAAACAGACTGTGTAAAAACAGAATTAGGTGTAGACTAAGACAGAAAAATTTTAATTTAACCCTTTAAGGGCAAATTTGCTTATAAGCAACTTCTTACAGGACTTTGGTAGAAAGGAAATATGGGTTTACAACTTTTGAAAACAGCTTATTTAGGTTTACAAAATATTAATGGGACAATTTTGTATTTTTACATAAACGGGTTAAAAGCTGTCACGATAGGATTCATCTATACTTACATGAAAGAACTGCGACTGAGACTTTGTTTCCAGTTTTGCTTCAGAACGACAAGTTTTAATTTTATATTTTAAAAATTTTAAATAATTGAAAAAAAAAATCTTAATTGTAAAATTAAAAATAATTGTAAGAATTTAATACTTAAATTTCAATGCTTGTACACAATCGCTGAAAATGCATTGAGACCATTCGAGAGAAAAATGCTTCGTTTTTCAGTCCTCTTCACATAAGAGACGAGTACTGTATTGGATGGAAGGAATAATGAGCTGTATGAGTTATACAGGGGCCTGAACATAGTCGCGTGCATACAACTTCAGGGACCTGCTCCGAGAAGGCGGGTCGAAGAGACGGTACGCTCATGTAAAGGGCGCAAAAGAGGACGACCACATCTGCGTTGGAGGGACCCAGTATAGCAAAAGCTGTTAGCACTCCAGACTGATATGACTGGTGCGATTCTTTGGGTTCGGCCAAGAACCATAAACGGTAGTGGCACCAGTTAAGTAAGAAAGTAAGTTGACGTAGAGATGCCTTTAACACAAAGTACTAAAACATTGTCTATAAATCTTTATTACTTCAGCACCTAAAATCGTTGCTATAAAATTTAAAAATAACAAACACAATCAGATAATAAACTGCACCCAGTATAATATTTATAAACGTTTTTATTTTGGTAATAAAAATGCAGGCCGTACATGCAAGAACCAATTCACAGCAAAATTTACATAAGATTAGTGTTTTCTGTAGCATTTGCTTGAAATTTCCAAGTTGTATAATAAATTCACAATAATTTTAGCATTTGTATTCATTTTAAACTTACTTTTGATTTTGCTGTGTTGCCGCTCCAAACAATCAAATGGAATATTCAAATGTGAGTCAGCCGCATGAGTGACGCAACGCGACGCTCGACCCAAATTCATTGCAATTCTTTTCCCATTGAAACAATAGCGGAGTTCACTCTTCATAGCATCTGAGGTGTTAATTTGCTATCATAGTAATTTTTGAAATTTCGCTATGTTATGGAAAGCAATTGAAAAGCAAATAGCGACAGATGACTACGATAGCAACTTTACACCTAAAATGCTCTGAAGAGTGAACTCCACTAATATTTAAGCAACAAAAACTTGCCAAATATTAATTGATATAATTACCTATGTGCGTACCCGCATACATCAATTAACAGGCAAACGCGCTGCATTTGAACAATCGAATCGAATTGAACCAAATCAATCATCGATCAACAATCACCGCATGCGGAAACCACACATCGACTGCGCTGACATTGATGTGTTCGCAAACCCTCAATTGGGCGTTTTTTTGCACAGTGTACAGTTTAGTGAGAAAGGATTAAAATACGTCGTCGAGTCATTAGTTGGCTGTGAAAGGGTGAAGCATTTATATGCATCGAACCGGTCGGAAAACCCACATTATGCCAGTCGCGCGAGTATAAAAGCCGCCAACTGACGCGTTGCGTTTGACAAACTTCAAAGTTTTGTTGCTGAGACGATACTGAGACGAAATGCAATTGCGATACGGTGTACTTGTGTTGTTGCTGTTGCTGCACGCTTGCTGGGCAGCGGGCTTGCAAGTCAACTTCAATACGGTGCCGAGAACGAGCAGAGCAAGAGCGGTGAAGGAGTCAGCGAAAGCAGCGCCACAGCCGCAGATCAAAAATCGTGACCACATGCGCGGACTTGGTCGCTAGCAGAATTCAACAATATCAAATTTTGAATAATGCTTGCTTGAGCTGCAATGCAATTTATTGTACAAAGATTGTCTTGCAATCTAATTCAATGGGAATCAATGCCAAATAAAACTTGCTGACGTTGTAGTTGTCTGACTTTGGATGTTTTGTTTTTTTGTGGTGCAGTGTACACACTCGCATTTGCATGTGGCTGCAATTTTGCTCAAGCTTCGTTGCATATTTATGGGCGCACAGTTGTTAGCGCGACGAATGTTGTCAGTGTGAAATGTGTAACGAAAGGTGACAAATTGCATAAATGCATTTGATTTCGCGAAGAAGCTGCAAATGTTTGCTCAATTAAAACAACTGCAATCATTGCGCTGACACACTGAACTATGAACAACAATCTGAATAACATTGGTGATTGGTGACAATGATTGAGTTTGAGTTGTGGTACTTGAAAGCCGAAAGGTAAAGTCTCATTTACGATATAAAATATATATTCAATAAAAAGTCCAATGCAGCGCGCTTTATTGTTGGCTTTTGCATAACATTTTGTGAATTTTTACCTCTGTGCTCAACTCGATTGTCATTGATGAAAATTCCAATCGCAACTGAGCTTCGTAAAGACTTGCAATCGCTTTTTAAAGCATTTACTTCACACATACATAACACGATAAACACACGAAGCGCACTTCCAGCCGCAAGAGAATTGCAAAATTTTCCATAACAGCTGCAAATCCTACGTTTGGGTTAAGTTTCATCGCCGAACTGCCATTAAAACAGGTGAATTATTGGAATCACATGCGTGATCGCTGTCAAGAAAATAAGTATTGAAGATAAATATTGAATATAAGTGCAATTTTTTTTTTATTTTTTACAAAATTGAATAAAAACTGGGCAGTTTTTTTTCGATTAAAGTTACATTTTCAATATCAAACGAGAATTTCTGTAAAAAAAATTGGTAATTTCTTTATTAAAAAATCGTATTTAAATATCAACACGTATAAAAGGAGCAATGAATTTTTCCAAAGTATTAAGAAAAGTATGTTAAATAATACAAAATTATAAAAAAAAACATATTTTACAACAAATAGACTCAGTATTTTCATAAAAAAAGTGGCTGTGAAAAAGCTCCCAACTTGCCGTTGTGAATCGGCATAAAACTATAATTTTCACGTGAATACGCGTATAGTTGTGCAAAGTCAGCGTTGTAATTGTAATGCTTAATGTTTTAAAAGTATTTAACCCTTTTGACGCCGAATTTTACCTTGTGTCTCGATAATACTTTTTGGTATTTAAATCATGAAACACTTATCTAAGAATAGAGCTAGTTTCTTTTTAAAAAATTTTAGATTAAAACATGTTTAATCAATTTTGTATCAATATTTTTTAATTACAGGAAAACTATTTAATATTTATGGAAAAATACATAAATATTACTTTTTGATTTTATTTAAACATTATTAATGAAACAGGGTTTTAATCAAACGCCCAATTCGTAGACTTCAATTAGAACACAAACCTTCCCTGATATCGCTGCAAATTATTGGAAATTTTTTTGGGGATAACAGTAAAATTTTTGTAATTTGCTTTGAATTCACTTCTAAAAATACAAATTTGTTGGTGCCTACATAAATTAAACCAAAAAATATATAATACAATGTTCCATACTTTTTGATTAAACCCATAAATCTTGTAGCTTTTGTTATAAGATTACAAATAGGTGAAGTTGCTCTCAGGCATCTTTGGGATCAAAAGGTGTGCGAAATTTTCACCAGAAATCCATTCATCTGCTATTCTGTTACCATGAAACGTGCTGCAGGGAATTACTTTCCTCCATTACGTTCTGCATTTCTATTGCCTTGAAATATTTTTCTAATAATTATATCGTTTTCAGGAAAGCTACAAATTCTTTTAACTATAATTTATCAGATTACATAAATTACATAAATTACAAATTATTTTTTATTGGGTACTTCACATCATTTGTTTATCATCGCATTAATTTGAAAAATCTTGTTGAAAGGCCATTCTTTGAATTGAATATGGTAGGAAACTTTTATCAAACATGTAAACAAATGTTTCAAGTCAATGCTCTAGTAACTCCAACAAATCATTTAACGTTACGTTGAAGTTTACTAGATATGTTGTTGTATCTATGATCTAATAACTAAAAAAGAGCCTTCAAATAGGTTTTTTGCAAAATTTTCTAGAACGCTTCTGGAACTATGTTGTCTTATTTGCACGTTAAGTGACCCAAAATTAGATAGGGAAATACTTTTTATCATTGTATGCGATGAGGGAAAAATTACATCGATTGCTCAGCGCGAGATTGCTGGGCTCCTATTCCAGAGGTCGTGGGTTCGACACTACACTTTCCTGAATTAGAAATGTGTTCTTTTTTTTGTAAGTCTAAGTACCTTTAGCACTATCCAGTCAAATCCTTTATCAGTCGTGATGAGCAGCTCGCATCAGATTTTCATATCCAGTAGTCATACTAGCGCAACAACAACAAGTGGTCCAACAAAAATATATCACATATATACTTAATCTATCACAGAGTACTAGCAGAACCTCGCGGCTTTGTACGCAATTTTCAACGTAATGGATTTCTACATCCGAACTAATACATCAAGTTTCTTCACACAACAATTTAACACAAGTTTTGCCCTTTTAAACACCAACTTTCAAAAATTAAGTCTTAGCGGAAGTTTATTTTTTAACTGTTCATACAGTTCAAATTTAATGATTGTAACTTTAACGGTTTGGGCTGGGCGGTGATGAATCAGTCAGTCAGTCAGTCGCGAAAACAATTACAGTGAAGTTCCTGTCCGTAATTAAAACAATCAACCATTACACAATTTTTTTCAAGTAAAGCAGCAGTGTTGCCAGATCAGTAGATTTTCCCCTAGATTTAGGAGATTCTTGGAGTTTTAGGAGAATTTTTAGGAGGAAGAATTGTTTAGGAGAAAGTTTTGGAGATTTATATTTTATGTTAGTTAATTTTTCGGATCCTTGGTGGATCTTTGGGAGATTTTTGGATAACGAAGTATGATGTATTGGGAGCACTGGCAACAGAACATATTTTGGTAACGACTTTAATAGTCTAAGCATCCTAAAGTGTTAAAAATTTGTAAGTTTACAAAATCTAAGCTCGTTCTATCTCGTTCTCACTTATTGCTGTCAGAATGAAATCCTGCCGAAACTTGCACTTTTTGTTCAATTCATTTGTTATATGTTTTGTTTTTGTTGTTAATGAGTTTAAAATTTGTGAAGTAGGACTGTGAAGTAGGACTGAAACTTTAGTTCCCTTTGTAAAATATTTCTCAGGCGATTGGATGAATTTGAAACCCTTTACGGATCACTTTTCCTACTGGGCCTCTAACGGTACTGCGCGAGGGAATGTAAAAAGCGAGACAGCAACAATGCAAACAAATCGTTAAATTTTATTTTATGCTAAATAAAATTAACTAAATACATTTTATGGCCAATTAAAGCAATGAATTGCCGTCACAAAAGCCTCAAATCGCATGTGTCAGCAACACGATCGTTGTGACCGTCAATTTGTCATGAAGCAATGCACAAATTATGCAACACCGATGCGCCAGATCGGTTCCCGCATCAGACTAATGTAAATATAATGAAAAAATTAAGTACATTTGATCAACTGCCATCATCATAAAAGTGAGCGATTAACAACCAAAGACATTAAAAACCAAACGATCAGACAAGCAAGCAGTCAAAGCGCCAGTTTAGCGGCCGTTGAAGCCATCAGTAAATGAACGCAAAGCACAAAGCAAGAGGGCATGCGGCAACCTGAACAGCTGCTGGCTGCCAGAAGTAACCGCGAGTGATGCGAGATCTTAAATCACATCGCAAACCGGTCGAACAAGCGAAGCGAACAGCTGCTGGGCTGGCCAGATTGAACCCCGTATAAAAGGCGGGTGTGGCCTGAAATAAACTTGCAAAGCTCACTTCGCAATACGGCCCAAAGGACCAAAGAATGCAACTGCCACTCACAAGCGAACTGTTGCTGCTGCTGCTGCTCGTGCTGGTGCAGGCAATGCTGGGCGTCGGTATGGACACGGATGACTACGACGCACTGGGCATCGGTGCCGGCACTGGCGATCACACCGAGGGGCGTTTACAGCAGCCAACGCAAAGCAATTCCGGCGACGATGGCGCGCTGCGCCACAACCCCAACAATCTGCGTGGACTTGGCTAAGCGACGATGCACAGTGTTGCGAGTTCATATGGCTGAGTGATAAAAATAGAAAGAGTAGTCGTACGTAAATGAAATTTGCCATACAGTTATTGAATGAGTAACAAACTTACTGCACAAAATTTCAATAAAATCGGACCGAAAATTCGACCACCTCCCACACAAACGGATTGGAAAAAACTTCATATTAATAATAAAAATTATCTTAGTTCATAAAAGCTACATTCAAAATATTTGTATTTTATTACAAATTTATTTATAAATGTGTATATAGATAAAATGCGCTTGTTTCAGAAGTGATTGAAAATAAAATCTCGATAAATTGCTCCACAACTGGTCAGAAGTTGCTCTTAGAGAGTTAAAATCTTAGACTGACCCCCACTAATATTTCCTCCTGAATATTTTTTTCGAACATACCTACCCCCTATCTTCAACCCTTAATGAGGCTCCCATACAAAATCAACGTTTTTAGAAAGTGGGCTCCCGCTGCTCTCAGGTTGTTCCCAGACGTACCATTTGTATGACTGACCCCCATTTATTTTCCCTTCCAAATGTTTTTTCTATACACACCTAACCGCTATTTTCAACACTTAAGGTAGCTGCCATACAAAACTAATAATTTTCAATGGAACTGGCTCCACACTTGTAAATGTAGTAAAGTAAGCGAGGAAACATCGTATCTGGGAAACTACTGAACCGATTTGAATGATTTTTTAACAATCGTCCACATTCCAGTGTACAAAAAATACAAAATTAATTAAAGTTCAAAAATTCACCACCAGAGGGCACCTTCCATACAAGTGAAGTAGTTAGGTTGTCAACTTTTGGGGTGTGTACGAAAAAAATCCAAGTGTGCGTCGAAACTCCATTAACCCCCCTATTTCGAATATATATCGAATATAATAGTAATCGTAATTGATTTTCCGAAGCTATCTTCCACAAATTTTTCCCTCAGCAGCAAAGCATTATTTGACAGATTGCATTGGCATTCAACCAAACGGTGAAAATATTGCGAACTTGAACTCAAGAATTAATAATTAATAATAATATCAAAACATTTCAGAAGTGATATTTAGTGTTTTTTTAAATCACTTTTAAAATTTGAACTTACTTTTTATTCACTCGTTTTCTTTACTTCATTTCCATCATAACGGTACTGCTGAGAGGTGAGATTAGCGAAATTTTGGTCTTGCCAGACCTAAATTATATGAAACTTACGACAATAGTATTTTTTAGGGAACTGCTCATAATTTATTTTCAAATATTCAACCTCAAAGTCAAAGCAAAAGTTTGTACACAATTTTTTTTTCAATGCTGGAAGAGCGCATTTAAAGAGCTCATAACTTCTATGTTATCGAATATTTTTTCATAAAACTTTGGATTTCTCTTAATTGAAATATTTCCAACACAACCTCATACTCAAATTTTTGTGGTTATAACATTGCATTTTGGCATTTTTGTCACTACTCGCAACACTGTGCGACGCCTTGAAGTCCAAAGACGGGCATATTTGATTTGTAAAACTGAAATCGTTAATGTTTTTTTTTTGCTAATGAATAAAGAATAAGTACGAGTACCCACTTCAAAGTCAGTGGCACCGAATTTTGTTGACTACCATTGCTTATGTGTTCCACGATGAAACCACTTAAGCTTCGAAGATGCTTTGGAAGATTGAATTGATTGCTGTCAGTTGCTTAATTGTTGCATGTCATTGCAGTTGTGTTGTTGCTGTTTGCGGTTTGAAAAGCGAAACCGGAAATATTAAACAAAAAAAAAGGGGTTGAAAAGGTGAAAATTCGCATACGTTAAATTTACAAATCAGCACAAACTGTGCTGTCATTAGTGTGCGCATAAATTATACAACAATAACAACTATGACACATTGTATCGCTGCGCCAGAAGCTGTGACAATGAGGGTCGATTTTGACTTTGTTCAAACGTCACACACTGAAGTCAACGGCAGTTTGCGCAGATGTAACGAAATGTGAATGCAAATTGTGCTTTGGAACTATGCATCATTGAGTCTACGTGAGAATTTCATGCTAACGCTAACCTAACCTAACAACCCAAACCAACTCGATTCAATCTAACCTCACCTATTGCAGCAAATGGTTTTTGACTTCTTGGCGTTGTGACTGCGCCTACGTATCTGCTGCAACAAATGTATTCATTTTTCAAAATCAACTTGTTGTTGTTGTTGTGGTTGTTGATCTCTGCTTTTGTCTGCAGCTTTATTGCAATTCGCATGCAGCGCTTTCATGCGGCGTGAAATAGATAAAAATAATGAACTCAGAACAGCGATTGTGGCAAGAAGTCAGCGCAAAGCATAGAAACAAAAGAAGCAAAAGGCTACAAGAAAGAAATATTGCATAAACGGATTCGTGTGCGTAGCGAAAGGCAAAGCTTGGGTGCGTTGGTTTTGTTGTTGGTGTGAATTTATTCTCATCAGCAGCAAATTGCATCAGCGCGATGTGTTGTTGTTTTTTTTTAGTTCTTGCTTCGCAGTGTTTTTGCTGCTGTTGTTATTGTTGTTGCAAGTGTCGGTAGCGCCTTGTTGTTGCTTGTTACAATTTGCTATAGCACTCAGTGAGTTGTTGTTGCTTTTTACTGTTGCCGGCACACACTTCCGACAGTTAAATTAAAGTGCCGCTGTTGTTTTTGCCCCACTTTGTTGTTGTTATAGTTGCTCGGTAGTGAAGATTGCAAGTGTTGGCATCTGCGAAAACCACAACAAAAGCCGCATCACAACAACAACAAAAACACGTAGAAAAGCAACGATGCCCAACAATTGCAACAATAAAAACTTGGCGTTTTGCTTTCTCGCGCCCAAAAGTATGTGAGACACTGGTGTTTTGTTAGCGGAACCCGCGGCGCTGTTGCTGCCCTTTGCCCCCTTACACTTACAACACTTGCACCGCATCGTCGCGATGGCTTGCAGTCGAGTTGAAATATTGTGCCACTGTGTCTAATCTGCATGCATGGGTTTTGCACGCGTGCGCACAGTGGGCTGTTGATGCAAAAAAACTGCATACATTGTGCAAAAAAGTTGAAAATTTTGCACATATTTGCATATTTGTGTACTCGAAAGTGCCGGCTAGAACGACAGCAAAGCACACCGACAACGAGCAAAAACGTTGCAAAGCGGGGAAGGGGAAGGAAAGTGTGGTGGCGCTACCAAGCGGCCTGAAGTACATTCGCTTCCTGATGTGGCGATAATGAGAGCAGAAAACTTGAAAATTGCATTCATTATGAACGAAGTGGTGGCCGCAACGGAAGCGGAGCAGCGAAACGTTTGCTGCCACAGTGGAGCGAATGGAAAAGCCACAGCAAAAATACGAAATGAAAGTACAAAAATTAAAACTAAACAAAGCGGAAAACTAAGGAAATTTAAGCAAACAAAAAACAAAAACATAATCAAAAAATGAATGGCAACAAGCAAGTAAGAAGCCGCAGACAGACATGCAAATAACAAGCAAACGTACCGACCGACCGGCTGCTGGCCGGACGGACACAGGGCGGCAAGAATGTGCCATCGAAATAAATCTAGTTGAAAGTGTTGCGTGGATATCTTTGGACTATGGCTGAAATCATTAAAAAAATACAAATGCACTGCGCGAAATAATTATGTGCACACACACACACACACACACATACACATATACTGCATGGTTTGTGGGCGCAAGAAAGAACTGAAACAACTTCCCATCTCGCTTGGAGTAAACATAAATTTTTTTGCAGCGCGAAAAAGTGCATAAATCTGCACAAACACACACACACACGTTGTGTGTTGATGTGTTAGTGTGTGTACTGCCTTAGTTTTGCGCAATGACGAAGCAAATAAAATACAACAACTATTACAATCAAATATAGCAGATTAAAAGCCGCACACACAGACCGCGAACACAGAACCGAGTTCGAGTCGTCGAGCTTTAAGTTGCACGCTTTTTTCTGTCTGACCTCGAAGTGGAAAAGCGGAAGCGCAGATGGCGGGAGGGAGGGAGGGGTGTTGAAAATTTGCAATTACATGTTTATCAAGTGAAACAGTACAGAACAACTTGAAAATTTGCATAACACACAGTCGACAGCGCGTAAATGAGGAATTTTCGTATTTGAATGCGAATTAAGTGCTCTTGAGTGTTGTATAGTTTTAGGCGCTAACATATAAGAATCGTCTGATGCGTACTAATTCTTAGGTTTGCGTAATGAAAATAAATATATGATGTGTATTGAACTACAATTATAAGGTAAACTAAATATTTTGTGGTTGCTTTAATGTTTGGCTTTGAAATTTGAAATAAAGTGATTCGTATTTCAGTGTAATAGAGTTTCTAAATCTCTTAGTTGCAAATTTTTCTTAGGTAGATACAAAGGTAGGTAGGAAAAACTTTCCCAAGGTGCAGCCCACTTAGGCCATGAGGGCCCATTGTGATACCACAAGCAGTCGAGTATTTTAATGAATGAGTTCGAGCTTTTCGCAAAGCTTAGAAGACTGTGAATAGTCTTATCGGTTAGATCCTCGATCTAATACATTAGTGTAATTGAGATAATTAACTTTGAACTTTTTTGAGGTAGTTTTTTTTCAATTCTCAGAAGAATACTTTTGGCAATTTTTATGATTTTTTGGATAAGGAAACTAAAAATTTTTTTCTTCCATTATGTTTTCATGGTCTCATGGTGTCTTTAAGAATGTTTTAAGTTTCCTAAAAAATTAGTAATATAATATTTTTGGAATAAAATTTGGAAAGTTATAAAGTGCATGTTTGCCATCCTAATGAAAAAAGTCTAGTAGAAGTGCCCACACTTCAAGCTTTTCTTTTCATTTAAAGTAAGTGAAAGAAAATTTATTAAGATAAGTGTGACTGTGAAAATTATATTCATATTTATATTTATATTCATAGTAAATCATATTTTTAATCATATTTTCTAATTTTTTGAAAATTTATAGGTTTTGAAAATTTATATTCAATTTATTTTAATTTTTTGGCCCAAAATTATGTATTTTGTTATTGAGGTGATTCCGAAAAGTCCTTAGAAGTTATATTATAGACAGTGGCGCAAGCAAGGACAAATTTTGGAAGTTCAAACAACATTTTGGTTCAAACATTTAAAATATGGTTTTAAATAGTATTTGCCCCAAAAGTTGTTTACAAAATTCTTTTCCTCAAAATGAAGTCTTGAATGCGCCACTGATTGTAGATACATATATACTGTAATTACTGTATATACAATTTTAAGTCAACCGGTTGTATAGATTTTAGGATGTCATGGGAGAAAACACTGTTTAAAGTTTGCATGTCAATGTAACGTGCCCCACAGTGTTGCGAGTAGTGACTAAAATGCTAAAAGTAGTTATTACAAAAATATGAGGTTTTGTTCAAAATTGTTTAATTAAAATAAATGCTAAGTTTTAAGAAAAAATATTGGACAACGTAAAAGTTATGAGCTTTTAAAGTTAGCTCTTACGGTCTTGAAAAAAATTGTCTATAAAAGCAAATTTTTGCTTTCACGTTGGGCTTCAATAATTCAAAATAAATTATGAGCGAGTCCCTAAAACTTAGTGTTGTCTCAAGTTTCATATAATATAAGGGTCTGGCAGTAACATTTTACTGATTCTTTTCACTTCTGAGCAGAACAGTAAAAAAATGAAATAAAGAAAACAAGTAAATAAAGACCGAGTGTAAACTTTTAAGGTGAATTAATTAATTTAATTTAATTTATTATTTAATAGTATTTGTACAAGTAAGACTGAGTCTTTTATAGTACATCAGTTTGAGTGAATTACACATGAATAATAACAATTTTAGCTTAAATTAATATAATATAGTTACAAACAGAAGAAGGAAAATTGAAAGTGGAGGCTCAGAAAAGTGAAAATATAGAGATAGATGTAAGTTGATGAATACATAAACACAAGAGGGTATATACAGAGTGAGAGAATAGAAGTTAGGAGAAAAAAGACGTTACTGCCGTTTTGAAACATCTCGGTTGTTTAATAGATTTTATGTTAGGTGGAAGCAAGTTCCACAAACGAATTGTACTAACAAAGAACATTCGAGACGAGGCAATATACACAAACTTCGGGACGCTGAGATTTAAAGTATTAAAAAAGCAAGTTTTATTACTTTCGAATTTTTTTATAATTTTTGTTTTAGAAAGTAATGACATCATAATGTAGATGTGATAGTTGCAGATGTGCATATTTGTGCGAATAAAAGTTATCGTTTTTTTTAGAGAGAAAATCCATAACAAAATGTGCGATGTTTTCAATGTATGGTTTGCTGTTTTCGATAGCTGTTTGTTGAAGATAGCTGCGAAAAATCAATTACGGTTACTAATGGACTTTCGACAGTTCATTTTGTATTTTGTTTCGTACAAACCCAAAAGTTGACAACTCCACAACTTTGTTTGTATGGGAGGCGCCCTCTGCTGGTGAATATTTGAACTTTAATTAATTTTGTATTTTTTGCTCTCAAAAATGTTGCCCATTTTAGTTGAAATCATTGAAATCAGTTCAGCAGTTTACGAAATACGATGGTTCTACCGCTTACTTTATAACATTTAAAAGTGTGGAGTCAATTCCAATAAAAAGTACTCTTTCTGTATGGAAGCCCCTTTACGAGTTGTAGATAGCAGTTATGTAAAGGGAAAAAAATTGTAAGGGAAACTAAATGGGGGGACTTTGGAGGACACTGTCATAAAACCCATTTCATATTTCATTTCATAGGAAACCTATTTCATAAAAACAATGATTTTGTGTGGGAGCCTCATTAAGGATTGAAGATAAGGGTTAAGTATATTCGAAAGAAATATTCACAAAGAAAATTAAGTAGGGGTCAGTCAAAGACTTTAACCCTCTAAGAGCAATTTATGGGAAGCTGTGCAGTAATTTGTAAAGTTTTCAGGCACTTTTGTGAACTTAATTAATTGTACTATAACCCTCTATTTTTTTAACTCGGGTACTTTTCCATTAAAATGCATAAAATTAGGGATTTTGGAGCATCGACAACTCATTATAAAGAATCTTCATGCCCCACTAAATCATGTCTAACGTTTTAGGTTGTATGGCAGGTGGTCGAACTTTTGGTCCAATTTTATTGAAATTTTGTCCAATAAGTTCTTTGACCAACAGTAACTGTATACAAAATTGTATTTATTTACGACTGCTTCTTTTATTTTTGTCACTCCTCTATATGAACTCGCAACACCGATGCACCGTGCATCGCCTTCTTCAAATCCATTAAACTGTGTATAGTTTTTGAATATAACATTGATAAACTATATTTTGAATAGTATAATATTTAAGAATTATAAGGAAAATGTTACTTCTTGAAGTTTTAAACTAAAATACACCTTTATTTTTAGATTACTTAATTTGAATTTTTAAAGTCAAGTTAAGAAAAATCTTAGTTTTCGAAGTTCTAAACTTAAATACACCGTTATTTTTTTACTTAGTTAGAATTTGTTAAAGTCAATTTAGTAGTTAAAGTTAATTTCAGTCCAAATAATAGGGGTATTCACACCGAGCTTAATACTTTTTAGTTCGGTACTCGGGAGTTTTGTACTTGTATGTTGATTTTTAAAAGTTTCAAACAAAAACAAAATGCACGTACTAAACTACCGACTACCGAACTAATAAAGTAACGAGCTCAGTGTGAATACCCCTTAAGTATTTTCTCCACAGAACAAACACTTTTTTGCAGATAAAATTATTTTTTTTCGAATGTAAAACTTTCCGATTGCAAAGTATCATCCAAACTTCATTGATAACTTTAAAGTGTAACTTTTTATGTCGAGATTCGACCACATTCCACTGCATTTTTCTCCTAAACTTGATTGACATAAGCTACCGCCATGAAATGCCTTAACACAGACCGCAGACAAATGTCCTCGCCACCAACTCCAACTACAACACCAACACCACTGACATTGCACCGCTCTGCTCCGTGTCTGCTCTCGTGCCAGCCGAACTGTACTCAAGTACAATCCAATCTTTTTAACCCCTTTACGGCTTTTTCAAGGTTCAGCTGGAAGCTGGGCGCATTATCTCGCCGTGTCGTTGTATCTCTGTCTCTATGTCTGTCTGTCGGCTCTGCTCATGTCGTGTGTCCGGCGTGTAGGAAGGGTTAAGCAGCCCAGTCAGACAGCGCAGTCTACGCAGACAGCTCGCCAGGGCAGCTTCGTTATTCAATTAGGCACTCGCCGACCAGCGCATAATTTTGATTGATGGCCCAATAATTGCGGTGATTTATCATATTTGCATGCAGTGTCAAATTTGCAGCAATAATTTAAGCTTTAAATCATTTGGCTGCATTTTGTTGTGGCATTTCGGTGGTGTTTGGTGCGCAAAGCATTGAAGTAGATTTGGCTGCAGCTGTGGATGGCTTTAAATTTTAAAGCGTTGTGTTGACTTTTGTGGGGATTATCTAAATTTAAAATTTATGGACAGATTTTGCATGTGGGGTCAACTATTATTAATCGTGTAAAAATATCTTTGTCGTTATTAATAACTTTAATATTATTAATCACTTTATTTATGGGTGAAGAAACTTGCAAAATCTGCCAAGAAATAAGTCAAAGAGACTCTTTTACGCGTTTGGTGGGGCAAACTGACTATAAATAGAATTATGTATAACTGTATATACACTATATGTATGGGTATATGTATATAACTATACATTTTAAGAGTTTCATTTTCTTGCCTGCTGTTTTCTATTTTTATCTGACATTTCCATTCAAATAATTTCCTGCTAACACAAACTAAATTTCGCTTATACTTAGCTTAATTAAATGCAAATTACGCTGCTACAATGCAAGTGTCAACCAAAGGCAACAACAACAATAGAAAACTAAAGAACAAGATCAACGCTTTTTGCACTTTGAATGTATTTCAATAGTATTGACATCTACAAATACATTTTTTTTAATTTATTTTTTTAATGTTATTTTTTTAATGGAAAAAACACACACAGACCTTTATACTGACATCAGAATTAAAAGTCCTTTCACACTTTCACGATCAGTGTGACATATATCGAAGTACAGCCCAAAGGATTATGGCCCAAACACATAGAGGACGACAGCAACAGGGAGACACAACTACAGGATGTCGTCAACTTCAACACTCGCCGTGTAGTCAGCTACTTGATTACAATGAAAATATTTGGTGTGCGTCTAAACACAAATTTAAGGGCGATTTAACGATTTTTTATGTCATTTTACACTTATGCGCAGATTCCGGGTGAAGGGTCAACTATTATGTATAGTTTAAAAGTAACTTTATTTTAACCAAGAAAACCCCAAAAAATCTGTGCAAAAAATTAATAAGTGTGGGTGCAAATTTGCGCAGTCTCAAAACGTTTTTCATAAACAATTTGAAGTACATGTTTTCTGTTTTTTAGTCTATTGAGTAAAAAAAAATGGTAGAAAGAAGTTGCTAAAAATTTTAATATTTATTAAGAATTAATGTGGATATTTTCGCTTTTAATGTTTTCTCAAAATTTGTAAAGCTGAGCCACTTCACTTTTAATTGAAAATATTTTTCAAAAATAAGAACTTGACAAAATGCGAACTGGCGAAACTTAGAGGAAAAAGTCTAAAAATAAAATAATAATCTAAAAATATGTTAAAATATGTTCCTTTCAGCGTTCTTTTTTCTTTCAGATAATGGCAACACATCCTTCGATATTCCAATTTCAGAAAATAATTGAATTTGAAAAATTTTCTAAGCACCTGTTTTTCGACAACAGTTTTTATTATTATTTATTATTATTATTTTTGTTTATTTTATTTAAATAGTTAAAAAAATGTAAATTTAAATTTTCTAGCGTATAAAGAATAATTAGCCTACTAATTTATATTAAGAACAGACCATTCCTAATTTTGTTTCGCTGTTGTATGGAGTCGAATCACTGTGCGGTGGCGCCAAATGATTTGGTTTCATCGCCTGCGAAATTGTTCTAAGGATGACGACCGCCACAACTATGGTCAGTGGTCGTGTAGCTGTGCAGTCGTCTATATTTTGACAAATACAGTCGTGTCGCTGACGTCGTAAATGTGTTTGGGGCGTTTGACACATGTGAAAGGGTTAATACAATTTTTTATTTGCCACTAAAAGAACTCAGTTTCCTTTTAGGTGCTTTTCTAGCATCCATTTTTGTTAAAATTTAATTAATTTAATTTTAATCTTAATTTTCATTAACCCATTAAGCCCTGAGCGTTGCGTTTGCACAACGTTTGGGAATTTCGCTACATTAAGTAATTCATAAAGATATAAGACTTGAAAATGGGTAGAATTGGATTCGAATTGATCGTTTTAGATTCAGCCATACCGAAATTTCAAAATTTTTTAAATATTCATATCTTTTTTTCGATCCAAAGTCAAAGGTTTTTTTTTGGGAATTTTTGAAATTCAATTAAAAATACTTATTCTTCAAACCTATCAAAATCCCTTTGTGGGCTGCATTTTGTAATGCTAAACTATTTAAAAATAAGTTTTAAAAATTTTTTTTTTTTTTAATTTTATGTTTTGTATGTGACTAAGGCCCAAATTGCGTTTGCGCAACGTACCCTCCTGGGTCAGGGGGTGGGGGTATGAATTATTTGCTTCATTTTTTTTCTTGATTAGGTCAATTACTAAGATTGTGTAAAATTTTATGGAAATCGCACAAGCCCTTCTGGGGTAAGGTTTTAATGGGTTAAGACTTAATTCTGAAAATTGAAAAGTAAAATATTTAGTTTCAAAATTGGATTTTTAAAAGCAAATTAGTATTTTTATTAACAAAAGGCAAAGTGCAAAATAAGCAGTAATATTGCTTAACCAATTTAATACCTCAACGCTTCACTTGACATGCAGTCATGTCCAACCCGCACAAGTGCCGCTAGAATAAGCACCAAAGAAAAATAAATTTACAAAAGTTCAGCAACAAATACAATTAAAACAATGTTTGTGCGCAAATTTATTTATTTCAATTGTAATTAAAAACAACAAAATTCAACATAATTGGTTTACACAAACACGGCAAATGCGCAAGAAGAACAAATAAAGAAGAAGAAGCAGAGCGCCATGATACTAGTTGGCTGGCGGTTGACGACATCACGCGAACGCCGAAGCCGTTGCAATTTTTCGCGTCCCGTTGACAACACAACACAAAAGCCCGTCAACGCATTTAACGGCAATGACAGCGGAAATGTTTGTTGCACAGTGCCGGCTGTCGGCCGTCGCTGCAGCCATTGTCGCTTGTGGTGTGGCTTTGAACAGCAATTTCCGCCCACCTACCCACATTCTGGCGGCCGCCGGCCGTACAGCGAAATCCCGGATTAAGTCTGGTGGTGCTGAATTTTTGCCGCTGCATTGTGTGCTGCGTGTGTGTGTATGTGTTGCTTTGTTGCTGTTATGCAGTGCATGTGTATTACTGCCTTCTGATGTGAGATGTGAGTGCGCCATGCATTGCCTTCTAGCTCCCAAATGAAGGGGGCGGCGGGGGCTTTCGTGCGATTGCCCTACTTTGCGTCATTGCAGGTAAACACTCAAATCCAATTAAATTTACAGCGTCTTTTGCCAGTTGCCGAGCGAGTGTCTTTTTGTATGTGTGTGTGTGTGTGCGTGTGTGTTTGTGCATTTAATTTTATTTATTTATTTGTGCTTAACAGTCTTTTCTGGATTTTAATATTATTACGCAGCCAAAGCGCGAATGGTAAAAATGATGAGGCGTTGTTGTTGTTGTTGTTTGGTTTTCTATTGTTGTCATTGCCATTTGTTGATAAAACGGAGCGGCGAAATTCGCGTTTAATTTAGCAAAGTATGTGCGAAATTCATTTAGAGTTAGTAATGAAATATTTGAATGAACATGTTAGAGATGGAATAAAAATACACTGGCAAGTAGAGGAACTATAAAAGTAAAGAAAAATAAGAAGCGCATATGAAAAAAACATGAAGGAAAAGAGAGCAACAAAGTAAGAATATGGCAGGAATACATTTTTATGTTAGCCATAAGGCCAAGAAGTGATATGTGACTGGAGGACATTGAGACATTGTTTCGCCTTTGTACGTTTCAGGAACATTTGCCTTGGCAACATGATTCTAATAAAGGATGAGCTACTAGAACTGTTGCTGCTGCACAAACTTCACTTTACAAAACTGCCGAACCGGCTAAAAGGGAGCTGGAGTTTTTGGCAAATTTTTCGCCAAGGACTACTAACTGAAATCTAAAACACCCAACTCGAACAGCCGGATGTACTTTCCTTTACAAAAGCGACGGACCAGCTAAAAGAGATCCAGAGTCTCTGAGCTTGAAATGTTAAATGAGTCTATGGGTTGTTGACGCTCGTACACTCACCAGATCTTCTTTAACCCTTTCGACCTTTAATTTTACCCTGTGTCTCCATATTACTTGTTGGTATTTAAATCATGAAACACTTCTTAAGAAGTGTGCACACGATATTTGAAGTCGCCACGCCTCTTTGTTAGAGCTCTAGTGCTAGTTTACTTTTGAACAGTTTTAGCTTAAAACGGGTTAAATAAATTTTGTATCAATACTTTTAATTACAGAAAAATTATTTATTTAATATTTGTGGAAAAATACAAATTTATCACTTTTTGATTTTATTTAAAAATTATTGAAGAAAGAGGGTTTTGATCAAACTCGCCCAATTCGTATACTTCAATTAGAACACAAAATTTTCCTGATATCGCTGCAAATTATTGGAAATTAGTTTGGGGATAACAGTCAACTTTTTGTAATTTCAAAGCAAATTACAAAAATTCACTTCTAAAAATATTAATTTGTTGGTGCCTATATAAATTATACCCATAATACAATCGTCGCTTTTGCTATAAGATGACAAACGACCGACGACGACAGAGCCAATGAAATTCTGAAGAAGGAGGTTAAACTCCTTCTGTCTTGTACGGAATGAAATTAGCAGTGAGAGATGAGGATTAACAAAAATCCCTTCGATAGGAAAGATGTTAAAATTTCTCTGATGCCATAAAGGGGAATGAAGATTCTCAAACAGACCCGACGAGCGGAAATTCTCATTCAGAGGGTGGTTAAATGTTTCTTTTCATTTTACGGTTTGAAGCTAACAAGAGGATTTGTTAAAGTAAAAGAAAGCATGTAGTTAAACAATTAAAGATATATAGAAGAAGATTCTCAAACACACCGAATTAAATTCTGATAGAAAGGAGGGTCAACTTCCTCAGGGTTGTACGGTACGAAACTAGGGGTGAGAGAAGAGGATTCATGAAAGTTAAGTACTTAAAAGGAAGAATGCAGTTAAAAAATATGACAGAGAGACGTAGGGAAATTCTGATAGGAGGGATGTCATTTTTTTTCTGATAACCGAAAACAGGAAAAAGATTCTTAAATAGACCCAACGAAAGAAAATTCTGGTAGAAGGTTTAATTTCTCTTTATTTTACAGTACGAAGCTAGGAGTGGGGAGAAGAGGATTTATGAAAATAAATTAAGAAACCATGTTGATAAATATATAATGAAATATGGAGAAAGATCTTCAAACAGACCCAATGAAATTTTGATATTTTTTTTATTAAATTTACATGTTTATATGTTTGTTCATTATATATTTTTACTTTCTATTGGTTGTGTGACACGAAACTAGGAGCAATAGAAAAGGAGTAATAAAACCAAAGTAAAAGGAAGAATCTAGTTAAAAATTTTACAAAAATACGAAAAAAGATCCTAGAACAGTTCAAGAGAGAGGGAATCGTAATGAGGTGAGAATTTTTTCTTGGATGCAACGTAAAAGGAAGAATGTATTTAAAAAATATGACAGAAAGACTGAAAAAGATCCTCGAACAATTTTGTTTTATTAAATTTACTTTTTTATATATTTGTTTTATTCATTATATATTTTTACTTTCTCTTGGTTGTATGACACGAAACTAGGAGCAATAGAAAAGGAGTAATAAAACCAAAGTAAAAGGAAGAATCTAGTTAAAAATTTGACAAAAATACGAAAAAAGATCCTAGAACAGTTCAAGAGAAAGGGAATCGTAAAAGGAAGAATGTAGTTACAAAATATGACAGAAAGACTGAAAAAGATCCTCGAACAATTTCAAGAAGAGAACATTTTAAAGGGTATTAGACAAAGCTGAAACACAGTTAATAGGACTAATAGATAGAATAGATAGAATAACAGATTCAAAAGTCCAAAAAAGTATTATAAATACGAAAAAAGATCCTCGAACAGTTTCAAGAAGAGAGAACTCAAATGGGTAACAGGCAAAACGGAAACACAGGGAATACGATTAATGAGAATAACATATTCAAATGTGGAAAATAAAGATTAAATATACAAAAGACGACATGGAAGACCATGAAAGTAAGAAGTTATAATAGAAAAAAGTAAATTTTTTATTGAAATTTTGATTTTTCAATGCAGAATTCGCTCAACGCATGCGGCCAGACGGAGTAAAGTCAATTATTGGCGTTGCGAGCGTTGTGTGCAATGACAGCACAAATGGTGTTAAATATGGTGTAAAATTGCATTAAACTGACGCTTGTCAGTTTCGCTGCTGATAAGGGAATTAAATTCTGTGGTTGCCACAGTCGAGGCAAATTGTCTATGTGCGACGTTGGCTGACTGGTTGGCTTGTGCACTGTTGTGGTAAATAATCCAGCGGGCGTATTGAGAGCCAAACGTGCAGCGACTGGGCTTTGTTGTAGAAATTACAGAGATACAAAAATATATAAAAATGTGCATATATGAACATTGTAAAAGCTGGAAAGTGTGGTAATTTTAGTGGTCTTTAGAATCAGTCTTATAGTTTCAAACGGATTGATAGATAGCAGACATTGATCTATATTTGAATAGTCAGTACGATTTGTATTGAATATCAACATACTTGTATATACTAATTGTACATAGAAATATGTTATAAGAAGCGTCGAATGTCTTTAAGTCAGTTTCAAATCCCTTAGAGCTTAAAATTGTTATGCGGAAATGAAAAAATTCAACACATATTTGAATGGATCTGCACAACACTTTTGGTTCCTATTAGAAACTGTTTACAAAATATTGAAAAATTTGAATTTTATCAGATTTAAGTGGCCATATGATTTTTAAAGTCTGAGAGACAGATGTGGTTTGACACTAAATTTCAAAAAATATCAAAAACTGAAGTTAGTCGCATTGGTCAGCAGCGCATGAATTTATATGTACGAGTATGTGTTTTTATGTATCTTTGTATGTACATATGTACCCCTTTATTTATAGCACGCACCAAGCGACTCATAGTACAACTACAACTACCTTTGAGTAATTAAAGTCCTTTCGTTTAGATTTGAGCTCTTCAACCTAACATCTGATCTTCCATTTCCATTTCCTCAACACACAAAAACTTATAATTTCCTTCTTCATTGCTATAATTTTTTTGTTGTAATATTTTTTGCGCAAAATTTATTTGCATTTAGTGTCAGAAACTCTAAAGCAGCTAAATAACAAAACAAAAACCAAAAGCAGTTTCTAGTTTCTTTGTTGTTGTAGCTTCAACCGCAAATGGAATTATGCAATTTTGTGCTACTTGCTTTCATTGTTGTTATTGTTGTTATTGCTGTTGTTATTGTCAGTTAGAAAGCGGCTTAAAAAGCGTTTGCCTGTAATTACACTTGCCGACTGCAGTTAGCTGGCAGTCAGCAGGCAGGCAGCCGACCAAACAGCCAAACAGGATATGCACATTAGACAATGTCTGAGTAGAAGCTTGCAAGGCTCCACTTGCCAGTGCCTAGTCGTGTGTTATGTGCCAATAACACGCACCACTCACGCGCTGCCTCTGCGGCGGAATACAATTTCAATGTGAAATATGTCTGCAGTCGTAGATAAAGTTTTGCATATGTTGAGGCGTTGTTGCCTTCAATGTTTTATTGCTAAATTATGCAGTACGACTGTGTGGAGGAACTTATGCGAGTTGAATGTTGGTTTTTTTGTTTTCTTAATGTAATAAGGCACTGTCCATTCGGAAGACTTGAAAGCGTTTTAATAAATTGCGTAGATGGTTAATTCAAATGCTCGATTTTCACGATAATGTATGGTTTGCATGTGTTGCATTGAAAATTCAAAGAAATTAAAATCACTTAAATGAGCAAAAGTTTATCAGAGTTGAATGTTTGAAGACTTTATACAAAGGATTTTGATTGCGAAATAAAAAAAATGTATAATTTAGTTATCGTTATGTATTGTTAATACTTTCGCTACTTTGTTGCCATATGGCAACATGCTTATTTGTGTACATTTGAATCATCAATGGTTTAAAAAATAAATATTTTTGTTGGCCCTCAGAACAGTTTGAAGTTTGAGGAATAATACAAAATTTATAAACTGAGTATTTATATTTAAAAAAGTTAATACCACACGTTTTTTAATTGTTTTATCTTTACATGGTAAAGAAAGAAGCAGACAAAAATTAGAGACATTTTTTATTTGACTTTTTATTTAAATTCAGATAAATATTTTTAAATAAGTTAAGTTGAGCTGAATGAAGAAATATACAATTTTGTATAATAATTGAATAAAAAATTGAAGTACAGTCGTGTCTGGATATAGTGAACTAATTATTGCAAGTCCTGTTCACAGTATCGAGGTTGTTCACTATATCAAGGTTAACATTTTTGTTCAAAAACTCATTTTATTTGCTCAAAAAACACTTTTGGTTTTGCTCCATATCAAAATTTGGGTGTTCACTATATCGGGTGTTCACTATACCCAGACACGACTGTAATCACACCGTGCTACAGAAAATTTTGAAATAAAGTATGAATTGTGATTTTGAGTTGGAATGTATATACATCTTTAATTTATTACCTATTTTATTTTGGAAAAAGCTTATTGGAACATAACCCTAAAATTTATATAAAAGTTAAGTCTTCTATAACGCGATGCACATAACGCGGAATTTTCCTGGAACGTAACATCCGCGTTATACGAGGGGGACCTGTATACATTCGAATCCAAATTAGTTACACAATAACCTTCAACATGATACTACTTTCGTCGAGATCCGTGCCAATGTTTTTTATTATTTTCGTCCACTCCCGAAGCTCTGTGAGATATGTTGACAAAAATGAATGAAACTGGACAAATAAATAACTCATTGGAATTTATAGTTTCTAGATTGTCGCTAAATGGCAACACTATTCAATAATTTCCTATCAGCTTTCACTTCTACAAACCATTAATTTCACATTAATTTGAGTCCGTTAAAAGTTATCTAAATTAACGCTTTACTAACATTTAGTTAAGTAGCTTTAAAGTACAACTCGGCAATTCTTGCTTTCCCATTCTAACAGCGAAATTCAAGTATCTACTCGCCTTTGTTATGTTACCAATTTTCGCTTTGTTGTCTTGTCTGTCTGTCTGTGTGGCTTTCTTTGTTGCTGTCCATTAATGTGGGCATTTTTATTGCGCGCACACATGCAAAACGTCAGCGAGGGATTTCGTACTCGAGCATGCGAGGCATCCGTGAGCCAATCCCAAAGGAATGAAATTTATATCATGCTTTGTTGATTCGACCAAACCACAAACAATAAAACTGATTCTTTTCTATGCTTTGGTGAAAATGAGTAGTACAAGTGTGTGTGTGTGTGTGTGTGAGTATGCGTGCGTCTGTGGGTGCAGTTGCACGGACTGGCAGTTGATTTTGGCAGAACTATGTTGTTTTATCTATGTACACATATGTACCTATAGATATAAACGTACGTGGTATTATTAAATTGGTTAGTTTGTAGGTAGATACTTCTGTATGTATGGATTTATATATGTACAGAAACTATATTAACTAGATCGAATTATTATCAGAAAATTAAATCCAATTTAGATAATAGCTGAAGCACGACCCGATATTTCTGGCCTCATAGCAGTTGTCTCTTTGGTTCTGGAATTTCGACAGCAATATAAAAGCTTCAATAATTGTCATTTATAAACTCTCGATAGTGTAATAATTCTTTTTTATGGCAAATACTTTCCGTGTAATTATTCACAGGGAGATTTCTATGGAGTTTTCGGAGAACAAACTAATCAATGCAGAACAGGAATAGCCAAGAATTTGACTTGTTGCCTTCACGAACGAGGCATTATCCGGTTGAAGAAATAAGCTCATGAAAAACTGGTAGTTTAGTGTTGCCAGATAAGGAGAATTCCTCCTAGATTTAGGAGATTTTTGGCCTATTAGAAGAATGTTTATGAGAAAGTTTAGGAGATTTATATTTATATTTTATGTTAGAGGATTTTTCGGATCCTTAGTGAATTTTTGGGAGATTTTTGGATAACAAAGTATGAACAAAGTATATATATATATATATACATATGTATATATGGGAACATATATATATATATATATTGGGAACACTGGCAACAAAACATATTTTGGCAACTATTTTAATAGTCAAAGCACCCCATTGCACAGTGATTCGACTCCATACAACCGCGGGACAAAATTAGAAGGAGTGGTCCGTTCCTCATTTAGCATACTAGTTAATCATGGTCTGCTGAATTGAAACCTCTAATTTGTTTTTCAAATTTGTCAAATTTCGTCACTTTTGGAGAGCTATAGCACCAAGTGTGTTGGCTAGATTTTTCAGATTTTACATTTAATCATTAATATCAACATTGATTATTGCAAAGAGTAACAGAAACTGTCTCAGGACAATTTAGTTTTGCAATAAAAACGATAATAATAGACGTATGTTTTGCTTTTTTGCAGTTTTCTTTACTTTCATACTTTTAGGCATGAAAAAAATAAATTTTGTCGAAAAATAGGTGTTTAGACCACTTTTCAAATTGAATTATTTTCTGAGATTGGAAGATATCGAGGATATAATTACATTATCCGAAAGCTTTTTAAAATAAAAAAATCCAGGAACATACTTTCACATACTTTTTAGATATTTCCCTCTAAGTTTTGCCAATTTTCAGATTTTTAATTTGGAAAAATATTTTGATTTAAAATGATGTAAAAGCTTTGCAAATTTTTGAGATAACATTAAAAGCAAAAATGGCCACATCATTTCTTAATCTATATCAAAAGTTTCAGCAACTTCTTGGTAACCATGTATTTTTACAATTTTTTTCCTCAATAAACTAAAAAACAGAAAAGATGTGTTTACATTTTTTTGTGAAAAAAGTTTGAACTTTGAGCCGCTTTTGCACAAACACTAATTAATTTTTTGCACAGATTTTTTGGGTTTTCTTAGTTGGAGTTTTACCTTTCAAATGACATGAAAATCATTAAATTCTGAGACTATAAATTTTTTGAATTTTGTCTATGGAACGAATCACTGTGCATTGTGCTAAAAATTTGTAAGCTTACAAAATGTAAGATCGTTCTATCTCGTTCTCACTTATTGCTGTCACAATGAAATACCGCCAAAAAGTATACTTTTTGTTTAATTCATTTGTTGTATGTTTTGTTCTTGTTAAGTTTAAATTCCTTTAAAATGACGCAAATTATAAAAAAACAAAAATTGTGGGAGTTTTGTTTTTAACTTTTGTGAGGAAATTTCAGATGAATGAAAAGGCTGCATTAAACAAAAATTATATTGTTACGAATGCTAGTTCTAGTGTGCTAGTACGTATCACTGGATTGTGCAATTTGAAAATGAAACAACTTTGTTTATTCGAACGCAGCCAATTAAAACCCAACAGTCACTTTATTATTCACAGTTTACACTTTACTGTTCGTACACTTAAGTATTTGCTTAATTACTCCGTGTGGCAACTTCACTTGTCAAAACCAGACTGACTCGCTGCGCCGCATCCTGCCGCCTTTTATACCTGTCCGGTCATCGCGCACATCGTTCTCGCACATTCCGGAGTGGACTAAAGGTTTCCATGATGATCGCGACCATCATTGCCGGGTTGCTATGTTATTAAAAATTCAACATTCTCTTGATAAAGTTGCCTTTGTATGAATTAATGAATAATCAATAAATAGTTTACCACGGCACTGACATTGCATATGACATAGTGAAAACGCAGCATAAATTCAATGTCATTAAAAAAACAAAAATTACCATTACAAGGTCATTCTTGAAGCTTTTTCGCGCTGCCTACTACAACTTTTTTCAAGTAACTCCCCCCAGTGACCTAAGTTGCGTAATTCGGTTGACAGTTTACGACACAATCACTCTGACCTCTGACTCGCAACTCTCCGACTCTTGTCGCCTCGGCCACACCCACCGCGGCGAATATATGCTGATTCCGGGGCAGTGCGCGGTGTTTAATTATGTATGACCACTGTTTAAGCATTAATGCTCGACCACAATGTGGCTCAGCTAGAACACAGTCGCCCGCACAATTCGCCACCGCACACCACAGGCCCCGATGCCTCCAGTACGACCGGCCAGCGACATAAACAGCTCGTAAATGCGAAAATTGTTATGGAGCCGTGGAAATGAAATAACGCTGACTGTTGTTGTTGTTAGTTTTGCGTGTAAGTGCCATGGCCAAATAAAATTGCTGCTGAATTGTTGTTATGGCTGTTGGCCGAATGTCTCAAGCTGGTGTCCCAAGCAAAGGCGAAAGTTTTCCTTACGCTGTCAGTGCAAGTTTGATTGCCATTTACTATGCACACTTCCTGTTGTGTGTTGTTATTGTTTTGGCTGTTATTTGTGCTGTCAGGCGCTGGCATGAACCTGTCAATTTGCGCATTTAAATAAGAAATGAGAGATTAAACGCAAATTAACACATTTTCGCTGATTTCACGTTGCGAGACAATTTTCTTTTATTGCATAATTGTTTTGTACAATTTTTGTATTTTTTATAAAATAAAAAAAAATCACAAATCTTAAATGTAAAAAGCATAGATACAAAAACACAGACATAGCAATCGTTGCAACTTGTGCGCATTTTTCACACACTCGTGTGTCCTTTTATGATTTTGTCACATTCCACTTAGTGTCCGTGTGGAATTTTTCAATTTTGCTTAATTTCCGCTTTGTTGCTGCTGCTCTGCCACATATGACATTTTATGACTATTCACCACTCCGTTTCTGCGCCACTCTTCTGTTTCCACTCGACGCCATTACGTTCATTGCCTGGGCCTCAGTGCAGCCGTGGTGTGTTGGCCGGTGGTTGAAGGGGGTGGCGGGGCGCGTGGCAATGTGGGGGCGGCCTGGTAATGGCAAATGTCAACGCCAGCCATAAGCGAGACACAATTAATTACTCTCCGTGGAAATGTAATTACGAAAATATTTACCCAAAAATATTATTGCTTCAAAGAGCAAAAAAGAAAACATGCTGGCGCACAAAAACAAAACTGCATGCAGCTGAAAATGTGTGTAGTATAAGTAATGATAGAAAGGGAATAAGAAGAAGCAGCAGTGGAAAAGAACACAACGAAACTTGGGTTGAAGCTTTTGCTTAGTTTTGCTTTAGCACATCAAGCGGGAGTGCGGGGCATGAGTTGTTTTGGCCTTTTTTTTGTCGCAAACATGTTTGACATAAACTTTTGTCGTGGTCAATGTTGTTTGACATTATTCTTATTAAATCATTTACCTGCCTGCTACAAAAACACCAACACATATTTATATTTTGTCCCTTTCTCAACTTACCGTTTGCTACTTTGCGCCATAATTAATGAGTTTTAGTTTGGTAATTAATCATGGGAATTATGATTTACTTCTGTGCTGCCAAAAGGGGGTTGGGGGGGAAGGATGTAGGCGAGTCACATATTTTGACACACGGATTTATTCATTGATGTATGTGTATGTGTAATGTGTATGTGGAATTTGATTCAAAGTTATTAATTACCCAATTGACACTTTGCCCTTGAGCGTTTTGCTCCTTTGGGGGGGAGAATTAAAAAATTGTAGTGTGTGAACGTTGTTGTATTAATTCATGTTGTGCATAGTAATTCTTTACTTAACTTAACTTCAGGGTTAACAATTCCTAACATTTATGAGAAGTAACATGTAAAGTATCAAATAATTTTACTACTTTAAATCTAACAACTCTTTCAATTATTACAAAGTAGCAAGTAAAATTTATAACTCATAACACTGCACAACAAAATCAATTTTTTTTTAAATAACAAGATTCTGATAGAGGGGACCGAAAACCATGTAACATCACATTTTAGGTATATGATGTGTTCAGCAATTTGATGTAAAATACTACAAAGAATATTTTTGTGGAGCATTTTAACCCTGTAGCTCCTATTTATATACGGCCTTATGCTGAATATCGTCATCGTCTGAAAAAATGACGATACGGCAACTTTCGTATGCTGCTCATCGTCGTATCGTCAGCTGACGACGGAGTGCTATGCTCGTCATCGTTATCGCCTTCGCCTTTCGTCTATCGACGAATATTTCTATCGTCGGAAATTTTGCTGACGAAACTAAAACGATACTGAAATGAAATTGGGATCTCCCGTTTCCCAATGGCTTCCCTTTTCCAGGGAAGGGAGCGTAGTGTGGTGGTAACATACGTAACAAGGTTGGATGTGGTATTTTCTGCAGTCAGCGAAGCGAAGCCCCAGCTTTTCCTTCCACCTGATCATTGCAGTGTCTTCCAGGCAGAAGTAATGGCCATTTACCAGGTTTCTATATGACTTATCTGCGAAAACGCGTACAAAGCGGATGTCCACATATACTCGGACAGTCAGGCAGCCATCAAGCCGCTCGCGGAGGCGACCACCTCATCTAGGCTCGTCTTGGACTTCCAAAAATTCTTAATCACCCTAGCTAAAGGCTCCAATGTCTCATTATTTTGGGTGCCAGGGCACAAGGTATCGTAGGCCACTGCGAGGTGGGCGAACTCGCCGGAGCAGAACGCTGCTTACCGAGGCCGCACCCTTCCTCCCAGTGGGGACTCCACTTGCATTGGTCAAAGAAAAATAAATTACTTGGTTTCAGGCAACGCAAATAAGTCCACTGTTTGCATTAACAGCCTCCGCTGCACCGTCAAAGATTTATTTTCTTCCTCGTCGCTTGAAAAAAAAAACAGCTCGTAATCCATTTATTTTTCAAATAAACACACAAATCATTTGAAGTAACAGAATTTCCCACGTGAAATACCCAAAACAAAAAATTTCCCACTCATAGAGTTGCCGTGTTTATTCAGTGCACAACGTTTCGTCTACGTTGCTTGTACAGCATACCAAAGTGTCGACGAAACGATAGATTTGACGATACACATAGACGATCGTCAACGATGAGTGAGACGACATTCAGCATAAGGCCGATAGGTAAATTTGACCCTTTTTTCTAAAATGCACAAAAATGCCCTGTAAAACAGGACTTTTTAAGGACAAAATGTACCACAAAAATATTCGCCACAAAATTCTACTATAGGTCTCTGAATACATTAAAGCTCAGAAATTAACTTGAACGCAAGAATTAAGTCAAAACCGAAAATGTGTTTAAGTGTTTATTTTGTATTTAATCAAAATTGGTACTAAAATGTAAACGTATATTTTGTTTTGGCCTCCTCTACCAGAATCCGTTGTCAGAACCTTGTTATTTTTTTGTTGTTGTTGTACAGTGTAATTTTCAAGGCTGACAATTGTTTAATTTTATAACAAAGTAAGATCCATATTCCAAAGTTATATCTATTTAGTGGAATACAATTCTGTCAATGATGAATGATTTTGTTGATCTAAAAGTATTTGGCTCGATTTTCTAAGAAAATTATAGCAAAGTTCTCCAAAAGACTGGTAGGTCGGGAATTATTAGTAAAGCGCACAGAAGTTTTGAAGTCGGAAATTGTCTTAAGCTGTTACAAATATGAATAAATTTGACATCCTTCTTCTGAAAATAATAAACATTAAAAAAGACTAATAAAATCCAGCGATTAAAGAGATTTAGTGGATTCATTTTCGCTCTATTTTGTATAAATTTTGGTTATATTTTGGTTTTGTTTTGTAATTTATTTACGGTGCAGTTATTTATTAATTAAATTATATTTACGAATTTATTGACTAACTCTATTGGACTAAATTACAAAAGTTAAGTTATGTACAAAGCAAAAAAACCAAAAGTTAAAAGTAAAGAAAAATATATATAGAAAATATATATTAAATCAAATTAGTTTACTAAAGTCGGTTCGAATACAATCCAGCAATGCTCAACGATTGATCTTTTCAAACTAATTTAAATCAATTGTAGAATAGACGTTAGTTAGTAAAGCTTTTAGAATTTCGCATTAAAAACCCCAACAAAGCATTGGATTTGCAAATTGAACAATCAAAATGATAAGAAATTTATAGCCTCGGGTCAACCAAAACACCCAAGTCTACGTTCGTATCAATTCTCGAAAGATCATTGCACGCGATTAACACATTCGAGACGAAGATTTTTTCGAACACGATCGACAGGAGCGACATTTTCTTTTTCTTTTTTTCTTTACACAGTAAAACCAATGTCAAATTTATTCTTCCTGTACTTTACAGATTTCATTAGTTCCAGAAAAATCTTATTTCGACGATTAGTTTATTCAGAATAACTGATAATTGCACATTACTGTCTTATAGCCTCGGAAATCCATTGCACACACGGTGTGCAATTTGTCTCGAATGGGTTAAAGGCGATCGAAAACATTGCCTGACTGAATCAAAGATTCTCACATTAAGAAATGTTGAAGTGCAACTTGTTAGTAGTAACCATACTAGTGAATTATTCAGTTCTAGTTGTAGATGTGAGTCATTACACCACTCGACCTTGGTATGGACTCTTTAGATACCAAATTCAAAACGCAAGATGTCATCAAACAAGCATCGTGGCATTCCCAATCATGCATCATTCACCATTGTCCTATCGGGGCGTATTGCTTCCCTGACTTTAATGTAAAAATTTAATATCTGACTTTAAGATCTGTCTTCAATGTCTGACTTCTTCCTGTTCCCGGACCAACATTACTCAAAAGTACAAAAACAACTGTATTATCTAACTTAATTTCGCACACGTTTTGCGCAAACAATAATCAGCAAATCAACAATAATCAGTGTTACGCGGCACTTCATTCACACGCCATGGGTTATTAAAGGCCACTTTAATCTCTCTTTACGCCGTATTGGCATTTAAATTAATTAGGTGCATAGATAAGGCGATGCTAATCTGCGTTTAATCACAAGTTCAAGTGGCAAGTGTTTGCAGTAATAATAAACTACAACTGCAGCAATAATACCAGAACAAAACAATAATAACACAAAAGCGCAAAATATAATAAACAAACGAGTGAGCGCTGCAGCCGCCGGCGTCATAACATTTCAGAAAAGGTGGCAATGTGGCCGACAACACAGAACAGAACAGAACTGTCAACGGATTGGAGAATCAGACGGAAGCAAGTGGGAAAAAACGTGGCAGTGGACGTGTATGTAATGCCGGAAATGGAGAAAACAGCAGAAAAATGAACTGAAAATAAAAAGTAAAAAAAAAATAAAAACTGCAAAACCTGGCAACGCTCAACTTAAATCTGACACGCAAATCTTGCCGGGATTGAGACGGTGGCCGGTTGCAGTTGGCGACATAATAATTAACCCAATTAGAAGGCAAAGTGTCAGTCTTAACGTAAATTTATGCGAATTTTTAATTACAGCTGCACACACACGCGCACGCACATGTGTGTGTGTGTGTGTTGGACTGCGACTAAGGCGAGTAGTGGCATACAATGCAGTGGCAAAAAAGCCACAAATGCACAACAAATACAATGCACAAACAAACACACAACCATATACAATCACACACAGAGAATCACGTCCGTTTTAAAGCGCTGCACACACCTGCGCGACTGTGGCTCGCCACCTGCGGATTCACCATGGCGACCTATGCGGCATGCGGTAAATCTTTTGCTTGGCCCTGTTGTTTGTTTATATATATGTGTGTGTGTGTGTGTTTGTGTGTGAGTTTTTTTGCTGTTCTGCTTTCGACTCGGTGTTGCTGCACTGTTTGGCTTTTTTGTGCTTTGTGACTTTTGTTGCATTGCGTTTGTAACCGCCAACAACGGCAACTACAGTAACAACAAAAATGAAAATATAAGCGCCGTTCACCTCGTCGTCACCGACACAACACGGCATAATGTTAAACATTTTGCTTAGTGTCAGTGGCTTCCGTTTCCGCTTTGCCAACGCAGACGTTTGCTCCTTTGCGCACTTTGCGCCGCGCTGTCGCACTCGAGGGACCTGCCGACACTTGCACGCTCACACACAGACACACCACCTAACCTTACATAAGCAACCGCCTCGAATGTAAATTAAACTATCTTCAAAGTGGATAGTCGGACAGCAGCGTGACGTGTGCCAGGCACTGAGACTTCCGAAAAGGGTTACTGGCGTCTGTGACCAGCCAGCAGCAGCTGCCATGTTGCGCTGGGCAACTTTGCTGCGCTGTGACGAGTGGCTGTTGCTGTTGTTTTTGCACTGCCATTGATTTGCTTGTGTCACAGTGTGTGTTCATGTAAACGTTGTCGTTGTTGGTTTACACAACAGTTTTACGAGTCGTGTAGGATTTATAATTTATTCAGCACGGGTCAAGATTATTACTCCGGCCGTCCAAACTTTCGTCGGTTACTTCTCTTCTTGCTTGCAGGTGATAAACGCTTCGCTTTGCACAATCGCCGCACCATTGTTGTGGAATTTATGATATTTTCTGATTATAAATTCATTGAAGAAGTTGCAAGTAGGCGTCCTGCTGCTCTGTTTCTGGATCTTAATCTCATTAATGCGTTGGCTAGTTTTTATGGCTCTTTTGCGGATTTATGGGGTTTGAATGTTTTATGTTGACGCACTATTTACATACATAGTTTAATAGTTTTGGGTGTTGCTTTTCAACTAACAAATCTTTCAGTAGCAAAATGCTAAAATATTATAAGAGTTTGGATGGTATTGAATCACAGATTTAATAAATGTTAGAACTGAGATTGAGAAAAACAAACTGGAATCAAATTTCAAAGAGAATATTTCAACTCAAACGACTCTCCAGAAAAATATACGAAATCACTCAATAGTTTCTTATGGCTGAAATTTTTAAGAAATATGTCTGCATGTCTAAAATTATCACAAAAATTAAGATGTTTTTATAACATCACAGAAAGCAGAGCAATTTTTTTTACTACAAATTCGTAATTTAATAAATCTTTCAGTAACAAAATGCTAAAATAATACAAGAGTTTGGATGGTATTGAATTACAGATTTAATTAATGTTAGAACTGACATTGAAAGCGATATCAATTCACAGAATCTCTTTGATTGGGGCAAACAAACTGAAATCAAATTCAAGGAGAATAATTCAACTCTAAGGAATCTCCTCAAAAATATATGAAATCACTCAATAGTTTTTTATGGCTGACAATTTTAAGAAATATGTCTCTTTGGTTTCGAATCAGATTAATTAGACGCGACAATTTATCTCTCATGAAATTATCACAAAAATTGAGATGGTTTTAAAAGATCACAAAAGCAGCAAAAGGAAAAAGCAATTTGTTTTACTACAAATTCATCATAAATTTAAATAATTTAATACATCTTTCAGTAGCAAAATGGTAAAATATTGTAAGAATGTTGGATGGTACTGCATCACAGATATAGTAAATACAACTGACATTGAAAGAGATATCAATTCACAGATGATTGGGGGAAAAAACTGAAATCAAATTCGAAGAGAAAATTTCAACTCAAACGAGTCTCCAGAGAAATGTATGAAATCACTCGATAGTTTCTTATGGCTGAAATTTTTGAGAAATATGTCTGCTTGATTTCGTATAAGATTAGTTATACGCGACAATTTATATCTCATGAAATTATCACAAAAATTTAGATAGTTTTATAAGATCACAAAATTCGTTATAAATTCAAATAATTTAATACAATTTTAAATGAAACTTTTTAAACACATTGCGGTCTTTAATTCCATAGCAAAAAAGCAATAGTAGTCAAGACATATATTGGAATAACTACATTGTCCTTGTCCTTGGCGAATGGCGAATGATGGCGGCACGAATGTGAATTTTATATGGCTGGCTCTAATGTTGAGCCATTTAACAAGCAACATAACAATAATAATACAACAGACATAAGAAACAACTACAATAACAGCAACAATAAGAACAGGTCAGCCAACAGCCAGAGCGCGCCTGGTCTTTGCATGCTATCAAATAATAAGAAAGGAGTAGCAAAAAATAAAAATAAAAGGACAGCACAACGACGCGTCGTCATAAACAGCTTTGGCATGCAACTTGGTGTGGCGGTTGTGGCGGCTATGGCTGATGGTTAGTTGCTTTCAAACATTTCTATGCCCTGCACTGGTCATACTGACTTCGTTGTAGGATTCATATTGTCCAAGGAAGATGAGGTCTATGGTCTGAAAAGTTTCCGACTTCAAGAGTCGGAAATGGCAGCAGTCGTCAACAAAATATGGGGAATCAGTTTCCGTCTCTTTTAGAAGATACTCTGCAAAATTTGAACCATTTTGAAAACACAAAACACACAACAGTTGTTTGACAATAGTTTGAATCAATCTATGTGAATGTTTTTAGGAAAATTGAGAAACTTGAGTGAGTATAGAAATCGAAAGAAGAAGGTGCGGTCGGTATGGAAAGTTACATATGTATAGGAGTTTTGTCTGAAAAGTTTCCGATTTCAAGATGATAATGGGAGTAATCGTCAACAAAGTAAGAGGAATCAGTTTTCGTCTCTTTTAAAAAATACTCACCAAAATGTCAACCATTTTGAAAACACAGTTGTTTGACAATAATTTGAGTCAGTCAATGTAAAGGTTTTTGTAAAAATGGAGTAACTGGAGTAAATATTGAGTTCGGAGCGGAAGGTGTGGACTGAAAAGTTTCCAACTTCAAGATGACAGGTATGAAACTAATTTGCGCCTCTTTTGAAAGGTACTTAGCAAAATTTCAACCATTTTGAAAACACAGTTTTTGTTTGACAGTAGTTTGAGTCAATCTATGTGAATGTTTTTAAGAAAATTGAAAAACTTCAGTAAATATAGAGATCGAAGAAGAAGGTGCGGTTGGTATGGAAAGGTACTTATAGGAATGTTGTCTGAAAAGTTTCCGACTTGAAGATGAAAATGGCAGCAGTCGTCAACAAAGTATGGGGAATCAGTTTACGTCTCTTTCGAAAAATACTAAGCAAAATTTGAACCATTTTGAAAACACAATTGATGTTTGACAATAGTTTGAGTCAATCTATGTGAATGTTTTTAGAAAAATTTAAAAATTTGGCGGAGTATAGAGACTGAAGAAGAAGGTGCAGTCGGTATGGAAAGGTACCTATAGGAATGTTGTCTGAAAAGTTTCCGACTTGAAGATGATAATGGGAGCAGTCTTCAAGAAAGTATGGGGAATCTGTTTTCGTCTCTTTTGAATAATAACTACTCACCAAAATTTTAGTCATTTTAAAAACATAGTTTTTGTTTAACAATGGTTTCAGTCAGTGGATGTGAATGTTTTTGTGATGAAGTATAGATCTGTTCAATTAATATTTGTTTTTGAAAGGCAATATGTCTGCACAAATTAAAGACGAGCTGATCGCTGTGTACAGAGACTCTGCACTATCTTTTATTACGGTGAAATTTTGATATCTGATTTAAAAGTGAATGCAACAACTTGGGAGAGAATGAATGTTCGGAACGCCAAAAAATTACAACCACTGACAAAATCATCGTTCAGGATCATCAATTTAAGCTTGACAACCGTCAAATTAAAGTAAGATAGATATCAGAGGCTATGACTACTATATATACAAAGAATGTGTTTTTCTCAAAGAATGTGTCTTTTCTGAGAAAGCTGTGCCCGTGTTGGGTGCCACGTTTGATCAGCTTAGATCAAAAACCTGTTCGAATAAACATTTCCAAAGAGTGGCTCATTTAATCAGAGCAGGATGAAGTTGTCTACAGACTTTATAGAATTTGTACAACATTAAAAAAAAAAAATTAAAGTGTGTTGTATCTTTGTTAGGTCGAAAACTTTTCAGTCACGATTTTAGATGTGATTATGCGAAGAAACAAGTAAGTTCGTCGATTAATGAATTCGTTAGTGAACTCTTGGCCACAATAATTTTTAAATAGCTGAGTTATCGAAGTGAAATCTAGTAGAATCTTCAACTAAGAGTTGAAATGAAAAGTGAACGGGAGTTGCCATTTCTTGACCAGGAATTTTATATTTGAATATTTACTTTTATATAAACTAAAAAATTGTGCTTATTTTTTAATATTTATAAATAGAACTGCTTAATGGGTCCTATTGACCCTTGTTGTTTCTCCTCAGCACATTTTTTGTTATAACACCGTGCAACAAAAATCAAAAAATTTCAAAACGCACAAAAAAATCGATATACTCTCGAAACTAGGGACCAAATGAAGTAAAACTGCGTTTCTTGCGATTCTGACGTCAGAATTTTTTAAAAGGACTTTGAAATTTCAAGGACATGTTTATTTCCAAAAATTATTTTTAAAATTGAGCGCATTGTAGAATAACAATATGGGTATCAAATGAAAGAGAAACATCGTTAGAAGCTTAAAAAATGTAATGTTTCGAAGCAAAAAGACGAAGAGTTATTGAAAATGTCATTTTAAAACTTTATCCTTGAATATCCTTAAAAGTTTCCAAAAGGTTTTTTGTAATGTATTTTAAGAACTGATATGTACACTACCACATCCTCGAATTTCGTCCTTCTAACTTTATTAGTTTGGGATATAAAAAATGTAATACTTCTCTCTATAGGATACGGATAGTTTCAATCATTAAGGATGTTGAAATCAAGTCTATAGACACCTACCTCTTTTGTTATTGTATGACTTGTATAACTTTTCAAACAGATGTACGGTACACATCCGAACTGTGCCGACCGACTGAGAATCGTTTGACTTCTAAGCGGCAGCAATTTTCGGGACTCGAGTTTACTAGACGCGACGTTGGCCAAATGCTGTCGCTGCAAGTTGCAATGTTGCAGCCAAGGAGTTGCCATCGTTGTTGTAGTTGTTGTTGTTGCAGTTTCAGCGCATTCCTTTGCCTATTACATAAATGTGGACATTAGCGGGTAATTTTCTTGCAATTCGCAAAGTCGTTAACGTTGTGAACGGCGCAAATGCCGTTAAAACGCCAAGTGGGTGAGGCAGAAATTTCGCTTCTTCATATTAGGCAGCCATTTTTTTTTTCGGAAAGTCTTTTTCGAGCAAAATGTTTGGGTACAGCAGAGGCACCAAAAGTAGTAAATAATATCGGCGACGCGTCGGCTGCAAGACGACCGAGCGAATTTATTATGCAAAATGCTGCAGTCTTGTGGGTGGTGCGGGAAATTGTCCATGTTTTCGTTTTTTGCTTGTTGGTGTAAAGGTTAAATTTAATAATGGTGCAAAATGGGCAGAAATTTGCATAAGTAAGAGCTCGAGTCGAGCAAATTTTAAAGCAAACAATTTATGGCCAATTTTGTGATGTGGACTTTTTTGCTAGTTTTGCTATTTCACACCCAAGTTTACTGAACGCTTAGAATGTGCCGAGAAAATGCTGCAATGCTTTCACCATCTAATGTCAAACACATTACCACGTGAGGTTTTTCATTTCATTTTGTGTTGTTTTTTTTAATTCGCTACACCGACAAATTGTAATTTCCGTAGTTTAATAAAATTCCACTATGACGTTTGCATGTCGCTAACACATAATTGCATACATACAGATGCACAGTCGTGGTCACATTCATTGGGAAATGAATAAGAAAACGAGAAGTTGTAATTTCTTGTTCAGGCGGCTGTTGTTGTTTTGAAGAGGAAGTCTTAAGTTTTTCTAATTTTTGGTTATGGTTTATTAAACAATTTAAAAAAAAATTTTTGTTAACCCTAGCGTGTGTGCTGAAAAAAGCACCCTTACCCCTTAAGGGTTAATAATAAAAACATAACAATCATATTATTCAGAATGAACATTTAACCATTTCCGGTCAATTTCCGCATTTGTTAAGATACACATTTTTCTTTCAAAATATTGACTCTTTTTGAACATTTTGGCAAAAAAATTCAACAAAATATAAAAACATTATTTAGGTTTAGAATAAAAGCTCAGTCAATTTTGTACAACATATCGTAAATTGGTCCGCGAAAGAGTAAAAATGCATTACATTTTTGTTTCGTTTTGATTTTATTGAAAGAAAAGATAAATTATAACAAAAAAAAATTTTAATAATGAAATGTTGACAGGAGATTTTGGGCTTCAACATACTTACTTTTCCAGAAAATTGTAGATACATTTTCAAGGATATAAAGGATTAAAATTTTTAAAGGACCTTTTTCATATCCTTTTTTAACAAATAGATAAAATATTAATTTATTTAAATTCTTGAGCTTATCCTATTTCTATTATCATAAGTATATACATATCGCCATATTCTAACGAGGTTAATTATTTTTTCTTTTTTTCTTTTTTAACCAACTCAAAATTTGGAAGTCCTTTTAAAAGGACGAACGATGTAGAAATGAAAAACTGAGTACGCAGTATTACTATGTTTGGTCTCTAGTTTAACGCTTATATGGATTTTTTGCGGTGTGAAAATTTTTTTTAATTATTGTCGCACGGTGTCAATAAACAATGGGAAACTTTTATATGTAAAGACATGTCAGTGGTTAATTGGATTGCAGATCATTTTGATCCTGTTAGTGCCACAGTGGAGTTTTAAGCTCTAGCACACTTTTAGTTGTATAGATTGCTTTTATATACATATATTCATACAGTTAAAAATATGTTCGAACCTCTCAATACCTGGGTTTGGAGAGATTTGGATTCCAGGTAAATTTCATTGCCTTGAAAGTTGAAGTTAATAATAAAAAATTCAAGAAAAGTTTCAAATTGCTTCACAGCTGCTCAGTTATTGTTCATAAACGAATAAAATGTCAGATCAATATAGATTTTTTGGCTTCAAAAATTCTACTTTAAATATTAGTTACGAACTGTTCTTTTTTATACTCTTTTTGCAGCTGCAGCCCAATTAGATGGCCACCACTGTACCTACAAGCGGTCAAACACGCATTACCACACACAAACACAAGCAGAGACACAAATACCCACTGGGAGTGGTCGTAATTTGGTTTGCGTTTCACATTTGGCACTTTTGCCACTTTTCGTTCATGCCGCCACACGTTGCCCAACCTGCATGACCCGGCTTTGCCAGCGAGCGCCGCAAAATCGCCCGCATGGCATCCGCACAACACCCTCAATCGCCAACACAACGGTTACCTTCCCACACACACACACACAGTGGCACAACGTTGCGGTCATTTGCAGCGCGTTTTTATGCCTCGAATGATAAAAATCACATCCACTCCTCAATTCCACTGGCACGCGATGTTGATTATCATTCCGAGCGGAGGCGCGCTGCAAAATTGAGGGTGTTGCCAAGCTGTTTAGCTTTGTGGCTTCTTCCGTTGCCTTCCGTTCGCTCAGCTGTCGGCAAGAGGGTCACTCGACCCGCTTTCTTCCTTTCTATTCCTCCTTTTTCTTTGAACCTTTTGACTTTTGTGTTTGTGTGCTAAACATTTACAAATTAGCGTGCGGCGACATCTTTGCGCATTAAAATTTTGATCATAAAAGTTGCTACCATTCTAGGGTTGTTGTTGTTGGGGTGTTGTGGTGCTATGGGTCTTGGTTTTGCTATCTGAGTTTGAGTATTTTATTGCTGTGCAACATGCAATGCTGTTTATTTAATTTGTTGTTGGTTGCGATTGGACAGCGTGATGGCAATTATCGGATGTATTTGTTGTCTGATAAAACCGTTATTGTTGTGACTTTGCTTTGGAATGTTTTTATGTTTCTGGAATGGATGAGCGCTGCGGAAAAGAGGCTGCTGATGCTAATCATGGATTTGTAGTGCACTTGAAAAGATTACGAAAATATCAAAAAAATATTTCAATTTATATAAAACTAAGCAATTCATAGGTAGTTTGTTGTATTTAAAAGACTTAACACAAGTATATGTAGAAACCCTTTTATAAATTATTTTCTTTTTTTGTAAGTGTTTACTTATCAAAAATAACGAAAATTGCAACTTAAAGTCCCAGCCAATGCTAAACTACAAGAGGTAAAAAACCGAGATTTCAATTCAGCAGATAATTAAGTACCTAACATGATTGACTAGCATACCAATTTTTAGTAAGAACAGACCATTTTTTTTTAATTCTATCCCGCCACTGTATGGAGTCGAATCACTGTGCGACCGCATGAAGCACTGTCAGGAAGCTGATGCCCTTCCATGTGAAAAAGGATTGAATGTAGCTGCAAAATAAAGCCAGATTTTGATATTTCACACCGTTGTTGTTTTTTTTATTTATTTTGTTATCGTCTATACCTGGTCACCCTTTATACGACTGAGTAAGAGGCCTAATTTTGTTCACATAGACTCGAAAGCTGTCATTAGTTGCTTGATGAGGTTCATAGAAGCTGAAAACTTAGTCGAAGCTGAAAACTTCAACTTCAGCTTGATAGAAGCTGAAAACTTAATTTCATGGCATACTTTTAGGATGTTTATGCTTAATTATAAATCACAAATCGAAGGAATTGAATTCTATAAGAATTCAAGCTGCAGGGCCCCGCAGATTTGCAAGGGAACTTTTAAATAAAATAAAATTGATATGTATGAATCTACAGGCTGAGATCCAGAAAATGTATTGTTTACTGACATATTTTGGTCCTCAAAGTTCAAATTAGAAAATTTAGTTCAAAGGAAACAATTTTTCTCTTTAATTTAATACTCATATCTTTATTATTGCAGAAATGCAAATATTTAAAAAAAATATTTGAAATGCGTACGTTTTTTAAATTTGAAAGTCCTTTAAAAAGGACTTTGGATCAGAAAATGAAAACCTGACTATGCCAGGTGACTACAAATGACCTCTAGGTTCATGTCTCTATCAACATTTGGATGGGTCTCGCAAAAATAAAAAAAAATTTTTCGCACGGCGTAATAAATGTAAAGTTGGTGTTTTCATTCAGTGCTTCACAGCTTTGTCATTTCTTTCAATTCTATTGATGTTAGGTTTAATATTTGCTCAAATTATATATGTTTCATCTTAGATTTTAAAATCAGAGGAGATAATTTTGTTTACCTATAAAACCATCATTCGAAAATTTATGATTTTTGAAAACGGTCGAAAAGTTAACTTTTTTACAACTTTCACCATCATTAACTTACCGAAATCTCAGCTGATTTGAACAATCTATATATCGCTGGAATAGCTAAGGTTTTATTTTCTGAACGACGGACAGCTCGTGTTAGTCGGATGATTCATTTACGAGATATGTGTTCATAAACAGGGAATCAACAGGGATACACAGGGTTTTTTGAAATTTTTCGAAAACGCTTCTTGAAAAAATTTTTAGATTTTCAGTTTCGTGTTCAGTGAACCAAAGTTAGTCAAGAAAACACTTTCATTTTTAGGTGAATGCTTCGTTTCGAGTAGTGTTATTGAACATTTGAAGTAATTTCAATATGTTTGAAGTCAAAAGACGCAACAAAATCATGTTTCACAACAACAAACAAACTTTAATCCCTTGGTTCACCCCTTTAAGTTTTGATACAAATTAGGAACACGTGTCAAATTATTTTTGAGCTCAAGTGTTTTTTAACCAACTTTGATGTCAATAGGACCATCGAAGAAACAAAATAATAACACTGCACAACAAAATTAAACTTTTTTTAAATAACAAGGTTCTGACAACGGATTCAGGTACAGGGGGCCAAAAAAAATATACGTGTATCGGCGTTTGAATCTGAATGTTTAAATCTGAATGTTTTTTAGGGGTCAAAGTTTTCCCCTTTTTGCGCATTCTTATGGTGAATCGGCACGAAAACCATGTAACCTCACATTTTAGGAATATGATGTGTTCATCAATTTGATGTGAAATACTACGACGAACATTTTTGTGGAGCATTTTAACCCTGTAGCTCCTATTTTTATCAATTTGACACTTTTTTCTAAAATGCCAAAAATCTCCTGTAAAACAGGACTTTTTAAGGACAACATTTATCACGAAAATATTCGCCATAAAATTCTACTATAGGTCTCTGAATACATCAAAGCTCAGAAATTAACTTGAACGCCGGAATTAAGTCAAAACTGAAAATTTGCTTAAGTGTTTATTTCGTAGGGGAGAGTGGGGAGTTTTGAAGCATGCTTTTTGGGGGGGTTAAAACTACCACAAAAATAATTTTTTTCACGTTCTCTCAAACAGAATCTCTAGAGCGTCTTAAAATACACTTCCGAGTTGATGGATATGCATAAAATCAAAAATAATCGACAATTTTTGTCTGTTGGCCCAAAAAACTGGTTTTCGGAGTATTCAAAAATCGTGGGGAGTTGTGAAGCACGACTAAAAATCGCAGAAAATTACATTTTTTGGTGAAAAATCTTTATTGGGATCGGAGAAAATGACAAATAATATATGGCGGTGGAATGACGGAGGTATTCCATCAGCTCTTTCTCTTGTTCAACGTTAAAAACCTGCCCCAAAAAAAAAACATGAACATAAAATTGAGAACAAAAGAATGGAGACAAAATAACAAACCGTTCTTCCACGAGTCACGCTAGATTTTTTGGTTACAAAATCATTCGTGACGTTTGTGGGATCTTTGTTTTTACTTTTCAGCTCTTTTCAAAATGTAGCGATGCACTTTGGTATCATTGATGTTGTACGCTTTGGCAACGGAGCGTTGCGATTTCTTGTCAATCATCACCTCTTTGATGGCAGCCACCATCAACACCATCAACATCAATCGCTGGCTTCTTTTTCGCACTATACTTATAACGGGGCATATTGACTGAAAAAACACAAAAAATCGTCCGAAAACGCGATGCAAAAAACAATACGAGAAATGAAGATACGTAAAAACTTTGCGAAAAACAATACGAGAAATATAAATAACACAATTCGTTGAAAAAAATCCTTGGGATTGTACTAAACATTCGAATTTTTTTACAAATAATGCGCATACGCATGTAAAATAGATTTCAGGTTGACATCTGTAATATTTGACGTGCTTCACATCTCCCCACTAGATGTGCTTCAATTCTCCCCATTCGCTACTATTTTAAAAATGCCACCGCGTCAGTAACACATCGAATGTTTTTGCATAAATCCTTTTGAACGTTAAAAGCCTAATCATTGTTCATTATTTTGTTTGTACTCACCTTTTCGATTCGCTTGAAAATTTTACGAAAATTCCACTAACACGAATGCTCAAAAAAACTTTTCGAACAAAATGTTCAACACACTGTCTGGATAGATAAAAAAAGTGTGCTATCGAGACGAGTGCTAGTACACAACTGAGATTTTAGGTTAAAAAATGTTGACAGTAGGTAAGAGCTATCAAAACCACTACTAAGCGACATCAACGCCGTGCTTCGCAACTCCCCATGCTTCAAAACTCCCCACTGTCCCCTACTTATTCAAAATTGGTACTAAAATCTCCTACAAAACTTCATTTTTTTTTAGGTTTAGTGTGTATGGGAAACATTTTGTTTGCAGTGTAATTATTCTTTATGCAACACCTTAACCCATGTTTCAGAGACCGAATTTCAAAAAATTTTTTCTTAGTGGGGGTTAATTTTTTAAAGTTCATATACAATTAAATTCTGATGTAGCTTCTATAGCGATGATGAATCAGTTAGTCAGTCAATGAGTCAGTCAGTCAGTGCATCAGGACAAATATTTATATGGAGGTTTAAATGGAGGTTTGAGATTTGAAATTATGGTTTTAAAGATTTAAAAACGTAAATGAACTTTCCTTTCATACATCTGATTACTCTTTAAAAGACCGCTGAACCCTAAAACACAACGAACTTCAAAGTGTTCCTTTTCACTTGCAATGCAAAACGAAACAACTGCCGCAGCCGCATTAACTTATTTAATTCAACATTTTAAATGAATTTGTGGATTTTGTGTTTGCGTCGAAAGGCGCTGAAAAGACGTTAAGCCTTGTATGGGCACATTAGGCCCGCATGAGACAAACATTTGCTTGCGACATACTTGTAAAAAGAAACAAATATGTATATGAGATACTTTACTTATGCGTGTGTGTGTGTGTGTGCGTTTGTTTACATTTAGCCATCACGAAAAGGTGCAACCCCGAAAAACCAGCGTGAGTCCTGAAGCCGCGAAGCCGCACACGCGAGCACCGTAAAAGACAATTAGCCGCGTTGACTTTTGGCGACGTGGCTCTGAACAGCAACGCGGCAGCTGCTGGTTTTTCTTCTCGCTGCGTTGCGTACTCTTCATTTTATCTTTTCATCTTTTTATTTTTGTGTTATTTTTTTTTTCTATTTCTGCTGTAGCGCTCGACGCACATATGCTAAATGCGGTAATAAAATGAAATTAAATAAAAACGGCGCACATACTTGCAGGCGCTGGAACGTCTCGGCGCGCATGGGGCGAAATTAATTCGCACTACGGTGGCACCGAGAAGCCAAAGCTGACATAAATTTGAATTGAAACGAGTGCGTGAAAAATGCTTAGAAATTGCGCATGCAGTGCTCGATGGGGTGCGGCGTGTTGCAAGTTGTGTGTGTGCAGAAAGTGAGAGTGTGATAAGACTGCAACAACAATAGCTAAAAGAAGACAAAGCAGCTAAGCGCATAAATAAAAGGCAATTACATAAATTGCGCGCTCGTGCCGCGACGCGTTAAGGTTAATTAAACTGAAAGCGAAAGTCGCATTAAATTTTCAAAAATGCGGCGCACGCATTGTGGGCCAAGAAGGTAGCGACTCGGCATTGGCTGATGGCAAAAACTTGAAATAATTTGGCAGCTTTATTTATTTTTTTAATTAGCACTAAATGAAATCGATGTGGGCAGCGACAGGACATAACTCACCGCAAGCCACTTTGCTCACACCCCCCAAGCAACAGTGGCCACAAATTATGCGTTTCCAGCGCATTGCAACGCACGGTGGCGGCTAAATTAATGATGTCCATGCCACATGCGGCACAAGGTGCACGTATGTCTTTTGGCACTCGGCCGCACGGCTCACTAATCGAATTAGTGAAATTAATTTTTGATGATATTGAAATGAGTGCCGGGAATGCCAAGTGGTGCTTTCCCGTTCCAAGAGAATACCACAACATTCTTGTGATTTTGTTGTTACTGTTGTTGCATGCGGTTTGACACAAGTCGTTTGGCATTGCGTTTGAGGGTGTCCGAAGTTTTTGGCTTCCTACCTTCTTACTCGACGCAGTCACATGACCCCTGATGGCTTCTTGCGTTCCTGCTGCTGCTGCTGTCAACACACATTGCCTTAGTTTCGTTGTTTCCCAAAATTTCTGTCCGCATTATTAATGACTTTTCGACATGTATGAGCAGTTTTCGATTTCGATTTTGTATACTTTCGACACACGGTTCGGACACACGGTGGTTAAAGTTGTGTCGAGTGGACATTTGACACGTGGCGTGTTTTTTTAAATAAAACTGTGAGCATTAAAGCCAAAAAAGTATTGAATTTGTTAGAAAATTTTTGGGTCCAAGAGTGTTAATTTTGTTTGTTAACAAGTATGTTAATTTTTTTTATTTTTTGATGTACAAATTTATCGAATTGGATGGACTATGTTTTAAGTTATTTGATTAAATTATTAAAAAATTATTTTATTTGGTTTTGTTTCATTTACATTTTAATTATAATTACAATTATATTTGATTAAATTATTTAAAAATTATTTTAATTAATTATTTTTTTATTTTATTTCATTTACATCATTCATAAAAAATAGTAATTAATTAATAACTATTAATAAAAATAATTTTGCTTCATGTTTTCAAGAGCTGTCAAATTGGATGTTTTAAGTAATATAAAACAATTCTCCAGGATTTGGGTTTGACAAAAAAATTCTCAGAATTTTGAATCAGATTCTTTTCCGTTTTTAAGGTTTGACAAAGAAGTTTCAGAATTTTGGATCAGACTTTCGTTTTTAAGAAACTCATACATGTATTTTATTAAAATATTTTTTATGAACTGCAGTTTTCAAATTAGACCTTCACGTCTTTAAAACTGGCTATTGTTATTGTTTACACATTGAATGTTTGGTGTTTGGTTTTCTTACTTAAATACTTCACTTTCTATAACAGTTTCTTACCGGGTTATGTCTCAAAAGAGGGTTCTTTCAGGCTCTTCTGTGTAGAGAGAGGTGATAGAGCGTCCTCAACCTTGTTCTTCCACCAAAGACATGTTCCTTACACAAAAGAAATGATCCTTCCACCGAAGAAGACACGAACCTTACACCGTATACACGATCCATCCACCGTATGCACGATCCTTCTACCGTATGCACGATCCTTCCACCGAAGACACGATCCTTCTATCGGAGACTCAGTCTGCCTCTTCACCGTCGACCTCAAACTACCGCATGGAACATATTTTTTGCCGGAATTTCATTGACCATTCGGCAGACAGGGCCAAGCCAGCTTAGTCACTGGATATTGATTTGTTGTGCTACGTCCATGTCTTTAACCTTCGCGTTACCTATTCTCATCCAGATGAATAGCGGCTGAAGAAACTACTCATCTGGACTCATCGGCCTAACTTTAAAGATTTATTTTGACACTATGGAAAAGTTTAGAAGATTTCTTTACAGAGCGTTTGTTGAACACATACTCGTACTGAGGTACGAGAAAAAATTTTTATTGTATTTTTTATTCAAAATGGCGGGTTACCTGGCTACATATATGGGTTATTACATTCACAAAAAGTGAGGCTCGTGGTTTAAGTTCAAAGTTTGTATCAAAATAATTGCATCAATTGTCAATCGACTTACACGATATGGACATCAAACGAAAGGGCTCCTTCATACTTTTCTATTGATATACAACATTAGTTATGTTGAAGAATAAGAAAGAAATAAGAATGCATAAGAACTTATAAGTAAACAGTATTTAAAAAAAAAATTTTAAAACGGATTCCTTTCTCGAAAAAATCCATTACAAAGTTATAATAAAATTGTTTATGATGAGTTTTAATGGGAATAATTTTGTTGTGTTTAAATATTTTCAATTTGAAGTTTAGAAACTCATATAAAATCTTTGATTTTTCTGATAGTGTACAGAACCGCTTAGGAACTTGTAAAGGATTACATGCTTTTATCTAACTTGTTTTAAGTTAACTTTGGGTAAAGTACTTTAATTTCTTGCTATTAAATATAGCTTTTTGAAATATTTGTGCACCTTAACCTGGTAACGCCTAGCATATAATATTGTGAATGATCTTTTAGAAACTTGTAAAAGATTAGACGATTTTATGCCGAATTTTTCTACTTTGTTTGCAGTTCGTTGAATTCTTGCTATGAAATCTGAAATCAGAATCAGAAAACTGAAAAAATTGTTTGACATTCTGTCTTATCAACATACCCTTGTATAGGTGAAACAAATAACTACATTTTAAAGAAATTAAATCTCAGTCAATACAACACAACTGAAGCAACGTTCACATGGGTTGACCATATTTTGCATGGTGGTCTGAGGAAGCCCCTACAAGACTTTCTTCGACAAACTTCTTCACGAACCTTCCACCGCGCAGTTAAAAAATTTGTTTAAAATGTCGTATTCACTTTAGGGTTAAAATTTTTAAATAGCAAGATAAAAAATTATCAATACAAAAAACCAAAAAAAGACACAAAATAACAAACTAATCTTAACCTTTTGCTGCAATTACTATTTATTAAGTAATTTGTATATGAAGCTTTTAGTTTACTTCGTTGTTTTCTCCCCTTCTTTCATCATGCTATGAAATATACTTTTTTGAAACATTTGTCTACGTTATGTAACACAATTTTTTAATGTCTATTTCTTTTGGCTCTGAAACTACGCTTTTTATTCGTAAAGATCATAAAATTGAACCTTTGAAACCTCCGTTCAAAATTCTAGAACTCTGACACAAATCAGCGAATTGAATATATTGCAATATTTAAAATTCTCTTCACTTTGGCAGACATTTGTTTACTTGAAAGAGCATTGCTTTACTGCGTGAATTACGTTCACTCTCAGAGTCAGAGTTGGAAATGGCACATGACCGAAAGTCATTCACAATGATTGTGTAATGAATACAATTACAACATATAGAACGAAATGCGAAACGCCCAATCAAGTTGATTAATCTGCAAGAGTGCAGTGCTCGGAAGTGAACGTAAGGAAAACTCATAAAGCCAAAGGCTCCATGGGCCAACGAGAAGCCGCGCAATTAATTCACTCAAACAACATGTGCAGCCCTGTAGCGGAGACAAGGAAGCTAAATTGAGGGAAACTAATGAAAAAAAGAAACGTCAACTTGTCCATTGTAGCAAAGCAAGCGATAATCGACGGAAATGACAGCGGCAGATACTTGCACGTGGGAGAATAAGAGAAGAAAGAACTCAAAAGAAGGGAAAGAAGGGCATAAAGCACACAGGGCAGGAATAAGAAGTTTAGCCAGACCAGACTTTAGTTCAAGTATTCAGGTTATTGCATAGGCAAATGAGAAATGCCAACAACGCGTACTGCAAGTAATTTCCTTCCGTTGGCTGCGCGTGCAGGCGTGAAGCGAACAGCGGGCGGTGGCCACAGTGGTCAGTGGGCGACGTGACAACTGGCCTGAATAGTATCGAAGAATGGTAATGAATATTACATACATTGTTCAAAATAAAAGACTTATTTCACCATGTCACGAAATTAAATACAACTTATGCAAGTATTTTTCTTTACAAAGATCAGCGAGTTGCTGCCACACAGAGTTGAAGGCTTTCATGTACAGTTTGAAGTTGTCTCTAGTGTTAGGTCCGTGTCTCCGGTAGAAGGATCATGTCTATGATGAAAGGATCATGCCTCCGGTGGACAGATCGTGTCTGCGGTGGAAGGATCATGTCTCCAGTGAAAGGACCAAGTTGAAGACGGCTTGTCATCTTTTGATGTGACCAACTAAAGAAGGTGCAGAAAGCTGAGGCAGAGGTAAAAGGTTGTTATGTTATGGGCCAGTTAAGTAAGTAAAGATGGAAGATTAAAGGATGTAATGTTTAAAACTTTGTACACATAATGAAATGTATTGGTGGCGAGAATCGTCGTCCGAATATCTACAAAAACGACAACACTGGCTTTCACACGTTGCCCTTTTAGACGAAAAAATTTTAGTCAAAAAGATGCTTGGATGTGTGACGAAAATGTCGGCTGAATTTTTGTTAGAAAGATTAAAGCAGTGAAAGTTCTATGAGCTTTTTTTCTGGTCAACTAAAGAAGTCACTTACAAGGCCGAGGCGCCTGCTATGGAGTCTTCTGCTATGGGCAGAGAAATAAGGGACAAAGTAATGGTACTAGTAGTAGTAAAGTCTTTTCTCTTTCAGAAAGTGTCATTAGTGAAAATCCAAAGACATCTGTGCTAGATTCTCTTCTCATGTTCCACTTATTCCAAATCGAATACGGCAGCAAATTGTTAAAACACAACTTTTTCTGGGTATTTAAATTTTTGGTGAATAACTCATTGGTTGCCTGAAATCAATCGCTTAAAATCACAAAACGGCTCATTCATATTTATGCATTTCAATTGAAATGAAACTATTTAGATTGAATAGTTTTCACACTACTGTCATGGCAGCGATTTGATTGATCTGCGCGGCTTGCTGGCCGAATTACCTGACCACTTCGAACTAAACAATTTGTGAGTTCACTTTTCTCGCCACAATTGTGCAACGTTCGGTTTTATGGTTTTTATTGAATCATCGAACTTCGACCGTCGACTACCGAAACTGCGCGCAGCATCCTCGGCGCAGCGGCGCATAGAAAATCCGCCCTGGTTCAACCTCACTGGTACCCGTTCTTTGCGTTTTGTTGCTGCCTTAGGTTTGTTGTTGTTGTTGGTGCCTTTTAGGCAGCGCTCATAGACAGACACTCCATTATTTTCAATTAATTTATTAGCTGCGGAAATTTCAATAATTCCCATCAACGCTTCGTGTCATCACTTCGTTAGCGTTTTTGACAGTGCGCAGTTCGCGATTTGGCCTCTTTGCCAGTGTTGCTGACTTTTTGGCTGCAGTCATCGGTGTCTGTGTGAGTGTATGTGTGTTTGTGTTTGTGTGGCTGGTGCGCGCCAAATGCCAAACGAGTGGCGCTCACTCATAAAATTTCCCAAATACCGCAAATTGTTTTAGCGTTGCACGCACAAATATACTGACACACACACAGACATACATACTTTGACATTGCCGCTTGAACGATATTGCCAATAGTTGTCGTGCCAGCCGTGCGCTGTGCGTTCAAGTGGCGACCAATGTGTGGCCGACGCTGTGGGCGGGTGCGGCGTTGTCGATTTTGAATGTTTTTGCTGCATATTTTTGACACTTGAATGCTGCTGTTGTTGTTGTTGTTCTGGCTGTTGCCTGGTAATGGTAAATAAATACGAATTCTGCGGAAATGCAGTTCGATGCAGGCGTGACATGTGCCGTGAGCGGGACATGCACACACACACGTGCAGATATACATGTACATATATATATATATATATATATATGTATATGTGTATATATATGTTTGATCGTGCTGTGTTGCCACTGGTGCAATTTGTGTGCTTGTGCCATGTTTTCAATCAGGCGGCTTGATTTTAATATGGTTTGTCAGCAGCTGATGCCATTAAAATGTGACGGCTTGAATAGATGATTTGTGGCGTGTTGCAAGTATTGTTATAAATTTATGCCACTTGTGTGCGTGCTGACAATGATTTAAATTTGATTTTTGTGCTGCTAATTGAAAACTAATTTGACAGCCGATGCGTGCGTTTAGTAAATGTTTTTTGGAGGTTAGAATGTTTTGTTGACAATGTTGAATTTGGTGCAAATGTGCGTTTGATAAAATCTTGTAAAGTGCATTTTTTTGCTTAAAATGAAATTTATGGATGCAAGTTATTTAGTGTTTTAAGGTCAGATTCGGCGAAAAAGGTGTTCGATGCGGTAATTGGAGGTCGAAGGCGAAGAGGAATGCCGTGTCTCCGGTAAAAGGATCGTGTCAACGGTGGAAGGATCATGTCTGTGGTGTAAAAATTGTGTCTCCGGTGAAAGGATCGTATCTATGGTGGATGGACCGTGTCTCCAGTGTAAGGATCGTTTCTACGGTGAAGGATTGTGTCTCCGGTATAAGGATCGAGTCTCCGGTGAAAGTACCAAGTTGAAGACGCCTTATTATCTCTTGGTTTAAGCCGATGCGTGCGTTTAGTGAATGTTTTGGAGGTTAGAATGTTTTTGTTGACAATGTTGAATTAGGTGAAAATGTGTGCATCACATGTGATGGAATCTGGTATATAGAATTTTGTAAAGAGCACTTTTTGTTTAAAATGAAATTCATGGATGCAAGGTTTTTAGTGTTTTAAGGTCAGCTTCGGTGAAAAAGGTGTTCAATGCGGTAATTGGAGGTCGACGGCGAAGAGGAAGGCCGTGTCTCCGGTGAAAGGATAGTGTCAACGGTGGAAGGATCATGTCTGTGGTGTAAAAATTGTGTCTCCGGTGAAAGGATCGTATCTATGGTGGATGGACCGTGTCTTCGGTGTAAGGAACGTATCTCCAGTATAACGATCGTGTCTCCGGTGAAAGTACCAAGTTAAATACGCCATATCATCTCTTGGTGTGATCAACTGGAGAAGGTGCATGCAAAGTAGAGCGCCTGGATAGGGCTTTTGTTGCATTCTGTAACCCGGTATCTGATTTTAATGGCCAGTAAGTAAAGTCAGGAAGACATTTACTTGAACTTTGGCATCTGTTGAAGGAAAATTTATAAAAATATTTAACTCTTGGCTGCTAGATATAAACGCAAATTTTTGGCCAACTGATTGCAAAATCCAAATTAATAACACATTGAAAATATCCTTGAACTCGTTGGCGCAGCACATTGAACAACACTGCCCGAACTTGCGGTCGGAAAGTGGCAATGCGTTTTAAAATTTATTTTCTATTTATGTGTTAATGTGTTTAATAATGTTCAAAGAAAACTATGTATGCAAATGTATAAGCAAAACGCATAATGAACCTGCACAGATACCACAAATTTATTATGGGCATTCACTCTTCAACAGCAAAAGCTGCCACTTTTTGATACTACTTCGCCAAATATTTGTGGCACAAATTTTCTGCAAGATGTTCATTGATTCACTGCAAGTGAGTGCCCACATTGAATTTAGTTGCATGCGATTTTTTAGTGTTTTTAATTAAACTTAACCTTGAAGGTAATTGGGCGTTGCGCTCAATTGGGCTGACATACAATAAAAGAGCAGCGGCCGCAGAGAAAGAGAGAAAATATGTGTGGCGTCCGCATCCCATGGGGGTCGCCCAGACTTGATCAAGAAACGCGCGACGCAGCGGCATTGTGGCGGCACGTCAACAAAGCGTACGCCTGCAATGGACGAGCCGGCGCTCGGTGGTGACAGTTTGGTGTTGAGGCCAGGCGGCCAAGAAATAATTGCAGTGTGCGGCCGCATTATGTGTGCCGCAGCGGTAGGCAATTCAAAGCAACAGAAATCCTGATCAAATTATGATCAAAAGCCTCAAAATTCAGTGCGTAAATATTGCAAGATGTGCGTTGTTATTCGGATTTATGTCAGCACTTACAGTAAATTTCTTATTTAGTTGCGTGTAAAATGAGCTTCATAAATTCTTGTAAATTTCCACTGCTTGCCAGATCTCCGCTAACATTTGATCATCAAAATCGTTCAACTTGTGCGCCGCCTTTGCCGTTGCTCGCAAGTTGCGTTAATATTTGAAAATAATTTCTGTAGTGCTTCGAATTCTGGCGAAATCCAAACAAAGTGCTGTTCTTTTGCCTAATTCGCGGACAGACGCTTTGGCTGCGCGCCAACGTCGTGTGCGTTGTATTTTGTTGTATTTGTGTTTGTTGGTCAGGTGAGAAAATGCTGTGATCATGTGTAGCTGCTGTGCCATTGGCGCAATCCAAGCAAACAAACCGAACCGAACAAGCCAAAAAGAAGTCTATGCAAAAATTAAGCGGCAGCAGCGCACAGTGGAACAATAAACTATGAAGAGTGCATACAAAATTAAATTAGTTGAGAATGAAGAGTTGAAGGGATGAAGATGAGAGATGAAAAGTTGCAAAGGAAACATTTTTTCTATATAAGAAAAACTTTTTTTTTTAGAACATGTTTATGAGTATTTTAGTTGAGTATTATTGACATATTTACACAGTACATGTCTTTGTTTTGGTTTTTTTGTAAAGAAACAGCAATAAATAATAACAACACATCTTTATTTAATTGTCATGGTATATCTTAAAAAGCATAGGCCTGTGATTATGTCTTTGGAGGACATTTGCCGGATATTTTATTGCACACTTAACCCATTAGTAATATTTCCATTTTTTTATTACGATAATTTTTTGTAATCTAAAGTTTTTTATTATACTTAGATCTATTTGCTTTCTAATAAAATATTTGCTTCCCATGCCACATCTCCCCTATTAAAGCTGGGCGAACATTAAAAAAACCTCATATAGAACCTTTGTTTTTCCTCAAATTCCTTTAAAAATATTATAAAAATAATCATATCTGTTGTACAAAACCAACACAGAATAATTGGGAAAATGTCAAACTAGTTTCGTATTATAAAAGAATTCGTTTATTTTGGTTAACCCATTTCGTACCTTTGATTCGTTTTATACGTTTTTTATGCATTATAAAAGTTAGAAAACTCATATATTGAGTTTTTTCTCAAATTATTTAAAAATATTAAAAATCACCAGATTTGAACAAAATCGACACAGAATGATTCGAAAAATGTCAAACTAGTTTCGTATTATAAAAGAATTCGTTTATGTTAACACATTTCGTACCTTTGATTCGTCAAAGAGTCATAAAAACTAGTAATGTTTGCAGTTTTTTTTTATTGCGATAAACTTGTGTAATGTAAAGTTTATGTTTTTTATATATTACTTAGATATATTGGCTTCCTAATAAAATGCCATACCACACCTTCTTATTGAAAATGAGCTATAAAAGATTGAGAAAAACTCATATATTGACTTTTTTTCTTAAATTCTTTAAAAATACTAAAAAACCTAAAATTTTTACAAAGCTGACACAGAATGATTGGAAAAATGCCAAAAAATTTAGTATTTTACTTAGTAAATTTCGTTAAAACCAGTTCAGTACCTTTGATTTGTTAAAGAATTTTTTTTTAAGAATGTTTTTTTTAAGTACTAAAAAAAACTAGAATGGGATAAACCCAAACAAAATGGTTAGAATGCCAAAATTAGTAATTTTGTATTACAATAAAATACGTTTAGATCTGTTCAGATGTTCCCTAGAAAGGACTCGAAATTGTTAAAAAAAATTTAGTTTAATTTGCGATCACGAACAAATGCCATAATCGATCTCACCCAAACTCATTTTTAATGTCTTTTTTCATCTAATTTGCCCTCCTATTATAACAATTTTTAAATAAAACCGTTTTAAAAATATCGGCAGGTAATGGGTTAATAGGAACAAGTGTACCTTATGGTGCCATAAAAAAGTACCTTTGCCAGCATAAATTAGCTTTGGACGCAAGTCAGTCAATAAATAAATAAATTTTTTTTGTTACAATTTTGTTGATCCCGCCAGATTTAATTTCTCGATTGAAGCGCTTTTATTTATGGTAGTTTGAAGTCGAAAACCCTATTTAATCGTATTTTCCGTTATAAAAGGTTAACCCTTGATTCACTCTGGTAGATTTCGATTCCCAAAAATGAAAAACATGTGTTTTGTTCTTTTTGATTTCAAGTGTTTTCACCAACTTTAAGCTCAATAGGCCTATCGGTTCATGTTTTTTGTCGCAGTCTTCCCGTTGATTCCGTAATATTTTGATTTGATTTGAATAAGCACTTTAATTGGGGGCACCCCATACATATATTTACATACAACTACATATATTTATATTCAAACAAATTAATTTTGGGAACATTTTTTGTTTTAAGTTTGTTTTTACTTTTACAACTTTTACTTTAATACTAAAAGTATTAAACAATTTAAGTTGTATTTTTTGATCACTATCGACCCACCGTACAGCGGCAAAAGTGGTACTTCAAGCAAAAACAAAACAAAAAATATATATACTAGAAGAAGTAGAAGCAGACGCAGATCTCGTAACTTACAAGAATTTATGGGCCGAATTCGTTGGATGTGAAGCAGCCAACTCGGCCAACTCGGCCACCCGGCCATCCGACAATGTTTGGAAAATTTGCCGCAATATTATTGTTATTGTTATTTTTGTTGGCATGCATTTGTTTATGCTTTTCGCCGGTTGCAGACTGCTCTCTGCTAAAGTTGGTCAAAAGTATTTTTATTTACTTTTGAGTTCATTTGGCGCACAGCAGCTGCTCCGATCGATAGTCCAACCAATATTTTTTTATTATTTGTATTTTTAGCTGACTTTTTCCAATGAGGCCACGAATTCGCATACTGCTAGTACTTTGATTATTTTTCGGGCCAATTAGTGTAATTAAAATTTTCATCTTTCAATTTAGCTTTGAGTTCAGTAATGTTTCACAATGTTTGTCCGTTTAATGTTGAGGAATTTTTAGAAAATTAAAGCATAAAATAAAAATTGTATTGAAAAAGTAAGATCACATAAAACAGTCGCCTTGAAGCGGCATTCGATTCGACTCGATTGTTGATTATGTTGATTTTACGATGGATAATTCGACAAACAACTCGATTTAACAGTTTCGCATTTGAATTAGGAAACTGCGCGCCGCAACGATGGACATGGATTAATTGGCCGGAAACTATGTTTGGAGTGTAAACACGTTGCCGTCGTATTACTTTATATGTTTGTGAGCCAATATTTGTGTACAATATATATTCGTCTGATCTGTATTTGACGATCTTGTTTACGGGAAACGCTCAGTCGGCGCATCATTCATTAATGGAAAAGTTTTCAACGTTTTATGGAAAAGTTTTCAACGCTGAAATCTATTTAGAAAAGTTGCAAAAACATGTTGGTTTATTTTTTGAAATAGTTTTGTTGTTGAAATACGTAATTAAATGCGTTTGAATAATGCCGATAATCATATTTGTTTTACAATTTTTACCATTACAGACAGTTTCTTTGTTTGAAGTTTACAGAACTTGAGAAACTTTGGTTTTCTTTTCATAAAAATTCGTTTTGTGGAATAATGGTTTCTATGTTGAATTAAATATTGGAGGATTGTGAGTTTAAATCCTGGCTCTACTAATATCCTGTACGAGTAAAGGAACACTTTCTATATTAGGTTGGGGTTTCAGTCTTCTTATAAAAGCTCACAAGAAGCAGAAAGAGATAATTATGTTAGCTTTTTAGTCAATAGACAATCAAAATATTCACCTCAGACTCTTTAAAAACTAAAGGTTTGTTCATGTATGAAGCCGCTCTTGCAATATCGATGGCTATGCAAAGTCCTTATAAGAATTGTGATACCAGTTCCTAGCTGGCAGCAAGTCTGGGAGATAAGGCCACAGTCTTCCAGGCTGCGGTCTTTGCCATAAATGAGTGTATCAAAAAATTATTGAATCCTAATGTCAGAAGGAGCCAGTCAAGAGAAGAAGAAGAATAATGTAAGAAGGAAGAGGATAATCATAAAGTCCGACAGTCGAGTTGTAATAAAGTCTCTTGACTCCAAACTTGTCTGGGAGACAACAAATGTTCTCTAAGACATTTCAAAGGATAACTGAGTGATAATACACCGGGCCCTTGAGTACTGTGGGCACAATGGTAATGAGGAGGTGGACAGATTGAAAAAGGGGGGAGGCCGCAAGGTGACTCTATGTACCTCAGTGTTGCCAAGTCAGGAGATTTCCTCCTAGGAGCTTCTTGGCCTTTTAGGAGAATTTTTAGTAGGAAGACTTGTTTAAGAGAAAGTTTCGAAGATTTATATTTTATGTTATGTGATTTTTCTGATCCTTAGTGGATTTTTGGGAGATGTTTTGAATAACGAAGTATGATGTATCGGTCAAAGTTAAAGCACCCTAAAGTGTTCAAAATGTGTAAGCTTACAAAATGTAAGCTTGTTCTATCTCGTTCCCACTTATTGCTCTCGCAGTGAAATCCTGATAAAAATTGCACTTTTTATTTAATTCATTTGTTATACACTATGATCAATAAGTACCGGGACTGTGTATTTTAAATTTTCCGCCGTTGCCCGATGCAGGTAACGAAGTACGACGACGAAGTACAAAAAGTTGACTGACGCTAACAGCTGCCAAACAAAAACTAACGATGCAATCCCGCTCAAAATTTGACACAGATGTCAGTTAAGGTCCTACAGACCTAAAAAAAATTTTTACCTGCATCGGGCAACGGCGGAAAATTGAAAATACACAGTCCCGGTACTTATTGATCATAGTGTACATTTGTGTTGTTTTTGTTAAGTTTTTGTTGTTAAGCTGAAGATGAATAAAAAAGGGCTGCTTAGAAAAAATTATATGTATATATTTTTATTTTTTATGAGAAAGTTATAAAACAATTTTAGGAGATTTTTGAAATTCTTCATGGAATATGAAGAAACATCCATGCACATCATAACTGAATGTGCCGCACTTTTAAACGCAAGAAAACGTATACTGGGAAAGGAACTGATTCGGACTAAAGAATCTGTCTGGAATCGATCTGGGAATCAATCAGTCCCTGGACAGTATTGGGAAGGATAAACTCCTCCAATAAGGAATAAGGGATTCTACACAATAGTTCTGGAACGGATGCAGTGTCTCTGGCAGCTATTGCGCGACTGCCATATCTAATCTAATCTAAGGGTTGTGGTGCCACTTAGATAACACACACCAGAAAAAAATATAGTTTGAAATTTTAATATGAAAAATATTCATAGGCCAAAGATTTATTTTGATGGTTGGTGGGTTGGCTAAGTGGTTGCTACCACAGCTGGGTAGCGCAACTAGCATTTAAAGTGCCACTTTTGTGGTATATTCTCGTTTTGTGTTGGTATTTTTAATCCATTTTGTGAGATCCAGGAGTTTAATGATTTTCAAAGATAAAATGGGTCTAAAGTCTTTCGAAAAGGGAGACCCACACAGTCTGCTCCTTGCTAAGCCCAGGCATTCATTCCGAAGGTGGGAGAGTGTTTCCCTTTGGTCCTATTTTCCATAACTGCAGCAATGATTATTTTGCTGCCATATCCTCATTTTGTGTTGGTATTGTTTGGTATCTTAATACACGAGATCCAGAAAGTGCAGAAGGTTCCTGATTTCCATAGTTGAAATGGTTCTGACGTTTTCCGGGTAAGGATTCCCGATCGAGTGTAGGCTGCTTCTTGCTGAACACGGCCATTCATACCGAAAGTGGGTGAGTATTTCCCTCTGAGAGAACTGCATTAATGTTTGTTGAATTGATTTTGATGGAGTGTGAAAGGAAACTATACCCAGCTATGAATCACGGTTCTTGAACACAATAAATTAAATTAAAATTATTCAAAATCAATAAGTAAACAATGAGAATTAATTAATTAATCACGTAGTTCTCATTGCATACTATGACTATGTTTATGACTATGTATTATGACTTAATTTAGTAAACAAAATCAATTAATTGATTAATTAACAAATTACAAACAAAATCAATTGATTAATTAAGTAACAAATTAAATTATTAATTCATTCAATCATTTTGTTTACTGTTCATTTAATTCGCATGGCTTGGATGGATGGTTGATTTGAAGGGGAGCCGAGCAAATAACCTAAGGGAGGTCATTACCTCAAGCCGTACTTTACCTTACCTTTATAGCCGTACTTAAGGTTTAGGAAAGAGGTTAATAGAGGAGATGGTAATGGGAAAAGAAAAAGAGAAAGTGGATGGAAAGGGAGAGAGCACACAGGGTGAGAGAATGAACTTCGTCAATTCTCATAACATCCGAACCCAGCGTGCGCAATCTCGTTCTAGAGAAGACAGGACATGCACAGAGAAAGTGATCTGTACTATCTACCTCCTCCAGGCAAGACCCGCAAGTCGCATCTTCGATGATATCCATGTTGGCCATATGTCGCCCCCATGGATTGTGTCCTGTGATTAAACCGACCAGTCGTTGGAGGTCTTTCCTTCCTTTAGCTAACCAAAGTTATTAGTTAGTCAAATTGATCAATTAATAATTTAATAATTTTTTTTTAAACGAGAAAATAATAGCGTCTTGAGATAAAAATCTCATATTCCACTCTATTAGTTCTTTAATTCATGTGCTCGTCATAAATTGTGATAACTTGTAAAATTAACAGAAAAGCAACGAATTTATAGGCAAATCTAATCACTTTATTTAAAAATTATCGCTCAAAGTATAACTCATAGATTTTTTAACACATTCTACAAGTAACTTTTAAGAAAATTCGAGCTTTTGATGGTTTAATTTTGCGTATATTTTTAAATATCTGGTATTCAGCTTTTCTTTGTATTTTTACTTTAAGCATTAAAACCAAAGTGAGTTTTTTTTAATAAATACTAAAAATATAAAATAATACATCCAAGCAGATACTAATGAAATGTTCCTTTACAATGGACATGACGGCGATTTGTCAATTCGTTCTTACCGCACCTTGTGTATGGACGTAGGGTCCTGCAATGCGCATGACCAGTGTTTCTCACAGCCCCTAATGTACAAATACATAGATAAGTACATGCACACGCACATGTGTGGGTGTGTTTGAGTGTTTGTCAGCAATACACGTGAAACAGCGGCCTCATGTTGCCACAAGTTCCTTCAGGACATGCCTACAAAAAATATGAAATTACATGTTTTATTATAAAATATGTAAATAATTTAGTAAACAAACAGAAATATATACATTAAAAAAATAATTAACCTTCTTCAATTCTCACAGCCTTGTTTACCTCAAATGTTGGCGATTCACAGCCCAAATGTTTATAAGCAAATGTTGCCAGAAATGAGATCCACTTGCAGCCGTTGGGCTTTGCAGAAGGTGTCTGCAATGTTTACATTTTATTTCCCGCCAATTGCAAACGGAGTCAACACGCACACTGACGCAGCGCTGCGCAGGTAAACATTAGCAGCCACCACCGAGCCGTAAAGCAAACAAACCGACGGCGGCCAAAAGTGGCTGGCGAAAAAACTCGACATTTGTTTACACACACACACACAGCCACACAAAGCGTCAGCAGCAACAGCGCCAGCCACGTTAACAGCCGCGTTAACAGCTGACGCCAACGGCTAACAGTTGCGCTCAACATTTGTTTATTTGCCGGCTAAAAGACGAGGCCGCCGGCGCGATGCGGCCCGAATGCGCCAGCGACCGCGAACGACACGTGCCGAAGTGCCCGCGCGCCCACTCGACCAGCCGCACATCCTCGCTTGCACTGCGCGCGGTTGAGGCTGGTCTCGCTCGCTGGGTCTGGCAGCCAGCGGCCAAAGTGGACAAATTCAGTTGGCAACGACTTTTGCAACCATTTGGACGTGTTTCCGTTACGAGCTGCTGACAGCTTTGCGCACTTTACGCGTCACCGTGCGAAATTGAACGTTTCGGTGTTGCCGCCTGGGCAAACGCAAAATTGCGCGAGAGCCGTTAAATTTGAATTCAAATTGCGGACCGGAAGTGACGAATTCGTTTGGCTAAACGGTGCGCCGATGTTTTGGGAACGCACCATTTTAAGTATACATTTGATTTGAATTGTGAATAAAACTGCATGAAGTGCACTTGTGAGAATTGGCAATGAATTAATGAATTTGTTCGCGGCGAGTTAAGAAAAAAAGAGATCAACGATCGTTGGGTTTCCGCGTCGACTGTGTTCTTTGTATGTGTGAAATTCTTGAGTGCACAGAAGTCGATCAAAGTGTTGCAATTTGTGTTATAAAACTTGATCTTTAATTTGTGAGTGGAACTGCAAAACGTTCTTGGAAAACGTCAGAAAACAGCCATTAAGGTAAGTTTGACGAAAGTGCTGGGGAAGTAAACAAATTTGGGTCAGCTGGGGTTTTACATAATGACAACATGATGTCGCGATGTTGCTTAGTTTTTAGAAAAAAATTGGACAAAATAATTGCACAATCTTCAAACCAAATTGGGTTCATGTTGAAGTTTGAAGTAAATTTTACCTTAAAATCGTCTTTGGTATGCTGGAAGTCTAACTTTGTTGACTAATGGGGCCCCAAGGCGAGCACGCTTGGGCCATGAAAGCTCATTCGTGATACCATTGAGCCTAAGAACTCATTGAACCACTTTGAGCTCATCTGTAAGGACTGTAAGTAGGCCTGTTGGCTTGATCCTCTAACTTGTCAAAGAAAAAGTTGCTTATTAACCTCTTCTGTATAGAGCAGGTTAAATAATAATCCATTCTAAGGTTAATTTAATAATTGAAATACGCTTTCAACAGACCGCAAACATGCGGAAAAGAAAATTCTGAAAATTCGTTAAAAAATTCAATTTAAACATTTAGTATTAATTCTTCAAATTATGGTTCTGGCAAGTGAGATATCATTTTTTTTTAAATTAATTTTTTTATTTTTATTTCTTATTATTTTTTATTATTTATTATTATTATTTGTGAATGTTTATTTTTATTTATTATTATTTCTTTAAACAAGCAAATTACTTCGTCCCTTTTGATTTGGCAGTCCAAATGTCCTTCGCTTTAATAAAATTGGGAAATATTGAGAACTTACTTACGTACTGTAAGGCCAGTCGTGGCAGTCATCTGAACGATATCGTTTTTCATTCTGAAATAACAAAGTCCAAGCTTTGTTGTTTTTAATAACCGATTCAAATTCCAAATCTTAAGGGGGCTTTCCCGTTTTTTCGTCGAAAAATGAGGTGTTTTTCAAGAATTAATTTTGGAAAGACAGTTTGATAAAATGTTGTAATTCTTTTTTATTTTGTTTGTTGTTACAATAGTGAGTTGAAAAAAAATTTTTTTTTTGGAAAAAAAACAAAATGGCCGCCGGCTTGCCAAGTACTTATGTTGCCTTGTTTGAAAAACATACTCCCAGTTTTTTACACTTTTCTCGGGTACGGTTTATCTGAAATCAAATTGACCATCATTTTCATTAATTACATAGTTTTAGTTATCGCACATCGTAGGATTTTTGAAAAATTTCAACTTGGTGAAATTTGGCGCAAATTTGAAAAAAAAATCGATTTTTTTTGGAAAATTTTGGTACTAAAAGTGTTGTTAAAAATCGAAATTTCACAATATTGAAAAAATCCTATGATGTGCGATAGAGAATTCATTTCTGAACACGTGAAATTCAGTTTTATCCAAATCGGTTCATTAGATCCGAAAAAAAAGTGTAAAAAACGTCACAAAAACATGGTTTCGAGGAAAACGCGATTAAAGTTTTTTTAAAGCGTACGCGAGGCTGTGCGCGCCGAAACATTTTTGGCTATAACTTCAAAACTATTGCATATTTCATTATGAAACTTTGGCTTCATATTGTTATAGTATTTAGATTTCTGTAAAAAAAAAACGATTTTTTTGAAACTGAAAAACGGGAAAGCCCCCTTAAATGGTCCACCATGTATGTTTATGTATACAAATTTTAAAGTACAAAATTAAAAAGAAAAGACGATCAATCAAGTGTTAGACATATGTTAGAAGGATATTATGAAATACACAAGTGATTTAAGTTTGGAGGTTTTGTAAAAGTAATGTTAATGTTGTGGATCCCAACTTTCAAAAAACTTCAAAATATTTTTTAGTATGATAATATCTAACTTTTACACCAAATACAAACAATTTAAGTAACTAACTTAATTTAGCCACTGAACTTTTAAGTGACTGATTCGATTCAGATTTGTGGTTTTGTAAAACTTATGGTTTATATGTTTCCTATTGATCCCATCTTCCAGAGTGTTTTGGTAGTGAATACTTTCAATATTCAAAATGGTTTTACAAAAAGCTACAAAATGATTTGAACTACTTTCTTCTAACTTTTACATCAAATACCATAATTTTATTTAACAAGAAATATTTTAGTGAATTAATTTATGTTATGTTTAACCACAGCGAAAGCGAAGAATCAATTAATGTGGTGCATCATTGGTTCAGGATTGTCCTGCCACTTCTTTCAAAGGTATTAGTAGAACTTTAACAATGTTGCTTTGATTAGGTTATGTTAGGTTATGTTAGGTAAGATAAGACAGGCAGCTTGATAGTTTCTCGGCAAGTTTCCCTGTGGTATCAAGGGCCCAAGGGTCCGAAGGGAAGCACTTTTAAACAATTTTGCTTAGAAGTGTCTGAAACACTCTCAAGTTTCATATCAATTTAGACCTCCGAATAAATGTATCAACAATTTCTGCTTAGTTTTGTAAAAGTACAATTGCAGGCCTGAAATTTTACATTACTTCAAAATATTGGAAAAATCTTTAAATTTTTAGTACTTAAGAGTTGGATATGGTTCACAATTCCTGTTATTTAATATTTTTACAAGGTTGGAAGGGACCTACAGTTTTATGCCGATTCCGAACGGTGAGTTGGGAGCTTTATCATAGGCAATTTTACTCTCAGAGGTTTGCCATTTCCTGCTGAGAGGACAGCCGCAGAAAGAAAACTTTTTTTTTCGGTGTTAGCGCAACAAAGTATTGAACATGGGTTCGAGCGTTGCATTTGACTCGCGGTCCAACGCACTAGCCAGCTGAGCTCTTTTTAATTTAGATTACTTAGAGTTAAATTAAAAAAAAAAAAAATTTTTTTATTTTTCTTTATATAGTGGATTTTGTAAAATTACATGTTTCTTTATGAGATCTTCTCTACGTTGATGCATCAATCAATCAATTGCTAATAAATTCATTTATACTTTAGTATTTATTCTGGATATAAATACCTTTAAATTTAATTATATTAAATTAGAGTAGAATCACCCAAAGTTGGGGCTGGCCAGATCTACTTGAAGAAGTTGCGAGCTGGGATATTTTCTAGTCAAGGGAACCGGTAATAGTAGGGGTAATAATCCATTACACAGTTGAATGGAACTTTTACCTGTCCGTGATGAGTCATTGTGACACCGTTAAGAACATTGATTAAACTAAACAACGCGACTAAAAATGTGTTCCAAGTAAATTTTGTCTACTTCTATCCATTTGTTGGGTATGAGGGATAAGAATTATGAAGTGAAGGATGAAGTTAATTAAAGTATTAAGTTTTGAATGAAAAATAATAGTTGCCTTCCTGCTCGATCACTGAGTTAAACAAATATCTGGTAGTTATGACAAATATCTTTTAGATATAAGCTGATAAGTAGTACTCCAATGACTGTAACCGTTTTTGTTTAACTTTTTTCGAAGGCAACAACTAATACAAAAACTACGACCAGGAATAGGATATTTCAGTTGACTGCAAGAAAATTAAATTGAACATAATTTAAGCTCCCAACTCGCCGTTCGGAATCAGCATAAAACTGTATGTCCCTTCCATCCGTGTACAAATTTGCACGCACAACACGGATAGTCGTGGGTAGCTAGGCCTTAGTCTCGTAATCGGGCTGTCGTGCCAGTCAAGAAGAAGAAAAAGATAATTTAAGCTTAATCATAAATCTTTCATGGCTGCAAAAGCTACAAAAATAGTTGATAAGGTTTTGAAAAAACCAAAACTGCATTTCTTTTCAAATAATTTGGTTATCAGTGAAAACATTCACCTATCCCAAAAATATTTGTCACTTTAGAAAGTTGGAAGTCCAAATGTTTCGATGTTTATTTATAAGCAGCGAACTTGTGAAACATTTAATGGAATAGTTTAATGGAATAGTGGAAATTTAAGGCGCAAACAAAAAATCGTATTTCTGAACACCTGGTGCAGATTGCAAGCTCCTCATGTACCCTTTCCAAGACTAGTCCTCTTACCCTCTCCATCAAGGACGTTTTCCAACCATTTTTCCCACTGTTGCCTTCTCTCCTGAACACTTCCATCTATACTTCCCAATTTATTTAAATTTTCACTCCGCACTAATTGAAGTCTTTCGATTTTCAACTGCGCTCTATATAAGCAGGAAACACTGTATTTGCACTTCAACACTTACAGTTTGTTTTTCCTTCCAATTATTATCCCATTTCTTTTGTATTTAGAGTATAAACAAAAAAGTGTTGCATACTTCTAGTGTTTACATAAACATCAAAATAAATTGCCAAACTTTTACTGCCCATTTTTTACACAAAACACAACTAAATTGCAGCTAAATTTAGCGATGGTTCAATTTGGCAATGTGTTGAAAATCAAAAGAAATCTCTTTCAATGCAATGCAATAAAATTGAAACAAGCGAAGCGGTCCAGACTTGACCAATAAACGCACAAAGGTAAATAAAATAAAATTAAGAGTGTTAAACATTTGTCTGGCGTAATGGCAGAAGCAACAAATAGTTAAACAACATCACAATAACTTTTAGAACTCCACTGACCAAAACAAATGTAATGAAATAAATTGGAAAAAAGTCTATAAAAGTGTCTAGAAACTACAACAATTTCTGGCCGGCATGCGGCAGGTTGAATGGCAAAGTCGAGCGAGAGACTGAAATCAGTAGAAATGTTAAATGTTTAAATTTTCAAGTTAATATTCGAGTTGATTCACTTTCAGTCACTTTCAGCATGGCGGCAAAAAAAGCGCGTGAACAGTGTGAAACTCGTAAATTTGACAGCAATAGCAAAAACTGACCATGTATGCCATATGATGATAATAAATTTTAATAATGAATATTGCATAACAACCTTAATGAATAAAAAACTAGTGCAGGAATCAATATTAAAATTAAATTAATGTATGAAAAATGTAAAAAAATTAGCAGATGCTGTGAATGTTTGTATGTTAAATTAAAAATAGTTTCGATGTAAAAGTGAAAGTGTTCAATTTGACGAATCAATATCTTTGTTATATATTTTGGACAAAGTGGGGAATATATTTGATGTGCGTGAGAGAGAGAGAGGGCGAGTTGATGTGTTTATCTAAAGCATAGTAAAATTATTCAAGTGAACCAGTGAGAATGAAGGCCTCTTTCTTGTATGACAAAAAGAAGGAATTTTGAAAAATGATTTGTCAATTACTCGTTTGTCAGAATGCTCCAAAGATAATCCTGATTGATATAGAAGAATTTCAAACTTGGTGGGGTTAAAAAAAAATAAGAAACACACCTAACATGACAATCTTTGTAGTATCCAGTGTAGTAACTAATCGCAAAAAATTAATCAATGAATCAGAAAATATAGAGATTTGAAAAGTTTTGGGTTAATACAATAGAGAAATTCTTTGACAGAATATTGGTGATGATTTTTTATTTAGGAAGAAATATGAAGCCGTGTCAAAATCCGGTCTACTGTATACTGTGGTCTAAAGTAATAATTTTTATTTTCAATTGTTTTTGTTGAAATTGTTGAAAAGGATGAGAAGAAAAAAATTACTTATTTAATTTATTAAAAAAATATTTTCTAAAGAAAAGCAAAGAAAATTGGTGAAAATTAAGTATTCGGATCAGCTCATCATTGGTCCTGAAATCACACTAAACAACTAAATTACACTCAAGTTTGCATGTTTCATATGGTTTTTGATTTGCGTCGTCTAGATGTGTTGAAATCTTTCCGGTTTCCACGAGAAGTTAGACTATGTTAGGTAAGCTGGCAGGTCAAGCCGCTTGTTTTGTCTCTGGGGATAGAATTAGAGTTCCTTATATTGTGAATCGACTTGAAAAAGATCAGTCAGAATGTTGAGTTCAGCAGCGACCTGATACCATGCTTGAGGATCTTCTTTAACCAAGAAAAGAACGAGCCCCTTAGTGGATAAGGTGCAGTCTTGGCGCAAAACTCTTGGGATGGCCGAACAGGAGCAAAGAATGTGCTACAGGGTTTTCTTGTCTACATTTTCGTTGCATCTCGTTGAGTTAAATGGTTTACAATTTTCTAACCAATTTCTTTTTTGAAGTATGTAGGTATTGCTGAAAAATCTGAGTACCTAAAGATGTTTTCTCCGTTAAAATTTTTCCAAAGTCGCACCTTTCTTTTCCTTTCATTCATATAATTCTTATTTTGTAGGCAAAAAAGTTGCAGTTTCTTTGGAATAAATCTTTGAACTATGCTGAAAAATAAAACTAAATCGGGTCACAAGTTCCATTCTTTGTTGAAATAATCACAGACCTACTACACAGCCCTCGCGTACTGGCCAGACATTCCGATTAGGATTCTAAGGCTAAGATTTCCAATCCGTTTCATTCATTTACCTTGTAATGCATTGTATATAGAAAGCTCCAATCGGTTATCTTTTTTTGAACTATATTAAAAATGTATATAAAGCCAATTGTTGTATGGAAGAGTATTTATTTTAAAGAGGAATAATGTATATATTATTATGTAGTATCTAATGTAAAAATCATGGTATGACTAAGTTTTGTTCTTAAACATCAAAGATTTTAAAGTAATACAAATATATTGGTTACAGTTGCTTCATTCATCTGAATTGAATGGTTTAGCTATGAAGTCAAGTTTTTAAAAATTTTCTTTAAACTCAATTGAAAGTTGAAAAACCGGGAGATGAACTGTTAGAGTCAAGTTTATTATTTGGGTTAGCAGTCACCGTTGTATGCATATTTAGAAAGACACATTACATGGGTGACATGAGTCCCCGGGCATACCGATGAAGGGAGAACTGACAAAGCCGATGAACTAGCAAGAGCTGTCCGGACAAGCTAAAAGAGATCCAAAGTCTCTGGAAAACTTGATGTCAAAGGATGTCTATTAAAGGCCTCAAAATTATACAACGGTTTGACTGACTAGATCTGCTGCAAGTAATTGCAAAGAGGACATTTGATAGTCGAGGGAGGAGACAAAAACTGGGACAATGAACAGTAATGTCTACGTGCCCATGGATATTCCCAACAATTTTTAAAATAAAAATAATGATGATATTTACATGAAAAGAATCAATTGGTCAAAACTATGCGTAACAAACTTTATGATAATTCAGAGAAAAAATTCTCTAAAATTTGTACAGAAAATAAATTTTGTTTGATAAATAAACTGTTATTGTTAAATCTCTCAAAACTGGCTTTGAATGTGTGAGTGAAATTGTTTTCATAAGAAACTAAAATTGGCGATGAAGTTTTTAAGTACCTAATCATTCATACTGTGCAAGTGACTTTTATCAGTTAATTTTTTAGCTCTTAAAGACATTTTCCTAAACAATTCTTCGAACCTCAAAAAGGTTTGACATTACAGCAAAAATTGTGTACTATTTAGTGTTGACGTAGTGGAGACTTGAACACTAAACCCTCTGACTTGTAGTGTAAGACCCTAATCACTAAGCCAAAGTAAATGCTTCGGGTTGTTTTTAATATTAAAAAATAGCTTATGAGCTAATGAGTAAATTTGTGACAGTTTCACTGCATTGAATTGTGAATACCGCTTTTACGTGGGCAGTCCAATAAGTTCTTAGCCCCACCGCCCGATGGTGTCACTATCGTAAGAGAAATTTCCTATCGTGTAGTACATCCTCGTAGACGGCTCCTGTCAAAATTTCAGCCATATTGGATTTGTAGTTTTGTTTTGACCGCGTGTGGAAACGAACGTGTCCGCAGATTTTAGAAAAATGGAAAAAGAGCAATATCGGTCGGTGATTCGCCAAATTGGTCGCATTAGGCTACGAACAGCTGCCCCATCCACCGTATTCTCCAGATTTGGCCCCGTGTGACTTCTTTTTGTTTCCAAACTTGAAAAAGTCACTCGCCGGGCAGAAATTTGAGTCGAATGAGGAGGTTATCGCCGCCACGGAGGCCTCCAGAAAACATATTTTTCAGACGGGTTAAAGAAGTTGGAGCATCGCTGGGTTAAGTGTATCGAGTTAAAAGGAGACTACGTTGAGAAATAAATCGCCACTTTTCCAAAATTTTCGTTTTTCTTTTGTAGCTAAGTACTTATCGGACCACCCACGTATGTTGTCAGTGACGCTCAAAGGGGCTTGGAGAGTTCAAACCAAATCGGTAAAACCTATGTGGGTGGCAAATATGGCTTCAAATGGTTTTGAGCCGAAAGGATGTGTTAGGATCCTTCCCCCATAATGAAATTTTGTTTGTGCCACTGTCTGTCGTACATATCACTTACTAAATACAAAACAGACACAACGTAATATTTAAAAAAAATTGACATTTTCCATAAATCAACTTACAGTACTCCAACTAATTCAAAAATTAGATTCTTATTACAATCATCTTTAACTGAAAAAGTATTTAATAATCTTTTTTATGTTAATTACGTTCCTTCTGCGGGATCAGTCAGTTTTTGTTGCAATTTTTGAGTTGTGACTTTTTTGTCATCAGTGTGCGATATGGTTTCATTCGATGCTGAAAGCATTTGTTCATACATACACTTTTCGATTCAATATTTCAGGCACGTTTCGCTAATTGATCTGTCGATTGACCGACTTATTAATATCGATTTGACATAAATACTCGTATTTGCCAACATTAGAACAGCAACATATTTCAAATTATTTTGATTATTATTTTTGTAATTTAACAAATAGTGCACCGAAAATTGTGTTTCACAAAAAAATGCGAGTGCTTTCCCTGTTAAATTTATTAATTTTGCTTATAAGTATGCACACACACACACACACACACACACAAATATAGATGTGTTCGTGCGTGTGCCTATGTTTAAAACAACAAATAATAACAAATAAATAGTAACAAATGGTGTTGATAATAATAATAATAATGAGAATTATTTAAAAATGCCAATCCTTTGTTGAGGCAACAAACAAAAGCCAAATAAATAAATTGTACGCGAAATGAAAACATTTGGCGGCGATTTTTCACAGTTTGCCATTACAGCGAATTGTTGGTTGAGTTGCTCGTGCGGCTGATTTATGTTGAAGTGAATGAATATAAATAACACGGCAACAAATAACGAGTGCAAATGTCCTTTATGGCAATGCAGATAATGAGACACACACACACACACACGAATAGAGAGACACACTCACACTCACACACTCAGACAGCCGCAGAGCTGCATGCTCGAAGAGAAGAAGAATGTTAATGCTAAATATAATTATAAATTAATTAAAGATAATGCACAGATATGTGTTAAACAATAACAACAACAACAACAGTTGCCAGCGTACAATTCGTCTCACTGTTGCCAGCAAGCAGAAAGTTTTCGCTGCCGAAATATGTCGACGAAAACTTTTCTCACATGATTGTTGCTGTTGTTTATATTTTTGTACATTTTGTTTTTCGTGCATTTCATCTTTGCTCGTTTGCTGAAAGCACAGCGAAAATTGAAATTGAGTGATGGATTGGCTTTTATGACTAATTAACGCAAACGGATGTTGTCTTTGTCGATTTGATGCCAAAACTTTAGCGAAAACATGAAAAATGTTCGAGTAGTTGCGACTGTGACAGAAATCAGTTCGCGCCATTGCGGAGTGTGAGGCGGATGTTCGACAAGTTTGCGCTGTGAAGGTAAATAATCGCGACCGTCAATCAAGGTTAGGCAATTGGCCCACTGTGCCGCCCACCGCATTAGGTGGCATCCGTTGCGATTTGCTGGCACTTCCGCAGTCAGCTGTTTGTTTTGATGTTATCTGCGCCATAGACGGCGGAACGGGTGCGACCGGCGCTTGCATGTTTAGCGGCTGTGCGGCGCTGTGCTAACACAATAATTGACAAAACAAATTATGACATAGGACAACAACAACAATAACAAACAAAATTAAATAAAAAAACATAAATGAATATTCAACAAACTTTCAGCCACGACACGCAACGCATTCCACACTGCCTCACCCGCTGCTCGCTGCATCGGGCACGTGGCAAGTTGCGGCTCCTGTGTGTGCACACATTTTTATGGCCAAATTTATGCTCATTCAATGTGCCGCAACAACAACAAACAGACAAGCCGAAAACCACAAACCGAAAGATAAATTGCCTACCAGCCGAAACGTCGACGACTTGCCAGCAAATGCAACTTGTTGTAACAACTGTCGATATGTTTTACACGCCGCTAAGCACTTAATTTTATTACCAGCGGCACAGTGGTGCGACACGGCGAAAATTTGTAACAAAAGTTCGGTGTCAAAAGTAAACAGATTCGGTACAATTTTAAATAAATACGAGTCAAAACTAACTACTAAACATTAATTGTAAAACTAATTGTAAAACTAATGGCCCAAACACATTGAAGACAACAGCGACAGGGCTACACAGGGCTTCAATCGTCAAAATAGAAATGGAATGATTTCTTAGGTTAGCGCCAGCAGCAACTGTGGTTGGTGGTCGCGTAAAATAATTGTCTTCATATTTCTTCTGTACAGAAATACATGAATTGAGATGTGTTCGAATGTTTCAAGATTCTGTTCACAAGTCCAACTACTTCTATAATAAACCTCTTGCAAGATACAATCGTTTATGAAAGACATAATTGTGCAGATAGTCTTAATTAATTAATTTTACTCAGAACACTGTGCGACAAAAATGAAAAAATTTTGTCACACTGGAAAAAATCCATATAGGCGTGAAACTAGAGACCAAACATAGTAATACTGCGTACTCAGTTTTTCATTTTTACATTCTTTGTCCTTTTAAAAGGACAAAGGATTCTGCAATGGATAAAAAATAAAAAAATATCAAAAATACTTAACCTCGTTAAAATATGGTGATATGTATATCAAATGAAAGAGGAAAGGCTCAAGGTTTTAAATAAAGTTGATTTTTTTATCTATTTGTAAAAAAAGGATATGAAAACGGTCCTTTGAAAATTTCAATCCTTTATATCCTTGAAAATTTATGTAGACTTCTCTTGATGTTTAAACCCTTAAATCCCCTTGAACACGTGTCAAAATTTCATTATTCTCGCTTAATTTATTTTGTATCTATTTATTATTTAAAATACTGGTACGCAAATAAATGAGAATTTTTGTACTTCATTAGCCTTGCAGCTTCTGCCTTTTTCTAAATAACTTTCGAACCAACAAAGTTAGAGTAATGAAATTTTGACACGTAATTTTGGGTTCTAACATACTTACTTTTCAACAAAATTCGTTATAAATTTTCAAGGATATAAAGGATTTAAATTTTCAAAGGACCTTTTTCATATCCTTTTTTTACAAATAGATAAAAGATCAGTTTTATTTAAATTCTCGAGCCTTTCCTCTTTCATCTGATATACATATCGCCATATTCTAACTAGGTTAAGTATTTTTTATTTATTTTTTTTTATTTAAAACTTTTAATTATTTTTTATATATTAGTTTGTAAGGATATTTGTTCTATAAACTGAATAATAATAATGAACATAGAAATGTTCTGGTTCTATTCTTAACAGATGTGGTCGTCATTGTGTTCGGGGCATAATTTAACTGAAAAAATTTATGGCGAAAATTTAATTCATGCTGTGGTGGAATGAAAATCGCTATTAAAGACGATTAGTTTTTTACAAAAATGTGTAAGAAATCAGTAAGAAAATTCGAAGTAACTTTGTTATTATCTTCCACCATTGTTCACCCTCTTTTGTGTCTGTCCACTGTGTTTTTGGTTCAACTTTGAATAAAATCTCGTTGCAAATGAATGACAAGAAAAGTTAATATGAACGCATAAAGCATTAATATGTGGTTTCTAGTTATAAAAATCTCAGAATAATGAATCCAAGGTTGATGATTTGGGTTGCAACGCGCCCAATTTTCAAATTAGAGGCTCTACGTTCGATTGCTAGTTTGGTTACACACTTCTATTGCTATACACAAGAAGTGGATGAGAATTATAAGCAACACACAAGTGTACACCTGGCAAGAAATGGCCAAACCTCTAAATGTGAAATAAAAACTGCCAACCGCTGTTGTTGTCTGTTTGAATTATGTTGACATGTTGAAAAAACAATGTTGCACACATGTTTCAAACGGATAAGATTGGTTTTATAACAACGGGTCGTATAGGCCTAAGTGCGTCTCATACAGAGGCAGCCATTCTAACCCAACGTAACCTAACCTAATCTAAGTCGGTTCAACGTTTTTTGGGCATCAAAAGCTACACATCAAAGTAAAAATACTCCTGGCCACCCACTGCAGAGTACAAAAACTTTCTGAAAAGAAGCTGTTGAAAGTTTCAATGCTTTAAACAGAAAGATTTTTTAGTTTTTCATTAAAAACTTTTGCTTGATATGAATTTTTAAGTAGAAAAGTGAATTTTAGACTGACACACTTTTTTATATGAACGAATGGAAATTCTGTGGGATTACAACTGGATGCTTTCAAATGTAGAAGGAGAGAACATTTTCCTCTTCAAAAATATACAAAAAATAAAACACATTAAAAAATTTGATTTTTATTAAAAAATTTTATTTTATTTTATTTTATATTTTATTTTATTTTATTTTATTTTATTTTATTTTATTTTATTTTATTTTATTTTATTTTATTTTATTTTATTTTATTTTATTTTATTTTATTAACTTTTCGTTCATACAAAAACCTGGTTCAACTAAATATTGCTTTAGTAACCTTATACTTTTCTTCTAAAAAAAATTTCCGAACGCAACCTCAATCAATTTTATTTCTCTATACTTTCAATGCAATCAGTATAATCGTTTGAATTTCGCTCCATTATTGTTCGAAATCGGACCACTGTGCTTGTCGCAATGCCAATTGCCATTTTCCGCCATTTCTTCATTTTCATTGTATGGAAAAGAGTTTCATGCTCGTAGACGTAGTGCAGCTCTTTTATTTATGCACACACGCCACAATTTTACTAACAATTTTGCTTGGCTGTTGCACGCTTTACGCCTGCCAAATTGTAAATTATCTCCAGGCCCGTAAATGTTTTGCTACACTGGCGGCAAATATTAAGTGGCAGCCAATCGTTTTAAATGCAATAATGGCAATTTTATTGTTGTAAATACGAATAGATATAATCGATTCTATATTAACTTTATGCTGCATTATGATGTTATCAATTCTGCATATTTTTGTTAGTTGTTTAATGTTTCTGTTCTATGTGCACATTTTCATTTTTTGTATTTGCGTGTTGTTGTCTTCAATGCAGGTGTAGACTTGTTCGTAGAATGAACAGAGAAACGTAGAAACATTGTAATTTTCCCCATTTTCAAAGTAAATTTCGGCATTCGGTATACTTTGAAACTTTATTTATGCGAAAAATATTTGTTTACAAAATCTCTTTCAAAAATTATTTATTCTGGTATTTTATGCACAAAACTCAAAATTTGAAATGGCCCGTTGGTGTTTACTCAATGTGAATTTATTGATTGTTAATTTCGCAGAAAAACGTATGGAGTAAACTTGGCCATAAATAACTTCCACATTGGTGTTATTTCTAACGCGGATTATGATGTTTATGGGATCGCGAATTTCCTATTCAAATAATCTTATATTTGTTGAACTACTGCGACTCAGAGCTTAGTGCATTGGACAGCGAGTTCGATGACTGTGATTCAAGGTTGGAAGTTCGATGACTGTGATTCAAGGATCTCTATTGAGGAAATACTAAACAAGTTGTAAAACAACAAACTTTTCTTTCTGTGAAATGGCAAAGAGAGAGTAATAGTTGCCAATAAAAAAGCTTCGAATTAACTGACATCAAATTTAAGGTCTTTTATTAGGTTCTGGCATCCAAGTGGCCTTTTTTGTTACCATTATTCTCGGTTAGTATTGTTGAAGGTGGTTAACTCTCTTGGTAATCTGCTACTTATAACCACTTCTAGAGGTTAATAAAGGTAGTAATAAAGGAAGCCAACTTTGCAGACATTTCACTGTGTCTTAAAATTCGGTGAACTTCAAAATCGCTAAACAATGGCTTTCCTAACGTTTCCCACTTTCTTTTCCATAGAGAAGATGGCATTTGTGACAGTGGAAGATGGTTTCTTACTTATCCGGGTTTTCGCAGCAGCAACCGCAGGTATTGTAGGGGATGTCAATTTTGGCTACGGGTCTGCAATGGCAAATATGTCTCACGGCAAGACAGATCTGGCCTGTGTAACAACCAAGCAGAGTAGATGCAAGAAACTGATTCTACTAAGCAAACTCTCCATAGAGATGATTGTGGGAGTCATCACTTGACATAGCCACATTGGTCTGTTCGCCAACACTATGAGTTCTGCAGAAGCTGCAGAGATGAGGAAATTCGTAAAAACGTAGGGCACCTCCTCGGCATATGTTCAGGGATTGTGAGAACTCGCTTCCTATATTTGGGCCAGCGCTTCCTAAGCTGCATAGCACAGACTTGGAGAAGATATCCCCAAGCAACATCTACAAATTCTTTCATTAACTTTCATTAACTCGAAGTGTATGGGTGAATAACACAATTGGCCACTAGGCCTAAGTGATACCCAAGAGGCGGTCACTAAACCTATCTACCTCTGCCTCTGTAATGGGCCAGTTTTTTGTGACAACTACACAGTGGCGCACAAAGGTGGGGGGCGTTTCGGGGTTTCAAACGTTCTTAAATAAAAAAGATTCCTTGGGCAAAATATGGTTTCAAACGGAGCTCAAAATTTGTACGAAAACCTGTCCTGAAATCCTGTGTGCACCACTGTAACTAGAGTTACCCTCGCCACATCCCAGTCTCCTCTGTTGAAAAGATTCTGTTTAAGTGATCTGCTGATCGTGCAGGATACCATCGTCAGTCAGTTTTTGTTCGCTTTAGCTAGAAAGTTCTCTAGTGAAGTTCTTTAGTGAAGTTTTAGTGAAACTTGAACTATTTGAATATTGAATATTTTTTGAATATAGGCTGCAAAACATATTTTCTTTCGACGAAATAGCGAACCTCTTATAGCCCAAAAATTTGTTATAAAAAAGCTTTTATGTAAATTTCCTGACATAAAACTTTAAGCCCCTGTTTTGGTCTTATTGTTTCGATAAGATGCAAATTTTTTCTTCCGACGAATTAGCAAACCAATGAGAGTAAAAATATCCTGTAAAAAATTTTCCGAATTGATGGACAATATCAATGAAATTTTTGTAATCGAAAATTATATCAAATTTTCAAATTTTTTAACGATTTTACTAAAAATAATTGCAATCCACAGCCAATTCTAAACTGCGTTTTTTGAAATGCAACTCCAAAGACTTCCTTCACTCACTCTGAAAAGCCTGTTTACGTGTTTGGTTAGGTCAGTATTGCTGTCTGTTGTTAGCCATCGAAATTGTACCATCCCGCAAACTTATTTAATGTAAGCATTTGAGTTCTCTAAATTTTATACTTTCACGTTCCAATACGTTTCCTATGTACCTAAGATCCAGGTTGGAGTAGGCGTTCTTTGTCTTCTATATTTGTCATTGTCAACGCATTGAGAGGATCCAAAAGCATTCATTGTTTTTTTGTATCTAAACCCATTTCTTCTCATATCTTGCGTCTCTCTTTTTCGCTTCTCTTGAAAGCAGAAGAACTATACTCTCATTGTTGTTTGTTACTGACGCTTTTAGTGGGTGGGTTGATTGCCGACAACTTCTAAGTCGAATTACTTTCAATGTTCCCTCTTGGGTACTTTGTCATTACAAATTGTTCGCTTTATAGATTTAATCCTTATAGATCCAATTATGCTGTCAATGTTTCCATGGTCAAAGCTTTTTCCGAATTCAACCAGATCTCAGTTTCGTTTAGTTTTTATTTTTGGAATTCAATATATGAACTAAGAAATGCCTTAATATAAAATAAATTGAAATTAGAAACAATTTTTTTTTAGTTTTTGGTACATTTTTAAGTTTGTTTTAACACGTTCTACCGCATTTTTTCATTGTTGTTGTTGTTGTTCGTATAGCGGCACTTTTCTACTGCGCATCGCATTGTATTTTATATTAGCACTTTGTCTCTTTTCAGTATGGTTTTTGAAATAAAATTATAAACATTTGTAGACCACCAGTGGTCCGCGCCGCCAGATAAATGAATTTGCCTGTGGACCACTGGTGGTCCACGCCGGGTAGAACGTGTTAATTACTGTCAGTTATTGTTAATTATTGTAATTTTGGACAAGTTTTTATAAAATAAGAAAGTAAATAAAAATTTTTTCTTATATACTATTGCAACTATTTAAGTGTGTAAAAACTAAGTATTATAAAATAGCAATAGTTGAAATTTTCTTATTAACTAACTAACTTGTTTACTTAAATTTCACTTTACATATCTGTTCTGTTCTATTCTATCTATTCTATTTATCAACTTTAATATTCTATATTCAACTTTATTCATATTTCCAATGTAAACACAAAATAAACTGAACACAAATAATCCTGTCGACGACATTCATCAGCTGCTACGACTTCTAACCATTGAATTTCTTATCGATTTGCTCCGCTTAAGCGTGTTGTTGTCGTATTGGCAGTTGTAAGAGCATTATTGATCGACAATAATTAAAACTCAAATAAGCGCACGAAAGCAGTGCTCGCATTTTGTGCTCACCCACATCTTACAACGCAGCTAATACGACAGCACCAGCATACACACACACACACACACATTCATATATGCGGCGCACTTGTATCTACTATCTGTAGGACGTCATATTGACTTAAAGTTTTGCACAATTGAAATCCAATCAGACGTCATTCATAATTCAGGCGAATTACGCGCACTTTTCAATAACATTTCATAAAATACGAAATTGCCCGCAATCGTCGCGTCCCGCACTACACGTCAATGGCTGCCCCACAGTGTCGATGTCAATATGTGTGTGTGTGAATGTGAGTGTGAGTGTGTAGTGCGCAATTTTGCCATCCTCATTGATTTGGCGTGTTGGTTGTGGGGATATTTCTTGGATTTCCCCCGCGCACATTGCCGTTTGTTGTTCGTGCACTTCAATGCCGTGTTTCCACTGCGCGGTTTGCGAGACTTTTTTTGAAACTGCAGTTATTCGCTGTGCTTTTTTGGACGTTTTGCAGTTCATGTTTAAGTTGAAGTGCAGAGGATTTCGTTGGGCGGCGCCGCGGAATGAGTTGACATGATTTATGATACCGAGTCGAGGCAGCACTAAAGTTAGTTATTAAGTGCTTTGTTGTACTTAGAGCAATACAAGCTCGTAAATAGTGGGAGCCGTGATATTGAACAAGATTGTGTGGTGCGGTGACTCAGCCAGTCGCCGAAGGGGATGAAGATTGGATGGGCGAGAAGACTGGCTGGGGGCGCAGGGTGTAAAGGTCGCTGGCAATATTCTCGTGCCGTGTGTCGAAGGAATTCCGAAATGCAATTAATCAAATGGTAAGCGATATACTTGCATATGCTTTGTATGTGTGTGTGTGTGTTGTAATTTTAAACTACAGCTGCAGTTGAATAATTCACACATCTGTTCAACAACCTTCCACGTCGGCATGAATATTGTTGAAAAAGTGTTTTATTGATTCAGGCGTTGAGTTGTTATGAATATTTTTTTTGGTTTTTGCCCAAAAAAGATTTCGCTTTGAAAAAAAGTTCGCTATTTGCTTGTCTGGCAATCAATGAATGAATTGGTAATGGTTATTTCACTTTACTCGAATTGCATGAATGAATGCTAAGCATCACAATTGCTGTTTCAGTGATGTTTGAAGTCAAAGCGTTTAATAAATCAAATTTCTCTTAACCCTTTGTGGATCCCGTCATATTTTAATGAAAAAGACTTATCTAATTATATCTTATTTGAAGTGCTTTCACCATATTTCAATCCTATTAAATCATGTTTTCTTATACAAACTCTTAACCCATCGTTGGCAGCGTCAGACTTCGATTTTCGAAGAAATGAAAAATACGTGACAAACTTTTTTAATTAACTAGGAGCAATTTCAACAACTTTGAAGTCAACCCAATAAGTCAAATTTCTCCACTCTAATTCTTTACCCATCATGGCCCCGTCAGGTTTTAATTAAAAAAAGGGGTAAAAATCCGTGTCTAATTATTTTCATATGAATGCTTTCACGAAGTTTGAAGTAGAAAAATTCATTAAATCCTTTTTCTCCACACAAATTTTTAACCCATCGTTGACTTCGACAAATTTGGAATTTCGAAAAAATTTTAAGCTCCTATCGAGTTATTTTGTATTTCAAGTATTTTCTTCAACTTCTTCTCTCCAAGTCAATAAGAGTACTTCCACAAAGTTTGTAGTCAATAGGCCTCTTAATTAATGTTTTTTCATAGTTTTCCCCACAAACGTTTAACCCTTTATTGACCTCTTTAAGTATTGATTTCCCCAAAAATAAAAACACGTATTTAATTATCTTTTATTTCAAGTGTTTTCTCCAATTGGGAAGTCAAAAATTTTACCGTTTCATGGTTTTTCCTAGTCTTAACCCATTGTTGACCACGTTAAATTTTGATTATCGAAAAATTGAAAAATAGATGTGGCATTTCATTAATTTTCGGGTCATAATAAAATAAATAAAATAAAATAAAATAAAATAAAATAAAATAAAATAAAATAAAATAAAATAAAATAAAATAAAATGAAATAAAATAAAATAAAATAAAATAAAATAAAATAAAATAAAATAAAATAAAATATAATAAAATAAAATATAAAATAAAATAAAATAAAATAAAATAAAATAAAATAAAATAAAATCAATAAAATAAAATAAAATAAAATAAAATAAAATAAAATAAAATAAAATAAAATAAATTAAAATAAATTGAAATAAAATAAAATTAAAAAAAATAATAATTAAAAAAATTAAATAAAGTGCTTTCAAGCACTTCATTGGCTCTATGTGAAAGAAGGAATGAACATGGTTTTCATTTAGCGAAAAAAATATTATAAAATTAATTTAAGTTACCGTAGATATAAATTCATCAATCGATTACATAAAAATTCAATAATATTGAAAAAATAAAGAAATAATATTTAAATATTTTTTCTTGATAAACAGCCAACTGTTTTGCGAAAATCTACATACGTATCGCACCAACTGTTGATCAAACGTTTTAAAACGTTGGCAGTCTGAATGTCACGTGTCTTCTGAGATTTTTTTCTGCCTTAAACAAATAACTTTTAGTCGTAGCGCGCCGCTGAAAAACACACAGATTAAGGCAATTTACAGTGACGCGTCAGTGAGTCATTTGCAGGATACGTCGCGTCTCTCTAGTCCAGGTTTTCGCCAAATGCAGCGTGAACGCTGTTAGCAGTGTTGCTTTCCCTGTAGCCAAACGCACTCACTCCTCGCCCAGCCAAGTGCGCGTAGTACGCGCTGCCAGGCCGTGCGGCGCTGCCACTTGAGTGAGTCAACTCCGGAATACAAAAAACAATTTAATAGAATAAAAAATCAACAGTGAAAGCGACAAAAAGTGTTGACAAATGAAGACTGACATCTACAAAACAACAGTTGTATATTTGCAACAACAACAATAAGAGAATAGAAATTATATTGTAAGGCGTCTGGCTGCTGCTGCTTCCTCTTCTTCTTCCTCGTTGCTTTTCCCACCAACAAGATTTATTCTTGTGCATAAATACTGCAAGCATTCTGCGCTGTCATTCATTCATTTTTGCTAGTGGTAGTTGTTGTTGTTGTTGTCAAGTGTACGTGAAAGATTTAAAACAAAACCACTTAATTTTCACTCATACAGACGCCGAAATTTTTCAACAATTGCAGAGGCGCTCAAGTGTTGACTTCTACTGTTGGTTGCTTTCTATTTGTAGTTGTTGTTGCTGTTATTGTGGTTGTACTTCTCGGCGTGTACACTTTAGTGTGGCATTAGTCGCGCTGCCGTCCCAAGAGGCTTTTTCGCGTCTTTCGCGGATCCATTTTGGTCTCACCGAATTTGTCATCATTTGTCAGCCTTTCACTTGCAGTTGTTGCTATTGTTTTCAAGTATCACAAATTCTTGTATGGTTTGCATGATTTCATGTGTGCTTAACGAAATATATGGCAACAAAATTCTTAAGTGAGATTTCTTAAATAAGGTTTCGAAAAGCTTTGAAGCAGCTCTCATCTCTAATTTGCATAAAATATCTAAAGAAAATACAAGATTTCATAAGGTTGATATTTGAACTGAATCATAAACGTAATATTTAATATCCTTTGAGTGTTGATGAATGAAAAAAAAACATAAAAAAGAAATAATTGTGGGAAAAAAATATTTATGGTAATTTAACTAATTAAATATTTAAATGTGTAAATATGAGAAAACAATTTATTTCTCATTTAGCATTTTTTAGAAAAGTTGCTAGCTCTCCCATTGTTTATTAGCTAATAAATACTTTTCTTTAAGTCCGATCATGCTTTATCTTTGGTAATAAAATTAAGATTAGATTCAATTGATGATTTGGAAGCAACGAAATGCCAATACTGCAGCAATTTTTTTTGAGACTCGTGTATTCTATTTTGTAAGACTAAGCAAAAAGTCGTGTTCAGAGAGACAACTTTCGCAGCTTTGAACTTTTAAGAACAACATTTGCGAGCTCAAGGCCGAATTAATAGTCGATATGTAGCAAAAAGTCAGTGAGAGAATCAAGGCCTAAAATTAGGCTCTCATTTAAATGTTATATTCCAAGGTCCAAGTCACATATGAACAATAAAATTTGATATGAATCTTTATTATAAAGTCCCTAGAATGAGAATGAGGAGTGACAAAAGAGTTTATGAAATCTTGTCTTTAAGTTTCGAACCATTATGTACTAGGGACACTTTTCATCTTAACCCATTGCTGCTGGGTACCAGTTCCGCCCATACGATTATGATATAATTTTATACACGACCTAGAAGTGACCCAAAATGATCAGAAACAACATTTCAGCTTTATATCTCTGCACGTTGCTGAGATATTCATTAGGTATTTTGTACCCATTACGCAGCAATGGTAGCTTTTTTCCATACTTTGTGAAGTGATCAGCTAAACACGTGAAGAAAACCACTACGTTTCGCCACATTTTCCACCTCCGGAAAATTTACGAGTTTTGAAGTCTGGTAACTCTAGCTAGATGGCGTAATTTAAGGGTGACCTTTACTAGGTTAAGGTAGTTCCATCTTTACCCTAACTATCCCTATCAATGGTTTTGAGAAATCTCAAACATTGACTTTTTTGTGATTTTTTTTAAATTCAATTTTCATTGTTAAAATTTTACCCATTAGGCAGCAATGGGTTAAGGTAATTACGTGTAATTTATATCAAAGTAGAAGAACCTTTTATGAGTACCTAAGTGTTTTGATATAATTTACGGTTTCATTGATTACCTTGAATTTGATTAAATTACATTGATTTGGATTGAATTGTATTAGATTAGATTGGATTGATTTGGAATGAATTGTTAGATTGTATTAGATTCGATTGAATTGGATTGGATTGGAATTAATTGTGTTGATTAGATTAGATTGGATTGTATCGGATAGATTGGAATGGGTTGGAGTGGATTTGATTGGAAGAGATTACTTTAGATTTATTTGTATTGATAAGATTATGTTGTATTGTATTGGAAAGATAAAATTGGATTGGTTTGAATTGGATTGGATTAGATTGATTTGTATTGATTAGGTTCAATTGGATTGAATTGGATAGAACGGATTGGATTGAATTGATTTGTATTGATTAGATTCGATTAGATTGAATTCGACAGAACGGATGGGATTGGATTAGATTGGATTGAATTGGATTGAACGAATGGGATTGAATAGGTTTGGTTTGGATTCGTTTGGACTCATTAGATTTGATTGGATTGTACGAAATATATTGTATTGTATTGGATTGGATTGTATGGAATAAATTGTATTGTATTGGATTGAATGGTTTGTATTACATTGGATTGGTTTGGATTGGATTATATTAGATTAAATTGGATTGGATTAAATTAGTTTAAATTGGATTGGATTGGATTGGATTGGATTGGATTGGATTGGATTCGATTGGATTGGATTGGATTGGATTGGATTCGGTTGGATTGGATTGGATTGGATTAAATTAGTTTAAATTGGATTGGACTGGATTGGATTGGATGAAATTAGTTTAAATTGGATTGGACTGGATTGGATCGGATTGGATTGGATTGGATTCGATTGGATTGAACGGATGGGATTAGATAGGTTTGGTTTCGATTGGTCTTATTAGATTGGATTGGATTGTATGAAATAGAATGTTTTGTATTGGATTGGATTCTATGGAAAAAATTGTATTGTTTTGGATTGGATTGGATTGGTTGATGGGATTTTATTGTATTGGTTTGGATTGGATTGGATTGGATTGAATTAGATGGAGTTCCATTGGATTGGATTGCATTGTATTCAGTTGTATGGAATTTTATTGGAATCAATATCTTTGTTGGAGTTTGCAAATTCCGGCGAAACCCTTTTACAGCATAGTGTGTTTTCTATCATTGTTAGAAGCTAAAACTATGCCTTAAATGAGCTCATTGCAAGAGTTTTGATCGTATTTAGGTCCATAAGCCATATTAAGTCCATCGATATCTCCTTCAGTCGTGTAGATTAAAGCTGATTTTTATTATAAAGTATTTTTTAGTATTTGAGAGAATAACTGCCTTGTCATTGAAAAGTGAATAAACATGACAAGCTACTTTTTAGAATTTCAGTACCTTTTTTTTGCTTTCACCTATTCGGAAGTACTACGGTAATACGTTCCACCAAGTTTTCAATGCCCCTCAAAAGAATTATTCAGATCTTATGAGCCACGTTATATGTTTACTTGAATTATGTGTCCCTGGTTGAAGAGATGATTTCAGAACTTTTGAGTATGCAATATAATTTTCTAGCCCCAACATTCATAGCATTGGAACATTTCTACCAACAGTATTTTGGTTTTCAAAATTAAACTCCGCATTGCATGATCCTCACCCAACTTTAACTATTGCAAAAAAAAACCCTCAACTGAAATAAACGCAAATGTCAATTGGGCCAAAATCAACAATTAGGCAAAACTTTTTGCCCAGAAAATCGATAAGAGCGCAAATAAAGAAAATCGCTTGCAGCTGGGATGTGGGGAGTTATGCAAATGGGAAGCGTTCAGCCACAACGATTGCCGAAGGACATTTGCAACTGCAGCTAGAAGAAAGCCACAGAAAGAGTGGATGAGCTGAAGAGGAATGAGTGGAAGAGGCTGGCGTTTGATTTTTGCCTTAACGCGACAATGCTTGACTTTAATTGAGGTTATTGTGTGGTAATCACTGCCGACGCTCGCATTGCCCATCGACGTCGCTAACAAGGACATTCGCCTGGCATTTGCTTTTAATTGGAGCGTAAAAGTGGTTGAATGCCAACGAGTGAAAGGCAGTGAATGGCAGCCAAACAGATTGAAGTGAGCAGGTGGAAGGTTGGAATGCAATCGATTTGAACGCTGTGCGCCTGTCAAAGTGCGATGAGTAGTCGTGCAGTGGGATTTTTGCAAAACTCAAACGAAACCGTAATGTAAACAAGCAGCTCGTGGCGGTCACAAGTGGATTTGCGTTTTCGCTCTTTTTGATAGTTTCCGGTCAAATTTTGAATGCCACATGTGCCATATCAAAGCGCACACCAGAAATTTCCGATTATATTTTTAGCTCCAAAAGTACAATTACGAGTACTTTTCCGTTGCACCGACGCACAAAGGTGCGCACGGCGGTCCGGCTGATTGAACGCTTCGACTTTTTGATTGCCGCCGTCGAGCGTTTTGCATTGCAGCGCAGCGTTACGAATCGATTTCGGGCACCTTTTGCCTGTGCACGAAACAAATAAACACACGTTTTGTTGTTGTTATTGAACACTGCCCCGAGTCTGTTCCAGATGCTTTCGCACTTGGCGGCCTTAAAATTTCAGCGCCATGCGTTTGCGCTACTTTGCACTTTCGTCATCGAATGAATGATTTAATTGCACTGATTTTTGTCTTTTCTCACAAAATGTATTTATTTTAATTGTTATTGTTTGTTTTTTCTTGGTGTTTTAATTTTGCAAAAAACGCAATTAAATTGCGTTCACATACACTTTCGAGTGTTGAGCATTTTTTTTGTTTAATTTATTTTCTTTTAATTTCATTGTGGTAGTATTCTTCGCACTCTTTGTTGTTGTTTCAGTTGGGCTTTAAAAGCGCATTTTGCGGCTAAAGGAATTCGTTGGTGCGGCGCGATTTTCGGTTTTCGCGTGTTAAATGCATTTTTAATAAATAATTTTCTTTTATTGCTGAGCAATTTACATTCGCAGAAACGCTGTCGGCAGGGGGCCGCGACTACCGCGTCGTTTTTATGTTCACTGTGCGTTCAATTGTGCGAGAAGCGCCGTGTGAGAATTGTTCTGTTTGGTATGAAAACAAGGGCAACAAATAAGCAAATAGTTGCACTTTGTTTGGATAAATTCTCGTTGTTGTTTACACCCACGTAATTAGGACATAAATGAGCCGAAGAAATAAATGCTTGTTAACCTTAAAGAAATATGTAAGAAATAAAATTTGTTCAGCAATTAGTTGTTATGGCCGACATAAACAATTGGCGCCACTGCAAATTCCATTCGAAATACATACCTGAGAAAGGTATTTCAATATTTCGTCATTGCATTGCATTATTGTGTTCTATTCTATATTCTATATATATTTTTGGGCTAATCATGTGCACCAATTTTTAGACTAATTTTGCGTCTCTAAACATGAAACGGAAAACTAAAAAATTTTCTTAAAAAGCGTTTGCGAAAAATCGCCGAAAAAGCTTTGAAAGTTCAAAATAAAAAATTTAGTTCAAAGGAGAAAAGTTTTTTCTTTCGTTTGATACCCATATCATGATAGCACTATCGCAAATATTTGAAAAAATCTTTGAAATGCTTATGTCCTTGAAACTTTAAAGTCATTTTAAAAGGAAAGTCCTTTTTAGGTCAGAAAATTAAAAACTGACTATGCCAGGTTACTATGAATGACCTATAGTTTCACTCCTATATCAACATTTGAATGGGTCTCGATAAAAAATGTTGTGTTTTTTTGTCGCACGGTGTAATAAAATATTAAATTAAGTTGGTGTTTTCACTCAGTGCATCATAACTTTGTCATTTTTCTTTCGATTCTATTGATGTTAGGCTTAACATTTGCACAGATAATATATCTTTCATCTTAGATTTTCAAACCAGAGGAGACAATTTATTTTATCTATAAAAACACATTCGAAAATTGATGATTTTTTAAATTGGCCGAACAATGTTTCAATCAATTCACTTTTTTACAATTTTCACCGTCAGTAACTTCCCCAAATCTTATCTGATTTGGACAGTCTGTATATCGACGGAAAGGCTAAGGTATCTTCTTCTGACCGACGAACAGTTTGTGTTAGTCGGATGATTCGTTTACGCGATGTGTTCTCATAACTGAAACAACAGGAAAAAAACTGCTTGTTCGAAGATTTTTCGAAAACGCTTCTTAAAAAACCTTTATGAGTTTTAGTTTCGTGTTCAGCGGCTGAAATAGTTTAGAAAACACTTTAATTTTAGGTGCATTTTTCGTGGCGAGCAGTGTTATTGGAAAATTTATAATCTTTAAAAATGGTAGACAAAATCACTTTTATATTTTCGCCGTCAGTAACTACGCCCAATCTGATCTGAATCAATCTGTATATCACTGGAAAGGCTAAGGTATTATCTTCTGACCGATGGACGATGGATGGATATGTGCTCATAACTGAAATGACGGGAAAAACGGGTTTTTTTCGTTTCGCGTTTTCGAAGATTTTCCGAAAACGCTTCTTAGAAAAGAAGTGAAGAGAAGAAGCTCAGTAGCGCGCGTGAGGAGGGTTATGAGGGTTCGAACTTCTCCAAAATATTTGTATCCTTTAAACATTTTGGTGGCAAATATGGTTTTAACTGGTATTGGGCTCAAAAGTTGTGTTTGTAACCCAACATGAAACTCTTTGTTTGCCACTCTAGATTGCTTTAGTAGTCTGTATCTTGCGTTGTATAAGTGCGATTGGGTAACGCTGTATGGTATTAGAAAGATAAGATTTCCTACAAATAACACTTTTCAGACAGTTTTGTGATCGCTCGACTCAATTTTGTTTGAGCGCGCGTCAAAGATGGACACAAGCAAAGAGAAATTTACCATATTTTATAGGTTTTCTTTGACAAAATCGAAAAAATAAGCCGAATAGTAATTGTTATGGTAATTAGAGTAATGGTTTTGATACCGTAATATGCAATTGCGCGGAATTGTGGTTTCTCCTTTCTTTTTAAGTTAAAGATGTATCAGGCATACTGAAAAGTCAGTTGTCAAAAATATTGATAGAATCATGGAAATCGAGGATTCTGATTGCTGTTTCGGATGCCCAGAAGATTTAGATTAGGTTAGGTGAAAGTGGCTGCTTGAGCACGGAATTTGCCGAAATACACACTTAGTCCACAAAAGAAAACCACATTGAAAACGTGATCTGACTTACTGCAAGTCGAAGCCTACACAAGCCAATTAGTTTTGTGAATAAAACTTAGCCAGTCTCAAATGTTGACTGATCTGAGATCGCCCAAGTTTTTGAAGATAGGAGAGCCTAAAGACTTCCACTTACAGGTAGAGGGATCATTTGTAATCGCTTGACTGTATGCAAAAATATGATGTATGGGTTAGCACACAAAAACCTAATGGATTGAATTTCTATCTGTGAATTCCAACAAAATCGACCCATTTCTGAAGCGAATACTGACTGGTGATGAAAAGTGATTCAGTGAAGACAATATCAAATACGATTCGAAAACGGTCGTTGAGAAAACGCGGTTAACCAACTCAAAAGGTGGTCGAGCGAAGATTGACGATCAGGAAAGTTTTGCGGTATGTTTGATGGGAGTGGCAAACTTTTAACTCCATGGCCAAACTCTTAATTTGGACGTATCCTGTCAACAATTAGACTGTTTGAAGAAAATAATTGGCCAGAAGCGGACAGCTTTGGTCAATAGGAGAGGAATTGTGTTCCATGGGGAACACACATTGTTAGTGACTCGCCGGAAGCCCTCAGAGTTGGGTGAGAGGTTCTTATGCATCTTTATAGTCCGGACCAGGCACCATGTGATTACCAACTATTCCTGTACATGGTGAATAATTTTATTGGTATAAAATGTGCCTCAAGAGACTTTTGGGATGATTGACTGTTTCAGTTTTTTTGCTAATAGGGTCGAGTGTTTCTATGAAGAGCGGTGCAAGTTTTACCTTAATTGGATCATTCCAACTTTTCAATTTCAAGCAAAAATAATGGATTTCTTCTTTCTAAGTCTTATGTAATAATTCCATATTAAGTTTGCTTATTCACTCTAATTCACTTCACATAAGAATATCACTTTCTACTGGGATATGTAAATTTTCCATTTATAAAGTTTATAGATTCTATTAGTAATTATGATTATCTATAAACGTATATATACTTGTAAATATGTACGTATATATAGTATGTTTATGTATGTAGTAACGTGGTGTAGCTAACTGCGAGATGGACCAATGGTCCCAACTCTAACAACAGAACACATTCAAATTTTGGTTGCATTATGTTGTACGAATAATTCCAACTAATACTTAAAGCTTAACACTAGAATGCCCAAGTGACTCTAAATGACTTTATTTAAGCTTTCTGAAAGAAAAACATACTTCACTTTATTATTTTTTAAAACCAAATTAATATAAAAACTAAAAATGTTTTTAATATATGTATTTAGTAAATATGTTTATTTACTCCAATTTTGTAAAAATTTCATATGGACATTCAGGAAACTTTGAATTCATTCAAACAAATTCATTCAAGTCTGAATCGTGACTCCAAGTACCTAACTGACTGCTTGTTATTATTGCTGTTGCAGAAATTTTAATTAAGTTTTCAACATTAATTAGTTTACAACATTCAACGTATTTGTTGCTATTTATACAATTGAAAGGTTAACCTTTGCAACTTGCACGAAAACGGGGCACAGGTAATGGCATAACGGCACTTTTAATGACAGCACCAGTTTCAATGGCGGCCGTTGCGCTCGAATTGGTTGGATAAACGTGCAGGTTGGCAGTTGGCGCAGTCAGCGCATTTCATGCAATTAAAATTAATAAACTGAAACGCAAAAATCGGTGCAAAAAAACAACGGCAGCATTTTCGGGCAATGAGCCAACCAGTGCACCGCTCGTCCGGCACAATGGAAGCAACGAGCGGTGCGGCAAAAATGCATTGAAAAATGTTCATTTCATTGACAATTACCGATTGCAAAATGGAATGAATGCGTGGAACTTGCAGTCGGCGATAATGCATTAGCTGTGCACTGACGACGGCGAGGGGAGTGGCGATGCACCGTGTAACGGTTTCATGTGAGCGAAGGACAAAAATAGTAAACGTTATTCGATGGAAATCAAATTCGATGCAGAAATTGTTGCATTCACAAGTAGTTTTTATGTGAAAATTGGTTACAATTAGTTGACCGCTAAGCAGTAAAATTAATGAGAAAAATTTTATAGAATTGAATTGAAAAATTTTGGTATGCGGGTTCCAAAAAAAAAGTGTTTCCATTTTGAGGCATTTGCGTCTACATCAAAATGAGCTCAATCGACTGTTCCTCATTTTCAGTAAAGTATTAGCACATGAAAGTGTTCCATAGTACTTAAACATAAACTCTAAAAACAGTGAGTACCCCATGTAAATTTGTAGCCTGCAGCATTTTCCAAACACAGAGTGGTGAAGGTCCATTCCCCTTTCGACCCAAAAGATGCCTGAGAGTAACTTCACCTATTTGTCATCTTATAGCAAATGCTACGATTGATTTATGGGTTTAAGCACCAACAAATTAATATTTTTAGAAGTGAATTCAAAGAAATCTACAAAAAATTTACTGCTATCCCCAAAATAATTTTCAATAATTTGCAGCGACATCAGGGAAAATTTGTGTTCTGATTGAAGTCTACGAATTGGGCGCGTTTGATCAATACCCTGTATTTTTAATAATGTTTAAATAAAATCAAAAAGCGATAATTTTGTATTTTTCGATAAATATTAAATAATTTTTCTGTAATTAAAAAAAATTGACAAAAAATTTATTTAACCCGTTTTAAGCTAAAATTATTCAAAAGTAAACTAGCTCTCGAACTCTAACAAAGAGGCGTGGAGACTTCAAATGTCGTGTACACACTTCTTAGACGAGTGTTTTATGATTTATATACCCAAAAGTATATCGAGACACAGGGTAAAATTCGGGGTCGAAAGGGTTAAGAACAGAGTCGATTGGTGTCCGAAAGACCAGCAGAAGACCCCATTTTGTTTTAGCTTTTTACTGTTTTATTTCAAACTTTCCTGTTTTGCAATGTTATCTGCTGATTCATGAATTTCGTTCAGGTGGCAACTTCTATTGTTGCCACCCATAGTCGGCACCATTGCAACACGATGCGGCTGACTGACAACGCAACAAATGCGATTTTTAATTCATTTGCGTGCATAAAACATTAACTGAATTTCACCCACATTGTTGTTGTTAGTTGTAAGTTGTTGGTGTGTATTGCTGCTGCAGTTGGAGTTTGTTTGGTGGGCGCGCTCGCGCTGATTGCATTAATGGGCAGTTTTGCCGGTGCTGCGCAATTTGTTTCATCGATAATAAGTTTCGCTGTTGCCGCTGTTACTCGCTGTTGTTGTTGATTGTGTTTGTGGTGTTGGCTTTGTTTACTTTTGCGGGACGGTGTGCCGGCACGTCTGCAACTTAAGTTAAATACGCGGATTAATGGGCGCACCAGCGGCAACTCGAAAGTGCACTAAACTTGCCGTTTCGTTGAGGGGCGGAGTGGTCGACGCCCAGTGCGAACTCCTGACGATTTAATTCGAAATTGGGCGGCCAGGCACTCGACACACCGCACAACACAGGCCTCAAACTTTTAATGATGCCAACGTGATTTAGTTGCGCTGCATGCAACGCGGTCGTGCTGCAATTTGGCCGCCAATTAAATGTGTGATTAAATATGAACATAAATCATGACAATTTCATTTTTTCATTTTCATTTTTTTCATCTTTACGTAGTTATGTACTGTGTGTTGTCTGTTGTTGGCCGACATTACTTACAGAACTAATTGGCGGCCCCAACATGCAATTTAAATAAATATTTTCGCTTGCACCTTTCAACGCTTACTTTACGATCGCTTTGGCCGAGTTATTTAACTCAATAATTGTTGGATCATCGTTTATTGTTGTTGTTGTGTGCGCTTGCGTTCGGTTTCTGTCATTTTGCCAGGAAAATGTAAAATTACTCACGGCAAGAATGTCGTCTCATTACTGTCTCGGCAAATGCGTTAACCCTGTGTTTGTACTATTTTTGGCCATGTTGCCTAATGCGCCAAATTGTTGTGAAAATGCAATAATATCAAAAAGATTCTTGTTTATTTGCGAGAATTGCAACACTGTCACGTTGATGTCACATGCCAGAAATTCCTCGTTCGCTGTGGGAGATAACTAGAAATTGTTTAAAATTAGCGCAATTTATATTTTATTATAGAAAATCTATATTTGTTTTCATTGAATATGTTAGAAACAAATTAAAATTATTTCATTGTCCTGTAAAATATTAAATTATGAAAATTTGCGTTTTACAAAAAATCTAAACAAGTAATTAATGTGGGCAGTGAGGAAGGAAAAGGCCACAAATACGACACTTCTGGCCTTCTGGTGTTCGAAGTGTTGAGTTTGATTCGATTTTAAATTTTCTAAATTACTATAGTTTATGGAACTCACTTTTATTAGCTTCTAAATTGAACTCATAAATTATCAATTTTTAGTATTTGGAAACAAATTTTGAATGGCAATTTTTCAGATGTTTTCCAGAGGCATTGGAGTTCTATTAAGAATCCCCTCTGCTATTTCTCTGGAACTAGCCAACAGTATCAATCCGGGGCAAACCAGTTCGACTTCCTAATGAAGAAGAACAGTTCCAAGATTTAAACTTGTGTCGCGCTAGCCGGATCAGTCAGAAATCTTGACCCCACAGTGACCTGCAGAGCCGGTCAGTGGCACAGAAAGTGTTGTATTGTTTCTACCTCTTCTTTACGAGAGGCGCCATTTGATAGGAATCGATCCAACAGCTCAGTGTCGGGTTAAGAAGACTCCAACGAGCTCTCGAATGGAGGTTCGACTCAGGTTACTAACCCTGCGTTTTTCTCAAGAAAAGGGCGGGTAATAGTGCCCGGAAAGTGTTGCAATCACTTCTGTTACGTCATGAGGGCTCAATGGCTTTTTTGCTAAACTGTCAATATACATAAAGAAGGTAGGTATGTATATATAGAAGGTTTAGAAGGTGGGTATAGAAGGCTGATTGTGTGATATCACAAATTTATTCACTTCGGTGGTGGGCAAGGCAACCCTCTTTCTTGCCATCTCATTCGCTGCTTTGCTTCCGAGTGGACTGGAACCCAGCAGAGAGTGACGCGGTGGTGCCCTTTGCCTTGAAGTGCGGTACAACAACTCTGAACTACCTTCGATTTCCCTACAACTGATTTCAGACTTTAAGAGGTCAAAGCAATGATTACACAGCACAACAAAATCTCACTTTTTTCTGTTGGCTGATTTCGAATCTACCCTCAAATTTTTTGTAGCAGCTCTAATTAGTAGATACAGGTACCTTGTCACTTTTTCAGATTTTCTTCTACTTGTTCCATATGTTTTGTTATTTCGAAACCAATAAATCTTTTGAGAAGATTTTTACCTTGTTGCATTTACCACACCGCAAGGCTTCTCTTTCGATGTAATTTAAGGAGTTAAATTTTAAGATGTTTTCTTTGATGGTCAAAAATATACACAGTTTTCTTAAATCAATTAACGAGTTAGGTGTATAATGAAAGCCGACACATAAAGCAATACAGCACAACTAGATTATTTGGTGGAATACATATTCGCATCGAAATAATACCAAAAATGTGCTTATGTAAATTTCAACACTTTTCAGCCATTTGTCAATGATTTATTTAAAAAACAAAGGGCCTCCAAATATGCAAAGTTTTTTATTTTCTTTCTTTCCTTCCTCTTTTGTACAAGTAAAAATCCAAAAAATTTTAAATTGCTCAATGGAAAATATAAAACTAAAACTTATTTTGAAAAAACTCAGATGGAATTCGCTTTTGCAAACTTCCTTCATTCGTTGCATAAATTAAAAACTTTGAAGCATAAGACTAAAATTAAATTAGACATTTTAGTTTTCAATATTCAAGGCTTCAATGAATCTAATGCTGACAAATTGATCACCATTAAAATCTCCTAAACTATCTCCTAAATGATTCTTCCTCCTTAAAATTCTCGTGGCAGGCCAAAAATTTCCTAAATCTAGGAGGAAATCTACTGATCTGGCAACACTGAAGTAGAGGGGCTAACTCCAATTCGACCTACAAGAAAAGAGGAAGCATATTTTTTTAAATCATAGAGACAACGAAACGAGACAGCACGTTCTATAAGTAATGGTGGCGGCCTTTGCTAAGTGGTTAGTGCATTGGATCAGCAGGTAAAGGGTCGAGCTACGACTCTATCTGCCAAAAAAAAGGGGAATCAAATTTTTTGTATGTCATAGAGACAACGAAACGAGACAACACTTTCTATGAGTAATGGTGGCCGCTTTTGCTAAGTGGTTAGTTAAGGTTAGTGGTTAGTGTTAACACGTTGAAGACCGCATTGAAAAATCTTATTTCTCACATAGGGAGCGGTTTTTTTTTATTGTTTATTACGTATATTATTTTTTAAATATGTTTTTAGTGTACAATAATTTGAGGTAAATTAAAAGGTCAAGGCCCACCCGTGATCACGCGGGCCGGTAACGTTGTTGCGGAGTGACCCACCGGTGGGCATGCGGTCTTTAACGTGTTAAATCACCAGACAGAGCGTCATGAATTTGAGCTCAGATTAAACTTACAACATATATTTTATTATTGTAACTGAATGAAAATATTGTGCAATATTTGATTTGCAATTAGAAGCAAACCAGTCCGCCTCATGGAATCAGTACTAAAATACTGTACTATATCGCACACCCACTACAAAAGTGATACAACTCAAAATTTTTAAATTTTCAGGAAACGCAAAGAACTGTTTTTGGGCTGAATGAACATTGTTGACTACAAAGATTTTTTTTATTTTACACTAGAAAATACAAAATTTTGATTCGTGACTGTTTTGATGATATTTTAATTCAATAATTACCGAATTATTTTAAGTTATGTCACTTTTGCTGAATTTAATAATTATAACTGACAGTTAAAAAGTTGAAAGAAAACTTTTGAAAATTCGAAATAAATTTTTTTATTTTGAAAATATATACTTACTGAAATTTTCACAGCTTTACTTAAAATAAACTTTAACAATAATTTATTTCGTCAAAAGTGTCACAATTTGAATTAGGACTCTTTTGCATTGAGCTGCAGCAATCAAATAGCATCGAACTCTCTACTCATTTCTAAAGATTTACTCACTCTCTGAAGACTGTAGCGTCGCTTAAAATATTTATACACAGTGTCACGCCATGCCAAGAATAAAAACTGTCCAACCATGAAAAAAACTCGTAATTTTAAAATTTTCTAATAAATTTTTTATTAGTGCTGAATGAGTTTCGAGTTTTTTAAGCACATTACAGTTGCTTATAATTAAAACATCGAACGAAAATAGTTTGCTTTTCTCCTATTATTAGGTACCCAACTCTTTCAAAGGTCACAAGGTCACGCATTAATTGAGTTATTTGGCGGCGCCCATGTTTGAGTCACGCAAAAGTTTGCGCCGCATTGGAAAAGTGGCTTCTGTGCGCTCGTATTTGTTTAGTGCAAATTTAACCTCATTGGTAGCTAAACTCGTAAAAATATGAAAAGCACACAAATAGTTTTCCATGCAGCGAGTAAACATTTTAAAAGTAGAGTATTTTGCGGTTTAAACATTTTCTCGACAGTTTAGCGGAAGCACAAAATAAAATGTGGAAGAGCCAAGAATGAGGAGAATGTTTCAAGGAACATAAAATGCCAAATGCCAATCGGTACACGACCGCGCACATAAAATTCCAGCGCGACGAATTCCAGCAAAATTTTAGCCACCCTTCGCCACCCGCTGCCACTTTGCTATTTATTAAACTGGAAAATATTTAACACTGTCTGTCGGTTCGAGTGCCGCGCTGGTGGCTACTTGTTTCATATTTTTACACCAGCCATAAAACATAAAACAGCTGGAGTCGTCTCAAATTATTGCACGTCATTTTTCAATACCCGGCCATGGCGACGTGCGAGGCGAGTGCATCGCGCAGTCACTTAGTCGCGCGTGTGTGTGTGTGTGTGTGTTCCGGCGGCCATATGCGCTGCTCTGCGAGTAATTTCGTATGCGGCGTTTTACCCGCTTCCACCCCCCGCATCGAAGTATCGGCCATCGTGTGCCGTTGGTATTCCTTTAAAAATGCAATTTTCTGTTGAAAAAACGAGAAATAGTTGAGGGCAAATATGCAGCTCGGGCAGGAAAGAAGGAGTAGTGGTGGCTGGCAGGAAAAGGGTTGAGTTGTCTTGAGCTGAGCTGGCCGTGTTGCTTCGCCGTTGGCTGGTTGACTAGTTGGCTGGTTGGCTGGTTGATTGTGTTGTTTGTTGTGTTGTGCAGTTTGCTGGCTTGTAGCTGCCTGCATGGCTAAGCGATTTAACGTTAAATCGATGGAGCGGCGATGCCATAGAAATGTCTGTCGTTTAATTTAAAACATAAACAATGCAAGTGAAAGCTCGGCAACGATCGCCGATAGAGCTGAGCTGGGCTGGGAGGTGCTGAACATATGGTAAAGAGTGCCATATGTTATTTAAAGATAGTCGAGTATTAAGATGTGCCATAGCCGATAAGTATGCACCAAGAGAAAGTAATTGGAAAAAGAGAAAAATGAATGGTTGAATGGTTTCGATAGAGTTGACTTTGAATTTAGTTCGAATGTTAGAAGGTAGCATACGTTAAAAAATTCTTATAATTTAGAAAAAGCACACAAGGTTGGATAAAGTAATGCAAAAAAGGATAGGAAAAAGCTGTCCAAAGAATAACGGAATATAAGATGGAAATAAGAACTATGTGGAATGGTATGAAAATGAATGGAGTTTTGGGATATTGCTTACTATAATAGGATTAGAGAGGATAAGATAGTCTAGTGAAGCAGACGCTAGTTAATGTTATCATTGAATAGAAATAGACTTGGTTCTTTACTGGAAACATTCTATAGGTCACAGGTGGATGATACAACCTATGCCAGAAACAGGCAATGAATAACGCTCCATTGAACTTATATCAGACTTTTTAATAATGGAAGGTCCCTAAGTTTTCCATATCTACAAATACTACATATTATATCTGCTAATATCTCGAAAAGTACACATCGGATTTGGCTAATTGTAATTGTAGAACCATAATTGTAAAACTAATTGCAGAACTCGTTGAACAAATAAAAGTCATCAAAGCAAAAGTTGATAGAAATTCTAAAGAAAAGAATGATGATGAGAATGATAAAAATGAAAAATCGTCACAATGACCTCAATGGTCTTTCTAGTGTTAAAGGATTCCGTAGCAGAATCTGATTTCTTTCTTTAGGTTCTTTAACCCATTTTCGCGGTTTTTGCGAAAAAAATTATCATTCAAGTAAAATCGATATATATGCTATCAGTTATTCTTAAAAAACTTATTTTATATAATTTCATTTTAATTTAAATTCATTTGTCGACGTGGCGCCAACGTTGCGAAGGCGCACCACAAATTCGAGACTTATCTAGAACACGCATAATGACACCCAGATAATTCACAAACCCATTTTATTTTTTCTTTGCCTTTATGTGAACGTATTTTCATGTCGACCAAAAAAAGAATTAACGTTTGACAGTTTTCAAAATTTCAAATTCAAAATTTGTCTGACAAACATGTGTCTACATATACAAGTGTGTGTGTCAGTGTGTGTTTTGTAGGTGGTAGAGATATGGAGGGAAGAAAGCCTAAGGATATACCTTCCGAACAAAAAAAAATTTATCGCAATACCTCACACACACTGCACATACGAATTTTTTAAATAGTAACGTTGCGTATACGCAACAGAGGAAGGAAATGGGTTAAGAATAGTCGAAGATTGAATATAAAAAATACCTATGTAGAATGGATACCATCGAGTGGTGTTCTGGGATACTGCTTACTATAATAAGATTAGATAGTATAAGACAGCTTAGAATAGGATATGATACCAGTGACACACACAGGGTGTTGTTGGGGGTCCACCCTCTCCCAAAACACAAAAATTGCAGGTACAAAATATGGTATCTAATGGTATTCGACCCCCCAAAAAAAATCCTTTGAGACCTTTCTGAGACGCCAATGTATGAGACCTGAATATAAGGTATCATTGAATGAACATGGAAATTATTTCTTTACAGAAAACTTCGAAAGGTCTCAGATGGATGATGCAACGTCCCTCAAACGCATTTCTGTAAAAAAACGGGCCACAAATTACGATTTTATATATGAATTTTTGACGGATTTCTTTTGTAGACTTAGGATGAAGAACATGTGAGAGATTTTTCAAATGGTTTGATTTTAACATATGCCTCTTGAAGCTGAGGTTTAGCGACTCTTTAGGCCGCAGCAACTAGGCAACTGAGTTCCTTTCAAATTTAAATTCGAATTCTAGATCCTGTTGGGTTAGGATATGCTTGACTCTATAAATCGTAATCAAATTATACAACTGATTCAATATTTAATAGCTTACAGCTCCAGAGAAATATGAGAAGTGATTCATAGTGCGCTATTTCGGCGTGCGAGTGGAAGTGTGGTCCGTGGTATACACAATCTTCCTACCTAACCTAACGTCACCTAAGGTAGGTAGGCAGGTAGGTAGCTGTGGCTGTGGCTGCTCCAGGAGGAGCACACTTAGGCCACTAGGCCCATTGCGATATCGCATGAGATTGAGCATCAGATCGCTCACTCGTTAACCTCACCCAGTATCCTATCCTAACCTAACCTTAAGTTTTTCTTGAGCCATTTTTTTTTATTTAAGCCATTTGCTTCGACTTTTCCGGGGAGTTTGCACGAAATTTTTTTTAGACTTTTTGGAAATAATTTTTTGACTGAGTCTGCACAACAAAATCAATTTTTTTTAAATAACAAGGTTCTGACAACGGATTCTGGTAAAGGGGGCAAAAAAAATATACGTGTATAGTAGGGCGGGTTAATTTTTTTGATGAAGCGTATAGCAAAAACGTAATCTATAGGTGATTCTGAAAAAATTTTGCTCAAGACACCATAGCTCTAAGTCGGATTTGGAGCCCCCCAAAATTTCAAAATAGATATTTTTCAATATACCTAGAATAATTTAATTAAATTCGTCATAAAATCGGATAGAGTTATAGTAGATTTCTCAATCTGGGCTTGTTTGAAAGGTATTTTTATCACCTTTCAGAATCTGTATTGATACCAATATGTTTTTTTATTTTTAGTAGACATATTAGGAATTTTTTGTCGAAAAATAGCCTAAAATGAACTTTTAACTAATAAATTCCGAATTTTCTTCGATTTTTTTCGATAATTTTCTTTTTTTTGCAGATTATGAAAGTTCAGATAATTTCCAACAATTTTTATTACGATCAATTTTTTTGTTTTCGAACTCCTTTTTGTAGGAAAATCGATCTGAAAAAATCAATATTTTCAAGGTTTCAACAGAAAACACTATTTTTACATTTTTCTATCTATATCTATTTTGAAATTTTGGGGGGCTCCAAATCCGACTTAGAGCTATGGTCTCTTGACTTCATCAAAAAAAATCGTGCCATACAATTTGACCCGCCCTAGTGTATAGGTATTTTGAAAGCTTACGTCCGAATTTTGTTTTAGGGGGTCAAAGTTTTCCTCTTTTTGCACATTCTTATGGTGAATCGGATTACGAAAACCATGTAACCTCACATTTTAGGTATATTAAGTGTTCAGTAATTTGATGTAAAATACTACGAAGAACATTTTTGTGAAGCAATTTAACCCTGTAGCTCCTATTTGTATCGGTCATTTTGAACCTTTTTTCTAAAATGCCAAAAATGTCCTCTAAAACAGCACTTTTTAAGGACAAAATGTACTATGAAAATATTCGCGATAAAATTCGACTATAGGTCTTTGAATACATCAAAGCTCATTGAACGACAGAAATAAGCCAAAACTGAAAATTTTGTTAAGTGTTTATTTCGTACTTAATCAAAATTTGTACTAAAATGTCTTATAACTAAAGCTTGATTTTTGAGGGTTAGTGTGTATGGGAAAAATGTTGAACGCGAAATTTCACTATAAGTCACCGTACAAAAGAAATATAAATATAATACACAGGCCCGACGAGAGGGGGGTGGTAAAGGTGGGATTCCCACCGGGCGCGGAGTTTCTAGCGGGGCCCGGATTTCAATCGAAATCTCAAAATTTGGGAAAAGTTTAATATGCACTTTTGCAATCTGATTCTGACACACGGTGGGCTGCAAGAATCGATGGTGTGAAACCGTTTGCAAAGAATCTTCCTGGATTGAGAAAGTCTCTTGAAGAAATCAAAAAACTGAATCTGACCGCAGAAACCCTTCGGGACGCCAATGGCATTCTAAAATACACGAGTACATTTGAGTGTGTCTTGATGGCTTCCATTTGGTTCAAAATTCTTCAGGCTATTAATGAAAGAAATCTGGTTCTTCAAGAGATGAACGCTACCATTGACGTTGAAGTCTTCTTCTTCGAAGTTTACTTGCCGACTTGCAGCTTCTACGCGACCAGTGGAGTGGAATTTATAATGAATGCAAAATCGTCGCCGACAATTTCATCGATACTTCATCCATTTTACGACCAGCCAGGAAAAAAAAACGTGTTGACTCGTCACATGATATCGTCAATGAAGACTGACCTATTAAAGAAATCGATTTCAAGAGAAACACTTTTTTTGTCATAATCGATTCAATCATGAGTGGAATAAGTAGAAGATTTCAAGCTATAAATGAACTGAATGAAACATTTTCATTTCTGTGGCAGTTTTCAGATACAAATATTCAAGAATGTCAGACTGCTGCAGAAAAATTTGCAGTCAAATATCCTGCTGATGTATCTCAAAACCTATCAAATGAAATTATACACCTCAAGAATATATATGAAGCAAATTTTGGACCTCAACTACCTCCATTCGATTTACTCAATGCCATTTATGCGAAGAAATTGAACAGACTTTTCCCAAACGTTTGCATCGCTCTGCGTATATTTTGCACGATTCCAGTATCTGTTGCGAGTGGTGAGCGGTCGTTCAGTGTTTTGGCAAGAATAAAAAACTTCCATCGGTCCTGCTCAACCCAAACTAGAGTGTCAAGTCTAGCTACTCTGTGTTTGGAAGCACAACTGGCCAGAGAATTCGATTTTGAAGAGCTCATCAACTCGTTCGCATCAACTAAAGCAAGGAAAGCTCACTTATGAATAATCATTTGTGTAATATCGTTGAATTTTATAAAAAGTACCTTTTCTTATATTAAAATGATTTATTCAACAAATATTCATTGTAAGATCATAAAATAAATTCTTTTTCCAAGTATTTGTATTTTTATTTCTTGATACTATACTATATGTACCTACATATTCCATTCTAAGATAATTTATTTATTGTGTGGCACGAGTTTACAACTTTTATGGAACAGAATAGAAGTAAAGGGTTTAGGGTGGGGGGGGGCCGGAGGTAACTACCACCGGGCCCTGATATCCTCTCGACGGCCCTGATAATATATATAAATAAAAATATAAGAACAAATTTCACAGACTGTAAAATAATATTGTCAGTAGAAAACAATGAATATATAATTGAATAATTTACATAATATTTGGCTACGTTTAAAAGAAATCAGCAAATTTTCTAAAATTTTATAGTTAATGCTGCATTATTGGAATTTGGTTTGAGTGAGATTGAATTTGTATCAAGAATTGAATTTTAATTGAATTGAATTAGGTTTATTGAAATTTGGTTTGAGTGAGATTGAAAATGTCAAATCATGAGTTGATTTTTAATTTAATTGAGTTAGATTTTGTTCGATTTAATTTGGATTACAAAATTTAATAAAATATTTACTAAATTTGTTCAAACTAAACAAACTAAACAAAAAAATCAACACTGTGAAGCAACATAAAAGAGTTTTCGGTCGTCTTGGCAAGTATTGAGCGTGCGTGCTCCTGTCAATAAACAGCAGACAGCAGCCAGCCACAGCAGCTATTGTATTTGTTTTTGCTTTTGTTTAAGTTGTTGTTTTTGTTATTGTTGTCACTATAGTAAGCAATCTTCGTGGTGTCTCATGCCGTTAGTTGCTTTGTTATTGATAATCGTCTACAGCAGCAATCGTTGGGTGATTGTTGCATGGACAGTGGCACCAGTTGTGGCAACATGCATCCAACATGCAGACACACACACGTAGACGCTCGCCTGTCCATTCAGCGCGCTGACAGCAGAAACGTGCGCCGACTTTATCTGCTGCCGCAACATATCGCCAACAAGTGCGGCAGCGTGCGCGGCCAAATGATGACAACAACGCAAAGAAGTATGTTGAAGTATTGAACCTACTAGCAACAACAACAACAACAACAACAACAACGAAAACTTGCAAAAGTGTCCCATGGAGCAGCGACTATATTAAAAATGACACACTCACTCATACACAGAGCAGCGAACGTAGATTGGCGAGCCGAGCTGTGCTGCCGGGCTGCTGGTGATTGCAATGAAGCAAACTAAGCCCGAAGTCAATGAACATGTATGCAATCAACTACACGCACACACACACATACACTCTGGTCCATGCACATAGTCCGCGTATGTCGGCGCCCATGTGAGCGGATGCAGCGGAAGTGCCGGCATGTGATGTGCTTCCGGTGGCTGCGATGCAGCGCGCAGCCAGTGGTGGGGTAATGCCATCACAGGCTTACAATTAGGATATCAGCAGCAGCAATAACAACAACAACAATCATAGTTGAGAGCATGCATTCAACAGTCGACGTATGCCTTTAAAACTTTGCTTACATGGCTGTGTGGCCGCATGCCAGCGCGTGTGTATGTGTGTGTGTGTGTGTAGCATTGGGAAAATTCTATTTCATAAATTTGTACAACGCCACAGTTTACAGTCCGCATGGTGCAGTGAAAGCAACGCGCAGCGTCAGATTGAATTTTTTCGCTCTCGCTCTCTCTCTTTCGCGCTCTCGTCCTGCCGCAATCACAACTCGCCGACCAGGCAGCCAGCCAGGTGTTTAGCCACTGAATTTCCACCTCTGCCACGTGTCTGCCTGTGTAAAGTTCTGTGTGTGTGTGGGTGTTTGTGTGTGTGTGCAGCGCTTAGGCAACACTTTTGTCCATTTCCGGTTGTTTTACGTTCAACAACCTGTTGACTGCCCGCATTAAATGGCATTTTGTGTGATGTGTGGCGTGTCCAACGCCATTCAGCGAACGTCATTATACATTTTTCATTTTTTTCCACTCAACTCGTTCTCGTGCTTATCGCATCTACGTTAGTGTTGGTGACATAATTTTGGTGTTGCTAATAAATTAAACTGAAATACGTTGAGCCATTTGAGTTCATAGTCAGCTGCCGAGTGATTAGTGTGAGTTGTGCTCTAATAGGGGACTGAGCCCATATTGACTGACTTTGAGGCTCTAAATTCGGTTCCTACTACATAGTTCTGTGAAATGTTTGTTGTTTTCGTTTAAATCCAAAGTGATGACTTCAATAAAAGCAAACATTTTTGCTAAGCTTTAATTGGGTTTTTAGATGTTCAAAGTTGGTATATAAAATTTGGTATATTTAGTTTATTGACAAATTATAACAATTTTTTGACAAAACTGATTCAAAATCATAAATACAGACATCGTTGCAGATGAAGTACAAATTATGAAAACAAAAATTTTTTTAAAAATTAATATTTTTGAATATGATTTTCACAGAAAACAGATAAATAAAGATTGTACAATATGCAAAATTCTATATAATCTGAAGTGCTAGTTGCGACTGTTTTCATGGTATTAAAAATCACATTGTTAACCAGTTTGCTAGTATTTAATACGTGTAAAGGTGACAAGTTTTTGAGGTATCACAGAAAAAGCTTTAGCGAAATTAACAGAAAGATGTTTTAATAGAAAAAAGTACAGAGCTACAGAGTACAGAGCTACTAACGATACCACTACAAAGTTTCTCCATGAAATAGCGTTAATATCGAGTTAATTTTTACTTAAGATTTGGAAAGATATCTACCCGTCACTTCAGGAAATTTACAGCGACCTTGACAGATGGGCAACTTAGCACATTAATGACCAATGACTTCGTACTGACTGTAAAATTAAACGTACGCTGTGGTCAAAACTAGATCAGCGAGATCACACGGATGTTTTGTGTTTTCCGATAAAGAAAATCTTAGAAAATCTTTGGAAGATATCTGAACTCCAGTTCCATCGCCGACGACGGATTCCTACCGACTAAAAACCATCCCTCCTGCTACCTATCCCTGCGGAACTGCCGTACATCATGTCTTCGTAGGGGACACTATAGCCTTATCCTGACTTCTCCTCTCATATTCTCACAGGGGTCTCAAAAGGGCATTGTGCTTAGCTTGGTTTGCCCCCCCCTCATCGAGACTACTGTCACAGTTGCGAGGATGAGCAGGAAAGTGAATCTGTGCAACATCTCCTGTACGAATGTCCTGCGCTTCCGATATCTAGGGAGCAGAATGCTAGGCGACTTGAGCATAGTTTGTACCACGCTACTGAAGGATATTGCCGGGTTCGTTTTAGGTTCACTACATCACTATATTTCTTCAGGCACTACATATCTTCACATCAAGTGAAGTCGACGTTCAAGTGAATACGTAATATCCAAATTTTTCATAACTTCTTTTTCTAAGTTAGCAGATATTGCAGCTGTACTGCCTTCGATATTGATCCTCAGATTAGCTTATTGGACTTCTTAGCTTGGACTTTTGGCTTCAATGATACATACATATCTACAGTGGCGCACAGAGGATTTCAATTTGGGGTGTTTCCTATACAACTTTTGATTGAGCCTAATACCATTTAAAACCTTATTTGCCACTTAAAATTTTTGTATTAAACAGATATTTGTATGCGTCACTGCATTTCTACTAATGTCCTGCTCAATATATTCATTTTGGCGACTACACTACTTTACATACGGTACTGGGTATTCGAAGAAAGTGTTCAACGAAACGAATAGAAACGAGAACCAGCGAGCGTCGCACAGTGTCGCGAGTGTGGCCAAAAATGGTAAAAATCAATGTTACAAACTGACTAAAATGGATATGGCAGTCGACAGATAATATTTCAACTAAGAAAAATCCGTTTTCCGATCTTCAATATCCTATTTCGTTCCATTTTTATGCAGCTTCAAAGTTGATGTTAAAAAATACGCATTCGTTTCAAGTTTGTGGGTAATTCTTTATGCTGAATGAAAAATCAAATAAAAATATAATTCATATACTAATATAGTCATGTTATATAATAAATGAAACTTTGGAATTTTTCCTGTATGGCGACACTATTCTTTGGTTTGTGTTTTGAAACAACTATGAAATCCCGTTACATTGAAAAATTACGTTTTTCGGTTTGATTCTTACAAAGAACCAAAAGTTCGGTGGAAAAAAGTTTAAAAAACGTCAAAAAACACTTTTTTAGTTCCAACCCTAAATTACTCAAAAAAGTATGTATTAACATAATCCGGAGTAATTTTTTGCCTTTAACTGCCTATTTGGTTGTTATTCGCATTTTTCTAGTGACGCCTCCACTAAAATTACATGATTTCTTCGAAGTGTGGCGTAAAGCTGAATCCAGGAAGCGGTCAACAAAAATTGATTTTCTTATAAATTTACTGAAAGATAAGACGGGCGTCGATGTAATTCATGAGGAAAAGCAAAGTTTGCGGCTACTTGAATTAAAGTTTACCAAATTTGGGCCTCCACCAGCCGGACATATGCCGCTTTTAACCAAAAATATTCCGACTGGCTCGACTCTGATTTCATATTGGCTGCAAGCAATGTGTAGGTTTTTCAGACATACCCTTCTATATATAGATTAATTAAATAATTATACAAATTCAAATAGACACCTAGTACAATCCGTGGTAGACAGGCAATGAAATTTGAGGAAAGCTCTGAGAGAACGAAAAGGAGGAAAGTTCAAGAGCTAGTAGGTGCGAAATCGCCTGAGGAAATTACTATTGCTTCTTCAATACAAAAAAAAAATATTTTACCTAATGCGGGATGCATGTCCATTGTCTGTGAAATTGGATTTGTCTGTGAAAAAGTATAACATTCTTCGACGCGCAATCAACACCTTCTTTATATACCTGTATTATGACTGTGAATTATACTTTTAGTTATCCTTATGTTTATGAATGAAAATAATGAATGAAAATAAGTGTCCAAATATCAATTTGGTACTGCTACCTTCTATAAAACAAAAAATATGCTATTTTGAAATTTTGCTTACTATGGGAGGTAGGCGTGGTTATGATCGGATTGCGCCCATTTTTTTACCATTCCTTTGTGTTGAAACAAGTGGTGCATACATCGAATTCCATGGCACTACCTTCCATAAAACACGTTATGCTAATTTGAAAGTTTGCTTACTATGGGAGGTAGGCGTGGTTATGATCGGATTGCGCCCATTTTTGGTGTGAGCTTCAAAGTTATTATCTTAAGCTCAGATGCCAAATTTCATAATTCTATCACTAATATTAAGCAAGTTATTCCTATATTACAGTTCATTTCGTATGGGAGGTGGGCGTGGCAGTGGTCCAATTTTAATGATTTTTTGTAAATTTCTTAATTTACACCACGAAAACAATCTCACCAAGTTTCATCGAGATGGGACAACGCTAAGTATTTTTGGCCACGGCTTATATGGGACCGCGACACTGTGCGTCGCTTCTCGATTCTATTCATATTCGGTGAATAGCGAACACTGCAGTGCTCGTATTCGTTGAGAAGTGCATACTGCAGTGCTCGTATTCGGTAATCGAGAACTTTACGAAGTACTCGAAGATCAACAGTTTTATCGAATATTTGTATGCGCAGTATGTCACTTTTCCATGTGTATACTTGTGGTGTGGTTGAAGTGGCTTATTAGTTAATACCCAAAATGGAAATTATTGAAGAAAGTAGCATAACAAATAAATAAATATTAATATACAACATAAATATTTCTAAATAATCTTAGGAATAATAAAACGAGTATATTCGGATATTCAAGCAGTTTGTACTATTATTCGAATGCTTCTGTCCTCGTTTTCTCGCTTCGAGCGTATATGAATAAATAGTGTACGTCTACTCGTTTCTGTTCGGAGCTTACTCGTACTCGAAGAGAGCTGTGCTCGTGTTCATTCGGACTGGTCCGCAGAGATGAAGTGAAGTATTCTATTCAAAAGCATTTGAATGTTTTCGAATAGCAAAAATGCATACTCGTGCAGGACTCTAATTACAGTCCCGCAACAATTTTTAAAGTTTTCGAAGCTCAAGTCGAATACTAATAAAAAATCGTTTAAGGAAAAAACTGATCAAATTTAGCTTTTTTTTTTAATCTTTGTTCCATTTGAGAATTAATAATCCCGGGATTTTTCGGGACTGAAAATGCCCAGGATCTAGGGATCCCTTATATTTTCATATTGTAACGATGAGGCACTCTGTGCTGTGCTATACATGAATGCTTTTACCAGCATACTTTTAGGTATGCACTTTGGAGTACGGCCGGCATGCTATAATTCCGTTATGGCAAGGATGGTTCGCGAATGGTTATGGAATGTGCAAGAACATCGGCGCAATAAACCAAACAAGTATAAAAGGCAGCAGTATGCGCATAGGGACGAGTCTGTGGTGAGCAAGCAAAGGGGAAACATGCAATAGTAGTAGTGTAAAGTAGTAACAAGTGTAAATTTGTAAATAAAGCGATAGTTGGTTTTTGACTGCGTTTAGTAGTTGAAGTTGAACTAGTTTTATTTTCAAGCACAATCTAAAACGAACTTAGAGAAATCATTTTCGTAACAATATGTAATAGCAATGAATAAACAAATATAAGAACACAATGAAGATAAAGGAAAAGGTTCAACCTGAGGCTACCAAAACACAATCGAGCACTACAAGGACGAATTATCAACTTCGTTCTTCGATTTCGATTCTTCGAGCCTGTTGTCTACACTCTTATTAATGTATCTCTTATTAATGTTTGCCCACATAATCATAACCAGCCGACTTAGCAAGTTTCAAATAGAACATTTCCTCGACCTGGGTTTTCAAACAAAGGCGCACACTTTCACTATTTTGTCAATTTGTTTCATTAGAACAAACTTCAGAGCCCATTCAGGCCGCACAAGGCCACTTATTCACATTAGATCAGTTATAATTCGGCAATGCCTTAAGTGTTGTGTAGAAATCAATAACCACTTCGAAGTGAAACATTTCTCTGAACCGAAAAACCATAAATTGTTTACGTTTGTTTTGTTGGATGCTACAAAACGGCAGCTTCCTTCAATCACATTAATTCGCCAATGCTGAGTTACTCGAAGTTACGGATGTTTTATGTGCAAATTATGCGGCTGCCTAATCGATAAATGCCACATTTACACAATGCCACTTTGTGTTGCAAGTGGCAACCAGTGGCGCGCACAGAATGTCAGTTCCGTACACAAACTTCCCAAGTTGAAACCACATTTACGGATATTTAGTAAAGATTTGAAACCCAGAAAAACGCCCCTTGTTTTGCGCAACTGCGTGCAACAATAACATAATCGGCATTTGATCCTTGACGCATCTTCTGCCACCGCTTCTGCGCCACCTGGCCCCAATCCAATTAGCTCTGCGAAACATCAAAAGCGCCAAAGTTGCAGAAAAGGCGGAAAAAGCAGCAACTTGCAAATTACCTAAAACTATGCGTGGAATGTTTTTGTTGTTGTTGCTGCTGTGATATATGTCGGATCGAATGGGGCGGAGCGGCTGTTCGAGCGGTGAGCGGAAATTGTTGCGTCTGCATTTAATTGCTCATTGTGTGCTCACGGTTAATTTTGTTCTGTTGCCTGTTGTTGCTTGGCGAGCTGCAGGCAGACGTTGTTCTTGTTGCAGCAATTTTTGTAATTTTTGCGCAATTACGTTTTGGGTTATTTTTGTTGCAACTTTTTGACGTCGAAAATTGTCGGCAATGGGATTTTTTTTGTCTATGCTGTGCGTATTTTTACGTTTGCTTTGGCTTTGTGGCCTTTTGCGCTGGAAGTGTTTGTGAAAAAAATTAGGAAAATGTTAACAATTTGGATTTGGGTTTTTTTATTTTTAAATTTCACTTGTCAACAATTTGTGCGCCGAACAGTTTTTGCCACTTGCTGTGCAGTGTTTTAAATAGTTTGGCGAACAGACAGACAGACAGACAGTTCGAGTTATGCTCAGCATCCATAAATTTAGACTTCACTCCACCTGCCTATCGGTCTTTGTCATCTGTCTGTCGTTGCGGCTGTCTGTCAGCATGGCTGGCGGATATTTCGGGAACCAAACTTGCTCAGCTCTTTGCCAAAAAATGGTCGAATTTCCACAAATATTTGCACAACATGCGGCGGCCAGTTGAGAGGAAGCTGCACTATTGTTGTTGTTTTCTTTGAGTAATTTTAAGAATTGGCGAAAAACCTTGCGCCATGTTATGAAAGTACTGGGCGTTGAAATTTATTGCAATTTAATGAGAATTTCGAGTGTTTTTGCAATTAGAATTCGAGCGAATGTACAACAAAATATTTGAGAAAAATTGTCTGCGCCTTTCAACGCCAACTCAGCTCGCAGTCAAATTTATGCTTATTAAATATTTTCTTGTGCAATTATTTGCGCAAAGATGCGTTTTTCCTCAATGCTAATTAGATGAAAACAAATTACACGCCGCTGCAGACGCTGCGCACGTCGCAGACAGATTGGCGAACGAGCAGCCGCGCGTGGGCGTGTAAGGTTGTCTGGCCGCTTGTCCGTCCATCTGCTTGTCGGCGACGCATTGTAATCAGCCGGAAATATGGGTCAATTATGCGAATTTTGCAACACTGTTGTTGTTGTTGTTGCCAAATTTGTACCAGCACTGTCACTGGCAATGAAACAAGTTTGTATTGAGCACACAGCCAACAATAGCTGCAACACCCCCGCCGACACGCCCCATGGCGCTGGCGCAGCATGCAGACAAATATGCGCGCATGTTGTGATTACAAAACCGGGCCCGCCCACCTCCTCCTCGTTTTTCGTTTAGTCTTCATTCTCAGGTTGCTGTGTTGTATTTGTGTTTTATTGAATTGCCACAGCCAACTAATGAGCACCCGGCAATTTATTAACAATCAATCAGCATTTGTGCTCGACACCGACTGACAGTTTGCATGCACGTTCGATGTTATTGTTGTTTTGGTTATTTTTTTTGGCAACGAAATATTGTTGGCTCGAATGTGGGCCAACCATGGTCGAAATCTTCAGAGCCAATGAGCAATTTTTTATTTGCCAATAATTTCACACTTTGCTGTTTGTGTGTTGCTTGTTGAATCGATGAATTGAATTTTGGCCTAAAAGTATGCAATGCTTATTGTGTGCAATGCTTATCGTGAGGGCCCTGTTTTATGAATTTGGCTGCTTAAACTCGCATACAAAGCGATTGAAGTGCTGATGCATGGCTGAATGGGATTGTAAAGAGCTAATTGACGGTTCATGTTTAACCCTTTCAGAACTGATTGAAGACTGCGGAACATTGTTAAGGTTTTTTTGTGGTTTTATGCCTAAAGAAAGAGTGAAAAGCATGAAAACTCCATTTTTTGTGAAAAAGTTAAGGAAAATATGGGTTTACAAACGATAAATTAACCCTTTCGACCCCGAATTTTACCCTGTGTCTCGACATTATTTTTTGGTATTAAAATCATGAAACACTTGAAGACTAAGAAGTGTGCACACAACATTTGAAGTCGCCACGCCTCTTTGTTAGACTTCTAGAGCTAGTTTACTTGTGAACAATTTTAGCTTAAAATGGGTTAAATAAATTTGTATCAATACTTTTTAATTATAGAAAAATAATTTGATATGTGTGAAAAAATACAAAATTATCACTTTTTGGCTATTTTTATCAAAGAAGGGTTTTGATCACACGCGCCCAATTCGTAGACTTCAATTAGAACACAAACATTCCCTGATATGGCTGTAAATTATTTGAAATTATTTTGGGGGTAGCAGTACAATTTTTGTAATTTGCCTTGAATTCACTTCTAAAAATATAAATTTGTTAGTGGCTACTTAAATTAAACCCAATACAAATAGGTGAGGTTGCTCTCAGGCAACTTTGGGGTCAAAAGGGTTAACTGTATGGTGAAAAATATTAAATTACATTGCAGTAAATACAATGAATTTAAGTTTGGCGCACACAGGATTTCATTTTTGTGGGTGGTTTGCGTAATTTTTTTGAGTTCAATTCCATTTGAAACCATATTTTGCAACATCAGTTTTTGTATTGGGCGAACAGGGCTTTGAATCCCAAAAACCCTCTCTGTGTGCGCCACTGTTGGTAACCATATAGTTTCCAAGAGAAAGAATGAGTTAACATTTTCCAACTGGAAATAGTTGCTTGTTGTAAAAAACGATTTGTACCGAATCAACTCGAAATGGTTGTTGGGTTGACTGAGTGGTTGCTAGCAAAGCTAGGTAGCACAATTAGCACTTAAAGTGCCCTTCTGGTGCCACATTCCCACTGTGTTTTTTTATTGGCTGATATTTTAAATTCACGTAGTGCAATCCAGGAAATGTAGAAACTGAAAGATGATCTCCACGAGTTGAAATGTTTGTGAGGTCTTTCAGAAAGCGAGTCCCGAGCGAGCGTAGTCTGCTCCTTGCTGGGTGAGTGTTTCTCAAAACTTGAAATGGTAAGAAAAATAAACTTGTAACGCTTTTTTAAGAATTATGTTTGCGTCCAGAATTAAGCAATCATGAAAAAATAGTATAATCCCAATCTCAATGAATATAAATATTGTTTTTGCTGTTTTTCCACACAGCAAGCAGTGCAAAACCTTTGAACATAAAACTATTCATAAGCATGAAGCGACATAAAAGTGTATTTCTGCAAGTCACTTTTTTACACTTAGTCCCTTAGTGACATTTCACTTGGCTTTGATTCAATCAAAAACCATATCCGAAAAATTTTATTAGTATTAATTAAAACAAAAATAAGAGATTAATTTTCGTATTGACAGCAATTTTTTCCACAAAAAAAAAATAATAGGAAAATGATAATAATTCTTATTTTGTTACATTTAATCTTATCGCCGCTTGCTGCCGATGGCATATTTGATAAAACCTCGATGCAGCGGCAGCGTGCGATAGCGAGGGAATTGTTTCAGTGTGTCTTTTATTGGCCAAAAACCCATACGATTTATTTGCTTTAATGAAATATTGGAAACAAATGTATCGACCAATGACTGAGGCCATCATAGAGCTGCACATCTATCAGCAACGTGTTCGATTAAGTCAGAATTTATTGGAATCAACAAAGTTTGATACTGGGCGGCAATCGGTACATTCGGCGAATTGAACGACTACACTCATGCTTATGGGTTGGTTGGTTGGTGATGCGTCAGCACCCAACATTAAACATGTTGTTGTGGTAATGTAAGAGTATATTCGCTTTTGTAGAGTACTCGAGATGCCCATAAGAAGGTGTTGTCTGAATACTTTTTGCTTTTTGCAATCAATGCTCTGCGGAAGAGAATGCAAGATAATTTTTGAAAGGGTTAAGATGTGCGTAAAAAAATTTGGCACAGGAGTCGAACTGAGAAAATGTGAAAAAAGTGCACCATATAAAAACTTTTGTTTGAAGAGGGAAAATTTCAATATTCTACAGTTGAGAGAATCGTCATAGTTTTGGATTTTAACAGCTAGAAATTACTTGAAGAAGTAGGGTTTTATGGGTTTAAATCTCCCCAAATATCTGTTTGTGGCAAATATGGTTTCAAATGGTATTAAGCTCAAAAGTTGTATACGAAATTCCCCCTAAATGACATTCTGTGTGCGCCACTGCTCGTAGATGCTCTGTAGATTCATTCAAACTGATTTTATACCATTTTTATAAACCATTTTATTTATACCATTTTTTATGCTATTTTGTTACGAAAATAGCTGATGCACAGATAATTGTTCCATACAATTTCCTCGTCAAGACCAAATGGCTGCCAAAAGATCCTCTCTGGATTTGCAGGGAACTCAAAAAATAGGAAGGGCATCTGATCCTAAATAAAGGGAATCACAAAGGATTCAAAAGGATCTTCAAGTGGAAGTGCACTCTTTCTGTAACCTGTTCTTTTTATTTCGTATATTTAAAGCCAAAAATAAGGAGTCCATTGCAAAAAACTTTAATTACACTGTGCTACAAAAAACCACTTTTGTCGAGACTCATCCAAAAGATGATACAAACGTGAAACTTGAGGTCATTAATAGTAACATGGCATACTTATTTTTTTTAGTTTCTGATCCGTTGTTCTTTTAAAGGACTTGAAAATTTTAAGCACATAGAAATTTCAAAGATTTTTTCGAAATATTTGTGGTTGTTCAATGATGAAAATATGGATATCAAATAGAAGAGCTAAATTGTCGCCTTTTTACTACATTTGCTATTTATTTTTTTTAAGACCAAAATATGTCTGTTAGGTCCTTTCAAAAATGTATCGTTCGATAGCATTGAAGTTTTTGAACTAATTCTTAAAAATATAAATTTTGTAGATTTCGATCTGTACTATAATATTTCAAAATATAATTTTCTATCTTTCTTTATATCTTATATCTATCTTGCTATCTATCTTTTATGGTTTAGTGTTGAAAAAAAGTGTCCATCTTTAAGTGAAAATTTACAATTGAAACATAAAATTTCAGGTATTTTACAACATATCACTTACAGACAATGGTCCTAGTAGTTCGAAATGGAAAATTTAGTCAAAAAGCGACAAGTTTAATCTTTCATTTGATATCCATATTTTCATCATTGCATAAGTACAAATATTTTGAAAAATCTTTGAAATTTCTATGTTCTTAAAATTTTAAAGTCCTTTTAAAACGACAGTGGATCAGAAAATTAAAAACTCAGTAAGTCAGGTTATTTCGAATGACATTAATTTCCGTCTATATCAGCTTTTGGATGAGTCAAAAGTACTCTCGCACAGTGGTAATTATTAACGAAATTAATTGTTCAGCAAGACTGCAACATTCTTATTTAAGTATTTTTATTACTCTGTTCTGGCTGCTGGCTGTAAACAAACCGATCGCTCTTATTTTCTAGAATTTTTATTTGTTTTGTTTTCAAATACCTGCTTAATTTTTGTTCGCATGACATCATTAAAAGGCACAGCTGGTGCTCTAGAAACAATTCGGCACTTTCTACGTTTGCAACATTTGTTGTTTTTTAATATTTATTAAATATAGAAATATATGTTAATATTGCTACAATACAATCAAAATTAAAATACACACAATCAATACATGAAACATTGAGTTACAAAAATTTAATTATCAAAATGGGCATTGCACACATTTTTGGAAAACAAAACAAAAATTCAGTTACTAAATCTATTTTCATACGAAACTCAGTTCCAGTGGGAAGACAAGCTTTTGCTACTAAAGTAAGAATTTCTTTAAAATTACATTTAAAAAAATTGTAAACAAAATAAAAGAGTACAACTAAAATCATAAACGTGTCAAGCAATCCAATTGCGCTCTCAACGTTTTCATCGAGAATTTATGTTATTTTTTTTCTAGTCGTTTGTTGTTTGTGTTTGCGTGTGTTTCACGTGTTGACTCGATGCGCTTTAGTATTATTGTAAAAATAGATAAATACATTGTTTTTCTGCTGTTTCAATGCTGTTCAGCAATCGAGTCTTAGCGTCAACAAAAGCGTGCAACCGCCAAAGCCAAAGCAATTCTCCTTCACTTCTTTCATTTTTAGACTAAATTCTTTCGTTTGCCATTCATTGTTCGCTGTCGGTGTCTTCAATTGCAGCCGCTTGCTGTCTTCAATTTGTCTTCAATTAATTTATGCAGCTGACCTTGTGAGGTTAACAACAACAACGGCAATTGTCTCTATATGAAAAAAACAACAACTGACTTGAATTCTTTACGAAAATTCCAGCAAATCAAAAGTGAGCACCGCGCTATACACAATCTTATCTGTTGTTGCTGTCACTGTCACAGTTGCTTTTGTTGTTTTTTTTGTGCACACTTTTGCTACTTTTGCAATGGGAAAACTGGGCATGAAATTATTTGCGCTTAATTAGGTGACTCCATCGGTTAATCGCACTCGAATGCCGCCGACCGAAATCGACCACCGAACGCCAATTCAACTGCGTCAAAATGTTTGACTGTATTATTTGTTGTTGTTGTTTCTGTTGCTAGTAGTTGCTGTTTGTGTGCGAAATTTCTTAAGAATTTGCATGAATTATCATTCATTCGCAACTGACATGAGACGCAGAAATGTTGCGCGTCGCCGCACAGTGACTGCAAAAAAAAAGTCAATCAATAGACAAGTGTGACAGTTATCAGCTGTTAAGGGCGACCAAGTGCAGCAGAGTGGAGAGAGCGAGTGAGAGTCAAGAATGTGGCCACAGATTCTTTGAGCGGAGTAGTAGACTTTTGTTTTTTGTTATAAGTAGCTCTGTCTCTTTCACTCAAATCATAGGTTATGTAAATACTGACAAGTTATAAAGCTTTCAATACATTTTCTCACGATCTGGCCAACAAGGGTTATGCCTCTCAAAATTGTTTGTACTTTTATCAAAATTTGACTATTTAAACGCGCAAATTGCATCCATTGAATGCGATTTGTACGAGAAGAATGTTAGGTGTTGTCTCATACTTGACCTATATTTCTAATCTGAACAAAAAGTTCAAATATTCTGCACTTCTAGGACAGATACTACTCTCTCTACTCATAGAAAATATTTTCAAATCGGTTCAAAAATAGAGGTGAAAAAATATGTTGGCGTATTCAAATGTGGAATTCAGTAGAATAACTCAAGGTTCGAGTAGGAAAAAATGAAAGCAGATTACTTATACCAAGTACACGTCTATAGTCTTGTAGACTCTAGTCTCTAAATACTAAAAATTCCATTGTTATTCGTCTACGTTTGATTTACAACCAGTTTTCTATTTTTGTAATTTTCGATATTCTTACTAAAGCAGAGAACGTAGCTTCATATCACTGTTCCTGATCAGAAACATTTCCTCGTTTGTGTACATTCGAAACCTACTTTACGAACTCAATTATGACTTTAATTTGCTCAAAACTAATTCGCTGCTTCTAAGCGCAGTAATCACCAACTCCCCGACTCCACTGACTCCCCAACTCCACTCTCCTCTCTTTGCTCAGAATTGTTGCATGTTCTGTGTTTCGCACTGTAAAAAGTTGCTGATGCGTCTCGTTCGCTTTGTCGCTGTTTGGGCAGCAAAATTGCATGCGAGCGAAAATTTTTGGGTGGCACTGTTTGCGCTCAATTGAATCATAAATGGCGGTCGGGTCGGGTCTGGTCTGGTCTGGTTGGCTTGGTTTGGCTTGGCTTGGCTTTACTTTCGTCGTCGCTTTGCCCCACATTTGCAGTACCCACATTTGCATCGTTTGCATGTGTGCGTGTGTGTGTGTGAGTTAACTTGCAGCAATGCTTACACCGACAGATATTAATTGTTTAATATTTTAAATTTTTGCTGTTGTTTTCTTGAATTTTAGTTTTTTGTTTCGTTTTAAACGTTCACAAGTGTTTGCGTCTCTCGTTTGGCAAAAACAAAATTTTTCCCGCCCCAAAACAGTTGAACAATGAACAAACAGTGTTCATAATCAAAAACACAGCAACAATGCTGCAATATTGCTCTGCACACACACACACACGACTTCGTGACTCCTGGACGCGCTCTTAGAGCAGAGCGCACTTGCGACGCGGTCGCACACGCGCCACCGGACACAGCACCGAGCGAATGGCCTCGTCGAAGACCGTCTTGAGGCCCTTCTGCGTCAGCGCCGAGCACTCGAGGTACTTGACGGCGCCGATTTCCTTGGCCATGGCCAGTCCCTGCGGGTAGGTGATGGGCGTGAGCTTCTTGTCTTTCAGCTTCTCGATGGTGGCCTTGTCGTCGCGCAGATCCAGCTTGGTGCCGACCAGAATGATGGGCACGTTGGGGCAGTGATGACGCACCTCCGGGTACCACTTGGCGCGCACGTTCTCGAACGAGGCCGGGTTCACCAGCGAGAAGCAGATGAGGAAGACGTCCGTTTGCGGGTAGGAGAGCGGACGCAGCCGGTCGTAGTCCTCCTGGCCGGCCGTGTCCCACAGGCCCAGATTGATCGGCTTGGCGTCGACCATCACGTTGGCCGAGTAGTTGTCGAACACGGTGGGAATGTACTCGCCCGGAAAGGCGTTTGTCGTGTAGCTGATCAGCAGGCAGGTCTTACCCACCGCGCCGTCGCCGACCACAACGCACTTGATTGCCTGCATGATGCTCGTGAGGGAGAAAACTGTGGTGCTGGTGGTGATGGTGCTGGTCGTCCAGTGGCCGAATTATGGTTTTGCTTGTTAAGACTTCTGTGGTGTATTGGTTGTTATTGTTTTCGAAGGCAAATTCCGCGAAATCGAACGGTGAGTTGCAGCTGTGTGGGCAGTCGACGTGTCGCGCAGCTGGCGGCGTCTAGCGGGGGAGCAGCGGCCGAGCGCGTACACCTTGGCGTTCCCTTTGTTGCTTCGGCGTTTCGTCGTCGTCGTCGACCTTTTCCCTGCTGTCGTGCGTTCGCTTGTCGCGGCAGCTGTTGCTACGATTACACAACCTGCTTTCCAAGCGTTTCAATGTCAACAACAAAGCGCAGTTAACGTTCTGCGATTTATTTTCTAGTAATGCGCTTTGGAACTTGGCCAATTTTCTCTATTTTACGGCGAAAATCGCTGCTGATTCGTTTCCTTTGTGCAAGTTTTTTTATTTCGGCAACAAAAACACACCCAGACACTTTGAAATCACTGCCCGAACTAAGCAGCTAAAGTGGCTGGAAGCGCTCCGCCGAAACACTCTCACAGATACACACGGCGACGAGTATCGCACAGATACTCGCCGCGCGCTCGATCGGCTGGCGAACGAGCCCAGCGACGAGTCGAACGCGGCCACGGTTTACCAGTTGCACTGTCGCACACAATCCGCAGCAGGTTTGGCCACTTGCACTGTCTGTGGGCGGCACACTGCCTGTCCCGCTCTGGCGGCCACAGTGCGGTCCGACGCAATGGGCGCACTGTATCTGCACTGCGACCAGGTGGCAGCGCTGCACGGCAAGTGGCATTGTATAGTGGAATGTGTGGGTGTGTGTGTGTCAGTTTACTAATTCCAGCGCAGTTTGGATTATTTGAGCGAATTTGGTTGTTGTCGGTTGAGAGATCGGTGCGAGCATGGGTGAGTCATCAACTGACATATGTTGGCCTTGCGGACGTCTGTGCGCAGCAACGCCAACAATATTGATGACGTGAGCACACTTCACTCTCTGCTTCACTCTCGCTATCGATGTTTGTCGTTTTTTTTTAGATTTTTCTTTCAATTCGTTTCGGCTAAATATAAGGAAATTTTCACCATTTTCCCATTTGTGTAAACGCAACTGCTGTTGTTTTTGTTGTTGCCATTGAAGACACCAATGTTGTTGCCATGTTTTTGTTTTGCTCTTCGATACTGAAATTGTTGTTGAGTTGTGCTGAGAGAGTGAACTTCTGCTTATGACTTCTGACTGGTGATCATGTTTTTTCTCTTAGGCCAAAAATGTTTGTACAACACTGAAGAATGTTTCGAAACATTGTGGACCAATGCAATGCCAGATTTGTGTAGGTATTACATGTATTAATTTTGGATATTAGGATTGTCAACTTTGATTTGGTCATAAATGATGAAATGATCGAAAATACACTGTGGGTATAAATAGATAACATTCAGTTCTTAGAAAGGAAAAACTCTTTTCTAACCAAGAGTTCTTGGTTAGAAAAGAGTTTTACTGAAAATAATGCAAGATTAGAGATATAATTGAAATTACTAGAGTTGGTCGTCAAATTTACATACACAAGTAGGTGTAATAGCTGGTCACGTATGGCCACACAAAGACCCTTATTGGGTCTTTAATGATACCAGATGGAGATTCGTAGTGATCAGTTAGATTACAAGTCTGGTGTACGGCGAACTCATGTGACCCCAAGATGGCCAAGTGTGTGTCTTGATATGCTACGACAGAAGACTATGCAAGACACAGAATGACTTCCTCGCACCTGTAACACAAAGCAATAAGGATTGCTATAGAAAAACTCAGGGTTCACAATTTGATTGAAAAGTCTCGAAATATTATTAGTCCAGTGATTCGAAGCCTGCCCAACCTAACCTAAATTGTTGCCAGCGAAGACTGAAACATCAAAAGCTTCCAAATGTTTCGATCTACATTCAAGCACATTCACAATTAGCCTCTGAGTATATTAGCCCAGTGATTTGTTTTTTGCTGCCAATCTTAACCTTATCTAGAATTTTCTCTAGCAAAGTCCATTGCATCGAAAAGTTTTGGTGATTGCAAGATTAGAATCCTTTAAAATTACCTCTTATTCATACTTTTTTTTTCAAATAGAACCACCAGTCCACCAATGGCGCACACAGAATTTCATTTGGATAGTAGGGAGAGGTTTTGAGTATACATTGTGACCGAAAAGTTTCCGGAAATTCTCATTTAAAATTCGCGCGCTGTATATTTGTCGATATTTTAAGTTTCTGTAGGTTGGTAGCTTTGTCCTTAATTACTATGCCAAAAATGAGCGCGATCTGTCAGACAGTTTGTTTACGGCAGCTGTTGAAACCAGTTCACCTCAGTAGTGCGTTGCGATTTTGTTGAGAATTTTCTACAAAATGAGTACCGTGAACAGGTCTCTTTGGACGTGCTTGATCGTGCCAATTCCGATCCAACTTTCATGGAACGCATCATAACTGGTGACGAGATATGGGTCTACGAGTACGACATGCAAACAAGCCAACAATCATCGGAATGGAGAGGAAAAGACGAGCCGAAACCGAAAAAACCACGCCAAAGTCGCTCAAAAATCAAGGTAATGCTGATTATTTTCCTCGATATTCGTGGTGTGGTGCATCATGAATTCGTCCCTGAAGGAAAAGACTATTCGGTCGGTAAAGACTATTCTTTGACTGTTTTAAGACGTTTGCGTGAAAATATCCGCCGTAAACGGCCTCAATTGTGGAAGGATAATTCATGGATTTTTCATGACGATAATGCTCCCTCGCACCGAGCCAACATTATCAACGATTTTAAGGCCAAACATTCAATAAATACCATCGAACAGCCACCGTATTCACCTGATCTTGCACCGTGTGACTTTTTCCTGTTTCCCAAACTCAAATTACCACTCAGAGGAACGCGTTTTGAATCCATAGAAGACGTAAAACAGAATTCGCAGAGGGAACTCAAAGCCATACCGGAAAGCGCCTATAAAAAATGTTTTGATGATTGGAAGAAACGTTGGCATATGTGTATCGCTTCTAATCGAGCATATTTTGAAGGATATAAAATAAATATTGATGAAGATTAAGAATTTTGCGTTTTATTTAAAATTTCCGGAAACTTTTCGGTCACAAGGTATCTTTTGAATCCAATACCATTTGGAATCATATTTTGAGAACCAGTGAGAACCAAGATTATTCTTTATCTAGTCTTTCTTAGCCAAATTCTTATAGATGATAGCATAATAACAACAACAAAATTGCGATTTTACATCTATTTGTATCTATATTGTCAAAATCAAAATAAAATAAAATAAAATAAAATAAAATAAAATAAAATAAAATAAAATAAAATAAAATAAAATAAAATAAAATAAGATCAAATAAAATAAAATGAAATACGATGAAATTAAATACAATGAAATTAAATCCAGTGAAATGGAATAAAATATCAAATCAGCTGATCGAATGTCCTTTAGACTTAAGCCTCAGTTTATTGACAGATTTTGTTTTATTTTTAGCTGAGTGTTTACTGTTGTGATTAAATCATAAAAAGTCATTCAACTGATCAGTTTAGACAGTTTAATTTTTTATATAATTAATTGTATTTATGTTGATTAATAATTATTATTCCATTCTTTGAATTAAAAATTTTGTTGTTGTTTCCCTTCATAATTTTTTAATATTTATTTTTAATTTATTTTGTTTGTTTATTGATTCATCAAAAATATTTCAATGTGCTGTTGCAGATCTTTGGATATCAAAAAAATCATAAAATCTAAAAGAGGTAAATCAAGTGTGTTATATCAATGTAACATCCACCTGAAGTGGGTTAATTTAACATTTACATGTTACAATTGTACATAGGGAATGTTTTTCAAATTTAATAATAAACACACACAAACGCCGAAACGATTGCAATTCCGCTGCAGACTTTGACGCAGCGGAGAGCAAAGCGGCAACGCACAGCCGGAAGCGATAATAATTGCGTGTCTGCGGCCAGTTCCACTGTCCCCTTTGTCGCTTTGGTGTCAAAGCCACGCTGACATTTTGACCAATAAGGTCACAACAACAGCAACAACAATCACATTACAGGCCACTAAAGTTTTTGCATTACGCTCTCATTAAATCGGGCAAAATAAATGCAAACAACAAAAACAACAACTAAAGCATGCAACTGACATCAAAAGCAAAATCAAAATTGCAAATAAAAATTAATAAAAGCTAAAAATGTATTATTGTTTGTAGCAAGCGAACACAGGATCATGGCAAATGGAAAAAAAAATGTCAGCAGGATGAGACATTTGGACTTTAAAGTAATAATGCACTGGTTGAGTGTTTGTTGCACTAAAGTGTGGCCAGCGGCAATTGAAATTGAGCCGCGCGAATGCTGAACGCGCAGCAGACAAGCAGACTGGACGGACAGATGGACGGACAAATGGACGGACAGCTGCTATTGAGGGAGTGCGGGTGGAATGTACAAACAAGTGCATAGCTGTTAAAGCGTGAACAATTATTGTTGCTGTTATTATTTTTTCTTGTTGTTGTTGTTGTTGTTGTTACATTGATGCGACGTTTTAAGCACAAGTGGCCACATGCGCGTCATTGCTCGTTTATTTAATGCATACTTTTTGCATTTTATTTATCACATACATATGTATGTGCGGTGTGATTGTTGTTGTTTGTTTTCATTCTTGTTCATTGTTGGCGTTGCGTGAAAATAATTTTGGCTTTCTGGCATGTTGCTCCGCCACTCGGCATAACCCTATTAATAACAGTAACAACAATTGCAACTATGACAATAACAACAACATTCAGCGTAGGCACAACAACAATCATAATAATAATAATAATTGCCGGATTTAATTATTTACACAATTTCCATGCGAATTACTGTTGCAAATGCGTATGTGGTGGTTGCAGTTGTTGTTTCGCTCTTGTTCTTGTTCTTGTTGTTGTTGTGATTGTTGCAATAAATCATGAACAGATTTCAACATGTGCGCACAATTTAACAGCAACAAACAACATTGCCATTGACACAGTGGAATGCAATGCGAAGCGAAGCAACACTTTTGATTAAATTTTAGATTTGCAAATTTTGCAAAATAAAAAAAATAAAATAAAATAAAACAATTATTTTATTAATAATAAAATAAAATAAAATAACATAAAATAAAATAACATAAAATAAAATAAAATAAAATAAAATAAAATAAAATAAAATAAAATAAAATAAAATAAAATAAAATAAAATAAAAAAATAAAATAAAATAAAATAAAATAAAACAAAATAAAATAAAATTAATTAAAATAAAATAAAAAAATAAAATAAAATAATATTAATTAAAAAAAAATAAATAAAAATAAAATAAAATAAAATAAAATAAAATAAAATAAAATAAAATAAAATAAAATAAAATAAAATAAAATAAAATAAAATAAAATAAAATAAAATTAAATAAAATAAAATAAAATAAAACCAAATAAAACAAAATGAAATAAAAACATTTAAAATAAAATAAAATAAAATAAAATAAAATAAAATAAAATAAAATAAAATAAAATAAAAGGGCAAGTTAAACACATCGTGACTATACAATTTTAATTTCATTTTACTGGACACGTTTGCATTCTTGCACCACTGTGCAGCGCTGCCAACAAATTGCGAATTTAATGCGCCTCTTTAGCGTTGCGAAAATGCAATTATTTCATTTGGTTTATTTTACTTATATTTAAAAAATGACCGCACATGCCTTGCCACATGCCGTGCCACACCACGTCATATGCCGCGCCAAAATATTTGAAATATGCCAGCAATTCCACATAACGCGCTGAACTGATGCTTTTCAGGTCTTCAGTGCGCAAAATCAATACAACTCCGGTTCATTTAATTAAACGATTTGGTGCAGTTTGTGTTAATAAACTTTAAAGATCATTTCGGGTCGCTTTATGTCAGCGACTCTGCATCGCACTTTGGCCATTTTGGGGCCGCAAATGCAAAAAACTGTTAACACTTTTGATGCAGATTGAAAGACCACAAGTTTTCCATACCTTCAAAGATCTACGACGCTAATAACTCGAAAAGTACACATTGGTTGTGGCTATGTCGATGTCGAGATTTTCGAAATTCTCGATATCGTTACGATAGTGTAATTTTTCTCGTTCTCGATATCATTTTAGACACTTTAGCAATACTCGAAAACGAGAAAAATTCTCGCGTTAACAATATCGTTTCGATATCGTTTGGTTTGCTGGGTAATTGTAATTGTAGAACTCTATTTGTAGAATCAATTGTAGAACCCGATAAAAAAATAAAAGTCATCAAAGCAAAAGTTGATAGAAATACTAAAAAAAAAAGAAATATTAAAAATGAAAAATCTTCAAAATGAAGTTAATGGTCTTTCTAGTGTTAACCAGTACAACCACAACAAGGGTCGACTGGCAACTGCTGATGACCAATCTTCGGCAACAAAATATCGATATAATATTTATTAAAGTTTCGGCACAAAATATTTGAAGCAGAAAGAGGTGTTTCAGTCGAACTCGACTGATGGTTGGGTTGGGTTCCAAGTTTAAGTGAAAGTTGAGAATTCAAACACTATCAAACACCTGAATTAACAGAGAATATTTTTCTTTCAGCAATTACTGTTCAATCTGATCGGATCTGATAGATGGCTTGGAGTAAACTTGTGAGTACTCAAACTTTAGTTTTTCTAAGTTATAATTGTCAGAAAAATACAGCAGTTCAGTTTGTTTGTATCTTTTGCTTGTATCAATGTTAGGGAAAATCTTTCGCTGTAGTTCGATATGGTAGTGATTCCTATAAGCATAATACTACGATTCAGGAATAGGAATTAAATTCCAGTTCAATATGCGACGTTCGTGTCCACAAGCCTACATTGAAGTCTATATTTGGGCTGTTTATATTTATTATTTACATTCAAAGTATATCTTCACATATCTTGGAATGAATCAAGACCTCGTTTCTCAAATCATTCGTGTCGCGAAGTAGCTTTATGCAAATACGTAATGGATCAAAATATATACTTGGGTTACGTTCGACAATAGTTCTCCTGCCTTCGAATGTAATTTTGACCCATATTCAGTTAATTCTTGAAGTCCAAGAAAGTTTTTAATGCTCCTCAAAACAATTATTAAAATCTTACGACTCATGTGAAATATTTTTTTTGATTTCGGTGTTCCTGCATAAAAGGATGATTCCAGAATTTGTTAGCATCCAATATAATTTTCGAACCCCAACTTTCATAGCATGAATATATTTCTACTAAGAGTATTTTGGATTCCAAAATTAAACCCCGTCCCGAAAGGGTTTCACCATTTCAATCTCTTTATGAAGTTAAGCAGATCCGGTAATTAAACCTTAAACTTGCCCCATAGTGTGAAGTCGTTTTTGGTTCTGAAGTTGTATGGTTTCTGTTTCCTTTCATCTCAGCATTTACCCTTTGGCACAGTCTCCACTGATTACTCCGATCAGATGTCGTAGTGAGGAAAGACTAAGTGATACCTAATATCCGGTTTTCCAGAAAGATATGAAAAGAGAGGGAGCCAGGAGATATAAGGAGTCTTCTATGAGTACATAATACATCTGCTACAAGTTGTACATTGTTTATTAACCCTTTCCGACATGAAAATAAACCGGGCTTTATGAATTGCATGGGCTGTAGTCCAATATATTGGGCATTGTTACTGAAAGGGTTAACTACAACTTTGTGCTGTCTTTAAAATAAAATATATATCTATGTTTATATATAATTAGCAAAATAGCTATTCAGAGCATTTCATATCATTGCATTTCTCATTCGGCAAATGTCTGAATAAAACGTCTCAGCACTTAGCAGTGAAAGAGTTTCGCTGTTGTCATAGCCTAAATGGAGACAAATGTTGAATTTTTTATACATTGTCACATCGCACCGGAGTGCAAACAGTTTCAGCCGGACACACCAAACGGCGTCCTGAGTTCGTAAAAGCCACTGAATTTATCGCATTTAGACGTGCAGCCGACGCTGGGGTATTTTATGAATATGTCACGTGTTGGTTTTGTTAGCCACCGCAAAGCCGCTACGCCACAAAGCTTTTCATTTTCCATGAGTTTTTTTGTTGTATTTTGCAAACAGCCGTTGGCCATCAGGGCCCGTCAACAGCATCGCATTGCCTCGTCAGTTCCGCATTTCGACATTTATGGATGCGAGACATTCAATTGGCGCACTTTCACACACACACCCACACCCACACCTACACATTTACACAGTGCGCATTTATCTGCGCGTTGGAGCAGATCTGCCATTGAAAGAGTGCATGTGTGTGTGTGTATGTGAGCAGCGCCAAGGGACTCGTTGTTGCTTGTTTAGCAGCACATTTGTATATTTATATGCTGTGGCCGTTGTTGTTGTTGTTGTTTGCCTTTGCGCCTTTGATCAAACAGCCTTCAAACCTTTCGTTCACATGTTTTTTTTTTTTGGTTGTAATTTTTTCACAAAATTTTCTGCTATTCGTCAGGGTGCTTGTATTGAAAAATTGCTATGGGGATATAGACGACACTCAGAAGAATGTATCCTTTGACATTTGATCGCGTAGCGAAGATAATAAGGCGGACGTGCGGCTTGCGGACGCTGTCAAGTAGTCAGGCGAGTCGCTTCGCTTGAAATACTCTGCCCGTGCACATATATGTGTGTGTGTGTGTGTTTGGATTGTGTGGCCTGAATTGCTGGGCGCACAATTCGCAGAATAACAACTCAATTCGCATTGAAACGCTGCCAATACTGGAACCGTTGGCGGGCTGACATGTGAGTCCTTCAGGCATGCGGCCTACTGGGGACACTGGCCGCCACTCGCCACTCTGTTCGCTTGTCTGCGCTTATCAATGTAAACTTTTCATTCGAATTCAAAATACTAAAGTTTTGTAAACTTTTTCTTTGCATTTTGTGCCAATTTCCGCTTTTATGTTTCATGTTTCTGCGCATATCGCAACGAGCGCAATCTCGTCCTTCGTAACTGACTGCGTCCGGCTGCAGCACTGCAGTGTGACGGTTGGATGTTGGCAGTTGGACGCGGTGTCGCTCTGTTTAGCTGCGATATTCATTTACTCGTCAACTCGTCAAATAGCCGCGCATTCAGGTCGTTTTAACTTCTTTGCTGCCTCTTTTCATTCGTTCCGTGAAATGTGTTGCACATCCTTTCAGCTAATTTGCTCGCATTTTTTCGCATTGGTTTTTATTTCCTTTTAACAGTTGTTTAAGGAACACACTTACAGAGCGCTTGACTGGATTCAACATGTGGACAGCGCTTTACATATATCGGACTTGAATCGCCAAATGCTAGAAAAAAGTTTGCATGCTAGAAAAGTCAATTTGCTGAGAGCGGGTCACGTTGCGTCATGTGATGGAAATCAAATGGAATGCAAAAACAAAATACACTAATGGGTTGAACAGCCAGATGCTGTGTTGGGTTTTGCTAGTAGTGACATTTAAATATAGCGAATATTAACTAAAACTGAGTGAATTAATTACCTGAGTTGCAGTGGCGCAGTGAATAGTGAATTGGAGCACAAATCAAGGAAAGTGGGTTCGATGTTCGACTTAAACAAAGAACAGTTTCTTCGACTAAAATCTTTGCAAAGGATTTGTGAGTGCAAACAAAGGAGTCAATTATAAATAAATAAATTTGCTATAAATTTATATGTTGCATTCTTTTATGTACAAAAATTGCATAAACAAAATTTTGTTCTGTTTAGTGAAATAAAAAAAATGTAGTACATTGTTGAGCCAAAAATATTAATAAATAAATTTTAAAATCATAAAATTATTTGTTACCTTTATTTGTACCTATGGATCAACGAAGTGTTTGATATTTTTTTGAAAGATCAAAAATATTATGACAAAGGTCCCTTTTTCTGATTTTCTGACCAAAAAATGTTTCTGACCAAAAAAATAAAAGAGTTGAACATATAACAGCTTCTAAAATTTCGAAAAATATGCATAACAAAAAATTTTTTTAATTTAGTAAAAACATAAATTTAAAAAAAAAATTACTGTTTCTATTAAAATATTTTTAAATTTTGAAAATATGCATCTAAAATTTGGAAAAATATGCTAACAAAAAGTTTTGGATTATAAATTTAAAAAAATCGTAATTTATAAATTTATTTATTTTATTTTTTATAAATATTAAGAACACAAATAAAAAATATGAATAAAACATAAAAATGAACAAACATTCAAAATTTAGATTCCACATTGAACACATTCAAATTACTGCGTTTGCAATGCAAAAAGAAAACAACAAAGATATTTTAAAAATTACATTTAAAGATATCATTTAGTTTTATGCATTTAAATTTGGAAAGATATGCAACAAATTTTCTTTTTATACTGTAAATTAATTGAGAACTCCAAGAATATCGAGAAAACCTTTTTTTGCATTCATTTTTATTTTATTTATTTTATTTTATTTTATTTTATTTTATTTTATTTTATTTTATTTTATTTTATTTTGTTTTATTTTATTTTATTTTATTTTATTTTATTTTATTTTATTTTGTTTTATTTTATTTTATTTTATTTTATTTTCTTTTATTTTTTTATTTTATTTGATTTTTATTTTTTTTATTTTATTTTATTTTATTTATTGTTATTTTATTTAATTTTATTTTTTTAATTTTCTTACTTGATTTTACTTTATTTTTTTTTATTTTATTTTATTTTATTTTATTTTATTTTATTTTATTTTATTTTATTCTATTTGATTTTATTTGATTCTATTTTATTTTATTTTATTTTATTTTATTTTATTTTATTTTATTTTATTTTATTTTATTTTATTTTATTTTATTTTATTTTATTTTATTTTATTTTATTTTATTTTATTTTGTTTTATTTTATTTTATTTTATTTTATTTTATTTTATTTTATTTTATTTTATTTTATTTTATTTTATTTTATTTTATTTTATTTTATTTTATTTTATTTTAAAAAAACATGCATTTACATGCAGTAGCTGGCTTCGCTAGTCCAGCAAGTAGAGCGCCAGCTTCTCATACCAGAGGCCCTAGGTTCGATTTCTAGCTCGGGCTGGTGAAACACTCGTCCACTTCTATGGCTTTTCACAAGAGGTAGATGGGTATTCTAAGCCCATATGGAGGCCTTAGTGTGTCTCGTACAGAGGCAACAACTAAAAATAACCTACATAGCTACTTATAAGTTTAAGTCTTAAAGGGTAAAAATTCAATTAAAAAATTTAAAATATGAATAGGAAAGTCTTAAAGGAAAGATTGGGTAAGGTTAAGACGGCTTGCTGGCTAAGTTGGACACGCTAAATTGGCCTCGCAACCCACCCCATTGGGTTGTAAGTGTTTCTAGCAAAGCTCTTTTTCTTCTTCTTAGCATGACAGTCCTGGATGGACCACTGCTTCCGCAACTATCTTCCTCCAGATTTCTCGATCCGCTGCTAAGCGCCACTAGTTTTGCACGTTCATCTCTTTGAGATCATCGATCACTGCATCCACCCATCTTTTCTTTGGTCTGCCCTTAGTTCGCTTCCCATATGGTTGCTTCTTGAAGGGCTGTTTTGAAGCTCTTTGTTCTGGCATTCTTTCTACGTGTCCAAGCTAGCGTATTCGTTGGGCTTTTATGTATTTTATGACGTTTGCCCCTTAATGAGGTGTTCAAGCTCAGAGTTGTATCTAATACGATATGCGCCATTTTCCAATTTTTGATTGGACCATATATTTTTCTCAGTATTTTCCTTTCAAACATTGCTATTTGGTTCACGTCATTCATCTTCATCTAGCAACGCTCAGCAGTGACTTAATTCCATCTCAACTCAGAAAAGAACGAAGCCCCTAAGTACCTAATTAAGTGATTGAGTGAGTAAATCGTAATCTTGAGATGTCCGGCCATCTGAGTGAGCTTAAATTGTAGTGCAAAACTCTCTTAAAATTGCAACTCTGCCGCCCAAATATTTCATCCATTGTGTAGTGGTGCAATTAAAAACTTTCCACCGCAGACTTAATTGTTCCATTTTCTTGACTTTAATTTAACAATTGCTTAGGTTTCAAGAAAAAAAGCAAGAAAAAAATAAAAAATAAAGCAAAACAAATCCACATAGGTCCAGTGTCAACCAGCAGTTGCAGACGTCGTAGATTAGTTGCTGCCGAAAGTGCTCATTCGGAAAATGGGAAATGCCGCAATTTAGCGCCATAAGAGTTTTCCTTGATTCCACTTGTTTCCGCCCCCCACTGCTTCACACACTCCTTTCTCCTAAATATGCCTTCGTTTTGCACATTTCTCGCCGCGCGCTGCGGTGCACTCAAGTGCAGTTAATTATAATTAAGCCAAGTTGAACTCGCCGCTTCAACACGCGGAGTTGCCGCTGCGTTTGCAGCCTTTTCAGTCGGCGCGTCGCACTTTTGCGGCATCCAGTACTCGTATGTGTATTTGTGTGTGTTAGTATTAGTGTTAGTGTGCGTGTGCATGGCGGCTGTATGCCACCTGAGCCGCATGTGAGTTTGCGCTATGCCGAAGTTGATTTAAAGTTGTTGACTTCTTCCGCCACTTGCTTCGCCTCACGTGTTAATAATTAAACGCTCGTTTGTTGGGCGGCGTTTGTGTGCGGCGCTGCATTGTGTCTGCGGTGTAGGAATGCGCAACGAAGCAAACAACAAAGCACACGCTGAAAGTAGGCAGCCGCCGCTTTAGAGAAGAGGGTTTAGTGTTTGAGCTTTTAGAATTGAAATGGGATTTTTAATTTTTTTGTTTTTTTCGTAAAGCTTTGCGATTTTAAAGCAAAAAACTTAAACAGTTTATGAAAAATTAAAATTCAATATTCCATTACAATGCAAATGAAAAACTAAAAAGTTTAGATTCTTATATATTGTAGGCAATTGGAAGCTTTCATATATTTAGAGAACTAAGCCCAACACATTAGCATTTCACATTCACTTTCATAATGTTTGCAAAAATGTCCGTCTTAATTCACATTTAAACACTTTTAATGCAGATGGCATTGTTTGTCGTTTGCATTCTCAATAGTGCTCGTTCAATCCTTTTACGCCGCCCCCCCTCTGCCATCCTGTGACCGCTGCACCGACGCCACTCGGCGCACTGCAAGTGGGAGCGGCAGCAGCAGGGACATCATCTGTGTAAATGAAATATGCATGCAACAAAGCATTCATTAAAAGCACAATGCGGCATCACTGTCACTCACTCACTCACTCACTCGTTCACTCACTCCGTCATTCATTCATTTATTGAGGCTTTCATTCATGGTTTTGCTATTTCATTGTTGTTGTTTTGCATTTTTCTGTGTTATTGTCATAAATATTTTCCATTTACCCACCGCTCGACGCTTCCGCCTGTCTTACCACACACACACTTCCCTGATTGTTATTAATAGTATACTGTACTGTACTGATGGGAAAATACACTGTATAGAAGATAGTTTAAAAAGTAAAAGTAGCTTTGTATTTAATGTCTGATAAGTCGTTTCGTTTTCGTTTCTAAATAAATTTTGTTCTCAGTTCACATCAGCGAAGCGAACGAATAAGTAGGTATACTATACGAGTTATTTTATTATTATAATTAAAATACTGTAATTTCTAGATATAAAACTTCCTAAATAAAACTTGGATGTTAAACGTATTCTCGTTCTTTAATCGCTGAAGCCGCCGCCGCCAACAACATTTTTTATATTTATTCACTGCCGACGAGTAATCCACCAGCCATTTTGCTAAACGATGCCTCGCTACAATTTGAGAAGCGCAGCCCCATCCGTGCCCTCAGGAGATTCACCGAATCCCACTGAAAACCTGGAGCAAGCCAGCGAGGACGAGCTAGACCGTACTCTAGTCGTGCAAGACTTAGAGGAGCAGATAAGAGACTTGCAAGCTTCTCTTGCAGCTTCGGAAAGGGAGAGGTTGTCCTTGAAGGAAACACTTGCACTGACATCAGCAGCTCCGCCTGCCAACGTTACAGTGGCCGCCGTCACGCGTGTCGACACTGGTCACACAAACAACATACCACATACTACCTCGATATTTGCCAACACAACTCCTGCCGCTGCATACCCAACCTACAACCTACCCCTTAGGAGTCTTGCCAACGACGCCGCCGTTTCAATGTTTGCCAATGCAGCATCTGCCGCTGCATATCCAGTCTTCAACCTACCAAGGAGCTTTGCCAACGTCACAAATGCCGACGTAACTCCAACTTGTACTGCCACGTACTCTTCATTCATCGCTAATGCCGCAACTGCCAACCAACGTTCTGCTAACGTTATACCCGCCGTCTCATCAGTTCCCATCAACCGCACCTTCGAACCTTTTGCATCGTTCTACACGCCCAATGTGAACACAACGAATTTGAATTTTGCCGCACACGCCTATGCAAACGGCTCGCCTACGAACGTCCCACAATCTTCGCTCACGCAAAACCAGCAGCCTCAACTATGGACTCCATCGTGCAATCAGCCTTGCGTACGAAAGATACACGACCTTCCAGAATTCTCTGGAGCCCCAGAGGAATGGCCGATGTTCGCCGTCGCCTACAAAGAGACGACCACCATGTTCTCATACAGCAACTTTGAAAATTTGCTTCGCTTGCAGAAAGCGCTTAAAGGAAATGCCCGTACAACAGTGGAATGCCTACTGATACATCCATCCAGCGTAGACGCCGCTATGTCGACACTGGAGTTCCACTTTGGAAGGCCTGAACTTTTGATTCGAAGCCAGCTAGCAAAGGCACGAGCCTTTCCAACTATCGCCGGGGGAAAAATCAGCGAAGTAATCAACTTCAGTTCGATGGTGTCAAATCTCGTCGCTTTTCTCGAAAACGCAGGTGCCATGCCTCATCTGTCTAACCCCACCTTGCTCGATGAACTGGTAAGTAAGTTACCATTTAATAAACGAGAGGAATGGGCACGTCACAAATTTGCCTTAAATAATCAATATCCAACGATTCGCGAATTCGCCGTCTGGTTGCAACAAATGTCAATGTATGTTGCTATGGCAACAGAAGTCAACCAGGCAAAACCAAATTTCAATAACGAGTCAATTCAGAAAGCAAGCAAACCTACGAGACCAGTGTTGACCGTAGCGGAGGAAAAATTGAAATGTAGTTTTTGTAGTGAAAATCATAAATTGTATCAATGCCCCAAATTCAAAAAGGCCGATTACGATAAACGCTGGGAAGTTGTGAAGGGCAATCGATTATGTTTTTGTTGCCTCGCAACCGGTCATAACGTACATAATTGTCCCCGACGCCGTGAATGCGGTACGGCGAATTGCAAAAAATATCACAATACATTACTACACAACGGTGTATCACACAACTCTACGTCCGACGAAGTCGCCGTAGCTACGGTCAATGCCTCTCAAACTTTCGACAGTCAATTGACGGAAGAAACAGAGGAAACCGGAACTTTATTAAAATTTTTGCCGGTAAAACTGCACGGGCCAAAGGGCAGTGTGAATACAATTGCATTTATTGACGATGGCGCCAAGGTGACTCTGATAGAGGACAGACTTGCTAGTTCCCTGGGGTTAAAAGGATCTGCGGATCTTCTTAACTTAAAATGGATTGACGACAAGACGACCACAGAAATGTCCATGCGTTTAAACCTCGAAATTTCTGGGGTGGACGATGATGTCAGACATCACATGAAAGGTGTACGCACTACAAAAAGGCTACACTTGCCTTCGCAATCATTACACGCAGAGCAAATTAAAAAAAAGTACTGTGAATTAACCAATATCCCGATTGCGAGCTATAGAAAAGCAGCGCCACAAATACTAATTGGCGTGCCACACACAAACTTGGTGCGCCCGCTGAGAGTCGTCAATTTCGATGACGGCTTTACTGTACACGAAACAAAGTTAGGGTGGGCGTTGTTCGGGTCGAACGAAAATAATCCTGATAACGCAACAGTTTGCCATGTTCATATCGGCAGCAGTGTGCTGAACGATCTACAAAGGGAAGTCTCTGATTACTTTGCCCTCGAAGGTTTTGAGCCAAAACAGCTGCCAGCTGTAAGATCCGCTGCCGATGTTAAAGCCGAACAAATTCTAAAAGATACAACGAGGCTAGTAGGGGACAAGTATGAGACCGGCCTTTTATGGCAAGACAATAAGGTGTGCTTGCCCGAAAGTTATGGCATGGCCTTAAAACGGCTCGAATATGTCGAAAAGAAGATGCGACATGACATCGGCTTTGCGGAGTGGTACAATGATAAAATCAATGAGTATATAGAAAAGGGCTATGCTAGGAAGTTAACTACGGCTGAAGCCGAAGTGTCAGATGAACGTACTTGGTATTTACCACATTTTGCGGTATACCAAGCAAACAAAGCTAATAAGCCAAGACTTGTCTTCGACGCCGCAGCAAAAAGCGGTGGTATGTCTTTAAACACAGCACTAATGAAAGGACCAGACGACTACCAACCCAAGCCACTGCAAGCAATCTTATTCAAATTTCGGGAAGGTCGAATTGCTGTTTGCGGTGACATTCGAGAAATGTTTCACCGTGTCAATATACGCGAAGCAGACCAAAAGGCTCAACGCTTTCTATGGCGGGAAGGTAATAACTGCAAGCCACCTGACACATACGCTATGCAAGCCATGATTTTCGGTTCGATCTGCTCGCCATGCTCGGCGCAATACGTAAAAAATCTAAATGCGAACAATTTCCGAGACGAATGTCCTAGAGCAGTAGATGCTATTGTCAACCGCCACTATGTTGATGATTACGTAGATAGTTTCCCCACGCTTGAGGAAAGCATAATGGTAACCAAGAAAGTAACTGAAATTCATAGAAGAGCGAATTTCGAGCTTCGAGGTTTCATTTCGAACTCAAATCAATTATTGCAATCCATACACGAGACGTCAGAGCCAGTTGAACGTAGTTCTAAAAACATGTGCAGCAACGAATCTGCAAGTAATAAAGTACTTGGCATGCACTGGGATGCCACAGCTGATACTTTCTTTTTCAATTTGACGTTTGCAAGAGTACCAAATGCAGTTTTAGATGGCAGTCGCTGGCCAACGAAAGCAGAACTGCTAGGGTTAACAATGTCAATCTTTGACCCATTCGGATTTCTGGCCAATGTGACACTTGTACCAAAAATTCTGTTGCAAAGATTGTGGCAACTAAACGTTGGCTGGCATGAAACAATACCAGGAGAAATCTATGAGAAATGGTATGAGTGGTATAAAGAACTGGACAATCTGAGAAAGTTTAGGATACCGAGATGCTATCACATCAACTTTACAGAATCGCTTACTGATATCGAGTTACACGTATTCGTCGATGCGAGTGAACTCGCATTTGCTGCTGTGGCATATTGGCGTATACGCTGTGGAGACGAAATTAACGTCGCCTTTGTTGCAGGCAAATCTCGTTGCAGTCCTTTGAAACCATTGTCGATTCCGCGACTAGAATTACAGTCTGCTATTTTAGGAACTCGTTTGAAGGACGCAATCCTGATTAACCACACTGTTAAGCCAAACGGAATTGTATTTTGGTCTGATTCTAAAACAGTGATTCAATGGATCAGATCTGACGCTCGACGATACAAGCAATTTGTATGCAACCGGGTATCCGAAATTCTTCATTCCTCTGAGGTCTCACAGTGGAGGTGGGTACCAGGGTCACTGAACCCAGCTGATGACGCAACAAGGCCGCAAAAAAAGGAATTTTTCTCTATAAACTCGCGGTGGATTAATGGACCTTCGTTTCTGAAAGCCAACAAAGAAAATTGGCCTTCATTACCAGAAGACATTATTGTCAGCGATAATGACGAAGAAAAACGAGCAAAACTAATTTATGCACTTTTAATTGATGACGAAGTTGTACCATTCAAAAGGTTTTCGAACTATTACAAGTTCCTCAGAGTCATGACTTGGGTCAGGTTTGCAATTTTAAAACTTAAGGTTAATACGAAAGCAAACAGCAAAACTTCAGAGATTAATTTCGCAATCACGGCACAACAAATTAAAAAAACTGAAATTATGCTCGTATTGCTAGTACAAAAAATAGCATTTACGGAAGACATTAAAACATTAAAAAAAGAACTGTCGCTTTCCAGACGTAGTTCGATTTTTAGTTTGACGCCTTTTCTTGATGAATACGGAGTATTACGTCTCGGCGGTCGCATTGACAATGCCAAGTGTCTGCCACTAGATACTAGAAAACCAATTATTATGCCTAAAGCCCACTCGATGTCTTGGCTTATAGCTAGACATTACCATGAGATGTTTTACCATCAAAACCAAGAAGCCATCATATGTGCGATCCGAAGTAAATTTTGGATTCCGAACGTTCGTAGTCTCTTGCAGGCAGTGAAGCGCAAATGCCAACAATGCAAGAACTTATCAGCATTTCCGACCACACCACTGATGGGACAGGTTCCAATTGATCGTCTCACGCCTTACGTTAGACCATTTTCATATACAGGCCTCGATTACTTTGGACCTGCCATGGTTGCCATTGGACGACGACGAGAAAAGAGATGGGTAGCTTTATTTACCTGTCTAACAATAAGAGCGATACACCTGGAGTTGGCGCGAGATCTGTCAGCTGACGCAGTAATTTTGTGTTTGAGAAATTTTATAAATCGCAGAGGTGTTCCTGTACGCATACGAAGCGACAGGGGTACGAATTTCGGGGGAGCAAGTAAAGCCGAGTGGTTACATATTGAAGAGGGCTTAGGGGCAGAATGCACACATCGTGGAATTGAATGGGTGTTTAATACCCCTGCTAATCCTTCTGCTGGTGGCGTATGGGAACGAATGGTTCGGAGCGTTAAAAGAGTATTGGCTTTTACACTCAAGAGCGCAGCTCCACAAATCGAAACATTGCAGAGTTTACTCATCGAGGCGGAAAATTTAATAAATTCGCGACCGCTTACACACTTGCCAATCGACAGCATTGACGCCGATCCAATAACGCCTAACCATTTTATCTTGGGTTGCCCTAACTACATACAAACTTCCACTTCTTCTGATACAGTTTGTTTGAGGAAACAGTGGCATATTTTGCAGCAGTTGAAGCAGACGTTTTGGCGGAGGTGGATATTTGAATATCTACCAACCTTAACTCGCCGCACTAAGTGGCACCAGCCAGCAAAGCCAATTCAAATTGGGGACGTGGTTCTCATATGCGATGACAACGGAAACCGAGGCGACTGGAGACGCGGAATTGTACTAAAGGTGTTTCCTGCTCGAGATGGCCAAGTGCGATCAGCACTCATCAAAACGACTATAGGCAATTTGCACCGACCGGCTTCAAAGTTAGCTGTACTGGATGTTCAATGTGGTGAATCTTAGATCGCAAACGCTCCTTCGATTCACGGGAGGTGGGATGTTATTAATAGTATACTGTACTGTACTGATGGGAAAATACACTGTATAGAAGATAGTTTAAAAAGTAAAAGTAGCTTTGTATTTAATGTCTGATAAGTCGTTTCGTTTTCGTTTCTAAATAAATTTTGTTCTCAGTTCACATCAGCGAAGCGAACGAATAAGTAGGTATACTATACGAGTTATTTTATTATTATAATTAAAATACTGTAATTTCTAGATATAAAACTTCCTAAATAAAACTTGGATGTTAAACGTATTCTCGTTCTTTAATCGCTGAAGCCGCCGCCGCCAACAACACTGATATTTTCTTTGCTTTTGTTTGCTGACGCTGTTGTTGGCTTCGAAAGCGACAGGCGGCCGTGCACATTGCAACAATGCTGCACATTTCATTTGTTTAATGACACCAAGCCGCCAGTGTGCCCGTCAAACGGCCGCATATCGGAATGGCAGTTATTTATTTTATTGTCATTGTCAGTCATAAAGTCATAATGACATTAATGTCTGTGCATATTTCTTATTGTTTTGTGTGCGGCTGCAGCGAATGCAACGAACACAGTTTGATTTAAGCGAGGACAAAGCACACCACTGGGCACCATTGACGCACACTTTGCTGCGGATATGCATTTCATTAATCGATATAGAAACACTTGAGGTGAATTTTCAATTGAGTGATCTATCGGTGAAGACTATTGAAATGCGTCCTTATCTTGGTAAAGGATACGAGATACAAAAAGAGGAAGCCAACTTGCTCATACTTGACACGAATGATGATAAAGTAGATTATTAACATCACTTGTGCGAGTTTGGGAGCGTTCAAATTCACCTTAAATATCTGTCTATTGCAACAAAGGTGTGTGGCAAATATAAAGTCAAAGTCTCCCCAAAATTAAATAATGTGTTACTGTGAAAATCTTTTATATTGGAAACGATTACAGAGCTAGCATTAAGTCGCATCGGACCATTTGGGTACTGAATTCATGTCAAAGCTAAATAATTGCCTTCTACTTATGTTTAACTTCGTTAAAGGATAAACTTCATAATGTCCTTGCCTCTTAAAGATTGACACTTGTGCCAATAAAACACAGTTTGTTGGAAGCGCTTATCAAGTATTGCAAAAGTTATTAAGGAAGCTTTGGATGCTCTTCCATCTACCATATAAACCAGCCATTTCTCCTTTCACTTACTTACTTAGTTATTTATTCATTTACTTATTTACTTACTTATTTACTTTCTTACCTCCTTACTTACTTACTTACTTATTTACTTCCTTACCTTCTTAGTCACTTACCTAGTTGCTTACTTACTTACCCTCTTACTTATCTACTTACCTCTTTACTTTACTTAATTACTTAATTATATAGCTTCTTACTTATTCTTTCCTACGTACTTATTTACTTCTTAATTATTTATTTACTTGCTTACATACCTCCTTACTTACTACTTACTTAACTTGTTATTTATTTACTTACTTACTTACTTACTTAATTATTTATTAACTACTTACTCTCTTATTTAGTTATTTGCTTATTTATCTTCTTATTCACTTACCTACTTACTTTTTTCTTATTTATTTACTTACTTCCTTACATATTTACATTCTTACCTTCTTACTTACTTACTAATTTTCTCCTTCCAACTATCACTTAATCCGGTCGAAAGCTTATGGCTTAGCTGCATTTCAGTTCATACGAAGAAACTAAAAATTGGGTCTATTCTTGGATCCATATGCTGCTGATGAAAATTGTCGTAGTTAACTGGGAGCAATGCATACTTTGAATAAAATATTTAATAAAATCCCCAAAACTTTTTTGTACAACCAACATAGATCAGTATTTTTTTGCAAATAAACAAAGTGATTTGTTCTCTCAAAGACCAAAAATCATATGGAAAGTTCATTAAGAACTTTGAAATATCTACCAAAACTGATTTGATGAACATCACTTCTGTCAGCTCAGACCACCAGGTTGTTGAAAATTTCCTGGTCTTAAAACAATTTCAGCGGAGTAAGCAAAGACTTTAACCCTCAGTCACCCACCCCTATTAAAATCACGTATCTACCCACCCTGAGTCCCCGGGACTCAAAATTTTTGTTTACAAAATAACGCAACATCTATTAAATGTTTATGGTTTTTTATATTTTTGTAGGACACATTAAGATCTCTTGTTACAGATATCATTCCATTTTTTTGCATAACTCAAATAAAAATTCACCTTTTAATTGACAGAAAAAAACATACTCTAAAAAACATACACTAAGCATTTTATAAAAATAAAAGATATAAATAAATTAACAAAAACAATTCTTTTTACATAAATAACCTAAAAATTAAATAACTGTTCAGAAAAAAAACTTAAACTAATACTTCATTATATAAAATAAGAAAACGTGCATCAGGTTGAATTTCATATGTTGTGCACATACCTCACATACTTTTCCAGCACAACTAAGGCAAATTGTTAGTAGCAAAACTTCTCAAAGGGTTAACACTCTCAATTATTAAACTTTTCGCGGCCATTTTTGACATCCTAAATTTAAATTAACACGATTTTAAAAAAATTACAAGTACAATTTTTGTAACACAAAACACCACCCTGAGTCCCTGGGACTCACTCTGTGCCAAAACTCAGCCTTGTAATTGTAGTGCGCTAACTTCCGATCGTCTTCGCGTTCAGAGCGACCCTTTAGGAAGGTATACGAAAGCTGGGCGCCGAAACATAAAAACACAACGTGTACCAACTTATTAAAGTTCGTAGTGAGTCCCCTGGACTCAGTGTGGGCGATTGAGGGTTAAAGGTGGAATTTTAAAACTGATACAAAAATCAAAAAAATCTTGATCTATTCCATTTTTTTTATTAAAAAGATTCTTTTGTAGTTTGTTCTTACTGTCATCTTTCTAACTGTTGCTGTTTTAACAATATATAAATGTTAATTTTTTTTTAATTTTGTTTATGGAACATTTGTCAAAAAATGTTTTCTTACTATATAATGTTTTCAAATTTAGGAATTCAGGTATTCAGTTTAGTTCAAACTCAGTTCAGTTGAATATCAAAAGAAGTTGTTGGCTGGTCTATATTTGGTATATTTTGGTTTCCAATCGAAGGTGGATTCGGCCGATTATTGTTTTAAGGACAAAAACTGATTTAATTTAGCCGCACTCTCTTTATCAATTTCTTTGTTCCACTTAAGAATTAATAAAAGAATATATAAGGGAGAGGGCTGGGTTGTGAACCATTACTGTTTTTTCTTTCCCTAATTGACATATCGCCAATCTTTCAACTGTCATGTTTATCTTATGAATGACTCTGCTTTTGTGGTTACACCGAAGTACAAACACGTATTGCTTGTGGCAGCAATCGAGTTTGAAAGACATCGTGTTTGAAAATCGACTGCGAAAACTTGTTGGCTTTTTTTTAAAGGGCTATCCAAGTGACTGAGCTTATTGCAAAAAGGTCTGTGTAATACATGTTTATTTAGTGTTTTGATTCTATTCTACGATGCAATATTTGTTTATGTCGAATTATGATTGGAAGTGTCGTTTATTTTAAAGTTTCCAAAATGGCATCGTGGTTGGGCTGTGAACCACTGTGGGGGCTGGGTTATGAACCACCTGGTTTTCGGACTACATTTGCACTAGGACGGTCAAATATCGCCGGAGTTATTAAAATAAAGTAATTTTATGTATTGTCACTCGATTTCGGTGAGTTCACCTGAAGTGGGCCAATGCGAGAACGCGTTCGTATTTCACATGCAAACATTGCGACACCGAGTAGGATGAAAAAAACAAATATTGAGCACTTGCATTCATTGCGATTTTTTGGCCTAAGTGGCGTCATTATAACCTTTTTTCACGTCTTGAGTCTTCCTGATTAAATAAATTTTCAGCTTATTTAAAAATTATTGGTATTTTCTTCGTATTTTTCGACTTTAATTGCGATTTGCCAGATGGTTCACAACCCAGCCACTTTTTTGGAAAAGCGAAAAATCACATCCTTAGAAAATTGGACGTAAAGAGTTAAATGTTAATCAAAACGGTAATCTGTCTTCATAACAAATTTGCGCGTTGTATTTACCTTTCCATCGGTATCTTCGATTTTTCGATATCTTTATTCTGTGAAAAGTTAGAGCCAAAAAACAAAACCCGGTTCACACCCCAGCCCTCTCCCTTACATATTTAAAAAAAAACCAAAACAAAAACCAAAAATTCAACTGACATAAATAGCATATTAGAGATAATTTTGTTTTAATTAATCGCAATCTTGATGTGCAAAATCTCAATAAAACCCGCAGTTTGATAAAATCTTTCGAGACAAAGTAAATTCACTTGCATTACAGAGCGACAACCTTCGGCTAAAGTATTCGGCTATTTTGGCCGGAGCAGAAGCATTAAAATTGGCCGAATAAGCCGAATGCCGAAACCGAATAATATTTTTTACTGATATCATCATTTGCCCATTTCGCAATGAAGTTTAATTTTGAAAACCAAAATACATTGGCGAGGCGAAATGATTAAGGGATGTTTTGCTTACCTACAACAGTAACAAAAAGTGAGTTTTATAAATATTTGGTACTTAATTACTTCGTTTTCACAAAATTATTTATTTGTAACCCTTGTGTGGGCACTTTGGCCAGATCATGGTGCAAAAAATCGGATATTCGAGGGTAGTGCTAGTTAATATAATTTTTTTTAATATTTTTGTTAATGAGTTTATACATATCTGAGTAAGTATGAGTTTTTGTACGTGTATACTTGTGTGTGTAAGCCTGTAAAAAAACTAGAAAGTGTGAATACAATAATTTGTCTTACTTACTTACATTTATTTAGGTAAAAAGGGAAAAATACACTTGATTTATAAAATACACAGCGAATTTCAACTTCAATAAATAAAATTTGAAATTAAAAATATACGACAGTAAGGAAAAAAATTAAAAATATTAAAAACGTCAAATACGTTGTTTGTGGATTTGGATTTGGACTGCAAAGAAGATGCATTCCTGCTATCTTCTTTCTGTATTATGGGTTTGTGTTCAGATAACTTCACAATACTGCAGTCAGGGTTTGTTAATATTGTGTTGATTTTTTTTATACAATTTGTGGAATTTCATGAATGTTTTTGTTGCTTAAAATACAATTTTTAAAATACCTTCAAATTTCCCTTTCAATTTATGCTACAAAATGTTCCTAAGATCTTTGGCATCTTTTGGCATATTTTAAAGCTTTTAAAAATTTAATCAGCATTGCCAAAAGTCTTCAGCATCGAACGATTTACACACATTTCCATCGTCCATATGTTGCAGCATTTATTCATACATAGAATTTTTATTTTTATACATGGAATGCATTTAGCCACATTTGTATGGCATTCAACCTGCCATGCGTTGAACATAAAACGCCCACAAGTATGCAACATTTTAAACGTTTAGTTGCTTGGTATTTTTATGGGCCAGCCAGCTGACGCCAACAACGCCTTCATGGCTAAGCAATTTTTATAGCAATCAACAACAACAACAACACGAAGCATGTCGAATATTGCCATTCCATATGAATGGGGAAAAAAGTGAACATGGCCACAAAGTGGCAATGCGTCAATTTAACGCGCCAATTTGCCAATTCCGAACGCGTACGTGGCGTACTGGCAAATTGTTACGTTCTCATAATTTCACCGAGTTGCGTTAGTGCGCCGCTCGCATTTAATGCTAATTTAATTCAGCTCATAATTTTGCACTTTCACCTCAATCGTTGTTCGTTGTTCGTTCGGTGCGACGCAGTGCGGCGTTTAGATGCCTTTGCCAGCTTCCACTTGCAGCCGTCTCCAATGACATTCATAATTGCATTTTTATGATTATTCGCCATGTAAGTCGACTGCTGCCTCTACCCCCCAACTGCTGTTGCTCTCTCTCCACCACAATCTGCAGGCTGCTGTTGTTGTTACTGCTATGTGAGTGTGTTGAGGACGTTGCCATACTTTCACACTTGCATTGACATCGACAACACATGTTGCTGGCAATATTCAGAAAATGTATTACGCCTCCCTTCGCTCCTCGGCCCGCGGCGGCGCCACGTGTTCATATATTTGTATGCACTCCACATGCTTCTTTTGCTTTTACGACATTTAAAACTTATTCAATTTAATATTTAGAAGAATTCTTAAATGCTGCCATGTCGTTGTTGTTGTTGTTGTTGTTTTTATGGAGTTGAAGTTTGAGCGCGGCACTGATCTCAACACATTTTTCTGAGTGCTTTCAACGCGCCATAAATGGGGGGCGAAATGTGGCAGTGGCAGCAAATGGGATAAAAAGTAGGAAATTAGGCCATGTTGCTGCTTTTAATTGCCAATAAAATGTGCATATGTGAAAATAAAATATTACCAAAGAGCACGTTGGAGCGCATGACACGAAATGAAGTGGCAAATGGTGGCAACGCACAGCACAAATTGTGTCACGGCTTATGTGATGCGATGCGATGGGAATGCGGCGTTAGGATTTGAATGAACGACTGAAGGACCAAAGGACTTGAATGTTAAATTAAAATTTAATTTCAAGTCGGAATATGAGACCAAAAGTGTGAAGAAAAAGTAGTAAAATATTTGACGATTAAGTGATTAAGAAAATTATATGGATGAGAAAATGAAAATGTATTAAAAATTGGTTGACATTTCTATAAAAACACAATTGAGTCTGCTTAACTGCGGAAAGGCTTAACTGAAAAGGCTAAAAGTTCAAGAGGAGGCGATGAAAGCGACATGTCGGCTGTATTCCTATGGATACTGGCACGACAACAAGGGCTCGGGTCATAGAGAAATCTTCAAGAGGTTATCAGTGCAATATCCGTTGCTGCTGGCGCCTAAGGATTGCCTAATACCTTTAGGAGAAACTTTGAAGTGAGGTTCCCAACGCGCGGCCAATGGTGCAACCCAAAGGCCATGCTAGGGGATCTGATGGATATTTTCTTCACTGACGAATCCAAGACCGATAAAGGTACTGGAGCTGGATGGCACCTCGAAGGAAGTGTCAACTGCTCCTACTCACTGGGTGGGCTGACTACCTTTTTTCATACGGAAATCTTCGCCATTCTGAAGGCAGCGGAATGGATAATCGGGAGGAAATGGTGCGGGAAACATATAGTAGTCTGTAGGGACAGTCAAGCTGCACTTAAGGTCCTTGAGAACGCGCGTGTTATCTCTAAGATTGTCCAAGAATGTAAGATGAAGCTAAAATCAGTCGCGAGACGTAATAAGCTCCAGCTTATCTGGGTTCCGGGACACTGTGGTGTTCTAGGCAACGAAACTGCCGATGAAATGGATAACTGTGGATCAGGGTACACACCCATGGAACCAGAACCAATGACACTGATCAACAGAAAAATTGCTTTTCTGGGTTTGACATCAGTTCTTGAGTAATTAGGGAGCGCTGATTTCGAATGCGCAAACCGTTTTTAAGACTTAGTTTCGTGCGTGTCACTTTTCCGGATTCTCCCTGACTTTTTACACGTTTGGGAATTTAATTTCTAAACCAATAAACCGGTTGACATGATTTTATCTTTGTGGCATTTACAACACCTCAGGGCTTCTTTTCCAATCTAATTCATTTGTATAAGTTTTACAATTCCGCGGTAGTTGGACCTCAAAGTCGAAAAATGTGAAATTTCAAGGCGTTTTCTTTGATGTTGAAAAACATGCACCATTTTCGTAAATTAGCTAACGAATTAGATGTTAAATGAAAGCGGAAACATCAAGTAATTCAACACAGCCAAATTATTTGGTGTGGTTCCCATTCTCATCGAAATAATTGCAAAAATGTACCATAGCCATTTTCATCATTTTTCATACTTTTTCCTTAAACAATTAAGGGCCTCAAAATATGCTCTTTTATATGTTACATTTACAGTCTGGAATACAAGAAAAAAACGAAACAATTTTGAATTGCTCAAAATAAAACAAAATTAAAAACTTTGCATATTTTGAGGCACCTAATTTTTTAAACAACAAGTATGAAAAGTGATGAAAATGACTATGGTACATTTTTGGACACAATCCTTGGGGGCGACATATGGCCAACATGGGCATCATCGAAGATCCGACTTGCGTGTCTTACCTGGAGGAGGTAGATGGTACAGAGCACTTTCTCTGTGCATGTCCTGTCTTCTCCAGAACGAGATTGCGCACGTTGGGGTCAGATGTTATGAGAATGGACCAAGTTCATTCTCTCGCCCTGTGTGATCTCCTGAAATTCATTAATAAGGCTGGGAAATTTGCACAGGAGAACTCATAACTCTCTCTCCCTTTCCACCCACTTTCTCTTTTTCTTTTTCTTTTCCCATTCCCATCTCCTCTATCAACCTTTTTCCTGAGCCTTAAGTACAATGGGCTATAGAGCCTGAGTGCTTGAGGTAATGACCTCCCTTTGGTTATTTCCTCGGCTTCCCTTCACATACATCCATCCATCCAACTGAAAAGGCTCAATAGTTGTGAAATTAGAAGCGATCAAAAGTGAACAGAGTTCTATTGGCCCAGAGAGCTCCGGGTGATTGAAAAAATTAGTTTGTTTTTCATAGGTTTTTAATTGCAACCAGCCACATGTCAACATATCCATTTTTTAAATACTTTTTTCGCGCAAAATTTAACCATTAAAACTGTTGCATAACCATTAAAGACTTTGACGTTCGCAGTGACAGTTGTCAGCAAATATTTCAAGGCTGACTTCAATCAAATCAGCCAAAGACACGAAAAGATTCAATTTTAATATGAGCGAAAAAATGTTAAGCTACCAAAATTGCATAAAAATTTGTAATACCAAAAATCAATTAAAATGGAAAATGGAAAACATTGCTTTTTTGCGCTCTGCGGAAATTTCAGCCACTCCCCTTGCTGCGTTGCTGCTGGCGCTTAAAAATTTCCCTTTCGCATGTGTTGGTTTTTGTGTTTTTCCACAATGCCGACGATTATCTCTTCCAATAGTCCGCACTTATTTACATTTTTCGCTGCCTATTGCTTGGTTTTTTCATAAAAAAATATAAAAAACCTCAATTTTCATTTTTTTCGACTGCATTTGGCTGATGTTTTGCAATGTTTTTTCTTGCGCTCTTTACAGATTTTAATCCATTGTGTTGGGGTTTTGTGCGGCAATCGTTATCAATAACGGCAGTTGTGCCATCGACAACAGCAACAACAACAACTGGACGCGCTGTTGCGTGAAACAACAAAAGCAACAATTGGATTGAATTGATTTTTTTCGTCGTCGTTTCAATGAAGAATGGCAGCGCAAAAAAAAATATGAAGTAGCTCAACCGTCAGCCAACAAAAACAAAAACAACTAAAATACACACACACGCACATACAAATAAATACAAACACACACACTCAACGTTACATAAGCAGCGCCTAAGCAACTGCGCTCGCTGGCCAAGTTAATCCCATGGCCCATTCGAGCCGCAAGTCCATACCGAATAAACAACAAAACCGCAACGCATTGGGCCGATCAGCGGTGGCAGCATTCAAGGATAAGGCGCTTTATTGAAATAATCCTGCAGCAGGCAGCGGCGCAGTGCACAAAAAAAAAGCGTCATTCCAGAAATAAATCCTTCGCCGCGCCGTTACGGAATTTCATCAGGCGCTGGCATTCCATCAAAAGCCGCAGCCCGACGCCAGTCAGCCATTGTTGGCGACATTGCCACACGCGACTCGGCGTTGTGCCGCACGCAGCATCGTTGAAATACCTACTTTGCGTTCGTTTCCGCCGGCACTTGTCTGCTCCAAGTTGCCACCATTGCGTTTCTATACTTTACGCCGACGTGCCCCGAGCACTCCCACCACCACCACCACCAGTCGCAGCTCCTCAAGCAGCCGCAGCCGCCGCCGCCGCCCGGCGTTGTCGCGCTGCCGTTCAGTGCTGCCCGTTCGTACGCGGCGCTCTACGAGCCGACGCGCCTAGACGCGCCGCCGTCGCTGGCCGCCAAGATTGCTGCGCTCAGCGCCAGCAGCAGCAACGCCGGCAGCAGCAGCAGCAGCAACGCCAGCTATCACCAGCACGCGGCAATCGGCTACAGCGACAAGATGAAGATGTCAAAACTGTCCAACCAGACCAACTCACAGGACCCGCAGGCGGTGAACTCGCGCATCTTCGTCGGCAACCTGAATACGTTCCAGTGCTCGAAGACCGATGTGGAGCGCATGTTCCAGATTTATGGGCGCCTGGCAGGTCGGTTGCAGCGCGCGTCTTGCTGCCGTCAATTGCTCGTATTAATATGGCGACTTTTAATTGCATACTTTCAGGCATCTCGATGCATAAGGGCTACGCCTTTGTGCAGTTCACGAATCCGTTCGATGCGCGCAACGCCTGTCACGGAGAGGACGGACGGACGGTGCTAAGCCAGACATTGGGTGAGTGGACAATGGGGGCGATCGAGGGGGAATCTATTTCTAAATGGTTGCAGTGTTGTGTTGGGGTGTGTGAGACCATTTGATTTAATTTACGTTCAGTGCAGTCCGGCAACAAATGGCTTTTCTTTCAGACAACTTTTGCTGCTTAATCTGTGTCTTGCATGTTGCTGCCACTTCTAAATGGTTTCGCTTACTGCACTTTGCCGCAATATTTGCGCCAATTTCAACGGTTCGGCCGACTGTCCTTGTGTCTGTCCACACGACCGTCGATCTTTTCGTCTGGCTTCAGATATTCCATGGCACTTTTCGCCCGCCCCATCCCTCATGAAATTTCTTCAACTCGCGCTTGCCGTCGTCGACAACGCGCAGACTTTAGCCTTTCAGTCGCTTCGCTGTTGAAATAGCGATAATTTTCTCCTTCGTTTCCGGGGGTATTGGCCGCGAAACGGATGCATAAAAATTTCCAACAAGTACAGGAATTTCGCCTTCCACTCTCTTTCTCTCTAAGCACATTGTTAAATTGTAAAATGGCTTCTTAATACCACACACACACACACACACACATACACATATATAATCGGGCACACCTTCACACATATATATAATGCATAAATATGTTTATGCAGTAAGTACATGGCGGGTTGTGTGGTTCGCCGAAATGTCGGCGAATGGGCTGCTTTCTTGGCGTCGTCAGCCACTTTCGTGTGTCCCGTACCGGAAGCGCATGTTTTACTGCAAAGTAAAACGACGGCACCACGTCTAATGGTGAGGCGGACAGCTGGTTTTCTTCTTTGACTGTTTTACTTTCAATTTAAAAAATTGCCGCAGTATGATTTTTGTTTAATTTAAAACGAGGCATTGCGACTTTTGGAGCATTTTACATATAATTCCATATTTAAAAAAAAATTATTTAAAAGATGCAGTGAGATGTGTTAATAGGGAGAAAAATATGCATACGCAAAGATAAAAAAAATAAAAATAAATAAATCAATAAAAAATAATAAAAGAAAAATTTGAAATTTAATTTATATTGCTTAGGTTTTTCAGAATATTGGTCTTCAATTAGTGAACAACCCTGTACATGCGGAAGCATTGTTTCGGCATTTTAGGTGGCAACGCTGTCATGCCAAAATTGTGCAATTTAACATCCTAAAACTTTTTTCTTTGAAGCTAAGTTGTTTGTTAATTGCAACGAATCAACAATAATCGACATTTGAAGAACAGCATTATTGAAAGAATTATTGAAAGAATTATCCAATCCGACCTATACAACAGAGTAATGCAAAATTTAACCTCTCCGATTGAGTTCTTTTCCATAAAATTATATTGAATGTTCTCTAATTCACAGAAAATAATCCATCACATTTTACACACAATTATCTTTTTTCAATGTGCAAAGTTCAAACATGCTTAACCCTGCTGTTAGGTTAGAAAAAACTTACGAATCTTAGGTTAAGGGACCATTTGGTCCATACTGCAATTTTCGTACAAAACAACAATTTATTCAAATTTTTTGTATTTATATTGGTTCAATATTGCGTAAATATTATTATTCATTCTTTACTCAACATAACTGATGTAAAAAATAGTTCGGGAATTCCCCTTTTTTGCATATCGTTATGAAGGAATACACCTGATGAAAAAAATAGTTGTGGGATTCCCCTTTTTGGAATGTTGCTATGAAGAAGCACAAGATTTGCACCGTTTCGTACAAATTGTGTTCTGCTTTCAATTGATCGGACGTGTTTTTAATACGAAATGGCGTACTTGAAAGAAGATAATATACGTGAAATGATCAATTCAGAAAGTGACTCGGATATTTCAGATTCGAATATTGATTATATTTCGGAAAATAACGAAACAAGTGATTCTGAAACGGATAGTGAACCAATCGTAGCTTCAGCAAGTTCTGCTGACCCCCTTTTTATGGCTAAAAATAATATGGTATGGAGTGCCACTCCATTACCTACGTCTATTGGAACCGCGGCTGAGAATATTATCTCAACACAAGCAGGACCAACTCGATTTGCAGTGTCCAGATGCAATGACATAATGTCAGCTTTTTTGCTGTTTTTTCCGCCTTCAATAGAAAGAATTGTCATTGAAAATACTAATAAGTACGGCAGGGTAAAGTTTGATGGCAAATGGTGCGATATTGATCAAGATGCATTGCGGGCATATATTGCTGTACTCATTCTTGCAGGCGTATGTCGGTGTGTTCATTAATTTTTTACTTATTTCAGTACAATAATTTGCTAATATAACTTTTGTCTACGACAGCGGAAGAAATGAAGACGTTCATGGTTTATTTGATGAAACATTTGGTCGCCCTATTTTCCGATCTATTATGTCTGAAGCTAAATTCCACATGATTTCGAGTGCACTCCGTTTCGATGATGTTTTTAGTCGACGACAAATGCGTAGTAGCGACAAATTTGCTGCCATTCGTGAACTATGGGACCGATGGCAAGGACTTCTTCCAATGTTGTACAACTGCCACGAAAATGTAACTATTGATGAGCGACTTGCTGCATTCAGGGGGCGTTGTTCTTTTCGACAGTTTATGCCATCAAAACCAGCAAAGTATGGTGTGAAGTTTTGGTTATCGGTGGACTCAAAGTCAGGCTACTTATGGAAGATACAACCATATCTTGGTAAATCTAAAAATGCAAAGCCTGAAAAGAACTAAGGACAACGCGTTGTATTAGACTTAACAGAAGGCTTGAAAGGGCAAAATATAACAGGCGACAATTTCTTTTCCACATTTGAGTTGGTAAAAAAACTCCATGAAAGAAAACTTACATATGTGGGAACAGTACGCAAAAATAAAACTTTCATTCCTCCAAAATTGCTGATTGTCAAAAAACTTCCTTTGTACAAGTCTACTTTTGTATTCAATGACATTGCGACACTAGTGTCGTACATCAGCCACAAAAACAAAGCAACGATATTGATTAGCACAATGCACAAGACAGCTGCCGTTGATGAGAGTGAATCGAAGAAAAAGCCGGAGATTGTTTATTATTACAATTCAACAAAAGGTATGCTAGTTTGTTGTTCGCCTATAATTTCTTATGCGTTGCCCCTTTTAGGAGGCGTAGATACTGCTGATCAAATGATTGACACCTACACTACAAAACGTAAAACAAATCGATGGCCAAGCATTGTATTTTCAAATATACTAGACATATCTGCTTTGAACGCTTACATACTCTTTTCTGAAATCGATGTATCATGGGCACCAGCTGATACAAATCGCAGGAGACCAGAGTTTTTGCGCCAACTAGCACTTTCTTTGGCCAAGGCGTATATGATGAAACGGAGTAGATTACCTCAACAAGAGTTCTCAGCACAGTTATTGCAAAACATACAAACACAAATGATAAAAATTATCAAACAAAGTAGCAAAAACGTATTTATTGGAAATAAATGTAAAGAAAATCAAAGAAAATACAGTATGGACCAAATGGTCCGTTAACCTAAGATACGTAACTTTTTATTTTTCTCAGTCCTGCTTTATGCCAGACAATTGAATTTTTGCATACAACATCGTTTTGTAAAAAGACCACGTGAGCTAATAAATTAATTCAGTATATACCACCGTTCAAAAGTTACAAAGGAAACAAACTAAAAATTGGACCAAATGGGCTTAACCTAACAACAGGGTTAAGGAAAAATCTATTATGGGATGTCCCAATGCTCGATTTAATTTAAAAAAGGAACGCACATTTATTGAGCAAGGGATGATATTTATATACCATTGATCCTATTATTGCATGATCCTATTAAGTATAAAATAAAATATCCACCAAAAAGCTTCTCTCGCTCTGGTCGCAGCTTTTTGTCTTTCTTTCTTTAAGACTCCAATCGAAATAATGTAGATGACTGCTGCTAAATTTCAAACTTCTCACTTGCATACGAAAAAAATTCCACAAAATTTGAACCGTGCCCTATTATTGGGACACCTTAGACAAGTAAAGTGTTCATTAACAGCATCTTTCAGTCTTTTATGCTTCGAATTTTTTCAAAATCAATGAATGCATCGCATATATTTAGGTATCACATCTTAAAAAATAACAACAATTATAAAACTATGAATTGTCGACGTCATTTATCGACGGATAATTGGGTTTTTTAATTAGCTTCGGAGCTGTTAGGTCAGGTTTAGAGAGCCGAATGGGAACTGGGAGAGCCAGCGGTGTTGTCCCTGTATACATATATATAGAGAGATCGAACCAATCCACCGGCCAAGCCGGGTACTTATCTACTCCAAAGGATTAAATTTGAACTTAAAGCTTCAGCTGCCAGATTACTGCAATGTCTTCCAAGCGGAGGACAAATTGGCTAACGGTAAACGGGATATCGGCAAGAGATGTTTATTTACTATCGGACAGCCAATTCGAACTTAGGGCTCTGGATGTAATAATAACATCAAAGACTGTTCTCAGCTGCAGAAAATCTTTCAGCGATAGGGATATTGCAGTGAACTGTAGAGCAGATGAGCTCGCGCTGAGCAGCGCTTGGTGTCCTTTCTTAACCTGTAAGCTTTGTACGAGCCTATGCGACCTCTATACAAAACACTAATTTAAGATTGGTTGGTCAACCGTAAACCTTCGACGCTTTAAAGAACTCTTCTCACTAAACAGAGTACAGATCAGGACCATGGTCGGTGTTTTAACGGGTAACTGCTCAATTGGCACCCATGCAAAACGGCTGGGACTGTTTTCAAACGTCTTCTGTCGTAGCTGCATGGACAAGAAAGAGGAAGAAAGTATATCTTACCTATCCTGCTTTATCCAGCAGAAGGATGACCTATTTAGGCAACTTCGATAAGACCCTTCACATTCAAGTCTACTAAGCTTCGTAAGAATCTCCCATTGGTTCAACGAACGGTTTTTGCTTGACCGCATCACAATGGGCCGTCATGGCCATGATGTGCTGCTTCTAGATGGCCTAACCTAGTCGGGTAGGTGTTGTTGCCTCGGTATGAGAAACACGTGAACCTCCATGGCTCATTGTGATAAAAACAATTCCATTCGTAAAACACTGTTCTTGCCACATGTGTTTTAATTAGCACTTTCAATGAAAGCAAGCAGGGAAAAGGGACCAACAGTTTAATGTCGAATCAGAATGGCAGTTGGCTGATTTTTTTGCTCTTTATTTTTTCAGTTAATTGCAAGTGTTGTTACAAAAATATTTAGACCTTGTTAAAAACTGAGTACACAATAATTGTTGAGCTGAGTCAGAAACAGATCAATAAGTATCCAATTGATTTTCAAGGATTGTTTTCGTGAAAAATGCTTCTCAATTTGTTATCAGATTGTCATGAAACTTTGACAAGTATTGTTTTAAAGTTGGTACTTCGCGACATACCCTTTCACTCGAAGACCTTGTGGGGTTCATTATGATGCGCTTCATTTCAGAACTAAGGTGCCCTTTCTTGTTCATTCAATTCCCTTTAGATTCAGACGGTGTTCCTTTTTTATTTTTTATTAAACGAGCCAACGTGCAGGCGATACCCTTATAAATGCAAGGCATTGCACTGGTTCAGGAAGGATTTATAAGTTGGGAGAAAGGATGTTGGGTGAATAATTTATGGACTCTTGCCTTGAACTCATCAAGATCATAGGTGCTGGGGAAAATATCTGCAGGGAGACCATTCCACAATCGCGCTGTACGGGCCAGAAACAAACTTTCTCTGTAGTGCGTAGTGCAATGGAACCATTTGGTCCTTGCGAAGTATTGGTGTAGAAGAGTGATCTGTGCATCAGTTTTTGCGCGAGTCCCTCGAAGAGCCTGGAGACGTAGTTCCTGTAGTGATAGACAGTGGAAAAGCAGGTTGTCGATTGATTTCAGAGCATCCTCATCTCTGCAGTCAGTTGCCATTATTGGTTACTGGTACTTCATAGGAATCATATGGATTAGTCAAGAGTTACACCATCCTTATGTCATGCTTTGAACTTATTAATTTGCATTTTTTTGTAGCTGAAAAATTAACTCGTCATTTGACACTTCAACACTGCAATTGAATTGTTGTACAGATTTGTCGTTTTAAATGTGTCAAAATGTTTCCTGTTTCACGTATCCGTGGAATCCATCAACTTGCGTTACATTAAATTTTCTCGCCCTTACATGTTTTTCTTTTTTTCAATTATGACGAAAGGACAGAAAAAATATGCATTTATTGTGCGTACTTGCGAAAATATTTCATTGAGAAAATATTTCATAAACGATTTTTTTTTTTAACTTTGAACTGACGTCGGCACTTTAGCGGCACAGAAAAGTGCGCGTAATGAAATTTCGTTGCACACATGAAGCGTGCAGAACGCTGCCGCTGGCAGCAGACAATTCATATCAGTACATGCCGATTTCATTAACGGTTACATTCTTGCAGTTTTTCATATTCCATACGCCGAGCGACTGGTGTCTGTGTCGGCGCGCATCTTTGCACACGTGACGTATGTGCAGCGTGCGCCGAGTCGAGAGGGAAAATGCATTTTCAACAATGCAGAAAATATGCGATTTCACAGACAACATCTTAATGCACTTAGTGCGCAGTCGACGTCGAGAGTGCCAAGTGCGATGGTTTTCAGCGGGCAATGCAAATGTTGAGTGAAGTTTTGGAAGAAAAGCACTCAACGGCGCCACAGAGGTGAGAATGTGTACTCTCACGCTCGCAAAATGCAATTAGCTTGGCCAGTTGAGCGTGTTTCGAATTAAATTTCAAACAGTTTTTTGACTGTCGTTGGTCTGAAAACCAAGACGGCATTACTAAAAAGCCGCTTTAAGCGTTTAATTTACTTGAACTGGTTTAAAGCGACCGTCGGCAACACGCTCCATTTCCCCGCCCAGTCAACTGGAATGGGCATGAAAATAAAACGAAATAGAAAACTAAAACGAAAGGAAAGGAAAAAACGCCACTCTGACACACTCAAAATTTCTGCTTTCTTTCTTTACTTTTGGCGCCAACGCCAGGACTCTCACATTCGTCCGACCGCACTTGAACCGATTTGGCGCTTATGTTCAGCTCCTTGAAGTGCCGGCAAATCCTTCCTGCGCCTTATCCTTAATCTTAATTACAGCTGCCTTGGCAGCAGCCGCACCCGCCACGCCTTCGCGCAGCCCGTGGCAATGCCGCGACAGTCACACTGGCAATTTTTAGCGCCCGCTGCTGAACGCGGATGGTGCGCTAGAAATTTCAAACTCGAAACGCGTGTACGCCCCCTCGACGACTGGGTGCAGCCAGCCCGCCGCGCGTTATGACGAGTGGCGCGTTTAAATGTTGCTGTCACACCCTTCTCACTGGTTATGGATGAGTGTGCAAATGTTTTTGAATATTTTTGACAACTTGCTTGTCGTTCTTCTTGTTGTTGTTTTTGTTGCTGGCACAAGAATTCTCAACGACTTTTATTAAGACAAATGATGGCATTGTGGCAAAGTTGATTTGATGTCGGCAACAAGTGGCGGGGAAATCTTAAAATTTTCCACTATACTAATTTAATTAATTTTGTAAAAATATTTTAATGCTTATTTTCTGTTTTGAAAATAATAATTAAAAAATTTTGTGTTTTTAGGCTTTAAATAAATTTTGCATTACAAATGAATGGAGAAAATTCGAATTGCTGCAATGTGTCCCTCGTCAACGTTAACGGTGCATTGCTTTTGTTTATGTAAAATCCATTGTTAGTTTTTGTTGTTGTTCATGGAGACTAAAAGTCACTACAAAGACAATGCCGTCGGCAACAAAACCCATGAAGAGATTTGTATGCTTGTTGTGCGGTTGTGTGTGTGTGTGTGTCCAAATGTTGAATAGAGCCGAGTGGGCGCATTGCTTTGCTTATCTGCGAATCAATATTTTGTGTCTTTTGAATGAGCTGACTATTTTTGTTTGCATTTTACTTTCAGATGTCAACATGGTGGCCGAACCCAAGGCACATCAGATCGGCCGCAAACGACAGAATGTTTCCAAAACCGGCAACGATTGGTGAGTTTTGTGAAACGAACCCGTTTTTGATAATAAAAATAAAAAAATAAGCTTTTGTTCTCTTTTGAAAGCTTTCTTATTTTTCACTTAAATTAAAGGAAAATAACTTTTGGTGCACAATTTATTTCTTTTAAGAACTTAAAAAATAATGAAATAAGTATTTAGGGAATTTTAAGTGATTTTTACATTTAAAAAACAAGCTTTCGTTCTCTTTCGAAAGCATTCTTCGTGTCCACTCCAATGAAAAAAAAATTACTTTTGGTAAAAAATTCTTTTTAAGTATTTTAAAAAATAATAAAATAAGAATTTAGGGGAATTTTAAGTTATTTTTACATTTAAAAAACAAGCTTTCGTTCTCTTTCGAAAGCAATCTTCGTGAAATGAAATGAATTAAAAAAAAAATTAATTTTGTTATAAAATTCTTTTTAAGAATTAAAAAAATTATGAAATAAGTATTAGTGGTAATTTAAGTTAGTTTTTCTTTTCAAAAATATGCCACATTTTCGATCATATAGAAATAGGAAATAGAAAAGATTAGCTAGGAAAATGGAAAATAGATTTTCTTTGGATATACAGAAACTTTTTCATCATTCTAAACTTTAAAGTTTTCTATGTATTTTAGTGGGTTTAACCCTTTCAGGATAGAGTCTAATTTTGCAAGAATATTTTATTCTTGGTAGAAATGTTATGATAGTTGGGTCTAGAAAATTATGTTGCATACTCACGAATTCTAATATCACCTTTTTTTCGAGGACACATAATTCTGATAAATATTTTGTGTGTGTCTACTACTCGAATAGTTGCGAAAGTGTTAAAACTATCAGGTGTACAACTTTGCTTCCGCCGTGTTTTTCCAAAATTAAAAGCTTTATTGCGAAAAAGTGCTTACAGATGTATTATTCAAAGTATTGTCCGTCGCTAGCGACAACTTTCTCCCATCTTTCCGGCAATTTTCGGATCCCGGCTCGAAAAAAGGAGTCCTCTTTTGACGCTATCCATGAAGCAATCCATTTTTCCAATTCTTCGAAGGATTGAAAATGTTGATCTGCCAGGCCCTGTGCCATCGAACGGAATAGGTGGAAGTCAGAAGGGGCGACATCTGGGGAATACGGCGGGTGGGCAAGACTTCCCATTTCAGCGTTTCCAGGTACTTTTTGACCACTTTTGCGACGTTGTTCATCTTTGAAGGTTTTTTCTCTTCCACCACCATGTTTGTCTTCGACATCGAAATCACCATTTTTAAAACGTTGAAACCACTCCCGAGACGTTCTTTCACTCAGAGCAGCATCACCGTAAGTTTCTGAGAGCATTCGATGCGCTTCAGCTGCATTTTTTTTCGAATTGTAACAGAAAAGTAAAACTTCCCGCAAATGGCGAGAATTGGGCACATAAACGGACATTTTCGAGCGTGAATAATACGAAAACAAGAACAACTGTCACTGAAACGGCGATGACAATTCGTTAGGCACTGTCCACACTCACTTTAAAGGCATTACCATCTATGTATTTCAACCAGCCTCAGCCGGTACAGCCACCTATCGGAAAACGGCGGAAGCAAAGTTGTACACCTGATAGAATGTCGAACCTTTGAAATCAAGTTGTAAAATAGTTTGAAGTTTGAGTTTTGGTTTTGAAATTGTTGAAAGAATATATTTTATTTATTTTTTATTTTATTTAGAATAGGATCCATTAAGTGCAGTCAGAACTAAGTCTTTAAATTACACCTCAATTAAAGAATTTAAAATTAAATTACTTAAAATTTTTGCATTTAATTTATCAAAATATAGTAAAAATTACGTTGAAGAAAATTTTTTTCACAAAGCATTGTCTTAATATAATAAAAGAACTTAAAATATTAAAAGAACTGAAAAATATAGCTTTATAGTTAGTTTTCTAATCATCAGATTTCAGATTCTTTTAATCATTGCTTGTCTGTTGTCAGAAAACAGTATTTTCTTCAAATAGATCCAAAAGATTTTTAAAATGTTGTAATCTTTTTCCAACACTTTTCATAGACTTGACTGCGGTTCATTGTTGTTTTTGGTCTCTGTTGACATTTTTTTGAGTGCGGGGAAAGTTTCAGTAGTTCAGTAAATGGTTATTGATATTTTTCCAGCATTACTTGCAAATTTTAGAATCAATTTCTGAAATATTCAGGAAATTTGCCATTAAATAGTGTCAATAAAATGCTTTGAACTTTGTTACCTTTTGTTAAATTCTGCTTCTTCAAAAGCTTGGAAGATGAGGAAAATCTGACTTCGAGGCTTTTCAGTGCAGTTTTAGAAAGTTGATAAATAACAAAAAAAAAGAAAATATGTATGTTTTGTTTCTGTTGACATTCCTTGAGTATTGGGCAAGTTTATTAGTAATTTTTTTTAATAATTTTTTAAAATACTTTTCCAACAAAACGTGTCAATCTTAGAACCAATGCAGCATTTTTGAAAAATCTAGAAAAATTGCCATTATATACTGTCAATAAGATTTATTGAAATTGGCTCGTTTTTGTTCAATTTTGCTTCTTCAAAAGCTGGAAACATAAGTTAATTCTGACTGCGAGGCTTTTCAGTGCAGTTTTGAAAAGTTGAAAAATTCTCTATTTTGTAGAACCACAAAATAAACAGATTTTAAACTGTTTATTCTGTGGTAGAACGAATGTGATTTCAGTTTGTTTCCTTTTAGAATTTAAATGGTGAGTTTTTACTGAGTTTACTTCTTGTTATCGAGCGCTTTTGACTGTTTGGTGCAAATTTGAAAAATATGAAAAATATTTAGAATCATCGGGGCAATCAGCTGGAATTAATGTTGTTTTAATTTCTGATTCTTGTTGTTTTTCTCATGTGATGGAATATAGCATTTTTTTGTATTTTTGATTTTGTGCACTTTTTTCTTTACTGCTGTGAAATTTCCTGTAATTGTTGATTTTGTGTACTTTTCTTTATTTGCAAATCTAAGATTTTAAAAGTTCAAAGAACTATCCATCAAATGATATAAATGCAAATTTGATCGGATAATCCCAAAGAGTAACAGAAATTTTACATCTGTGCAGTTTTTTTTCATTTTTCATGCTGATACATACTGCATACTTTTAGGCATGAATAAAATAAATTTTGTCAAAAAATAGGTGTTTAGACCAATTTTCAAATTGCAGTATTTTCTGAAATCAAAAGATATCGGAGGATGTAATTACATTATTCGACAAAGAATAAATGCTTCTTAAAACAAAATAGAATCCAGAAACACTTTCACATACTTTTTAGATATTTTCGTCTTAGTTTTGCCAATTTTCAGATTTTTAATTTTGAAAAATATTTTAAGCTAAAAGTGAAGTAGAAACCTTAATATTGCAAATTTTGAGAAAACATTAAAAGTGAAAATGCTCTCATCAATTTTTAATCTACAATTGAAAGTTTTAGTAACTTCTTGCTAACCATGTATTTTTACGATTACTCAATAGACTAAAAAACAGAAAATATGTGCTTACAGTTTTTTGTGAAAGAGTTTCAACTTTGAGCAGCTTTTTCACTCACACTAATTAATTTTGTATACAGATATCTTTTTTTTTAATATTTATTGGGATTTTCGTAGGTGGAGTTTTTCCTTTCAAATGACATCAAAATCGTTAAATTCTGAGACTATACAGTTTTTTAATTTTGTCTATGGAACGCATCACTGTACATTGTGCTGTAACTTAATTACTAGTAGCATTTTAGTCTCCTGTATCCTTTTTGTATCACCCTTTTATGTGTTCTAAGGCAACGCACTCTTGAAATCGAATTAATAGTCCTCGAAAAAAATTTATGTTTTATCAACATTTCTTGTCATGTCCGCTTCTTCGTCGTATGAAAAAATGATTGATTATCACAAACTCTTATTGACAGTGAGCAGTATTAATGGACTTTGCAAGTGTATAAAACACATCAACGACTAAACATGAACACACAATTTTATGCTTCAATGTGCAATTTAATTAAATGTCGGTGCGTCGATATGTCTGCAACACACACACACACACATTTACACTAACATATTGAGACCATTTGTGTTTATAAAATGTCCATTTGGATCCGCAAATCACCAAACAACTTACACCATTTAACATTTTCTTTTCGGCCCTAAGTGACGTCGACGACGGCAGTTCATGATTGCCGCTTAAATTCGAGTGTCCTTGGCACACGCCAACAGTCACGCATTCGCTTACCCACCCTCCCCTCTCCACCCTCTTATTTACATATCATTAAACAGTTTGCATTTTTGTTCGTTTATGCAAAATTTACTACAAATTAAATTCGGGCGTTGCCCATGGACGCTGCACATTCATGCACACACACGCGCTCACACAGTGAGTGCAATTTTTTGGCCTTTCGCTGTTGAGGTTACTTTCTGTAAATAACAACAAACAATTCATCACTTGAATGTCCTTTTCGGGCCTTTGTTTCGGCGCGTTGTGCGGGCGCACCAATTTCGGAATTTCGTTGGCCGTTCATTGTTTTTTTGCACAGTTTCGTCTGACTTGTGGGGTTCCGGTTCCGCTGGACGCTTCGGTTGTGACGGGGTTGATTCTGTTTTGTTTTTATTTTGTTGGCCTTAATGTCTGCGCGGACTGAAGTGTTCCGTCAACACTACACAGCTGCGCTGTGCACACGGCGCGTACTTTTGCGGCGGCAACGTGTTCGCCAGTTGTTGGGTCTGACGTTGACATTTGCAGTTGTTGATGGGGCCCGGATAATGATGACAGCACAGCGTTGCAACATTCCATACACCGTATGCGGTGACGGATGTGTGCATGCAACTATTTGTGTGTGTATGTATTGTTGTGTGTTGACATGTGGACGCATATTTATAAATAGTTGAGGCTGTGGTGGCGGTGTTGGTGGAGTGACTGCCAGCGATGGAGTTAGTGATGAACGTTGGGGCAAATATATCTCCCAGAAAGACCAGGAACTGTTATTGCTTGTGAGGGAGCAAAAATAAAAGAAAGTTTGCTTGAAAAGCGTTGAAAAAAATTCAAAAATTTTAATTCAAAAAAGAAAAATTTTGTTGAACGACATTGAAACAATTGATAGTTAACTTTAAGTAAGAAATTATTACACATTTCCAAAAGAAAATATTAAATAAATACTAAGTTTGTTTTGGCTCAATGATCTTATCTAATTGGCCATATTTATTTTTTTATTATTCCTTGTTCACTCCTCACTAGAACATAGGCCTCAACAATACTCTTCCATCGTACACGATTGGTCATATAGCATTTTTAAAATTTTTGACAGTTTCATACAAATAAAAATAATTTAAATTTTGATTAGAAATTAATACACATTTTCAAACAAAAATATTAAAAAATTCTTAATTTTTTTTAGATCTATGATTCTCTTATCTAAATCCGACATATATCTAACACCGTACGACAAAAATCAAACAATTTCAAAACACACGAAAAAATCGATATACTCGCGAATCTAGGGGCCAAATGTAGTAAAACTGCGTTTTTAGTTTTTCTCTCTGACGTCAGGATTGTTTTAAAAGAGACTTTGAAATTTCAAGGACATGTTTATTATTATTATAAGGAATTATTTCAAAAATTGAGCGCATTGTAGAATAACAATTTTGGTATCAAATGAAAGAGAAAAATCCTTAGAATCTTAGAAAATTTAATGCTTTGGTGCAAAAGGACGAAGAGGTGTTGAAAATGTCTTTTTAAAACTTTATCCTTGAATATCCTTGGAAATTTCTAATCGTTTTTTTTTTTAATATATTTCGAGAACTAAAATGTTCACTACCACATTTTCGAATTTCGTCCTTCTAACTTGATTAATTAAGGATATACAATTAATTAAGAATACATAATTCTTAACAATTTCTGACAATTTCATCAACAAAAAGTAATTTAAATTAAATTACTTCTTAATCTAAATTAAATTACTTCTTACTACTTAAAATCAAAAAGTAAACTTTATAAAAAACTAGTTTTTACATTATTTTTAGACTGCTCTCAAAACTTTTGAATGACTTTTGGAACATGAAAGTTTTTAGTTAAAACTAATTTTTAAGAATGACGATTGAAACTAATTTTTAAGAATGACGGCCGCTTTTTTATATTTAAAAAAGAAAGAAATTTGAAAAATCATTGTAAATTTTTTTAAAACAAATTTTACATAAAAAAATTCCTGAATAATCACAAAAGTTTAAATTTAGTGGGTTTTCAAACAAAATTAAAAAAAAACTAGAAAATCGTTGCAGCAGCACAGTTTTTTGTTCCAGCAAAAATTTGTTTTGTGTTCAGTGCAGTAACTAACTGCAAAAAAATGATCGAAAGTGTGGGCTGCATTTGAATGAATCAGAGATCGATTTGAAAGGTGTTGGGTTAATTTAATTGGGCACAATAGATCTTTTAAGTCGAAGTGCACATTCCCCGGCAATAATAATAATCCAATTGAGAAACTTTTTGACACATATATGTAAAGTTCTTTGTTCTATTTATAATGAATTCTGAAGCCGTGTAAAAATCTGGTTTATTGTATATTGTAGATTATACTGGCTATGTTTTAATAGCAACAAATGACCATTTCGATGCCGTTTGTGTTGTTACAAACTGCAACGAAACTGTTTTAAAGTAGCAAACGTGCAGTGCGAATTCTAATTGAGCGCAAATATGACAGCTCACCTTGAACAAATGTCATTAAATGTAAACAACCGAATCAAACCGCAAAATGACCAAAACCCACAAACCGACAATTGTTGCTGTCACACCACACAAATTGAGACAACGCACCACACCACACCACACCACACCACACCACACCACACCACACCACACCACACCACACCACACCACACCACACCACACCACACCACACCACACCACACCACACCACACCACACCACACCACACCACACCACACCACACCACACCACACCACACCACACCACCGCCCAACCAACTTCAAACCGAGCCGATTCGCACCGAAAAAGGTCAAACACAAAATGGCCTCAATATTCGACCACAAATTGCGGGACCTTTTGAATTCAATGCAGCTGACTGCTGTTGTGGAGTGAAGTGAAATGGGGGTTTCGCACACACACACACACAGCGACAACGCGTCTGGTTCGCCGTATGGGCGGCGCTGCGGTCATATTTATATCAATCAGTGGCAAAAGGTGGGCCTGCGGCTGTCAGCAAAACGCACAAAAAGAGTTATAAATGCCAACAACAACGCAGTAAAGTGTGCTTTCAAATTTGTTAGTGTGTGTGTGTGTGAGTGTGGTAGAAATCAAATATTGACAATTGCGCCACTGTTTGAAGTAGTTTTCGCTCAGTCCGTCTGTCTCTCTGGTCACAGTTGAGCGCGTTTTGATTTTGTTTTTTTTCCTGGAAACTGAAACTTTTTGCAGTTTGTTGACGCTGTGCTGCTGCAAAGTGACCTCTGGGGGCCTGTTCGCAGGAGTTTTACTGTTTATTGATTGGTTGGCAGACAAGTTGTTTGTTAGTTTTCTGTTTTTACTTCACCTCCCTCGGTAAAATTGCTCGGTAATTTGTGAACAGTGTTGCGTTAAATGGTGCTGCACGCCGCACCCCACTATTGATGTTTCAATTAGGTGGCAACCTTTGTTCGGCATGCTTTTAATTTTGTCACTATCTCTTCTCCTCTTCTCCGCAGGGACTACTTCTACGACAGCTACTGCTCGTCGACGCTGCTGCGGTCGTCGGGCGTGCGTCCGAAGAAGCGCAAACGCCTCATGACCTCCACATCGCGTCTGCTCAGCGATGCGGTCAACAGCAACAATTTGAATGCTGCCGTTGTGGCCGCTGCTGCACAGCAGCAACAGCTGCACCAACAGCAGCAACAACAACAACATCACCACCATCACCATCAGCACGCACAACAACAGCAACAGCAGCAGCAACATCATCAGCAGCACCAACAGCAGCAGCAGCAGGTGGCCGCCGTTGCCATGGCCGCCATGGCGGCGAATCTGTTGCCACAGCAGCAATTGTTGCTGCATCAGCAGAGCTTGCTTAGCAACGTTAATGGCGCAGCAGCGGCGGCTGCGGCAGCGGCTGCCAACTGCAACGGTGCCACCACCACCACATCGCATCACAGCCTCAACGTGTTCCTGCAGCAGCAGCAATTGAAGCAGCAGCAGCAGCAACAACAGCAACAGGCAGCCGGTCAGTATGCAGCCGTGGCCGCAGCAGCCGCCGCTGCCGCCGGCCTGCAGCTCAAATCGTCATCGGTGCAGAATGCCACGTCGGCAATAATTGCCGCCGCTAATCAAACAACCACGTTGTCGAACGGTGGCGGCGGTGGTGGCTGTGCGGGCAGCAACAGCGGCAGCGATCCGTTGTCGGGTTGCGTTGGCAATGGCCCGACGCACTTGCAGCAGCCGCTCACGTTGACAATGCCAACGCTGCATCAGCATCAGCAACAGCAACATCAGCTGCAGCAGCAACATCAGCTGCAGCAGCACGAGCAATTAACTTCGAATCAACAATGGGGACCATTCAAAGTTTACAGTGAGTATTGTCGTTTGTTTGTTTGCTTGCTTGTTGTTTGTGTTGTGCTATTGATGCGCTGAATCGGGGAGCAACTTTTGTGAACCGTGATTGGAAGCTGGCGATGTGTGCGGCACATTGTTGACAGTTTTATTGTATTCAGCAATTGCTGAATTGGGCTGAATCCGATTCAGCTGAGGGTATATTTGCGGAAAGTAAACCACTTTAATAAGGGAATTGTGCAGATAGAGGAAGAGAGATCATGATGTGGCAACGAAGTTAGGTTACGTTAGATAGGAAAGGGTGTGTGCGACCCAGGGGCCGCACTTCCACTCGGAGGCCAAAATGGCCCAATGTGAATCCCTTCTTAAAGAGTTCTGGAGCTAACCAATGGCTCTCAGTCCGGGGCAAACCAGTTCGAACTCTTGATGAAGGAGAGTAGATCCGAAATTTCAACTCTTGTCGCGCAAACCAAGTCTGCCAGGAACCTTGACCTTATGCAACGAAGTTGGATCGCCAGCAAATGTTTGGCTTAAACTTTCCTGCAGCCAACTTCGATAACGTTATTCGAGCAGCAGCAAAAACCAGTCCTTGCGGCATCTATCATTGTGTTTTTCAATCAAATTGCAAAACCTTGAATTCAAGAGTGAAGCGCGTCTATGATTCCTCCAACTTGCATCCGTACTAAAAAAGCAACCCTGCAACCACTCATAAGATTTTGGAACTCGTTAGAATTAGAATCAACAATTTTTATTTTCCCCCCTTACTTTTGACTTTTTCAAACAATCCAATAAATTAAAAAAAACCTGATTTGTCACTATGAGTTTTAAGCTTTTTTCATATTTATAAACGACTGAAGTTCACCGACAATGCAATCCATTCGAGTTGTGCCATTACTGGCGTTGTTGGCACTCCCCTTCAGCACTTCGGCAGTGGTAGTTCGTTGCGGCGAGCCTTGCACGAAGAACCAAGAGGGCGCCAGCATGTCGCAGGACTACATTCAGGGCCTTCTACGTCTCAAGGGCAAAATGCTAGGCGGAACCATAAGCGCAGCCAGCGACAATTGCAAGTGCGAGCAGTCCTGCAGCGCTGGTTCCAGCTCCAGTGGTGTTGGATCCAGCCCCAGTGGTGCTGGTTCCAGCTCCAGTAGTGCTGGATCCAGCCCCAGTGGTGCTGGATCCAGCCCCAGTGGCGTTGGCGACATGGGTTTGGGCAGCACCGGCGCTGGATCTTTCGGCGACATGGCCATACTAGTTGAACCGACACCATCGGAGCTGATGAACGCCACAATACCAGACACTGTTGAACTCACCAACCAGCCAACAGTGAGCGTAGACACAACGACAGCCGCTCCAAAGAAAAAGACTACAAAATCTACAACTAGTGCAGATAAAGAAGCGGCCACCGAAAGCCCCAAAGAAGAGTCCGATGATGACGAAGAATGTGATGATGAAGAAGAAGAATCCAAGGAGCGCACAACGAAAAAGCCAAAACATTCAAAACCGAAAACCACTGCAAAACCGAAAAAGGCAAAGACCAAACACACAACTCATGCACCAACAACGCGGACCACCACCAGCGCTCCTAGCGATAGGACCGACAGTGTAACGGTGGGCGTCACTGAGGCAGCAGTTGTCGATAATTTTACGGGCGATTTTGAGGAAGAGGAGACGGATTTTCAATTTAAGATACCGAAAGCTTTTGAAGTTATAGAAGCACCGCCAGACAACAGTGAGTTTAGACTGACTGCCCCGTCGCTCACAGTTTTAGCGCTCAATGGTGAAGGCTCAACCGAGGCTGCTCCCGATGCCACTGAAAGCCCCCTGCCGGAAAGAACAACGTTGGCTTTGGAAAGCACATCGAGCGCCAGCGAAGCGCCATGGCCAACCTCCGACATGCCAGCAAACGGCACAGCGACAGCTGGCACCGGGCCCAAACCTACTCAGCCCACACTTAGTATCGACGTTAACGCAACTGTACAAACCGCAGCACACACAGTCGCCACATCGGTCCCCACTCCTAAGACAGAAACAACAACTGAGAAGGACACCATTATTTTGATGCAGATCCCATCCGAAACACGTACACTGAACCGTGTGGTGCGCGCGCTGAAGGCGTCTGACTTGGATCCGGCAGATCATAGCAAAATGCTGACCTTGGTGCACTATGCGGGCCAGCCCAGCTGGCAACGTTACTTCCTGCGCGGGCTCAGGGATCCCAACGCCGAAACTGTACCGAACGACGAAGCCGACTACGGGGACTACGATACACGCAAGGCGCCTAGGGATAGCAGTGACTATGACGAGCGGCCGTCCGCAGACAACGAAGAGCACGACCCCGACGACAAGTCGAGCATATTCGACGACATTATAAAAGTGCAAATGAAAAAGCCGCTAGAATTGCTCGCAGCCACGCCCACTAAACCGCCACTGAGCATGGCCGAGAAGTGCGCAGCGAAGCACCATGATCTGAAGCACTTCCGCAGGCCGCCGAAGGTGCAGCAGAACAGCAGCTTCCTCGGGCGCATCTTTGGCGAGAGCAAAGAGAAGCCTGCACGCGAGGAGGACAAGGGCGGATCCTTCTTTGGGCGTTGGTTCGGTGGCGGCAAAAAGAGCGAAGACGCGGACGTGGCAGACATGTCGTTGAAGGTGGATTTGAAGGCGACTAAGGTGGATGAGTGCAAGAAAAAAATCAAACCTATTCCGTATAGGAAAATGCGTAAGAAGAAGAAGAAAATCAAGAAGAAAAAGAAGATGAAGAAGAAGAAAAAGTTGAAAAAGTGCAAGGATGAGGCGGACACATATCGGCGCGATGCGGAAGATGGGTTTAGTTTCGAGGTTGACCCCGATTACGAGGTGCCAAAGGACGTGCAGGACGCATACGATATGCTTTACTATTCGTAGTTGATGACCAATGCCGATGTGTTGATTTTGGCGAAACTGAATGGTGCTGAATCAGTTGTTTGTTTGTAGCTGTGCACATATATGTATATTTTGTAAATTATTAAACGTACTAATGTGTATGATTTGTATTTGAAATACGCACTGAGCTAAGAGAGAATAATCTACACTTGCAAACAAGATGGTTTCCTTCTTAACTGCCCAAGGACAGAACAAAAAGAGATGTTAGAAGGCGATAGTGGAAGGAATGTGAGAGCAGCTTGACTTGAATCCAAGAAATAAATGGGACCTGGGAAAAAGTTTATAAAGATAGGATTGGGGTTTGTTTTTACCGATTTGTGGTGGCAGTAGAAGCACCTAATTTCACTGAATATTTCTTGAGTATAAGATGTATGTCAGTCAGGCTGACTTTGCCCTGAAAAAGTCGAAAGATAGAAGTCTTAAGATCTTTCAAAATACGATGAAGATACCAACTCAGGTCGGCCTTGTATTGACAGAATCGAAAGTCGACAGCAAAAAGTTATAGAATATAGTCAACTCAGAAGTTGCAACTGAGCCACAAGTCGTTGTAAGCCTCTCGAAGACGTTTGGTCAAGTAGTCAATTTGTGAATCACTGTTGAAACGAAAAATAACACTGTGCGACAAAAATTAAAAAAAATATTCGCACCGGAAAAAATCCATATGGGCGTGAAACTAGAGACCACACATAGTAATACTGCGTACTCAGTTTTTCATTTCTACAACCTTTGTCCTATTAAAAGGACTTCATAAAGGACTTCAAATACTTAACCTCATTAGAATATGGCGATATGTATATCAAATGAAAGAGGAAAGACTCCAGAATTAAAAACAAAATTAATTTTTTTGTAAAAAGGATATGAAAAAGGTCCTTTGAAAATTTAAATCCTTTATATCCTTGAAATTTTATATAGATTTTTTTTGAAAAGTGAGTATGTTAAAACCCAAAATCTCCTTGATCTTGTGTCAAAATATCATTATTTTCGCTACAATGATTTCATAGTTTCTAAAATGGGTAAAAATTGGGTAAATAAATTCGAATGTTTGTATTTCATTAGAGTTGCAGCTTTCGCTTTTTTTTAATAACTTTCGAACCAATAAAGTTAGAGTCATGAAATTTTGACACGTGATCTTATAATTGTACAGTTGCCTTCAATAGATCTCTGTGGAAAATCAGCTCTCAGAGTTTTTATTCAGAAAATATCAACGTTTTAAAAGCATAAAACTTATGTTTCACCTAAAAGATTTGCCATCTTATTAGATTATCTTATTCTAAACTTAGATTACCTCCAACTGGAAAAAAAATCAAAAATAAAAAATAATAATAATAAAATAAATAATAAAAAAATAAAAACCTTTCAAAGCATAACAAAGCAAAGCTCCATTGAAGTGCTGTGTATTCCTCTAAATGCTGTCGTTTGCATTGATTTTGGTTGATCAACTCTCAAACGTTAAACAAGTTTAACTATTCAACTGTCATCCGTTCAACTCTTTCAATTGTTTTCAACATTTTCCTTTACCAAAAAGCAGCAAAAAAAAAACCACGGCAAAATGTTTTCAAAAATATTTCCGCCTCGCTGCTCAACTTTGCCGCTGGTTGCGGATGTTTTAGAAAAGAATTTCACTTTCCTTCAATGAATTCAAATTTTTTTCTTTTAACTTTTAAATATTTATGCTAATTCTGTTCTGTTTTAATTCATGCAAAATTGTTTGTGTGTTGTTTTTTTCTTGCAGGCAATCCGGACACATTAATTTGCGGCAATTGTCGGGAATGTTTCAACGAACTGGCTGAATTATTAGACCACAAGAGGAGTTATTGCAAGCTTCGGTTCACGTGCAAGTGCCAGGATGTTGCCCTTCCTGCAAGTATGTGTATTTTATTGTTATTACACTTTGTTGTTGCTACTGCTGCAGTTGTTTGTATGTTTGTTTTGTGTGTGTGTGTTCCTGGCTGCTGGCTGCTGTTGTTTGTAATTAATTTATTATTGCTTAACACTTTTGCCAACGTGTCTGCGAAACACTTGTCGGTGTAAACATGCATCTATATACATATATGTATATATGCGTGTGTGTGCTCTATGCAAAGTCTAAAAGCAATTCATTTTGGGTGTGCAAGAACTCCTCCACTGCCGCTAGCCACAAGTGGAGAAAGTGATACTTGTGCCGGCGGCATGTTTGTTTGTTTGTTGCTTGTTGCAAAGCTCTGGGCAGGGATTATTTTTGCATTTTGCATCGGCAACATATGGTGTTGCTAAATGTTGCATGGTGTGCCTGTTTGTATGTATGTGTGTGTGTGTCAGTGTTGTGACTGCTGGCCGCAGGCGTTTTGAATTAACGATGATACATTGTCGTCGGAGTCGTAATGGCCACATTCGCGTTAGAACACTGACCTCCTGGTGGCGTTTAAAGGCGTTGTTGAGCATTAAATTGTAGCATTTTCTTTTCTACTTTGATTTAATTGCATTATTTGATTTTTTTGTTGGTTTGCATGTGAGGTCAATATTTCTCATTCTCAGACTTATCTCAGTTATACACTTTCTCACTCAAAAACTTTCTCAATTAGGCGCATTTTCTTTAACAACTTTCTAATTCAGATATCTTCTTATTCGAAACAATGTCACTCAGTCACTTTCCCATTTAAACGACTTCTTATTACAAACATTCTCAGTTAGACACTTTCTCACTTAGATGCCTTTTCGTTAGGTTTGCTATTTAAATACTTTTTCATCCTCTTTTCCGTAATGACTTCACTTCAGGTCTATTTTCAGTAGACATTTTTCTGCTTAAACATTCTTATTAGATAGTTTCTCAGTTACAAACTTTCTCACTCCTCACTTCCTAGGTATTTCACTTCAGGCATATTTTCAATAGATAATGTTTCCTTTAGACATTCTCGTTACATACTTTCTCACTGAGAAACTTTGTTATTTAGACACTTTCTCACTTATGAATTCTTGCATTAAATAATTTCTCATTTAGATGAACCTCTATTCCAGTCTTTATCATTTAGGCAATTTACAGGCTCCTTATCTGGAGAGACATTCTGTTTCTTCATTAGAAACATTCTCACTTGAACACTTTCTCACTTAGACGCCTTTTCTTAGGGTTCTTATTTCAAAACTCGTTCATCCTGTTCTCTTTAAAGACTTCACTTCAAGCATTTTTTCATCAAATACTTTTTTGTTTAGAGATTCTCGTTAGATACTTTCTCACTTACAAACTTTCTCACTGAGACTTAAGTAGGTTTCCTATTTAAATACTTTTCTATCTTCTTGGCCTTAGGCATTTCACTTCAGGTATATTTTCAGTAGATTCTTTTCCATTCAGACATTCTTGTTACACACTTTCTCACTTAGGAATTTCCTTATTTAGACACTTTTTCACTTATAACATTTTTGCATTCAGATACTTTGTCATTTAGATGAGACTTTATTAAAGTCTTTCTTTTTCAACACTTTCTCACTTTCAAACTTTTGCTTTTCGATTCGTTCAAATGTAGATGAGTCTTTATTACAGTCCTTTAAGTATAGGCAATTTGTAGGTACCTCATCTGGGGAGACAATCTGGTTTCCTAGTAGAAACATTCTCCTTTACACATTTTCTCACTTAGATGCCTTTGTAGTAGGTTTATTATTTAAATACTTTTCCTTCCTGTCCTCCTTAAGGACTTCACTTCAGGCATTTTTTCAGTAGATACTTTTTCTTTTAAAGATTCTTGTAACATACTTTCTCACTTAGAAACTTTGTAAATACCTCAATTTGTAGATACCTCATGTGGGGAGACATTTTGGTTCCTCATTAGAAACACTCTTAGTTAGACACTTTCTCAAGTAGATGTCTTTACATTGATACTTTTTCATTAGGTTCTTTCACTTTGTTGGTTTTAATACGTTTTGTTTAAACATTTTCTCACCTTTAAAGTTTGGTTTTAGAGTCGGTCTACTGTACATGAGTCTTTATTATAGTTTTTATTATTTAGGCAATTTGTAGGCGCCTTATCTGAAGAGACATTGACATTCCTCAATAGAGACATTCTCATTATGACACTTTCTCACTTCGATGTTTTTTCATTAGTACTTAGAATGCCCTCCTTTTTATTCTCTATTCCTATTCACATACTTTTCCATTAATTACTTTTTAGACTTTTAATTTAGTCTTTTTAGTTTAGACTTTCGCATTAGATACTTTCTCACTTAGAAACTATTTTAATTGGACAGTTTCTTATTTGGAAAGCTTCGCATTAAGACATGTTCTCTCATTATCAATAAAGCCTATTTAGACAAATTAAAGACACTAGTGACAACTTTCTTCTTAAACTTTTTTTATTTGAAACATTGTCATTTAAACATTTTCTCACTTAGATACCTTCTTATTAGGTTTTCAATTTAGATCCTTTTTCATCTCTTCTTCTTATTCAGGAATTGTTTCATTTAAATGAAATGAAGTGTCCGTTTAGACACTTTTTTGTTGAGACTTTTACATTAGAAACCTTTGCATTCAGATGCTTTTCTATTGAGACTCTTTCTCATTTAAAAATTTTTGCATTCTGACACGTTCTCATTTAGACGAGATTCCATTTCATTTGCACACTTTTTCATTGAACTTTTCTCATCTCGATTACACATAGCACTT